>JAFFSR010000264.1:0-1220833 GCA_017163975.1 Anastatus disparis | reverse complement strand
TCATAAAAAATTTCTTAAGAAATTTTTATATCTTGGATCTATTACACTTTTTTCTAAATCAAAAATATAAGAGAATTTCATAAACAGAAATATTTATGAAATCTTATAAATCAACAGTTTGATATAATTATCGAATTGAATAATTAATTTGTTCAAATCGAATTTTATCAATATCATTGACAAATCTTAATTAATACAATCATTTTTAGAATTTCAATTGGAATGATTTTTCATGAAAATCTTGCATTATAAATAAATTACAATAACAATACATAAATTTAAACTTCTAATATTATTATAAAATTTATTGCAACTTTTTGAAAAATAACATGTTGAATTTCTTTTAATTATTTTTTACAACAATAAGAATATTAACTTGAGGTCTTCAGTGAGATTCATAATCTCGAGGATCCGAGTTCGAATCCCCTTTCGACATCCAATTGATACAAGCACCATGGTACTCTATATGTGCTTTGTTCACAAACACATTAATATACCTCCGTCGCTAATTAATACAGCAACGTTAAATAAAATAAAAAAAAAGAATAACTATTAGGATAAATGAATACTTTTTGAAGTCTTGTCAAATTAATAATATTGCAATAACTGCAAAATTTATTGTACTATAATTCCACAATGTAATTACTTTACATGCAGAAGATTATTGGTTATATATAAAGAAACGGCAATGTTCAAGACTTATCTTTAATTTTGTCCAGATACTGGGTGGTGTCTAGGTACCGGCTCATTTGCCCTATATGCGATAAAAAAATTATTATCATATGATAAATTTTTTTATATTCTGCTTCATCTTTATATTTTTAGTAAGGCTTAAATAATAAAATAAAAAATTCAATTTCATAAATTAAAAATAAAACAAATTCTAAAATAATATTTATATTTATTAATTCTTATAAATTTATTCAATATTAAAAAAAAAAAAGTAAAATATATATTCAATATCATTTAATATATAATCAACAATTTTTAGGCAGCGATTCTTTTATGCGTCCAAGGGGACGATGGATTTTCCTTTTCAAATAAAATTCTATCACCAATCAAAGTATCCCTTGCGTAGTAGAATTCAATTGATTTGGGAATCAATTTGTAGCCAATGCTGAAACAGAAAAATTATTTCATTTTTTTTTCAGATTTATTTTATGAATATATATAATTTTATATATTATGATTCGATCGATATCGTTTTATGTTGTACCAGAAAAAAATTTTTACGCGCACCTTTTTTTAAATACTAGTTTAATAAAATTAAATTTTTTTCCTACCAACTGGGTTATACTCTTTTTGTTCTTTTAATGGTTTTGTGTAAAAAAATTTCAAAAATTTATAGATTAAATCTAGATTTTTTCATGAAAATTAATTATACGCGTATAAAAAATTATTTGCTGAAGGTTGTAAGATGTTAAATTTAATAAAATGAATGATTTTTAAATATTTTTTATTCGGGTCTTTATTTTCGCAATTCATTTTTAGAAAAATAAACGTTTAAATATTCAGTTTTAAAATTTTGGTTTGATAACGCACTATTTTGAATGCAGGAACAATTTTTTTTTAAATTTTATTTAACGTCGCTATATTTATGCTATCATTTGTATGCTAATTAGCGACAGAGGTCATCAGTGTGTTTGTGAAGAAAGCACATGTAACGTACAGTGGTGCTTGTATCAATCGGCTGCCAAGAACGGGATTCGAACTCGGAACCTCGAGATTACGAATCCATCGCTAACTACTGAGCCACTGACCATCTTGCACTAGAACTAATCATTTAAAATTTAAAATCATTTACTGTAGAAATTCTTTGATGGATTTTAATAAATAAACTACAAATTTTTCTTGCTGGGTATTTTTTTTAATGTTAATAATCATGAATTTGTCAAAGAAATAAATTCAAAAGTTGATTTTAAATATTAATTTTAGCCTCTTCAAGCAAAAAGTTACAGATAAAAACTTTGTTATTTACGAAGCTATTTCAGGTCATCAAATAAAAATTGTTTAACTAATGAACCTCAAATTGTTTATTTTTATATTTTTTTATATCAAAAAGCAGTAAGTATAAATATCTATACATTAAGAATATTATAAAAATATCATTTAATTAATGATTTTATTGAATTTTGTTAAATTTATAACATTGATTTGTTTCCGCAATATAAAAATAAATTACTACTTCGGAATGATTATCAATAATAATATTAAAATTATATAACAAAAAGTTTATAGTAAAATCTCATAAATCCACTCATACGTTAATTTTAAAATTCACAAATTCAATTCTAAAATCATTTATAATTAAATACCCTTCAATATTCAAAACTTTTTCAAAATCCCCAAAGTACAACCTTTCTGTACCGTATATACAGGTATACACATAATCCCGAAGCTTTAGTCCAGTACTCATCATACCTTGTTATAAAATTAATCCATTGCTTTACACTTTGCTAGAACGTAGCCCAGCCCAAACCACTTTCAAACACAACTATAGAATACTGTCCTCTCGTAGGAATTCCCCCTGTTTAAAACTGCTTTTAAATAAAAGTACCTGCAAATAAGCTTTTAATAGGTCATGATGATACTTGTGATCGTTCGTATCGTTTATTGCTTTTTAAATTTTTCCTACTTTTTATATATTTTTAAAACTTTTGGGTCGGATATTTATTATGTTTGTACATAGATAATCTTTCTTAGTATACAATTAGGATTATGTATTATTTTGGGAAAATCCATTTATAGATTGGTGTTATTCAAAATAACAATAAATTACGTATACAGTAGATCTCAGTGGCTCATTCGGTAGAGTGATGGATTTGTAATTTCGAGGTTCCGAGTTCGAATCCCGCTCTCGGTCGATTTATACACGCACCACTGTACGCTATATGTGCATTGTTCATAAACACACTAACGATCTCCATCGCTAATTAGCATCGTAATGATAGTATAAATTCAGCGATGTTAAATAAAATAAAAATAAATAAAGATGAATTTATTATTAATTTTTATTGAAATTATCGATAATTCTGTACATTTATAGACGAAAAGATTTACGTTATACCTGCGTTTTAATTACAAAATCTTCCATACAATAAGAAATAGATTATTGTAAAGTCAACCGCACAATCACCAGTCGGTAGATGGATAAAATATATGATAATTCTCAAGTATTCGATTTTCTTACATACAATCAAGCTTTTACATATAAACTAATTATATGGAAAAATGTTAATAAAATCATTTCCGCACCTATTTTAATAGTATTAATCAAATACGACAAAAAAAAACTTTTCATCTAAGTATCTTAAGTATTCATCTACCAATTGGTGGATCCTATATTTTTAAAAAGGATTATTTTTATGTTATTTCTTCAATAAAAAAAACTTCTATGAATGTTAATGACTCCATCGGTAGAAAAAGTTATAAAATCTCCCAACCATAATTTTTCATATTCACTTACACGATAAAACTCGAAAAAATATCTATATACTCACAAATGGTCAGGCATTGGTAAATTTTTCTTATTCTGCCGAACTTCGTTCAGCAATTGATCATGTCGTGCTTTGAGCTCATCCCAATCCACCTCTTGATCTTGATGGCAGACGTATGCTCGAATTTTACAAAAAAGTTTATCCTTTTCATAAAGCTCCTTGTAACTGTCCTTGTCCAGTACAATCATGTCACCTTCTATTCTGACCTTTGGTATAAAAGATTTCGTCGTTTTATTGATTTATCATTTTTTTAAGACACCCGTGTGCGAAACACAGTTTTTTGTGTCAGTATTCAGTGTGCGAAGCAGTCTTTTTACACACTGCGGTGCGCGAAAAATTTTAGAACCATTTGTCATTGTTTTTCTCATACATAAAAAAAACTAACCAAAACATTTTGACATTGTAATAGTATATTTCGAAATATACTATATATATGCTATGTATATTTCTATTTTTAAATTAAACCAGATTTTAATTGAGTTGATAATGCTAAATATCAATTTAGTAATTGCAAGCACACCGTTAATGGATTCTTTCTCGTTGTTTTTTTTTGTTTTTATTGGAACATTTCAAAAGATTCGAGAAAGAATCAATTGACGTTAGGTGTATAGTCAATTTTATAATAAATGAAAAAAAATAATGAAATATTTGTACATTAAGTAGTTTATCAATAAATGAATTGTATACTTAAATTTATTTGGTTCTTTTAAATTATTTATTTTATTTATTTGATTAGCAATATGTATTTTTTTTGTAAATTTGTTATGTATATTTTTTTGTAATATATATTTTTTTTTATAATATATATATATTTTTTTATATGTATTTTTATTTAAAATATGTTATTTACTCGTTTATTGTCACCTGAGCGAAGCGAACAAAACTCGTAGCTTTTTATGACCGTAAAAATGTCGTTTTCGATTGTCTGTGTTTCGCCCACGGTGTCTTAAAAAATAGTATACGCAACACGTGCGCGATGCGGTTCACACACTCGCCTTTTTGTCGCCCTCGCTTCGCTCGGGCGACAAACTCGGCTCGTGTGTGAATCGCATCCTTCGCGCACTTGTTACGTAATATACTATATTGTTATATGTCACATAAAGTCTTCAATGTGAATAAAATGTAAATATATACAAAATTTAAGTATTTATTTTAATCAATAATTTATGAAATTTTAACGAATTATTGTGAATTACTAAATAAAAGCTACATGTCGTTTAAAATTTTTGTAAAATAAAAATTAAATTCTTTTTGCAGTTTAACAGAAAATATGTTTCCTTTTTTCATATTTTCATACGTTAAAATTATTCATTTTAAAAAGTAAAAAAATGCTATGTTACGCGTTAACGTGCTCTGCATAGATAAAAAATTATATTATTTTTTTAAAATCACCATTACTGGTGTCCAATGAATTTTTCGGTTGGCACACTTAAATTACAAATCATGGAAGCTTCGTAATCATGACTATTTTTCAAAATATTTCATTTGGTGTGAATCAAATTTTGTACGTTATTATTTAAAAAAAATCTTTTTGAAAATGAATAACCTCATTTTTTTCTTATTATTTCAAGTGATTAAAAGTAAAAATGATTGGTTTTTGAAGTGTTCTACAAAAAGCAAAGGTTGAATTATTTTTTTTAAATTAAAAGTTTGACGGATTTGCTCATATAAACGTCGATGACTTTTGAAGTAAAGTTTGCAAAAAGACGTTGTTATTTTTTAAAAGCGTATAAACGATTATAGGAAAACTTTTTCATAAAAAAATCACGTTAAAGTTTAATTTTTTCTAAAAGTTATAAAGAAATTAAATTTATGAAAAAAAATCTATGGAAAAATTTCGATGAAGTTTCATAAAGTAATACTCCTTGTTAAATTTTATTCGTAATTTTATTTTATTAAAGCGTTTAAAAAAATTGAATTCTTAACTATTTTATCGGAAAGTTTTGATTTTTTACGTCGATTCTTTAAAACATTTGTTTAAATTTAAATTTTGTTATGAAATACTTTCTGTAACATTTATTTTTCCAAAATTATAATAAAACTTGTTGATTAAAAGATAACAAAATTTTGTTTTCGATCACCAGCTTTTTTGGTTTACATAAAAAAGAAATATTCCAATAATACCGAGATTCCAGTTACACATGTTTTTTAAATTCAAATTATAATTATAACAATTGCGTTTAAATTAAAATTATTAATGAATAAATTTTATGTGTCAATAAGCACTTACTTGCCGAGCAATTTTTTGTTGTTTTTCGTTAATATAGGCCCATAAAAAGCACATTGCTGCTTGTGGTACTTCTGACTTAAAAATAAAAAAAATTAGTTAATTAAAAAGAAACTTTATATTTTTTATTTATTAATTACAGCTTTCAATTAAAAAATAAAAGCAATCAATAATATATGCATATTAGAAATAATGTATCAAAAAAATTTATTTACCAATTCTTTCGATTTTCTACTTCGATTATCAGTATAAACAACAAAACCATCCTCTTCGAGTCTTCTTAAAACTACATGTCTGGCACTAACTTTTAGGTCTCTAAAAATCAATAAAGATTTATCAAAAAAAATTCAAAGTTAAGTATTTTTTATATAGACAATCATCAATGAAAATATTAATATTTATTTTTTTATTTATTTTTTTATTTTATTTAACATCGCTGTATGTATGTTATCATTACGATGCTAATTAGCGATGGAGGTTTCTCAGTATGTTTGTAAACAAAGCACATGTAACGTACAATGGTGCTTGTATAAATCAGCCGAGAGCGGGATTCGAACTCGAGACCTCGAGATTATGAATCCACCGCTCTACTAAGTGAGCCACTGAGGACCTCTCGATTTGAATTTATTTAATAAAAGATTTTCAAGTTGAAAAAAATTTTCATTCTATTTTTAACTTAACGTAAACTGAAAAGCAAATTTTAATTACTTTGATACTGTAGCTAAACAAAGCGCATTTGGTAATCCTGTAGAAAATTCACATGCTTCTTTATGCCATTCTTTAAACAAATCATATGGATCGTCCGATTTTAATTCTATAAACGCCAAATCTGAGATTTCATCGTTTAACGTCATGGTATTTTTAATTATTCAGAAGAGAAAAACTTTAGGCAATAGCTTCTAAATGATGGCTGAAATTTCGTTCGATATCTGAAACAAAACAAAATAAAATAATAAATTTTTTAAGTTTATAAAACCTAAGTAAAAATCTTTCCAAATTCATTTAAAATAGTAAAACAGAATCGCATGAAAGAAATTTTTATTATTTCTTTTTTATAAAGATTCATTGATTTCGCGATGAAAAATTTATTTTCCATAAAATTAACTTTCCCTTAATTTCTTGAGGCATATGTTTTTTTGAACTTTTCTGAGATTTGAAATTTGAACTTTTTGAAAATTGCCTTAAAAAATCGTGCTTGGCATATTGATATGCTATAAAAAATTTTCACGTGTAACACATTCTAGTCTTATGGGGATTTTACTGTAGTCAACAAATGTTTCTACTATTTCTTATGCACCAATAAAGGTAAATTGCTTTCTATTGCTTCTTAAATTACATGAAAAGAATTTGAATTGAAGCTCAAATAAAAAATCAATTTAATAAATTTTAAAATGGTTTTTTCATTGATTTATTAATCGTTTTATTTTGAAATATCTTTTGATGATTTTGCAAAAAGAAAGTTTTAAATAATTTAAAATATTTTAAAGAGATTTGTTTGACAGTAAGTTTTAATGTTAAGCTTTTATAAGAAACGAGAATAAATCGCAAAATTAGGATGTTGTATCAGAATATTTGAAGTAAAATAATTTTCTTAAATACAGACTTTGCCTTCTTGATTTATTTTATTTATCTAAATTTTCATTAATAAAATGACAAATATTAAAAGTCAGTAAATTTTTTATATATTTTTCATTAATTTGAATTTTAGTAAGAATTGAAATTAACAATAAAAATTTGTTTAAACACTGTATCAACAATCATTGATAATCGGTTAATAACCATATACATAAGATTAAATTACTCCATTATTAAAATCAATAATAGCACAGCACGAATAGATAATAATCAATGAATAACTAGAGTGCAGCCTATTATGTATCAGTCGAGTAAGATTTTAGTGAATAAGAAAGAAAAAATCTCATAATATGAAAGGATAGACATTAATCTAGTTACTCAATCATGGTGTTTGCTAATGGTAACGCGATAGTTTTGTCCCTCGAGCTTTCTATGTGCACTTGATATTAAAAGTATGGATAAAAAAAATTAAATATCAAAGTATACTCGGGGAATTTAACTTTTTAATTTACATAATGCAAAGTTTTTGTCGATTAAACGCTATTTGTTTTTACCTTTTTATAGTTTTTTTTATGTTCTAAAATTAAAGATATATGCATTTTTATTCATGAATTTCGGATATCGGTAATTCGATGATTCATTAATATTTATGATTGATCCTTCTTTTTTTATGAAGGATGAAAGCAGTATATTTTTTCTATAATTTAATATGTAATGTATTGAGTCAGTCTTGTCTTAATGCAGTGCTTAATTAACTTTTTTTTTTATCTTTCAATCATTACTAAAGATGATTTTAATGTTTTAGTATCATTTATATAACGATCAATAAAAATGTTGATCTTTAATATTTTTCTCGAACTCAATGAAATTAATTATAACGAATTTATGTGATAATTGCAATTCGAAATTGTATCTTTTTATAGATTATTGAATAAAACAAATATATTCAAATCTTAATAAATCACGTAACTGCATTATATGAGATATTTAAATTGTTTATCGAACATTAAAAATTATCATAATCAATTTACAGTCGTTTGGAAAAATATTTTACATTTTTATAGATGATTGAATTAATAATCATCTTATCAATACAATTTTAGCACAATTAATTGAGAATTTTTATGAGCAATAAAAAATTGCTAGTGAGAAATGAAGTTTTGTAATTTACTCTTCTTATCTTGATTTTATGTAACGTATTGTAATTGATCCTATTATAATTATTAAAATAAAGTAGATAGAAGTTGACTTTTTATGTAAAGAAATGTATAGATGAATATAAATATATTAACTGCTCATTTTGTGTTTTATGATGGCTCAATTATATGCTATTGGTAATTTATACAGTAAAAATTATTTTTTAATAAAAATTAGTGAAATTATATGGTTTTTGGTGTAAAAATAATTAATTGTTTATTGTTATTAAAAAATATAAAATTTTGAAGCTCAATTCGTT
The DNA here is from genome assembly GCA_017163975.1 of Anastatus disparis. Classification (NCBI taxonomy): domain Eukaryota; kingdom Metazoa; phylum Arthropoda; class Insecta; order Hymenoptera; family Eupelmidae; genus Anastatus; species Anastatus disparis. The sequence goes on along the minus strand of JAFFSR010000264.1, from coordinate 1,212,078 downwards.
TCTCTTTCCTCACGGATTATTTGATTTATACAATTTTATTATTCATCATTAGAATTTTTATTATTCAATTTTATAATTTTTGTCTTTTTTGTAAGAAGAAAAAACACTGTAGAATTAAACAAACTTCTAGATTTCGAATCATTCAGAAAAATAAAAATCTAAAATAACAGTCATTAAGAGAAATAAAAATCTGAAATGACAGTTAATTCCAGGTGAGAAATTGTTAGTTTAAAAACAACGTAAGTCTAATTTACAATCTTGTAAACTATTATTAACTAAATTGCTCATTATTTATTTTTTTTCAAGATACTTGAATTTTTCTTAAGATTGGTATAACTTTTCTTATAATTTATATCTTACAATTTATTTTTTCTATTAAAATATAATATTGCATGTAGAATACAACGATTATTAAAATTTTATTGAGTCCCAAGATATAAAATAGAAAAATTTAATAAAATTTATACCAATAAATTTTTTTTTCAATTTTAAACGATTAAATTAAAATTTTATAACATGTTTATACGAATCAGATTATATAATCTTCTTTAAAATGTATTATAATACTTAAATTTGTAACTAAAAAAATTTAAATGCAATTACATTTTTTTTCGGTAAAAAATAACTTCTTACACAGATTACAAAAAATACTCACAAACAAAATACAAAGTAGCCAGGCAAACAATCCCGCAGACAGTTAAATCTCACAATTCAATTCTTCTTAATTAAATAACACTTGAAAACAATCATATTTTCTCGAAGTAAAAATAAAATCCCAATAAAAAAGTAAAAATCAACGCATATATCGCGAATTAAAAAAATGAAAAACAGGTAAAAATGTATAATAGCGCGAGTTAGATTGCAAATCACTCACATCTTGTACGGTTAGCTAGTCTATAACTTGACGCTTCAAAATATCACACACTCGCGCTACTTTAATGTAAATAGCTAAAGTCACAAGTTAGTTTGCGTGTGTTAAAGTTTTCACGCACACACACGTACAAGGTATATGACGCAAAGGGAGGTTGTTGGCAATGGCTATGTAATACTTGGCTTTGGTGTGCATCTATGTACGCGCGCGTGTATAGGTATAGGTATTATTATACAGGGTGAACAAGAATTTCAAATATATGGGGCACTTCGATTAAAAGTAGAAATTTTATTTTTATATTTTTTAATTTTTGGAATTTCATTTAAAGTTGAAATTTTATTGAGGTCAAGGCTTTTTTTTTAAATTTAATAATAAATATCAAATTATTGGGAATTTTTTATCATGTTCTTATTTGCTTTCTTGATTGAAATTCTTAGGCAAAGTATGGAAATATCCATAATAATTTTGATCAATAATTATTAGGAAAAATACAATATAAAATATGACAAGCTTACGCATTTAAAAAAATTTTTTTTAACAAAGAAACGTTTAATGATAATATTATTTCAACAGCTTGGGTTGAAAAATTTTTTCTAATCAAAATAACGGACTGCTTCTGTTTAAAAAGGGTTTCATTTAATTCAAATTAAAACTTTCTGAGTCACGAAATTAAATGAATTCTTTTTCTCTACGTATATACATATGTATATGGTACATAATACGTTTTTTCTCTCAACTAAATTCTACTCTAACATATTTCCTTAGCTTTTTAACCACCCCGTATAGTTATAAGGTAGAATGTATATTAGTTGGTTGTGCATCTGTACGTCTTCTTTGAGAGCACAGAACCCCCGTGTTCCCATTTTTCTTCTTTTTTTCCCCATTCTTTCTTTTATGCGCTTTTCTTTTTTCCTTTTTTTTCTTCCTCTTCTTCTTCCATTTAATACACGATCTCGCGCAAGCTTTAACGTTGGCTATGTGTGTTCGTGTATGTTTAGATGGAAAGTATTAGTACTGAATGTGAAGTACGGAACGTGTAGTACAGTTGGTACATACGAAAAGTTTAGATAAGGAAAACCTTAAAGGTCCATAAGCGCTTATAGGATGGAGCTTTAGTACTTTTTTTCGAGAGTTACTGTGATGAACTTTATTTTGTATGTTTGCATTGTGCGGATGTGGAAGTTATTAAATCATGTTCTTTTTTTTGTCTTGATAATTTTTTCTAAAAGTGACTTTTTTAATTTTTAATATGAGTAATTATAAATGATGAATGTTGAAATTTCCTTTGGAGTGATTGCCTAATAATTAAGAAAAATTTATGGATTTTCCAGGGAATTGAATATTTTTGAACAAATAGTTATTGTATTGAATTTTATGTAGTTAAAATGTTTCATATTTTTTTAATTAAAAATTTTGATTTATGTTAACTTTTATAAAAATTTGATCAAACTATTTATTCATTACGATATTTAATATTCTCATAGATTACTAATTTAAGACTACAAATGAGCTCAACAACCTCATTATTCAAAGTAAAAAATAAAAATAGTAAGTTATGAGGTTATGAATAACCGTCGAATGCCATTGACTATTATACAATAACACATACACTGTCATATAACATGCCGAGTTATATGCGAATTCAATGGAAAAAAGATTCTTTTACAATGGATGTATACCACAATATCGATGTCATTTTAATCAATCTTTTTTTTTCAATAAATCAAATACGAGTTGTAATTATAATTCTGCTTTTATTTTTAAACTTTGAATTTAAATTTTCAAATTGCTTGTATGAAAGATTCGTTTTTTTAGATTTTATATTTAGCATGTTATGAAAATTTAACATGATAATTTCATTATTCATTGATAAAGTCTCCTTAGCTTAATATATTTTAGATTTATTTTATATATTAAATATTAATTTACTTTTGGTTAATGTTTATTATTATGTAATGTTTTTGTCATGTTTATAATTTAATGAGACACTGAAATCGCATTAATTATACGATTTCATTAATTATCCAAGAACTTAAAATTTTTGATTATAATGAAAATTTGAAAATACAAGGTAATGATAAAGTAATAAGATATTTATTAATACAACGAATAATATACAACAAATTTTTTTGGTAGAAAATAAATTAATCAACCCAAAAAAGTTGAATTTAGAAATAAAATTTAACGTTAATAAAATAATTCTGAAAAAAAGTTAATACGAATATTTAAAATCTCTTTTAGCGATCATCGATTATCTATTAATTATATCAAACTGAAATTAAAAGCTAATATAATAACCTGATATTGTATATCAATCATTGCATCGGAAGTACATTTTGTAAAGTAAGAAAGATAATTCAGTCCTTGACACCTTCCAGTTAGCTTTTGCGGTGCTGATTTATTTTAATGCGGTTTGTATATTAGCTTTATTGCATCGATATACTATTACGTTGACAAATAATATTTCACTTCATCTTCATACCGCTTGCATATTTAATAAAAAAAATTTCTGATTCTCTCCTTATTTTTTATTTTCAGGTAATGTTAGAGAAGATAATAAACGTTTGTATGATAATCAGAGAAGAAAACAAACAATATTTAGCTATTAAAAATTCATAATTATTGTTCTTGACTTTAAGAGTAGATTAATAAGTGAAAATTACTTTTATTTGAATTATTTTTGCATTAAACGCGATTGGTTATTAGCTGGTAGCAGTTTTATGAAAGATATTATTTTTTTTTAATAATCCTTTATCTACAAGTTTTAGATGCTAATGATGTATGCAATAAAAAATCGAATTATCTTAGTAATTCTTTGTAATTTTAATTCAAGAATTATCTACTCAATATTTTTTAGTTTAATATTTTATATGATAATTTAAAAGTGGTTAAGAGTGTACCATTTTATGATAAATTTTGATAGAAAGTGCATTTTTTCTTCCTAAAATGAGAATGGAAAATCCAAAAAATAGAATATATAAGCTACACGTAAACACAACTGCTCCTCCTCCCTCCTTCAAGGGAATGACCTATTTTCTCCACTGATAGTCCAATGTACTTGCTATGCCCGAATGAATAAAGCGATTGTTGTTCGCGTAGTAAAATTTTGAATTATTATCGTACCTTCCACGTTATTTTATTAAAACTTCTAGCTAACATCGTTTTTATGAGGACATATGAACTAATGATTTTATAATTAAAAAGAAAATGCAGTATATTTTTCTTAAGAATAAAAAAAAAAAGAAGAAACTGTTTATATAACAAAAATTTCATATGCACGTCGAGTTAAAGCGACTTATATAATTTTTGTTCTAAAGGACATCCTCTAATAGTTTCATGGATAATTAGCCAATCGACGGTGGTGGCAAATGTTTTTTCTTATAACTTAACAATTTATGGACATTGGCATATAATCTTATTTTTTCAGCTAAGAGAGAAAAGAAATTCTTATGTTAATTGTTCGCAGTTATTACGTTGTAAATATGTTCGCCTCTTTTTTTTCTTCTTATTTTTACATGTTTTAACGTTATTTATAGTGCGTTGTATCTTACGCGATTTTTATTTTTAGTGGCCTAACTGTACTTAAAAAAAAAGTAGAAGGTTACTTTTAGTGGACAAAAAATTTGTTGTTTATTTATAGTTATGCACATCTTTATATAGAAATATAAAAAGTTTAAACGCGCGAAGTAGAACAATAATTTAAAAAAGATTTTTAAATAACTTCTTGTTTTACTTTTTGAGCATCAAAAGAACATAATGAAAATCTTTTAATAGTGATTTTACGTTATGTTCATATTACTTAAAATGATGACATTTATTATAAACTTTTCATGTCATGTACATGAACATTTATCAATTGTATAATGAAAACGTTACGTATCATTTTACACATTTTACTTATGTTTAATTAGGCAATTTATGGCTAGTACTCATTTTTTTTCTAAAGTCGCCACAGTCAATTATGTACGTGATGAAAAGAGCAAATATTTCAGTATACCTAATAAGTCAATTAACGATATTAGAATTATTAAATATTATTTCTTTTTGAGTAAATAATTATTTTATTAATTGCGGCAATATATAAAATATGACTGAATAAAAATTTGTGAAGAAGAAAAAAATAATATTTTGCTTTTCGGGAAAATAGGTAGCTTTGCGATAAAAATATAACAATTTTTGCCTTATTTTATTTTAATTATAGTTATTGTTTATATGTATTTAAACATTAAAATAAAAAAAATTGCAATGTACTTTTACTGTAAAAATTGAAAAATAATACTGCATTCTGTAAAGTTTAATAACTTTTTCAGTGTGTGTACAATGAATTATCAGTTGAGTTTCTCAATATTATTTAAACTTGGCACTGACAAGGTAAATAAAACAGATTTATTCAGTGAGAATTGTTTGAATTTAACTTAAATGGTTTTTTACCCAAGATTTATCTTGTATCAAAATCATATTAAAAATATTTATTTTTAATTTATTTACTTGGAATAACTTGATTTTTTTTTCAATTATTAATAAATATATTATTAAAATTGTTCTGTATACGAATTTTTCGAAAGAAATTTCGCAAACATATAAATATTAATGTTTTTTGTTGCAGTTTTATAAAATATAATTTTAAAAATTATTTAAAAATTAGTTGAAATAATTTAAAAATCTTATTTTTAAGAGTTTTTATTTTGATTCAAGTAAATAAAAACATGTTTCGAATAATAAAATACAGATATAAATTATAAGCATTAAATATACACAAAATTTTAAATGTCCTTATTGGATTTAAAAATTTTTGAAATATCAAGTATTAAATCTTACCTGTTGATAAAAATTTTGTCAGATATAATAACTTGTCCCTTGATTGCAAGTGAAGAAATGTTAAATATATATATTAAAATACATGTGCTCGCGTCTCAAGCGTAAAACGTAATGATATATTAACCAGGTGCTACTTATAGCTACTGTAGGTCTTGTACTGGGTGATGCGTTGCTTAGTCAATGGCTGCGTGTATATATTTTTCGTTTCACTGATATTTTTTATGACACACTGATATTATTAAGCATGGTATTTTCTTTGGGAAAAGTATGTATACGTGAAAATATTTAAAGTGTTTAAGAGGCATTTTGGTTGCTGATTTTTAATTGATGAAATCAAAAGATGATATATAATTTATGAAGTGTAGATTCATAAAAAAATTGAATTTAATTAAATAAGTTAAAATTATAAACATTCATAAACAAATAAATATGAGTATTAATTATATGTAAATTTTATTAACGTCACGAAATTTAGAATTTAACATTGGTTTAAAAAAAAGTTATTCAGTCAATAAATAAGATATATAGATGTAATTTAACAAATTTATGTAAATTAAAACAATATTGTTCAGTGCAACCTTAGCCGCAGTACGTATAAGAAAATATTGAGATTATTAAATTTTGAGATAAATAAAAAAAAATGATAACTCCAGTAAAGAGTAAGTTAAATATATGATAAGTTGAGGAAATAAAAAACCTTTTTTAAGCCCTCGGTATGTCAAAAAGAAATTCATATAGAATCGTACAATTATTTTTATGGTGCAATTTTAATTATTAAATTAAAAATTATTTATGCTTTTATTACGTACATTGTACTTCATTAATAATGTCCTTCATGAAATGGTGACTTATTTGTAAAATATTAAACTTCTAGCTTCAACATCACTTCATGTGCAATAACAATATTATCAAATAAATATTTATGTACTGAACGTCATCTTTTAGTATTCATGATACAAAAAAAATATCTATTTTATCATCACCATTTTTTTAACGAGTTCATTTCATTGATTTGTTAATTATGTAAAGAAATAATTTATATTAAAAATATTACGTAAAATGTAACGAGATTAATATAAATTCACATAAACGAATAATTATTCATTAATTCATTGTTTAAAATTCAAATTGATTAACAATTAACAGTAAGGACGTAACATTCTAGACAAGATGTTACATCCAATCCTAAATCAATCATAAATTTACTGTAAAAATATATAAATACCTTCCATTTCTTTCTTATAAAAAAAGAACTTATCTTACTTACATAAGTGCATAGTTGGACAATTATGCACTTACTACCTAATTGCACTATATATTTTTTTTTATTGAAGTACAAAGTGTTACCTTATTAGAAACGAAAAGATTGGGCGAAATTTTTAAATGATTAAGGGATTTCTAAACTATCACTAATTATTTTATTTTATTATAATTCTATTTTTGAGAAGTATAAAAATAATGCAAACAAGGTTTAAAAATTAAATAATAAAATCCCTTGCGTTTGGTTTTGAATATCTAAAGAATTTTATTAATGATTTGTCCACTCGAATTTACATCGATTTAGAAAGCAAAATGAGAAAGAACATAAAAATATTTGAATTTAAAAAAACATTTTATGCCAAAGACTCGAGTAATCAAGTTAAGCATGACATTTATATTACCAAATGAAATTTTGGCTTTTCAAGAAGCCCGCGATTAATGTTTAATGCGCTTTTAACATTCTTACACTTGTCAGACTACTGAATAATAAATTATTGGCATTACTCACTAATAATTGATTGTCGGAGACTTTATTAAAGTCTCTATTGAGTGCCAAAATTAATGTGAATCGAGAAAATCTAAGTAGGCAAGTGAGCATTAACGTAAGATCGATCTAAATGTTTTAGGATTGTTATTAATCAAAAAAATTTTTTTCTGATTTTCAAGAAAATACTAATAATAATTATTTTTCAGATTGACAAAAATTTGCCAAGCATCAAAAAGAATATCCTTATGAACTGCTGCTGCTGAAAATAGGGGATTTTCATTGTATCGGCAAACCATGAATCTTTCAGATATGCAAATTGTTAATAATGATTTATCTTTTACAAAAAAATCGATTTGCCTTATCGATATTTAGGTTTGTTGATGAAATTATTAAATATTATTTTTTGTAATACAAGCTTACCATTGCTTATGTAATTTATTTTAATATTTTATCACAAGTCAAAGTTTTCCTAGATATCTACGTTGTATGTATAGATCATCCATAAAATTAGTTTATCAACTAATTAGTATACCCATCCTGTGCACGATGCCACCTCAAAACATTGTGCCAAAATGAAAAATTTAATGAGTACGATCGTTAATTTGCTTGAGAAAATATAAATAAAAAATATTTAAAATATAATCCTTTGTGCCCTTTTTGGATTTGTTTTAGAAATAACTTGATAAATCAAGGTTTTATAAGACATTTTCTCTTACTTTCACAAATATATCTTGAAATCTTGATTTCCTTTAGTCAATGTTTAACGATCAATTGCTTTAAATTAGATTTATTGACACTATACTAATTGTAAAATTTATCTTTGTGTATTATTTATACAATTAATATTTTCATTAAAATTTCTGTTGTTATTATTTATTTTCCTTTATTTACACGCACTTTGTACTCTGTGTGTAATAAACTAATTTCATTACAAAAGTTAAATAAATTAGTATAGTGTGCAACTGAAAGGCAAAGGGCGTATATGAAGCAAAGCAAGCATCATGGTCACCCGAAGGAAAAATAGATTTTGCTCCCTGTTACATATACTGTTTTATTTTCGGTACAACTGTGGTCATTTTATCAACTTAAAAAACAAAGGAAAATTTCAAATTATTTTAGAATCAAAATTGTCCAATTATTTCGAATGAATGAAATATTCCGAACTTGGCTCACTTTTCGAGTTAATGGTAAGCCATTATTATTAAAATAAAAATAAAAAAAATTTTATTTTTATTTTAATAGTAATATATACTTTATTATTTCGAAAGCTGATTGAAGGGAGACAATTTTCGCGCTTACAATCATCAGACAGTAATTGACACTTTACTGTCCACTGAATTAATAAATGATGTGCTATGCTCACTTGAACTATAAATAAAGCACTATATACAAGACAAAAGAAGTTACTCACTAGTTGTATAATGGACGTAGCTTTATATGTAATACAGATAATACAGATTTCCTGATTTTCTTTTTATTAATGACGAAGGTAATTGATTAAAATAAATAATTCATAAATCATATCAATCTTTTTTAATTTTTGTCTAATTTATACGAATCAAAGTTTATTTTATTCCTTGAATAGTGCCATTGGAAGTTGCGATGGAAAATTTTTCAATAATTTTTATGGAAAACTTAAAGTAAAAATAATGTTTAGAAATGAAAATCTTGATAAAACAATAACATTTTCTAAAATCTAAATTAAATTTATTATTATTTCTCCCACTGAACACCTAGCAATGAAAAATCTTGAAATATTAAAGTCCATATTAAGTTTCTGGCTGTTTAGTCATTTGCGATTGAGCTTCGTTGCTCTTAGGTACTTGACTTGGCGACGATTGCTCTTGCTGCTGTTCTTCTAGATTTTTGTCAATTAACGGCTCTCCGTCGAGCTTTTCCAAATTTGGCAAGCGTCTCGCTACTTCCACTTTCCATTGCTCTGTCTAATAAGAAAGAGAAATTTTTTTTTACTTTTTATATATATGAGTATGAGGTGCTGGAGCGCATTAAAGAATGCATTTTATTGGACTGGTTTTTGATAGTTTTTTTTTTAAACGTTTGAATCATGGAAATATTTAAGTTTTTTTAAGATTGACTGAATTTTATGTTGTATACAAGGACTATATTATTATGCAATAAAAAAGAATCGATATAAATAAATTTTTTTTTCTTGAATCCTAATGAAAATTTTTTTTAGAAAGAAAGTTTTTTACATCATGTTTATTTTATTAATAGATAAAACTGCATCTACGATTGATTTTTTATATTATTTATATAATTCATATTCTATTATAATATTATGCATTTAATTTTCAATTAAATCAATTTAAATCTTACATGATTGAATATAATTTTAAAATTGATTATTCTTATCTATAAAAAATAAAGTTTTTTTTTACTTAAATATATATTACAATTGTGTTAGGATATTCAGAATATAAAATATAAACGAATATTATTTTATTAAAAGAATTTTTGTTTTAAAGAATTTCATTAAAAATTTCTATAAAAATTAAAGCTAAATTTTTTTTTTTAATGCAGAGTAATAAAAAAGTAAGGCTCACAACCGGTGTACGTACGCTTGTTTTAAAAAGGACTCGTAAACTTCAAAAATGCATTACAGCTTCTTGGCAAAGGCTTGCTCTTACATAGTCTTATATGTAAAATAAAAGAAGAAAAAAGAGTATAAAGAAGGAAAGTCTATCTAGGTAATCTAGATAAGTTAGTAAATGTAGTCTTGCGTGAAAGGAAAGAAGCTTTAGCGATATAATTTTTACATGTATTCTTCTTTCTTTTCTCTTTAAGATTCGATGTTGGTTTGTACAAAATTAAAAATAAAATCATTTAAATATTTTTGTTTAGTTATGTTTTTATAATTTATTTACAAGTTTTAAACATTCTAATAAATTTAACGTAATTTTTTTGTAGTTCAATCAAATCAGAATTTAAATTTATTTTTAGAACTTTAGATTATTAAAAATTCAATATGAATATATTAGCTTCCATTTTTCTCTTTATAACTTACAGACAGTCCATTAATTCACTTTATTTTCGCTCCAATCACCTCGACTTTGTAATTTTCACAAAATTTAATGTTTACATTTTTCATAATTTTAAGCTTTTTTATAAAGTTTTGTAACAATTATACGTTTGCATAAATATATATTGTAAAATTTTAATTACAATTTTGAAAAAGTGGGTTTTCTAATTTTTAAATAATTTAAAATTTAAAAAAATAGACTTTTTTATGTATCTATTCATACAAAAATTTGATCTAATGAAAAATTATGATAAAATTGATAATATTTAAATAAAAAACAATGAAAAAAAAATAAAAGTTAAAAAATTTCCTTTAAAAATTTTATGTTACTAACCTCAACACCCTCAGTGATTGGATTGCCAGCTAAAACTAAATCATTTAACATCGGCAATTCTTGCAGCTTAGTTATTTCATTCCATTCCTTAATCAAATTATTGGACATGTACAAAACACGCAAATTTTTTAATGCATTAACGCCTTTCATTTTTTCAATCATATTATACGAAATCCATAATTCTTCTAATGTCTCGCCAAGTGTTTCTAAGCCAGCAAAACCTTTTATTTGATTACGACCGACCGAGAGAATCTTAAGCTTTTTCAAACTGCTTACACCTGTTTAATGGTAAACAAATATTTTTATTAATATTTAGTGTTTGAAACTATTGTAAAATGAAAGAGGTCTTCAGTAGCTCAGTCGGTAGCGTGATGGATTCGTAATCTCGAGGCCCCGAGTTCGAATCCCGCTCTTGGCTGGTTTAAATTAGCACCACTGTCCGTTACATGTGCTTCGTTTACGAACACACTAAAAACCTCCGTCGCTAATTACAGCTTAATACAGCGACGTTAAAAGAATTTAAAAAAAGTTTTCACTGTCGCTATTTTTTAACTTAAAAACAAATATTTACTTAGCAGATAAAAAAATACTTTAAATTTTTTTATATTACTTGCATAGTAAATTCGATTGTTATTTTTTATTGATTACCAATCAGAGTTATTTAAACAATTTAATCTTATATCATTTTTCTTGCGAATAAACATATCGGACGAAATTAAGCATAGCAATTTAAACATTATCAATCTCAAATTTATAAATAGAAATTCACAAGTTGAGCTTACAGCCACAGCGACATTGAATTTATATAATTTTTCATGATTCATAATTATTTACATACCATTTTCTTATATATGTGCGTTATATCATATATTTATCATTCATTAACGCACGACATTAATTGAAAAATTCTTTAAAAAAATTTTTCACATGTTACATTATACATGAAGAGAACTTTTCAACAATTAATTTTTTGAATAACTTTTATCGTACATGACATTAATTTTTACAGTACCACCTTGTAAATTTTTTGAAGATATCACAATAATTAAGAAATAAACTTCATTATAATTTTTACGTAGAATTAAATTATACAATTGAATTTATATATAATTTACATTAGCATCAACGCATAAAACGTTTAACAAAAATAAGATTTTCAACGATAAAATAAAAGGACAGATTGAATCTAGGCAATTATAAGATTAAATATCGAATTGACACTATAACATGCAGCTAACGTAATCTTTGTAATCTGATAATATATCTTATGTGTTAGAGACACTATATACATATATGATATAACACTAAGCCCGAAAATGGCCTTCAGTTTATAGCATGAATGATACATTGCGCTTCTTATTTTTCATATACGTGTTATTTCAGTAATCAGGACACTTTTAGCATTACAGTTTTAATCGCGCGGTTTTCCATTTTATTTAAAGATTTAGTTTAATTAAAGTACGTGACATGTCAATGGCATCAAATTTTTATGTTAACGTTAAAATTTAATTGCCATTTGATATTTTAACATTTGTAAGAAAATTGTTGTGAGGCGTATTTATGCGTTTGAATTTATTAATTTTAAGAAACGTATATTTACTTTAATTTTTTTTTAATTCTAAAAATCATTTTATTATCAAATTTTCGTAAAAAAATTGAAAAAAAAATTAAAATTAATCTTACCAGAAATTTTTTCAATCATGTTAGTTGACAATGATAATTTTTCGCATTTAGCTAGTACTGCCAATGAATTATCCATACGCTCAATTGGAGGCCATTGAAAGCATAAATTAACTTCAATTGCCGAAGCTGCTTCTTCACCTGTTTCTTCTTCCCAACGTTTAATAGCGTCTTTACATGTTGTCGGCTTGTTAGATGACATTATTTTAATGGTTTTTCACTTTGTAGTCAAATTATGTTTGATTTGACATAACCAGAATAATTGCTTTGGGAAAATTTTGTATTTTCTTTTAATGAAAAATTTGTTTTCACTAAAAACATCATTTATATTAGTTAAATTGACTAAATTATAATTTGTAATTATTATAAATATGAAAAAAAAATTATTTCATTCTTACCACAACTAAAGCGGTCTGGAAGTAAGATATAACTGACTTCTAAAATATTAGTGCGAATAAAGTACTTTATTCCAGCTAAATGAAAAATTTGTGAATTTGAATAATTTTTCTAAAAATTTGTAACAAGTAATCAAATTACTGAATAAAATTTTTAAAAATATATATATTTCAATAAAGATTAATGTTTCGAAAAAATGATAAAATTTTATCATTAAAGTTTTAAAATATTTTAAATAAAAGAAAATTTTTTCTCAACAAATATATGACAATTTATGCTCATAATTCCCAACAATATGCGATTATTAATTTATATTTTAATTTCTTTAATTAGGCTTCTTTTTTGAAGTTAATGAAGTGGCCACGGTTGAGGTAGGAATAAATTAAAATATGCAACACGAGAATAAAGCCTATTTCTTCCTCGGGAGAAATATGCGACTTTACTCTCTAGTTGCATAATAAAAGTGTTCATTATTTAAAAAAAGAAATTTTTTTTATTGACGCGTTGAATTAATAGAATCATTATCCACTCAAGTATTTATTATTAAATATATGTATGTACAAAATATAAATACCATGTTACAATAAAAAATATAAAAAACTCCATTTTATTTCAAAATTTTGAATTCTCGTTACATAAAAATTAATTTTTACCCAAAATTTGCATTTAAAGCTGGTTCGTCACTTCAATTAATAACAAAACTTTTGATAGAAATGTGTTAAATCACCCCCTTTAAAATGTCAAACTGAGAAAATTAACCTGCGGTTATCCTTTAGCTCGACCTTCTCATATTATATTATTCAAACAAGTAAGTTTAGACTGTGTTTTTATAAACTCAAATTAAATGGCTTTTCGTAAACTATAAATTTATAAAACATTATTTTTAACTTAATAAAATTTTAGAAATTTCATATTTATTACTGTAAAGTTTTAATGAAATTATATTTTTAAACGAAACGTATTTATGTGAAAATGAATATGTTCTTAGTCGTTTACATTTATAATTTTAATATAAAATTTATTTTAGATCACTAGTACATATTTCGATGTAATGGATAATTGTTTTTTCCTTTTCAATTACATTATCATCATTTCAATTACAAACTTTGACGTATTTAATTTCCTGTAAACATACTCTTGTTCAACAGAATTTCTCCTACACGATTTTCATAAATAATTAAAATAACATCAGAACAAGCGTAAAATTTAACATTAAAATTCATCAAAGTGGTTTATTAATTAAAATTGTTTAACGAAAATTCATGTGTTGATTACAAGTGATATGTAGAAATAATTTGATGAAAATCATTGATTTAAACAAAATTTACTTTTGTCACACGCTTTTAATAAGCACTTCATTATTTCTTCCAATCACAATGATATTCAAATTTAATATTCATTGAACACTGCACCAAAATGAATTTATATATATAGTAAATGAAAAAAAACATTCAACAATCACCAGGTTTTCATTTCAGTAAACACCGTCACTCATTATTTTATTTATCAAAAGAAAGAAAAGAAAAAATAACTTTATTTGTGCACGAAAATAATGCTAATAAAAACGATAAAAAAAGAAACAAGATGTTTGAGATAAATATCTTGACAATTAAGTTTTCAGCAAACGAATGAATATTTACGAAAGACTAAGTACTTTTGTTTGAAATAACAATAAAGCACTAATGAAAGTCATTCCTTTTCTTTTTAAAATCCTCCTTATGAATAAGAAGAAGAAGTTAAAGAGGAAGGAGAATAAAGGGGGTTGTTGCTAGGAAAAACAAACTTCTCGTTCTTTTTTAAAGGGATGCCTTTTGGTTTCATAGACGACGATGGTTAAAGTTAATCGATATCAGTACCGCGCCGAATTTAAATTCCGTGCTTTGAAGGAAAAGTTTTGCTCTTATTCTTTTGTATTTTGTCTTTAAGAAGAGTTTAGTTGAGCGCTTGATTGACAAAAATGGGAAAACAAGAGTTCAATTTTTTCTTTTTATTTTGCAATGTTAAATCGCTGTTAATTGGCCGTTTTGGTATATTAACGTTAAAGAAAACATTGAATGATTTATTGGGGATTCTATTTTTAATGGAATAAATTTCTAGTTTATTATATTTCATTCATAAAATAATATTAACAAATAGCTTTATAATTTTTTGTGGATAGTAAAATTATAATAAAAATATTTCCTGGATTAAAATAAAATTTTAATCTATTAATTTTTATAATTTCTATGTAACTAAATCATAAAATTTAATTTATGACTATTCACTATTGTAATTTTTACACATTATTATTTTACATGTTTACATGTTTCTCTTACCATCGAGAAAATATTATTCAAAATAAAATGTAAAAAAAGGTGTAATAAGGGTAGAAATAAAAATAATAGTATACTTTTGCCAACAACGTTATTTCTTTATTTTACATAACAACCAATTGTAAAATTAAAAAATAAAAGAAGAATAAAATATCACTATTCCGTATAATAAAACGGACAAGGTGATGTATTTGGCTAGGCGAAGAAACTTTACACTTTTACAGTTTATGTCTAGGGTCGAATTATGACACTAGTATTTTTAACACGTCGCTTATTTTAAACTAACGATGATAATGATAATAATAATAATAATAATAATTTATAAAAGGTTTATGCTTACGCCATATATAATATTCTTTCGATAAATTACAAAATAAAATATATAACATTTGATAAATTTGTCTTAAATTTACGAAACGATAATATATTATACACTTTTTTTTATATCTCTTCTCGTATCTAAAATACAGTATTGTAAGATTCGGTTACCGATTATAAAATAATTTTACATTAAATGTTCATAATTATTTTAAAATCGGCAAATAGCCATTTTACATGTTATGAACGATATTAAGTTTATTTTTTTTGATATAAAAACTTAATCTCTAGAGATCTTCAGTGGCTCAGTCGGTAGAGCGATAGATTCGTAATCTCGGGGTCCCGAGTTCGAATCCCGCTCTCGGCGATTAAGTGATACAACACTGTAATATGTGCTTTATTCCCAAACACACTGACGATCTCCGTCGTTAATTAGCATCGCAATAATAGTGACGTTAAATAAAAAAAAAACTTCATATTTCTTTGATTCTTTAATCTCTTTTTATATATTTGTAAAAGTTTTATTTTTTACTTAACATTGTTTAAACGGTAATGTAAAATTCAAACATCCCCTTAATTTTTCCCAACTTTTCATTAATTGAGGAATAAAGTCGTTACGCTAAGAAAAAATAAAAGAACTCCGTCACTCTTTTACAACAGTCCTTTTACACAAGTGTCAAAAAATAAGGAGAAGAAAACTTCTTTTTTTTCCGCACTTTCTTTGCCATCACTTTTATAATGAAAACGCTTCTCCAGTGAAGTACAAAGTTAGCTTATCCAAAAGGTGTATATTCGAATTTAAAATGCATTCGAATATAAACCTACTATATGCCACTGGTTTTTAAAGTGAGCTTTTTATAATTAAATGTCCTTTTTTATTTAACTGTTTTTGTACGTGAGTTAATTCGATTATTCGAATCTGGTAACTTTTGTTACTTTGTTTAATAAGCATATTACGTCTTTTATTTTTTGTCCTTTTCATGCTGCACTTACGGATGGTAAATATATTATCTTTTTAAAAAGTCTTTTTGAGAAAATAATGGATATTTTATTATTATTTTAATATAAGCATAGATCAAACAAAATTTTCTTTTTAAGAAGAATTTTTCTTATTAAACTAATCAACGTTTATGCGAGATTAAATTTTTTGCTAACATCAAAAAGACTTTAAAAAAAAATTTTCTATTTGAAAAGTAAAGTTCACAAAACAATTCTTTTCCATTCTCCGATCTCACATTCCATCTCTCTTATACACAATCAATACCAACAAACAAAACAAAACAAAAAAAATTGTATACAGCAGCAGAACAAAAAAAAACAAGATTCGCCCGTATCGTCACGTCCAGGTCGTACAATCTTCCTTCAAAAGAAGGAAAATAAACTAGGCTTGGTAGCCTCTTTTTTTTCCATTGACAATAAAAAAAAGCAGAAAAAGTACATAAGCTTTTTCTAGTCTTTCTTTTTTTTGTATATATATATATGTACATATTAAGCCATTATATCTTCGGTTTTTTTGTCTCTTCATTCTCTCTCTGGCTCTCTCTTCAGGCTATCGTGGTTTTGATCCAAGCAAGATTGGATGTGATCTGATCGTAAAGTCTAGGTCGTTCGATACCAGATTTTGAGCATGCAATACGCCAACTACCTATGCCTAACAACGACCATCTGCGTGTGTCAGGCTGTAAGCATAGTAATGGACTACCTGCTACCTCTTCTTCCTGTTAAATTAATTCGTGTCATTAGTTTTCTTTCCTAATTAAATTTTAGATTAAATTAATTAACAGATGGATAGAGAGTTGTATTATTAAATTGGTAATAATGATAAAATTTCAAGATTTAAGTTGATTTTGAAGAAAATTTTTGAATAAATTTGAAAAATATTGCTTGTACGTTATATTGCCAGTAGGGATTTTAATATTTTTGAAAATAGTAATCGAATCTTTTATTATAAGACGATAATTTTATATTCTATATTTTATACTGTAAAATTTATTTTATAATTCATTTTAATATATTTTTTATAGAGGACTGTCGTTCCTGTATTTTACATTTGCAATGAATAAACAAGTAAAATGTTTTTTTTTTTAATTACTATATACTACAGTTCATATATTTCTCTTTAGCCCAAACATATTTTTTGAACGACTTTAAAAATACAAGGCTTTTTTACCGAATGAAAAAGTTTACGAAAAGTTTATAGTGCATCTACAAAAGTCTTTTAATATGTTTAGACTCAAGAGAAATATATGAGCATAATCTTATAATCCTTTTTTCTTTTTTTTTAATGAAATGCTTTAGTTGCCTCAAAAAGTAGTTTTATTTTTCCAACGTAAAATTAAGAAATGCAAGACACGTGCGTTACATGTTTTAAAAGTAGATACCCTTGCTAAGGAAAATCCCAAAAACACGTCAATTCGAAAAATTTTTACGACTAACGGAGGTAAGAAATTTTTATGACTCTACGGTACTTTTACTCTAAATTTACCAATGAAAACCTTTAGTCCCAATGCGACCAATCGATGTTTCAAATATAACGTGAAATTAGAGTCGTTTATGACTCTTAAAAGCTTAAATTTTTTTTGTACACAATTTCATTACTACTAGTCTTTTGGTGGCGTTTTACCTAAACTTAAAATATTATCCTTGTGTTTATATAGATTTAAAGTTTTACCTTAACAGGGTTAATTATGCTTAGATATACTTATTGTTATAAGAAGGATCGGACAGAGGGATGGATGTTAATGGACGCAATCAAAAGATTAAAAATACCGAAAAAAAGTAAGAAGTATTCATGGTTAACTTAAAAATAGCTATTAATCGTGATCGGATTATTTAAAAAAAAAATTTTTTCCGAGGGAATTCCCTCATTATTTAAAATATGTTTGTTGTCATGACAATATAATAACAAATAATTCAATTATATGTTTTGATAAAATTGATGGTTTTATTAAATCATGATATTTTGTAATTCAACTATAAAATCGTGAATCATATGTTTGGAATATTACTGTAAATCGTTGAAATACTGATATGCAAAAATTTGAATCTTTTTTATGATTAATTAACTTATTAAATTAAACGTTATTCATTTTAAAATAAATGCATCGATTTTCCGTGTAATTTTATATAAAATTCTATTACATTTAAATTAAATGAATAAATTAAATAGTGCATTATTAATATTCTAAGAGTTTACTTTTTCAGTTTTTAAAATTTTTATAAAGTTTATTTTCAAATCGAAGTATTGATTGATTTTTGTCATTGTAAATATATGATTGAATCTTTTAATTTTATAAATGCATAATGTTGCATAATAATGCATATTGATTTGAATAAAATTTAATTAAATTAGTTCATAAGCTAATAGAAAATTAAAAATAAAATTGATTAATTTTATATAATATACTTACTGAACAGTCGTCATTAGAATAGAAAGCTTCTGTACAAACGCTATTTACTGAAACTATACTGACATTTTCACATTTTTCCATAGCGCTATATCTTATCTGTACTCTTTGTAATAAATCACCTAAAAGAAATTCATAATTTTTTAAAAAGTTAATTCGTTTTTATAATTTTTTATTGATATCTTATGAAAAAACATTTTATTTAGCTTACGATTTTTAGCCCAACCAAGGGTATTGCACTGCGATCCATTGGCAATAAGACTATTGGCTTCAGGTAAACAAACTGGCCTTATAAAATCTGAATATGGTTCAACTGCTTGATCTAGTTTTAATAATACGATTGTACTACCTTCAACTGGTGATTTAACCATACCAATAATACGACGCTCTTGTTGCCACGGTGAATTACTTGTTAATCTTACTATACCGAGTCGTGCTGACCATTCTGCTTTTGGTTGTCTGAAAAAAAATATAATTATACTATTAGTTCAGATATTAAATTTTCAGAAAAATTTTTTTATTTTCTTTAACGTCGCTGTATTTATGCTATTATTTCGATGATAATTAGCGATGAAGATCGTCAGTGTGTTTGGGAACAAAGCACATAACATGCAGTCGTGCTTGTATCACGCCGAGAGCGGGATTTTAACTTAACCAGTGGGACCTCTCTTCAAGAAAAGCACTTTTGTTCATATTTTTCAGGTGACTTTATATATTTTTATATTTTTCAGGTGAATTTTATAAAATTTTGAAAAAAAATTGTTTAGATTCGTCCATTTTAAGAGAAAATTGTGTACCTCTTTTCTTTTTTAATCATAGAATTTATTCTTTTACAAAAAGTAATGATTACAGCTAAAAGTAAATAGAAAATCTCATATTTAACCATAAAAAGCAATATTTTCTTTGATAAGGAAAAATTAATTTTATCGCTTCGTTTTTAAGAAAAATTTGAAAAACAAAATTGTCTACCTTAATGTTTTTTTAAAGTTTTTCTTGAAAATAAAGTGATAAAATTAAATTTTCTTTACCAAAGAAAATATTGCTTTTTATGATACAAGATGCAACTTTCTCTTTATTTTTGACTGCAATTATTATTTTTATAAAATTAAAAAAAATAAAAATCTTTCATCAGAAAAGGATTGAAATATTACGCCAGCTAATTCACAAATTTTGATTAATTTTACGTATAAAAAGTTAAGTAATAGATTTTTATTAATTTTTGATCAGAAACAAAATTACACTACGAAATTTTATGAATTCCAAAGTATTTATTATGTAATATCAAATCATTAAAATCAATAAATCATAAATAAATTTTCCAGTTGAATTAATAATATTTTAGATCCACTGATAATTACAAACTTCTAACAACATTACTTAATCCCTCAAACGATTTTCATTAATTAAAACTTTCAACTCTCCAAACGGAATATTAATTAATCTCATCCGTAAATTTTCTTTTGTAATGTACTTAAGGTACATTCTATAGTTTCATGTAAAAAAAAGGTAACGAGATAAAAACAGAAAAAAGCTCAAGCAGCTTCTTTTTTCTTTAACTTTTAAAATTAAATTGTACGATCGAGTAAACGTTTATCAAAAAGGTTTAATAATGCATGTGTGTATGTGCGTTGCTTTGAAAAGAGAAACATTGTTCGCTTTTAAATTCTGAAGCTCTTGCCGTGTAAACTACATTTTCTCTACGTCTTTTCTCGAGAGTTGAAACGCTTTGGCTTAGATACACTTGAAAGAAAGAGAGAGAGAGAGAGAGATGAGTTTGCTTCGGACGGATGGACCTTGTAAATTTTACATGAAAAAAAGGTAAATACTTATAAAGAGAATAATGTTGAAACGTATAAAGATGGTAAAAAGATTAATGTTAATTTATTAAAATGTTTTAAATTGGAAAATTTAATACAATTTTTAATGTAAAAAAAAAGTTGTAGATAAGGTATACTTTTTTATTCTAAATAACTTAACGAAAAGATTCCAATAACTTAAATAAAAATTGTTTTAAAAAGTAAAAAAAATGAAATTTGAAACTCTTAATTAACCGAAGCACTTAAAAAATTAAAAACTATTTAATCGCAATAAAAAGCTCATCTTCAACCAAGTCTTTAAACTGCGTTGAATTGCTTTCTACTTACAAACCATTTTTCTCTTTCTTATTCTCTTTTTTTACTTTTCTTTTTTATAGTTTTCTTCTTGTTTTTTTACTTTTTTCCAACTCACCCTTGAAAGCACGAGGCAGTAGTAAGGAGCCAATTTGCCGAGACGAGAGTAGCGTCGCAGACGTGATTCTCTTCTTTGAAGAGGGCTACATGCCAGGGCCAATCGCCTGGTCCAGCTATTTTACCAAGACTTTTACTAATACCAGTATTCGTTTTACTACGTATTGCTTGAACGCCACATGCTATGGAAAAGAAGGAAAGGTTTTTTTTTATTGTTTAAAAAAAAGTTTATAAAATGGTTTTATACAATGTCTTTGTAAATTAATTCTTTTTTCCATTGGTCAGAGCAATGATTTGTTTTTGAAAATTTTTTCATACAAGATCATTACTAAAAGGTAAGAAAATACATTTTAAAAATGTTAATATTGATTTTATTGTCAGAGTACGTTTTAATGAAAAACAAACGACTGATAACATTAAGTTTTTTAACGTATTATCAAAAGTAAACCATATCATACTGTTAAATTATACAATATAAGGAAATAGTCATATTAATCTTGTCAAAAGAAAGTAATAATATTCATTAAAAAAATATTTATTTTTTCTAATTATACAATATTTAGTTAATTTAGTGATTTCAATTAAATCAATGTAAAAAAACTTTCTAACTTTAGTTACTATAATGTCAATTTTCAAGAAAATTTAGTACAATAGACAAGCGACTAAAGCTATTATCTAAATAGAAAATCAAATAGTTGTAATATCGTAAAACAAATTTGTTTAAAAAATATAGCACACGTTTCATTCTTCATCGAGATAATATCTTTTTCGTTTTTCACTAACATTGCACCTTTTGTAAATCGGCCGTCGAATTGTAAATAAATGGAGAAAACAGACTTGTGTGCGCGTATTTATATACACAGAGGAAAATGTTCCAGTAAAAATGACAATAATTTAAAGTAAAGTGGACAGAAGCTGCTATTATGGGCAAAAATTATCAAAGTTTATGGTAATTTATATACTTCTGTATAATTAATATCAAAATTTATTAATTATACAGAAGTTTTTACTATATTTCTTGTAAATTTTAGCCTAAATTATAGTAAATTTTTAATAATTTTAAAATAAGCTATTGTAATTTTAAAAATCATCTAATAAAGTGAAATATAAAAAAGTAAATATAACTTACAAAGTTCAGCGCAACGAACATATAAGACTTGCTTGCTGGGACAAGGTGCTCTGATAAAACTTATCTCCGGAGCCGTAGGATCTTGCATTTGTACGTAAGGCACGTTATCCTCTTCGTCTATTCTCACTTCTACTGATTTTACTCCACTGTAGAAGATAATATCAATGATAATACTTGTACCGGTTATATGTAGTAGAAAATTTAACTAGATTTCACTATTTTAAATTTTTATAACTTTATTTTGGAATTATTAAAATTAACATTTTTTTATGATGATTACTATTTTGTAAATTTTAAAAATATTTTAGTTTTTATTATCTAATGAATTTTAAAGGATGCAATTTGATTTTTATGTTGATTGCATTGATTGTATGAATGGTAAAATATTCTTGAATTATAATTGTAAATTTTTTCTATTCATTGAATAACAAAAGAAATAATAAATTTAAAATTCGTTATTATTAATTTAACTTTTTGAAATATACTCGTTTACATATATTATTTAATTATCAGATATCAAACAGAATACTAAAGTATTGTTGATTAAAATGAAAATTAATTAAATTAAATTTTTTTATTTAGTTATTGATTAAAATTTAAGTTCATTTGAATTGTTAACAGGAAAATTTAAATCATATAAAATTGTAACTTTTACTGTAGTTCAAACCCAGAAAATATAAAATATTTCTTAAACTTCAAAAGTTCTTTTTTATTAAAATTTTTTTCAACATTTCTTCCATTGGAAATTGAACTTTTTCTTGAAAAGTTTAAAACCCCAACAAAAGTGTCACAGACCTTTATACATATATACATACATACATACGTACACAGACAACAAATATACTTACTCAAAGGTCAGTAATGTACAAAGTGATGCGGCAGTAGATTGTAGTACCGATTGCATTTCCGTGTCAGGCAAGGTAACGTTCAAGTTTTCAGTACAAATTTTACCTAGTGCTCCTTTCTCGTTAAACACGACATAGCCTTCAGCGTTATAACGCGCTGGATGAGCAGAGTCCATTGGTTGCAATTTCATTGATCTTATGCTCGGAGCTAATGATACTGTGAAATTTTAAAGAAAAAAAAGAAAAGGTTAAAAAAAAAAGTTTTTCAAGTGTTAAACTTGTCGAGATCGAGATTGAAATGTTTTACTTATTGGAAAGTTTTGTAAGAGAGATTTCAAGCTGTGATTTTTAGTTTGATTTTATAATATTTTTTTCTTTTTTATTTAAGTTTGTGGCTCAAAAATTTAAGATAATGATTAAAAAATCAGAAAATTGAAATAAAATAATTATTAATAATTACATTAGAAATTTTTTTTAAGTTCAAATACTAGAAAACTAATTTATTGTATTTGGAAAAGTTATTTGACTTGAAACAACAAAACTTTCTGTGAAATAAAAATTACTTAAAGAATTTTCAATCTATTCTTTTGCTAACCCAAATCGACCATTCATGAATAAACATTAAACTTGACAATAGAAATCACATCTTGAAAAAATAATTCATCAAAGCCCTAACAATGTTTTACAACCCAAACATTAAACATAATAACTATTAATTGTCTCTTTTATTTGTTTTGCTTTCTCATAGAGAAATTAAAAAGTTTTCATTAACACAACAATCACGAATGTTTATTAATATACTTACGGCAATCTTTCTCATCGCTACCGTTAGGACAATCAATTTTACCATCGCAGCGTTTATTACGTGATATGCAACCGGTACCGATACCACAGTGTAGCTGGCCGTCACGGCAGTAGGCGCAATCACGTTCGTCGCTAAAATCCGGACAATCAATTATACCATCGCAGATTCTTGATGATAAAGCGTTCGCTTGGAGATCTCTAATGCAGCCTGGAAAAATTAATGATGGATGTTTTGATAAGTCTTTATTATAAGTTTTTTTAATTTATTATAATAAGATTTATTTATTTTCATTGGGAGATATTATTCTATTTCTAGTAAAAATAAAAGCAGAAATAATTCATTCAAAATAATGTAATTCGATGTATGATTTATATGACTTTATAGTTAGCCAAATCGTAGTTTTTTGAAATATTAAATTGTATTTAAAAATGCCCATTTTTCAAGTAAAATTCCAAATTTTTTAAATAAAATTCTAAAATTCAGAAAATTTCAATGCTATTAAAGTCATATAAATTTTATTATTTAATAAGTGTCATTTAGTTCCCTCACACAACAATGTACAAAGAATATTAACCCTTGCAGAACTGAATTTATTTAGAATATATTTGAAAAAAATTTTTTTCTTTCTCGGTTTGACTTTTCTTATTTTCTGAATCACATCTATAATTTAAAACCCGATAAAAATCGAAAATTATTAATAGACATCTTAATGTACATTGGGTCTAAAAGGGTTAATTCACTACAGAAACATTTTTCACAAGTGAGTTCATTTAAAATTCATTTACTTTTACAATTAAAAAAGCTATAAATAAATTATTTTAAAGACTCAACGTTCTCTCTAAAGTAAATCAATACTAACAACAACAGATTTTCATCAAAACTTCTAACGCGCATGAAATTCTTTCAAAACAGATTAAATATCAAGATTCCCGTCTACGGTCACAAACTTTGACGTCAAGTCATACTTTACAAACTTATCAAATATTTAATAGTTGTGTTTCTATTCTCTTGTTATATCGAGTTTTAGAAAAGTTATCTTTGTATCTTGGGAATTTAATTAAAATTAAAAGAAGTGATCATTTTTTTTTCAATCTAGTAGTTTTATGTTTACAAGTGTTGAACGTTTGAACTATTTTTAATATGCATTACTTATCAAACTTTTGTAAAGCCTTTTTTTATTTATTACTTTGAATTAAACAAATTTTGTATGCTTATAATCACAGAAAAGTTATGAATAGTTTGAATATGTCTATTATTTATAAAATGTGAATCTAATTTCAATATTCCAAAAATAATTACTACATTATTTTATAAACAATTTCTATGTCAAAGTTTAAACTTGAGAATTTTAATGAAGTATAACTAACGTCATCATTGATAAGAATTGTATTTACAATTACGACATATTCCTTAAAAACTTTATTTATCCTTTTATTTTATATAAACATTATTTAGATGAAAAAAAAAACCTTTTCTTACCTGGTTTAGACCGACAGCTACCTTCGTCAGCGTATTCAGGAAACTTGGAACAATCGAGCACTGCTTTAAGTCTTTCTGGCAATCTTGAACCACAGCCAGCCCAAAATTCTTTACAAAAGCTACGACACGGTGGATTCAAAGCGTCCTCAACATCAGCTTGTATGCAAGCTGGTTGTAATATTTGGCAAATAAAGTCATAAGCTTGCTTGTAACACTCGGCGTCGACTAGTTCTCTAAAAAATGAAATTTTGATCTTGGAATTATAAAAAAGGATTATTGTGAAAAAATAAATATTTCGGCGGACAATTAAAATTACCAACCTAAACGCGATAATATCATCATTGACTTCTTGTAAATTTCTGTGTCCAATGAAATTTGGATAGGATGTTATGTTGTACGGTAGATGTTTGCAATATGAAAATTCAATAGGACTACATTTCCTCGGTGGTTTTGGCGTTGTTGTAACAATCGTATCATCGATCGTTGTCACGTTTGTTTGAAGCGCAAGTTTATTAGCAGCACTTATGCTCTCTTGTACTTCAAGACTCACTGGATCGATTGTTAGATTAGCGAAGAAACGCGTTGTTTCTGGTTGTATTTCACGTGCCAAGACTTCCATAACGTCCGATGATTCGATGGTGCCATAACGAGAGTCAAAACGGACATCAAAGTGGACTTGTAAATCTTCGTTTTCGATACTAGAATTTTATTTTTTTAAATATTAATTCATTTCGACAATTTATTTTTTTTTAATTAAGATTATATAACTAAATAGAATAATTTTAACTTATCGATTAATACACAGCAATTAAGGAAATAATTTTCAAAAAATAGTTTGTGAAAATTTTCACCATAGCCAACATGACTTTATTTTTTTTTTTTAATTTTATTTAACGTCACTGTATTTGTTATCATTATGATGCTATTTAGCGGCGGAGATTTTTAGTAGGCTTTTGAACAAAGCACATATCGTATACAGTGGTGCTTGTATCAATTTGGCCGAGAGCGAGATTCGAACTAGGAACCTCGAGTTTATGAGTCCATCGCTCTACCGAGTGAGCCACTGAAGATTTCAAGATAAGACTGATTAAGATATTTTTCCATTTATAATGAATTAAATTTTTTAAAATATTATTTAAATATAAAAATCTAAAATTCTCCGAGATTTATCAATGAATTCATTTAAAAATTTAACTAACTAGGAGAGTGTCACACCTCCGGATCACGGATTTTGCTCAAACTTCGGGATAAGTTTTCAGATGATAAAATATGGAAAAAGCTAAAGTTATAGTCATAAATACTCAATATTTCCTTAGTTACAGGCAATTAAAGAAAATCACTAAAAAAGTTACTAGATTTTTAAACGCATATAGTTCTTTAGCGTCGATAGCTACAAGCTTGAAACTTTTTTTAAATTAAAGCTGAGCTCAAATCCTTTCGAATTAGTAGTTATAGCATGTAAAAATATTATTTTTTCCCAAAGTTAGAGCGTAATAAGGATTGGACCTAATTTCAGCTTTTATTATTAATTAATGTTTTTAAAAGAAAAATCAGGTCCAATGTTTATCACGCTCTAACTTTGGGAAAAAATAATATTTTTACATGCTATAACTATTAATTCTAAAGGATTTGAGCTCAGCTTTAATTTAAAAAAAGTTTCAAGCTTGTAGCTATCGACGCTAAAGAACTATATGCGTTTAAAAATCTAGTAACTTTTTTAGTGATTTTCTTTAATTGCCTGTAATTAGGGAAATATTGAGTATTTATGACTATAACTTTAGCTTTTTCCATATTTTATCATCTGAAAACTTATCCCGAAGTTTGAGCAAAATCCGTGATCCGGAGGTGTGACACTCTCCTAGTAAGTAATGTTTATGGATCGCGTTGCACGTCATTCACAATTGTTGTTTTAAATATTAAATTTTATATTTAATATTTATTTTTATATTTAATTTATTGAAATAATTGCTGGCTTATGAACTGCAATTTATCTATGCAGTTACATCTTCTTGAATTATTGTTTTTTTGTGAATATCATTTTATTCTTTTTTATAAATTTAGTTATACTATAACTATTGTATACAATATACTAATTTTTAATTCTGTTTTTTTTTATGGTATATAAGTTATTTCATTACATATATTTAACATTTTCGTTGAAATTATTACTATTAGTTATAATATTTATTAACATAAATTAACATGAAAGGATTGGATCTGATTATAATTGAAAGATAATTTATTATCTTCAAATAGATTAAATGATATATGGGAATTGAAATTTAATGAATTTTCCAATAGTTGTTCCCTTCGAATTAAATAGTTCGTAATTATGTGTATTAATTAAAGTAGATTACAGAAGCATTAGAGATGTTATAAACAGTAATTATATTCATTTTCTTTGAACAATATTTAATTTTTTAATTGAAAAAGTAAAGAAAAAAAATGATAAATATTTTATGAATTTTTTTCAGAAAGTTTATTAATTTTAATACCAAGGGAATTTCAAAACTATGGAACTGTATATATCAAAATTCGAAGAATTGACAAAGTTTGAAGACATTCTCGTATACAACAATGCCATGCAACATGCTCGTGTATCTGTACTATGTAGATTTTCAAAACTTTGAAAACATTTTTTTTTTAGAGTAAATCTTAGTAGTTACTTCAAAACTTGTTAGACAGGTTGAAAAAAGTGAATTTCACAAGTTATGTAATATTTTCATTTACGTTATGTTGTTCTTTTTTAATAAATAAAAGTTATGAGTGTACGAGAAATGAAATGTTAACGGATAAATGATTATTCTAGATTTTGAAAAATATCTTGGAATTAAGAAATTTATAATTCAAGATAGTAAAATGTAAACATTTGATAATTAAATATAACTTATTAAAATTAAATTTTTTTTATTAAATTAAATAACGTAATTTGTATAAACTATACACTGATTATTTCAAATAATTAAAACTTAGAAATATCTTTTGCCTTAAAAAATTTTTTTTTAAAGTTTTAGCATTAAAGTAATATAATTGTAACTCGATATAATAAAAAAGTTAATTTTTATAAAAAAATTAAACCCAAAATCCATAAATATAAAAAATTATTTGATTTTTGGAAAAATACCTAATTTTAGTTGAAGCTCATACGAGCGTGTGTGCGTGATAGGACAATAAAGCAACGGTAAAAAATTAAAGCGACGAAAAAAATTCCAAGACCTTTTTTTATACACAGAAAGCATATATTTGCTTACGGGTCCTGGAATTTTTCAGTCCTTCGGTGGTAGAACGCGAGATACGAAAGTTTTGAAGGGATTTTTTTTATCACCATCCGTTATACTTTATTACGGTATACCACAATTTTCCTCTACAATTCGTGATAAATATATACAATACTTTGGAAAACTAAGCTAATGACGGGTATTGATTTTATTTTTTAATGTGTTAAGAAAAGTTTAGAATTATTGAAGATGTTGTGATATCGATTTAGTGATAATTCATAATTTAGCGATTTTGGAATAATTAATTTTTTGTCGTGGAATAATAATCCGAAACTATTCAATTCGTTAAAAAAAGTAAAATTTATTTATAACGCACTCAAGAAATATAAATAAATATTTAATCTAAACTAATCAGTTTGAAAGTAAAAGATAAAAAATTAAGAAACGTAACAAAGTAAACAAAAACAAAAGCATTAAAAAATCAAGTTTTTAAAAATCTACATACTTAGTCTGTCGAGCTCCTAGAAAAAAACGGTACAAGGGCAGCATTAGCGTGTAAATTTTCTCAAGCCTAAAAAAGTTTCACGATCTTTTTTTAAAGTTGCTCCCTTTATCTTAAAATTGCTTTATTACGGTGTTCGGGTTTAGGGAGAGAGAAGAAAAAAACAATGAATGTTCCATGACTCTCTCAGGCTTAATCCATGATAATAGCTGTTATTATATACGAACGTCGTGGGTACACAAACAACGGGTATTTTTCGAAATAACGGAGAAAATTCGAATATTTAAAAAGAAAAGAAATAATAAAAAAAAATTAAAAACCGTTGGTTATTTTGGTGAAAAAAATCGTGAGTGACGTCTAACGTGAAGAAGGTATTATTGTCCAAGTTAGATTTGAATTTATATTTATGCATGGATTTAAGAATAAAATTAAGTTGAATATTAATTATTTTTTGACTTTAGAAATTAATTATTTATCGAATATACATATTGTTTATTCTTTAATAAATTAAAGTTTGTTTATTAACAAATATTTGATTTTTTGATTATGATTAATCTAACAAAACAAATTTAGTCGATAAAACACGCACCATAACATTTTTAAAACAATTTATTTTGATATTTTATCATAATAAATATTTAAATTTACATAATAATTAAAATTAAACATTTGATTTCTTTTGATTATGTTAGAACTATAATGAAACAAATAATTTAAGTTTAGTCGTTTGTAATTTAAAAAATTAGTGATTTTAATTTAAAAATTTATTTTTTTATGGCCATACATTTCTATTATTGATTATGAAAATTTAATAAGTAGTACTTGATATTTTCTTTACAATACATGGGATATTAATCTTTATTAAGCTAAATATTTCATCAAAAAATTACATTCAATATTTAAGCTTAATATACTTTCATTATATATTACTATATCAAATAAATGTAATAGAATAATCTGTTGAAAATTGTAAAAAGATACTAATTGCAATTGAAAGAGTTAACTTTAATTTAAAATGAAAAACTTAAATATATTTAATTAATATAAGATCGTTCAATAAAACTTAATAAGATAATAATTAATCAATCTCGTTTAATAAATTTTTATCAAACGAGCCTATAAATACTTCATCCTATGCGCAGTTTAAAATAACGTTTACAAAACGTAATCGATAAACCCAAAGGTATATATACACGTGTTAACAATACCGATGAAAATTAAATCTCATGCTCGGCTTAACTTTACTCTTTTATGTCTACAATCTTACCATAAAATTAACCTACAAAACAGTAACTTTCTTTTATCTTAAATTTAAAAAGAAAAATAAAGTATCTCTATGCATATAACACACAACAATCAATATTAAAATAAAGAAGTAAAAATATTAAGTTTTTCACAGCTGAATGATCATGTATACAAGTATTTCGTTACGACTGACTGAACCTTAAATATACGAGAGAAAAATAGTATTAAAACTTACCCATCCAGCGCAAGTATTTCAGCGGCAATAAAAGCCATTTGCAAAGGGCTACGTCTGAACACGAGATTGAGACGGTCGCGATAATTGCGCGAACGTTGTTTAAATAATTCGGTTGACGGCTCGGCAAGATCAGGTACAAATGCATCACCCTCGGTAACGCGAAACGTCGCTAAAAATATTTGATCGCTTGGTAAATCTGATAGTAGGAACGTATCTGTAAAAGAAAAATAATACAAATGGTTAAGTGACATGTTAATTAAATGCTGATTGTATTACAATTTAATTAAGAGTAATGATATACTTTTTTTTTCCTTTTTAATGGGAGAGATAATTTTATATGGGTAAAGAGACATTAGAGGTTAGGTTCAATTAAGCCAAAGATTTAGATACTTTTAAATTTTATATTATTGTAACGGGTTTCAAAATTGTTTTTAATCTCTATGCTTTTACGCTAATAACATTTGGCCTATATGTAATGTATTGTTACTATTTGTAAATAGTATGAACAATAAAAATATTATTAACGTTTTATATAAGAAAACATTAGCTTAAAAAAAAGTTTTAACGATAAAAAATATATGAATATAACCATAGGTATAGAGCGATAAACGTTAGAACATTAAGATATTTCTGGGTTTATTACAGGTAATAAAGCAGACATTTTATAGTGTTGCACACTGTAAATTACTTCTATTCAGTAAAAATTCTTCGCTCGTATATATATATATACACTGCAAAATTCTTGTTAAATTCTTATAAAATTTATCGGAAAATTTTTTTTTAACCGCGCTTTACATAACCAAAAATCATTTTTTACCCTATAGAAATATTAAAAAAATTTTCTACATGTAAAATAAAGGTAAAATGGTATTTAAATAACTTTTAATTTTTTAAGTACGAAGTGAAACTTGAGTCTTATTTGATTAACACAGACTTGCTGCATACACTAGGTTAATTATAAAGACGGCGAAAAGAAATGATGATTGTTATCTAATTTAATAACATACTTTTTAAATTCTGCTTAAGCTGTTGATATTTTTACGGCTGCAACAGTGGCTAATGTAACAGCTGCCCTCGTATAATTGCATTTAATAAGTCGGCGAAATAAAAAAAGAGAACTAAGAATTTTCTTTTTCTTTTTTTTATTAGAGCACGTGGTAAAATAATAATAATTAACTGTTGTAAAGTTGAAAATGGAAAAATTGCACTTGAAAAACTTTTTCCTCGTCTATCTATGTTACATTAAAGTTTTGAAAAAAATTAGCTAACAAGCTTCATTTAAAAAAGTTATTTTAACTTCAAGGAGTTTGCGTAGTACTTTATCATTTTTTACAGAAAAAAGAAGAAAAAATTGAAGAAAAAAAATTTTAACAAGCCTACAGGTTTTGATTTAAGTTATGATTAACGATGTAATTGCCAAAATAAGCGGCTTTATTGATAATATGTTATTTTCCAAATTGGTCGGTTATTTTTTACTCTTATAATAAGATTATTCGGTTCTTTTTTTAAAAATAAGCCGATTTAGAAAAGTATGGAAAAAAAATTCAATAAGTTATATTTAATGAGTTAATTTTATGAATTTATTTCTCAAGCACGTGCGCGTAATGAAGTTACGAGAAGTTGAGTTTTAAAAGTGGATGTTATTTTATGAAGAAAAGAAGAAAATCTTATTCAAAAGAATTTCATACCTCTTTTTTCAAAAAAGTTGAAAAGCGAGTTTCTTTTTTTTTCAACATGAGTGTGTAACGTTAATTGCGTTACTTATATGGTTAAACTTTTTTTTTAAATATTTTAAAAAGAATTTTTTTTCTCAAAGTGTCTTCTCTTTTATTAAATAAGTAGTTATAATAATTATCGTATAAAGTATTCATAAAAGGTAAGAAATTATTAAATTTTAATAATAAATTCAATTTATTGAAATAATTTTTCTATTCTAATAGATGACCTTAAATTTAATCGATTTCGCATTTTTGTATCCCGTTGATGCCGAAAAGTTAAAAATGAAATATCCATATAATTGCTTTAGTTTTTCCTCAAAACTGCAAAATCTTTATCTAGTTTTAATTATTTATGATTATATTTACCATTTACAGTTAAACTCTTTCAAATTATAAATTCGAAGCGTTTCTTTTTAAAAGAGCCATTCATTTAATTAGGAAAAAAATTAGAACATTAGCTATGCAACAAAGAGCAAGCCTATAAAATAAAAAATAATTTATGCACTAATTAATCCATTCGGCTATTCAAATAAAAAAAATAATAAGCAACTAAACACCGCTAAATTGCTCTTAAAACTTAATACTTAACCTTCGGGCAAAAATTAAGTAAGAAAAACCTCGGTAATTCATTACAGAACCTTTAAAACAAAGGAGAAAAAAAAGCTATCATCCCCAAAGGCAACAAACACTTTACTTTTCAAATCTACCGTATCTCTCCTTTTTTTCTTTCTCTTTCTCGCTTCTCTTAATAATGTCATTTATATATCAAACGTCCACACCCTTGCCAATGTATTTATAACACTTTGTGAGTACTGTGAATCTTTAATTATCCTTTTCCTTTAAGCGCGATAGTCTTTAAGTATCTCTTTTGTAAGAGAGAGTGAAAAAAAAACAAAATTGTCTTTCGCGTCTTTAAAAAAAAAGAGAAGAAGAAGGAAAAAAAAAGAAAATGAAGTAAAGAAAAAGAGACCTTGAGGCAATGCGCGAAATGGAAATTCTCTTTGGATACGACTTTTCCTTCTTTTGCTCTCTTTATTATCTTTTTTTTTCTTTTCCTTCTTTCTTTCTTTTTTGGAGAGCTAAAGGGGGGTCTGCAATGCGACACGCTGGCAAGAAAATCAACTTTCCGCTATACGAGTTTGTTTTGCATTAAACGAGAAGTAAGAAAGACCAAAAGAAACGGAAGATACTACACGAAATAAAAGGGTAAAGAGAATAAGAGAGAGCCTCGATTATCATGTTGATTTGAATATTGCGAATTGGTTGGGCTTTTGATGTTTGTATTGTTTCTTTTTTTTATGATAAGGTGAAGATTTTTTAGGGGTCAATGTGAATTGAAAAAATTATTATGAAACTATTGTTTCATTAATTTTAACATACATATTATATATTTTTATTTAATTTTTCAAATTACTGTCTGATGTTTTAATAATGAAAAAACATTTTTTTATTAAAAATAAATTAATATTAAAATTTATTATTTTCTTCGCTCTTATAAATAAAATATAAATACAAAACATTTATGTTAGAATGAAAATATTGAATACTCTGTTATTAAATTAGCTTTTTTTACTGAATTAACGATTACAAATTATTGATTTCCTATCAAGATATTAAAATATGAAAAGATTAATTGAAAATAGATGAACCAATTATCCGATAACAAAAAACTTATTAATAAGAGCTATAGTTATCGAATTATTTAATAAAGATAAGTGATTTATCGAAATAAAAAAAACAAAAAGAGAATCAAATAAAACTAAAATAGTTGTTTATAATATTATATGTGGGTCATTGATTAAATAAACAAAAAAATTACATTAAAAAAAAAGAATTTCCACTTTATAGTGTTTATTGATAACAGATAAGATGAATATGAATTTTATATTTTATTGATTGAAATGTTTATTATGCTTATGCTGATGATAAATTAAATACTTTAAAAGCAACGAATACCTTAAAAAAATAAATGAATGCAAAACAGACGATTTTTAAGTAACTTAAAGATTTATAATAAAGTTAAAAATTAATTAATTGATTATTATTCTTTTAATATCTCGATTCATTCATAAATTAGATAGGATATAAAATATTTAAATTCAATCAAAACTATGAAATGTTTAAAATTTTTTTAATAAGGTATTTTTTCAAAAAATATTTTTGATGAAATAAATTAATTTTTTGATAAAATTTATTGAAAAAATAATGTTATAATAAAATTATTCATTTTTCAAATATAAAAATTAAGAATAATCGTACATACGAATTCCAAACAAGCATAAAAGTTCATTAAAACAAAAGCCACCCAAATTTCCATGAAAGACCAATATATTGAAATTCAACTTTTTTTTCAACATCAAGACATTAAGTTTTTTGCTTATACATTTTATGTAAAATTTTCTTGTCTCATTGCAATCTCTAATATACTTATATACGTATCTCCTCTGATAATCGTTAGAAACAGTTTTAGCTAATTGCATTAAAGTTAATCTGCATAATGACTTAAACTTCTCTATAAGTTAGTGTAACTTATAGAGAGTAAGCGCATGTCTTGAATTTGATATTTAATTTATTTAAAGGAGAGCCGGTAAGTGGCTCAGTCGGTAGAGCGTTGGATTCGTAATCTCGGGTTTCTGAGTTCGAATCCCGCTCTCGGCAGCCGATTATTGATACAAGCACCACTCTACGTTACATGTGCTGAAGTTCACAAATACACTTACGAGCTCCGTTGCTGATTAGCATTACAAAATAGCGTAAATATAGCAACGTTAAAGAAGAATAAAAACTTGACTTTTTATATAATGAAAAATGAATTTTTTTTTTAGATTTTCCTAATTATTTGTTACGAATAAAAAAAATAAAAGATATGAGAAATAATGACATTGTGAGATTAAATTTAATTAAGTTCCTTTTTAATGTCGCATCATATAAGTAGCACATCCAAAGATCTATTAACCAAAAGTAATACATTTCAAAAGCTTCTACGAAAAAACTAGTATTTTTAATCGTTTAGTCATCGCGGTATATTATTAAAATGTACCATTGTTCAACAAATAGCGATGAGATGTGCTATTAGCATTCGTGGAACAATTGAAATGTGCTTCTATTCCCGTTAAAAGGGGCCAAAATGTGCTAATCGTCGCAAGTGTTAACCATGCTAGTTTTCGATTAAAAATCAAAATGGAACAATGATATAATAATACACTGTATTTTAATACATTTGAAAATTATTGGCAAATAGCATTATTCATAATATTCAATATTTTTTCATAAAAAAAGACTAACTGTTTCAAAATTAAAGGCTTTACTTTACTACTTTGCTCGTGCCAAGTACCAGTAAATTTCAAACAAACAACAAAAAAAACAAAGGATCTTTAACAATAAAACATAAGAAAACAAAGAGCGCATTTCTTTTTGGACTTTTCCACAACAAAAAAATAAAGAGAACAATAAAAACAAATAGCTTGTATAGGTATACCTTCAATATAAATTTTATGATTACGAATGACCAAGAATTTACAACTCTCTTTTTTCCCGTACTCTTTTCTTATTCTTTGTCTACAAAAACCAAAGCACATTTTTATCTTTTCAATTTTTTCGTTATACCAGCTATTTACACAAGCTCAATCATTTTTCCAAAGGTGTAAAAAGTAACGGCTCCCCTTTTTTTCTCTCTCTCTTTTTACTACCTGAAAAAAGATTTAAAAATATCTCACTTTAAATGCCTTAATGAGTTAAGCTGAGACCATATTGCGATGGGTCATCGCAGGTATAATCATATTTTTCTCTTTGATTTAGGTAGATCGAATGCGTACCGGTACTTTTAAAGGCATTTCGATAATATTCCTTTAACTTAAATTTTAACTCATTATTAACGGAATTTTTTAGTCGGGTAAACGGACGTTTCTTTATTTTCTGTTATTTTATTTTTATTGTTTCGAGTTATAAAGTTTGACCATGTGTATTTTATCAAGTCGTAAATGGTTTTCGGTGTAAAGTAAGTAGGATTTTTCGAAAGAAGCATGTGCTTTTATTTTTTTCTTCGTTTGCTCAATTTTCGGTAATCCGATTTTTGTTTATGATTAAGACAGATTTAGCGTATATACCGGTACTTTGCGATGCTTCTTTTTCCGACAACCTTTTAACTTTAGTTTAACTCTTTATTAACGGAACCTTCGAGTCGAAAAGCGGAATTTTTTTTTCCGTTTTTGAAATTTCACGTTATAAATGTTTTATTGAGCCATAAATTTTTATAATGAAGACAGACAATATGGTTTTTCTTCGAAAGCATACTTCAATTTTTTGTTCTTATTTCACGGCTATATGTTGTCACATCCATAAATAAACAGTATTTTGCATACATAAAAATGGACAGTAAGTAAAGAGCATTTTTTGGGACAAATTAATCAATTTAATTTTTTTAAAAATAATTTAACGTGTTATTAAGAATTGTAAACTATCCTATAATAGTTTAGTTTTAAAATGACTTGTGAATTAAACTACATTCAGTTTAAACAATTTTTAATTAATTCTGTAAAATCAAGGTGTTTAATTTTTGTCAAATACTGTATTAATTTAATAGGAAAGAGTCGAACAGAAGAAAGCAACGAAAAATAGTGTCTTAGACTTATTTTTGGTTTTATTTTTAATTAATAAACACATAAAATTAATATTTATGTTTTTTTCTTAAAAAGAATTCATTGCTTTTGTCGTAATTAATAAATATTAATCAAATAATTTTATTTTCAAAATTTATAAATTAATATTTTATCCTATCAAGTAATCGATAGCTTTTTTCATCGTAGTCACTTCATTTGAGTTACTATTGATTTATAAAGTTGAAAAGGACCATTGATTTGTATGTTTGTTTTTATGATTTGACAAATTTTATAATTAAACTTTAGCCAATATCCTGAATAAAAACGTTCATTTATTTAAGGCTATTCTGGATATACAATTTAGATCAAAAGTTAGTCTAATTTCAAAAGTCGTTATTATTTCCGGATTGAGTAAATATGTTTATAAATAAAAAAATATCAAAATTTATATAAGTTTTATTTAAAATAATTTAAAATAATATAAAAAGAAATATTTTAAATTTGTTTTGTGACGAACAGTTAATATCATTTTTAAATCTTATACAAACTTGAAACAAAAATATAAATTTCTGTATATAATCTGCATTTGACATTTTTAGTTTATAATTGATACTGATTTGTTATATGTATATATATTGTAAAAATATTTTTGAAAATTAATGAAAATGGACACTTTGACCGCTCATTTTATTGTTTATTTTTGTTCTAAAAAATGTTGTTTAATATAGAATAATGTCAGATGGTATTAAAAACTAATGTTTTTTTTAATTAATAATATAAAATAACAAACTGGTGCTAAAAATTATTGTAAAATATTATTAGATGTAGAATTTCGGACAAGATTTTCTTCAAATTTTGATAGTCCGTGACATTTATTTACAATTTTTAACATTTTTAAATCATTTTGAAATTCAGTACCATAGCGAACGTACATAAAACTAAAAAAATTAATTAACTAAAATTAAATTACTATTAATCAACTAAACTCATTTTTTCTTTTTATTTTATTTAACGTCACTGTATTTATGCTATCATTAGCGACAGAGATCGTCGGTGTGTTTTGTGAACAAAGCATATATGTAACCTGCAGAGGTGCTTATATCAATAGGCTGAGAGCAGGATTCGAACCTGGGACCCCAAGATTACAAATCCATGTCGCTCTACCAAGTAAGCCACTAACGATCTCATACTGTTTTAATGTAACTTGATACATTTTGATTCGATTCATATTGGCATGGTTAACATAGCTTATAACCTAATATAAATTTAGTGTATTGTGACTTAAACCAAATGAGGCTAAGTTATTTTCTGTCTCAATATAGAATTTATGTATTATTTGATTTTGTTTATAGTTGAAATAATTTGGAAAAAAAGTTATGATTGTAGTTAAGTTTATTATTTAAATTATGTCACCAAATAGGAAATTTTTACGAATACGATTCAATATGATTTAATATA
The DNA here is from genome assembly GCA_017163975.1 of Anastatus disparis. Taxonomy (NCBI): domain Eukaryota; kingdom Metazoa; phylum Arthropoda; class Insecta; order Hymenoptera; family Eupelmidae; genus Anastatus; species Anastatus disparis. Next base: position 1,173,695 of record JAFFSR010000264.1, on the reverse strand, counting down.
ATTTATTACTATTTATTTACTATAAAAGAAAAAAATTTTTATTTCACATTCGCTGATAAATATATGAAATTTTTCGTCATAACGAAATTAAAAAACTTCCTTTTTCATCTCTATATAAAAAAAAGAAAAAAAAAGAGTGAAGCTGTTAATACTCACATCCAAGATAAATAGAGACACCAGCAAATAGCAAAAATAGTAGAAAAGCAGCGAGCACACAACAACCACACCTGTACTGGCTGCCAAGTTTTCGCGTAAAACGAATATCACTATCTGATGATAATATTGAGCTCGGTGTTCCTGCACGACTAAAACGTCTCGTGCTCACTGTACTCACTGAGATCTAGAAAATAAAAAAAAGAGAAAAATTAAAATTAAATTTCATTTTTATTATGTGAATTATCTTTTATTTTTTTAAATATACACTCTTCTAAAATACTTAATTAAGTTCGATATCATGATACCAAATTTCGATTAGTTAGTTAATTGTAAGCTCTCGTAAAAAAAAACTAAATTATTGATTTTCTACGGAGCTAAGGGTAATATATATAGCTTTCACATTAGTGAGCTCTAATGGGGTAGATTATTACTCAATATAAGGAAGTAGCTGATGTAACATATCATCAAATTTTATAGACGATTTGACTTATAAGAACGACTTTGAGATAATTTTTCACTTTTCTTTTGTAGTCGTATTTAAAACGAATTAATGTAGATAAAAATGAAAAATTTAAAAGTTTAAAATCAGTTTAAAAAGGTTAAAATCAGTTTGAATTTGTTACTATAATAGAAAAAAATTAAATAATTCTTTGACATTTTTTATTTAGTTCTTAAAAATAATTCATACGATACTCTCGTTTTCATTGACTGATTGTCTTAGAAAAATAAGAATTAACTATTAGAAATATTCCGATAAACAACTATATTTTGCAACTTAAAAATAAAATAAGAAAATTCAACAAATTTACAGCTAATTATTGTGAAATATCAGTTATTTGGACTAGAAATGAGAAAGTTGACCAATTAGCTAAACCAGCTGTATACAATCGTTATAATATAAAAAATTTTCGAATTTCTTTCTTAGAACTATTTGAAAAAAAATCTTAAAAATGTTGCTATAGAAAATCTAAAATAGTAAGCAAGGTTGGCTTAATTAAAGGGGAAAAATGCTTCGAACATCTTCGCAACAATAATACGAACCTTCATTTTATTAGAATCTTGAAAGAAACACCGTTGTAACAATTAATAGATATTGGCCTAAATATTAAAAATTATAGCCGACTTGACTATAATAAATTTATCTGCATATTATTGTAGAAATAAAATACGTAATTAAAATCATGTTTTCTAACAAGTTTTATTGTATTGAAAACCAAAAATATTCAATAACTTAAGAAAACAAAAAAGTATGTCTCCCTTTAATTGCCAAATTATTACTCTGTAATATGATTCCGATATTAAGTCCATATTCAACAAAATTTTTCAATTAATGTTCACTCCAAATTTAGGTAATATATTGTTAAATCCTCAAAGGCAAGTGTATAAGACTAAAAAGTTTGTAGATTTAAACAATCATCTAAAAAATTCCAAATAATAATTGATAGAGATTTTATAAATAAAAAAAAACAATATTTTCATCACGATAATTATTTAACTACTGAAAATTCAACGAAAAAGAAAAAAAATTGTCCCAAACATCTAAAAGTTAGTTAAAATGCAATAAAGAAACAAGATTGATTAAAAAGAAATTTTTTCTCAGAAATCGTGTTCTCCTTTAAAAAACTGCATCGCGAAATCTCGATATTACACGAGCAGTTAATTCGAGTTCATTTTACTTTCTCAAAGTAAAAGTCCAAACCTTGCGCGCGCTCTAACTGTCCCTTATCTCAAGCGACTTATCGACTTGCACAGTTACAACTCGAATGTGTCTCCAAAACCAGTAAAAAAAACGAAAGAAAAAAAAAATTAGAAAGAAAACCCTAAAGGCACGCGAAATATCTACGAAGCACAGTAGCAAAACGAAAGTAATTCTCCTACTCCACACTATGTAGTTTTAACAGTTTCGTCGCTTTTACTTGCACTGGCTTTATTTTAACCTCTAACGCCATATATATACATATATGCATAACGTACATGTGTTCTGTGTGTATATATTTGTGTGTGCGTGTACACGCGCATTTATGTGCACATCTACATACATTCAAGCTTATCTCGCTACGACAAGAAATTGCTTTTTCGCGTATATATACACCAGGGCTACGTTCCAAACAGTACACATAAAAAAAAAGAAAAAAAAACTTTTTTTTGGCGCGCGTGAATAAGCATTAATTATTGGTTGCTCTAAAGGTTTTCGGCGCTTACCCCAGAAGCTGCTCGTTTTTAGGTGAATAAATGGCCGCTTTACCAGTTGTGGGGATTTCAGACTTTTGCTTGCGGTTAATAACGAATGTTTATGTGAAATCGATATATGGAGAATTTTTTTTTTGTTTTTTTATGGTTTTTGTCGAAAATTTTTGTTTGGATACGAAACTGGTTTTAAATGTATGGAGTACATAAAAGTAAGAAAATTTAATTTTTATTATGAATTTTTTATGTGCTGATTCAGTTGATAAATAAAATTTTTATTTGTTTGCTGCTTGATAAAGGATATTTAGCATATTTATGTGGATTATAATTTATGAGTTATAAAATTTTTTGTTAAATATTATCTTTATTTTCTTAAAATTCGATTTTTTAAATCAGTTTTTTAAAAGATTTGGAGCCAAGAAATACTGAAACTATTAAAATGTAATGTACACATTTCTATATACTTCTCTTACATTGGACAAAATTAGGGAAAATATTAAGTATTTTGAAAGATCAATATAATAATTATATTTCCTTCGATAATCACCGAAAAAAATTAAATTGAACAATAAATATAGCAATACTTATAAATTTACTGATTTAATTACCATCCGTATATTATTCAATTTTACAGCAATTTAATGAAATATCTTATAACAAAAAAAATATCATTTATGTGCCTCTAAAATTTTGTACCTTTAATTTGCATTTTAAATATTCTAACAACTCACTATCCTGTAATTCATTCTCTGGTCTCATATACACTAAACGAAACTTATTTTCACAAATCATAATGAAATTTATTCATAAACAAGACAATGAATAATTCATCAAAATTTAAAAAAAAGAGAAAAGTAGACACACGCACTTATGTAGAAGCTAATTGCTGACCAAAAAGTAAAAATAACAATATTTCATTGTAGCAATTTTAACCAAAAGTTATAAAACGAAATACAACAAAATTGTCTATATACAAGCAACTTTAGAAATTCTCTATATAAGAAAAGAATTGTTTTTTTACAATTGCTTTTGTATCTCTGATAAAAATCATTACAGGTTACAAGAGAAGAGAAAATGTCTAAATCGTTATATAGTATTGGGTTGACCACAAGTTGAAAAAGAAATAAAAAAAAAACTTCTTTTGTTGTTATGTGCGGCTCGCCACAAAAAACAATTGTTTCGCTAAGTTTTTCGACTAATGTACGTATATAGTGTATATGTTGCTTTTTTTCTTTAGTATCGATCGAATTATATACTCTCTTTTTCATGATTTCGTTCGAGCTGCAATTGACTTTGGTTGTTGCGGTAACTATAAGGAGAGAAGAAAAAGCAAATTTTTTAAGAATTTGTAGTACGTTTAGAATTGCATGTATGAAAATTTTTTCATTTTGTCTAAAAATTTTTCTGGAAGGAAGAGAGGTAAAAAATTTGTATGAATTTTATATATTATTGATTTATAGGGTCTAACAGAAAAATATCGGTTGCAAAATTATTACTAAATAATTTTTTTTATTATTTGAAATAGCGCAATCGACGTTTGAAAGATGTAAATTGGCTGTTTAATGAGCTATTAAATTTTATATAAATATAACGTTAAAATTTTCTTTGTTTGTATTTATAATTACTTCATAAATAAAGTGGAAAATATTTTGGTTGAGAATTGTATATTTAATAATTAGGCATTCTTGTATTTTTATTAAATTTTCATTGAATACACAATAGAAATTCGAAAAATTTTAATAAAATGAGGAATTTTTTCTCTTCATCTTTAGAATTACGTCTTTGGTATTTAAACAACAATATGTGTAACGCTGTAAATAAGTTTTTTTTACACATATTTAACAATACATAACGTGACTTATCTAGTAGGAAAATCCAGATTATTATCCCGTAATCAAAGAATCAATTATTAACGTAGCTGTAAAGTTATATATAACTCTATTTGATTGAAAAAAATGACTTCATTAATTATCAGCACTTTAGTCGTGTTTTAATATATTCTAATTTCAATATTTAAACTTTTTTAGTTTAAAACTGATTTGAAATGCATTTGTTTATAGAGTAAAACAAAACAAGTATGCACATGTTTTAAATTATGTAACGCAATGATGCTTTTTTTACTTGAATGATCGCTTATGTTCTCATTAATTATATCTTTTGAAAAGTAATTTATCACGCTCGTAAGTCTTAAATGGCAGAGCAATAAATTCACGAAAAAATAAGGTGGGGCCGTTAAAATGTGTTTTTAAGAACCAAAAATTTGAAGTCTTGTAAGGAAATTTCACACTTTGTACTTAACCGACTACCTAGCAATTAGGATTTTACTTAAAGTACGAATAATTTTCAGATTTTTTTCTTTTAATTTTCATATTTCTTGAAAATCACGCTCTACTTAAAATTCGTGTTAGAATTCATTAATTTACTTATAATGGAAATGTGTTATTATATACATTTCTTCATAAATATTTTTTGATTACTTTTAGCAGGTATTATATGTAGATATTGTGAGGTCGTCAGTGGCTCAATCGGTAGGGTGATGGATTCGTAATCTCGAGGACCCGGGATCGAATCCCGCTCTCGGTGGCCGATTGACATAAGCACCACTGTACCTTACATGTGCTTTGTTCATAAACACACTGATGATCTCCGTCGTTAATTAGCATCGCAATGATAGCTGAAATACAGCGACGTTAAATTAAAAAAAAAAAAATTATTCCATTATCCATCTGTGATTTCATCTTTTTTTTATTCTTTTCATATTCTGATTCAGATATTACTGAAAATATTGTATATTAAACGAAGAATTATACTTTGTATTTTAGGAACATCAGTCTAGAAAACGTCAAGAATAAATTTCAATGTTTTGAATTTGAAAGATTCATTTCTAATCCATCAAAATTCAAAACTAGAATTTAAATTGAATGACTCAAAATGTTCAAAATAACATAGTATGCAATGCAACAGGTGTGTAATATAATACTTTTTACACGCTAATGGAAAAGAACCGTTTTTTTTTATTAATTCGAAATCAATATTCCAGAATAAATCACATGCATTAATTCTAAAATCAATCATTCAATTATTATTTAAAAATAATTTTTTCAAGTAATTAAAATACACAACGTAAACCGCAGTCAATTAAAAATAACCCGGTTCTTCAACCCGGTATTTTAAAAAGAAAAGAATCATCTCTTGTTATTATGTCTCGATCTTGATGTTACGCTACAATTCCCAAATTGTTTTTACACCATATAAGCTGCTTAACCACAATTTTTCTCTCAACGTTAAAGTCATGTATACGTACATATACTTTCTTTTCATAAAATATTTTTAAACGTCTAAACTTTAAAATTTTACATTTAGTTTATATATATGTGCTTGATTGCGCAACATTGCCGCAAGGTGGAGAGTAAGCATGATCTCGCAACCTGCGATAAAGAAGCTCCACAAGTCAAGTGAAACAAAGAGATGCAAATTTTTTTTTTCTTCTTTTGTTATTATAGTTCGCTTAAACGTTTTAACACTTTGAAATTAGTGGGAGGATAATCAACAGTAATTTATCATTTCAACTTGGTATTTTATTATGCGCGCGAATATATACCTTGCGATCTCAAAAGTGAAGGGAGGTTCGATGACTCTCTTGGAATCTTCCTATCGATTATTCTTCTCTTTCTCTTTTTTTTCTATTTTTTTTCTCTCGATCTTTTGACATGCAAACCTTTTGTTTTTCAAAGGTGTGGTTTTAGAAATGAGTTTTGGTAGCTATATAAGAATATTCTATAGCAAGGGGTATATATGGAAATCGAAATGGAATTTGATTTTATACAGGAGAGGTTAAATGATATAGTTCTTTGAATACTTTCTCAATTCTAGATGTATTCATTCGAATAACTTGTACAAAGAACTTTTATCACAAAGCTATCCTTTGAATTTTTTAAATTAAAAAAGTGAATTGCCTTTTTCAAAAGAATATTTTAATAAATGAAAGTATTTTGTCATGTAACGTTATTGACTGCATAATATTATAATAGCTAGTAATGTGCCAACGAGAAATTCGACGAAAACATTATAATACAATGTTAAGTACGTATATTCTTAGAACAAATTATTTAAAAATAACAAAATAAAGGTTCTTAAATTTTAATGCACGAATATAAAATAAAATAAAAAGTAAGGGTTAGTTTTTGTAAAGTACATTATAGGAGAAAGTAATCCTTCCTGAAATGGCCTAGTAATGAACCTTGTAAATTTACGGGTATAATGAATCTTGGTATAGACCAAAATAAATATATGCTAAACTACAGCTAACTTTCCATACAAGCAAATTTAAATCGTAAATTTTTCTAACCAACATTATACATATAATGATAGCGTTAAAAAAAAATAATAGTAATTTGATGACACTGTAATAAATAATTTTAAAGAGCATCGATAATTTAAAAAAGTACATTCCAAATACGACGCATACCGCATAGACTTTTATCTCGTTGCTCATGCATACATAATACCGGAGAATTATTTCCAGAGCAAACCTTTACAGACATTATAATTTCTTTAGCACCGCATAATAATCTTGTTAAATTATATACACAACGCCACGTTTCTTTTTTTTTTGCCCTTCACCTCTTCTCTCTCTCTCGTTTTTTTCTTATTACCGTATTATGTTTATTTCTTTTTCTCTTTTTTATATCAGCGCCGGTCGTTATATTTATTCTAAGAAATTTCTTCTTTCCGTTTCTGATCTGAGCTGAATCTCCTTTAAAAAAAAATTTTGTTTTTTATGAAAATTTTACCGTTTAATACCCATTTAAATTCCTGCCATTCGTACTTGTTGATCTTTCTTGGGTTCTTAGAAGGAATGAAATTTTATTTTAGCGTGATCCAATTATTTGAAAAAAAATCCTAATATATGTTTTATAAAGGATACTTTCTACAAATCGGATGATCATTATCTTATACTCTTGCGCGCATATAATAATCATGCGAAAATTAAGCTGCCTTAGACAATAAGCTGAGGTTTTATAATCTCGTAAAATAACCTGGAGTGCAATATATTTTTTCTTTTTTTATTTTCTCCTCTACTTAGATATATATTATATCACGTCGTAATCGTATTTCGCTGGTACGTATATGTTTTCATCATCTAAGCTTCCTTTCCATCAATCAAAATTAAAGTTAGACGGATTATACATTCTTTTTATTCTTAGAATCTTCATGTGGATAAGTATCTTAGTCATTGTTATTAAAAAGAAATATTATAGATCGTATGTGAGTCAAATTTATAATCCAAATCATATGTTACAACAAAGAAACTGTCAAATATAGAATAATGCATCCCCAAAGTTTTGAAATCAAAACTCCAAAATGATTTAGAATGAATTATACAATCTGAATAACAAAGTTTAGAAGATAATTTTGAAAATTAAACTATTTTAAATTCTAATAAAAAGTGAACCCAGAATTAACTATAAATCGTTAAAAATGTCCAAATTAACTGGTTTCTAGATAATTTTCAGTTAAGTTTTTATCAGAAAATGAGAGAATCTAATAAACAATAGAGTATTATTGTAATTAAAAAATATATATTAAATTAATTAGACAATAGTTAATTGATTCTTAACAGACCGTAAAAGAAATTTGGTGACATGAGTCATTTAGAAATTGGAACCACAAATATCAGCATCTAGTTCAAAGATGTCTCATCGCTAGCTCAAAACAATGTAATAACTTCCCGAAATACGGTAAAATTGTGAAGCCTTTCATTATATCTATTTTGTATCTTTCTTACAACTGAGCATAATCTTGTATATCCAAATTATTCTTACTTTGAAACTATCAGACAATGACTCCTCTCTTTCTTTTTAGCGCATAATCTTTTTGGTTAAAATTATACATCTTTTTCTCTTCTCTTCTTCTTTGCTTGTTGTTGTTTTTTTTCTCTTCCTTATTCTTTGTAACGTATCACCTCATCTTCTCTCATTATCAACAAAAGCCAAGCTTTTCCTCTTTATAACTATCAAAACCAAACGTATACACGCTCCAATAGCTCTTTGTCTTTTCTCCACAATAGCTTCTGTCCCACTTGCGCCATTTCTTCTTTACTTTTTTTTATATTCTCTTCTCTTTCTCTTGTATGTGGATAACCACACGTACACATACACATACACGTACAAGCATATACCGTTACATACCTTCTTTCTTTGCCTCGCCTTTATTCTTATAATACTCATAATACATGTGTGTATATATATATACATGTACACATGATATCTTTCTCTTTCTTATGTATCCTTGACTTGATCTTGTTTCGTTCGTACGTTGTTTTTTTTTCTTATCTTTTTATCCTTTTTGCTCTCCTAAAATGTTGCTCTCGATATCTGAAGCTTTGTGGTCATATACTTATGGCATATATGTCTCTCTACGGGATATGTCGATACGTATAAATATACATATATATGATATACATGTAAGATCAATTTATGGATGGATCTTAGGTATTAAAAGATCGTGTGCATAAGATAGCGGGATAATGCATACTTTAAACGTGCTTCTATTATGCTTTTGAGAAAACAAACGGTTCTGATGTTTCCTTTCTTTTTTTTTATTTATTATTGTAGATGTGATCAGATATCGATGGCATAAAGATGAAGGCATAACTACTATATCGCATAGAAAGAAAATGTTACTGGTAATGAATAGTGACAAATTGAGCCTTTTTCAAGTTTTGAACTACTGTTTTAGAGAAGGAAATGAAAAGGAATTAAGTTGATTTTGTCGTTGGGGGGGGCATGCATAAGAATTGATTAATGTCGTTGATAGTACGATAGATCTTTTCTTCCGGGTTGTAAATGTTGATGATTTTTTACTTGGGAAACTTGCTTTAATCGCGATATTGTAAACAAGTCAAGTAATGTTATAAGTGATAAATGATTAACTTTATTTCTTCTTCTTTTTTTTTAAGGAATGAGGTTGATATGTATATCTTAAAACGTGTAGGCATGTAAATTTATTTATTTAATGCAATGTGATATTGTTGTATGAAATAAGTTGTTATCAAATATTGAGTTTAATTTATACAAAATTATGCGGTTCAAGCTCAAATACATTTAAAATGAGTAAACCAACTGGACAGAAATTGGATCTTGGTATATTACTGTATTTTTTTTTTTTTTAAATTATGATGTAAAAAATTATAACAATTTTAAAGCATAAATAAAATTTTCATTAAAAAAATTATATATCGTTTCAAGTTTAAAATTTAAATAAAAATCCGAATCGTGTGGTCTGCTTATTTGCATGTCAAACGCATAAAGGTAGTTGTCGACTACTTGCATCATGCAAAAATTTATTTCCAAATTTTGTTCGCAATTTCAATGTAAGGACGTAAATAAGTAGTTAAAATTTTAGAACGACTATAGCGGCTCTGAAAGTACACCTAACGTTAATTGATTCTTTCCGAATTTTTCAAAATGTTCCAATAGAAACAAAGGAAACAACGGAATCGTCCAATAAAAGTTCAGGATTTCAAAACATTCGGAAAGAATCCATTAACGGTGGGTGTACAATGTAATATTTTGAAGCTGTAATTTTAGTAATACTGATTATTTAAAAATTAAAATTGCAAAATTCTTAATTTGAAAACAGTTATACATTCTAAAATTCTAACTGCTTATCTACGGTGTTATAATGAAGTTATTAATCAGATTTCATAGTGTCTTATGATAAAAAATTTTTCTCTGATATAAAGAATTGACAATTACTTTAAATTTAGTATTCTATACATAACTTTGATTTCCATTTTTGCTTTGCACTTTGATGTTTCAACTATGTTATTTATTATTCATATAATTTTTCACCTTGCTCATATTTTGACATTATTTAATCAAGGTTAATTTCGTTTCTCTAAATCTAAATGGTTTATTGTTATCTAAACACATCAGCTTTTTTACACAGGATACAACTTTCTATATAAACGCTTCAAATTCTAATTGCAACAATAATAATGACTGATAAATAAGAGATTGTGGCTTTAATTTGATTTAATATGATTTGCCTTTCTCTTGTTGAATGACAATGAAAAAAGAAGTAAAAGATAAAAAACTACTTCAACTTGAAAAATTTTTCAATTGTAAAGAAATCATTAAGATACAATCGGTTTTTGTAGCAGAAGAAAAAAAAATTATCTTATCATCTCAGAAATTGTTTTCCTTTTTTAAATTGCGGTAGTTGAAGTACAAACGCTAAATATTGCTGTGTAACATAAATATACCAAACAATCGTACTATAAGACTCGTATATTAAACATGACGTTATAATATATCATTTGGGTCTATAATAGAATTCTTCTGTATTGGACTGACGATGACTTAAAGAATACTATAAACAAAATACAATGATTCATAATAAACTAAAATAAAAAGTAAAGAAAACGAATAATATGAAAAGTAAAAGTGAGGAAGTAGAGTGTTTAATAAAATAAAGAGATTGATTAAAAATGTGATAAAGCATACAAATATATAGTTAAATATTTGTTAGTAAAGTGACTGGTTGCATGAGGAAAGAAATATTTTTGAGAAGTTATATCATAAATTAGATTAATTTATTTATACTGTAGAGTTAAAATAATTCATTTTGTATTTTGTGTATGGTAAACGTTTAAAATTATATGGAATGTTATATATTCTAAGTATTTTATTTATTAAATGTAAAGGAATGAATGTAATAACGTACGTGCAAAAATGGTCCATTTCTAGGCTGAATGCTGAAATAAATTAATAATAAAACAAAAACCAAAACGCTATTTAGTTTCAATTTTCGTGTTTTGCAGCTTCTTCTAATTAAATATTTAAAAATTAATGAAAATAATATTTTAGTCTTTAAAAATATTATTTTCATTAATTTCTTCTATAGTAGTGTAGAAGAGAAAACTAGCATCATCTCTTCATAGAAAATATGAGAGAAACAATATTTTTAAAAGACAAGTTAGTTCGTTATATCCGTCATTGTCACTTAGAATAATGTAATGATGTTTTAAAATGTACGTAATACATTGCAAACACGACTAAAACACAAACAAGTTTATAAATTTATCGACATACATCTTGTTTTACCTAACTGTTGGATTTTTTGAAAAAAAAATTTATTTATCAATCGTAAAAAAAATAAAGGGCAGAGCATAAATTACGTCAAGATATAAAATTGATTAAACACGACATAACCAAGCATGAAATGTATAACGAAGATGAGATGAAAAATGAAAATGAAAAAAAAGAGATTGAAGAGAAAGTGAATACTTTAAAATTATACTTAGTCATCTTATGTATATGATAAGTTTAACCTAGTTTAAATTAAATGTGCTTTTTCATAAAGAGATTTTATTTATATACTTTTTTTTCCTTTTGTTAATCGAATTTTAATTGGATTTTTCTAGATCGTCATCAAAATGATATTTAAATTATTATACATATATAAAACACATGAAATTTTCATGAATAAATATGTGTCCACATAACCTAGAACGTCGGTTGACGAGATGAATGTAACGGAACTTATCCATATATTGAAAAATATTATCCTATAAATATTGATACTCATATATATATACATGTATCTATCTTGATAAAATTAATTAAATTTTTTATTACTAAGAATACTGGCATACTTTCCAGTTTCTATATATATATATATATATATATATATATATATACCGTTTTTCCTATTTTCGATCTTAATTGATTCTCATTAGCTTGTTGCCCATCAGGACTGCTGGGCAATTATTCTTTGCTTTACTGCCTGGCTTCTTCCGTCACGAATTTTTATCTTAATTGTTAAAGATTCTTTTATTTTTCTTAATTTCGTATTATTCTATAGAAAATTCGATTTATTAAATCGGTATTATATTTTCGCGAAAAAAAATATAAAGAAAGAAGAAATTGATGAGTTTTGTTTCTATGGTCCATTGTTCTATTCTGTATTATTTTTTCTACGATTTTATATTTAACGTTTCGATTCCACGTATTTTATCAATAATTACCCATTGTTTTCGGAAAATGCTAAATTTTTAATGCTGTTGAATTTATCTTAGAATTACCTGTTGCAAATATTTACATTTTTTCACTTGTTATATAATATATAATGCAAACAGCTTATTCTAAGAAAAATTATTATATTTATAATTTATTCAAAAAAGGTTCAGTTAGTTTAATAACTGCGGGTTCCTTGTTTATATTATATTTTTAATATTTTTCTTAAAATATTCATTTTTTTAACAAATAAAATATGTTTAATTTGAAATGAAAAACAAATTGTATATCATCCTTATTTAAATCCTTTCCCTTTTTTCACTTCCTCCTTCACCACCGCATTTGATTTTACTTTTCAAAAAAAAAAAATGAAAAAAAAAAGGTAAAGAAACATTGAACAGTCACAACAATAAAATGTATAAGTGCAAAAAGCAAGTTTCGCGTGTGTTCATTTATCTTTGCATGACTCATCGTGAGATGCCCTCCTCTTTTTCTTCTGACCCTTCACATTTTTGTAGTGAGGAGGTCCTCCCCCTCCATTTATTTCTTTCAAGGCCTTTCTTAGTTTACTATAAAGCTGACCCGTACACTCACGTTTAAACCTCGACCTGGATCACTTTCATCCGTGTATACATGCTCATTCGAGATGCTCCGTTTTATAAAGCTTTAACTTTGAATGGGATTGAGGGAAAATTGGAGTTTGTTAAGTTTTACGGTATTATGTTGTTTTGTTATGATTATTGCGAATTTTTAATTCTTTTTTCTTAGAAAGGTTTTTTTAATTATTTTTTTTTTAATAAAATAGATTTGGACGGATTAATGAATTTCTTTATGATAATGTTTGATTAGTAAAAATTTATATTTTTCAAGAAGTATTTATGCGCTATATGTAATATCGTATGTTTACTTGAGAGGTAATCTGTGGCTCACGCGGTAGAGTGATGGATTCGTAATCTCGAGGGCTCGAGTTCGAATCCCGCTCTCGGCGGCCGATTGATACAAGCACCACTATACTTTACATGTTCTTTGTTCGCAAACACACTGATAACCTCCGTCGCTAATTAGTATCGCAATAATGGCATAAATACAGCGACGTTAAATAAAATTAAAAAATCAGATTATTTAAAAACTGATTTAAATTATAATTTTTCAAATTTATCATAATTTTTGAAAGTATTGTCAATTGCTCAAATGTTCTCTAGCCATTCTATAATATAATGTATGCATTTATGGCGAGTATTTGAATAAATTTCGAGAGAGAAGAGCTTACAGTTGATAATGCAACAATCTAGCTGAAGATCATAGGTTCAAACCACATCCGGGATCTCGTATATTTTTTCTTTCTCGAACTACATGTATAAATATACTCGTCATAAGTGTATATTTTTTTTATTTTATATAATTTTTAAAGAAAATACACGTAATAATTGTAAATACCTTCAAAATTTCGATAAAATTTCAAAAATTCACATAATTGTGAATATTATAAAGATGTTACTTCTGAAAAACTTTTTAATTGTAATAAGGTTATTGTTTTGTCAAGTAGTTGAAATCAAGCCCTTGAGTAATACGAATTCGAAAATTTTGCTATTTCTTTTGTTGGTATTGTAAAACAAGGAATATGATTTATGTTTTGTTCCGATTTGCTATTGTGTATTTGCTTGAATAACCGCATTGTAGAAATTTAAATATTACACTTATTACGATAGTTTGAATGAAAGAATTACCAATTATTCGAAAAGTAATTTGAAATTATAATAATTTTGATTGTTTAAAATACGAGTACATATCTTTGTTGTTACAAAATCTATGAGAATAAATTCCGATTCGTAAAACGTTACATTGGTAAATTTCGACAACGTTTTTCATTCGGTTACTGCTATAATACGCATGCATATTTATGATCCTAAGAAATTGAATTCGTAACGTTGAATGAAGAAAAAAAAAGAGAAAGAAATGAAAAAAAGGAATCATCGAACGGTTAATGTAAATATCCTGGAAATCCTCTCACTGAATCATCATAACCAAACAAGTTTATAAATTGTTTGGCCTAGAAAAAGCAAATATTACAGATGCGCGTGTTTATGAAACTGTTTTTTTATTTTTATTTTTCAAATTATATACTCAAGTACGTTTCACGTCTTTATAACTTTTTTTTTTCTCTTGCTCTTCTTTTTCTTTTCGAATACTGTCCTTTTTTTGGACGGTTCTATTACACACTCACTAGAGCATGTTATTTATGGAAATTTTACTTTGGTTTGCATATATATGTATATACGTGTGTATAGATAGTCGAGGACCATTAATTACAGTTACTTCTTTAGAGGCAAGCGCAGAAGCATATTATACATACAAGAGAAGTTATAAGGATAGAAAAAGCATTCGGGTTACGTAGTTATATATATAAGAGAATCGGAGAATTTAGGTTATAAAGTTCTTTACTTTGCTTTGTGTTCTAGAAATCTATGCTTTACGTGATATTTGCCGATTCGTTCTTTCGAATTTTTTTTTCTCTTTTTTTCTTCATTTTCTGAACAGGTTGTTGATTTAGTATTTATAATATTACGATTTGTATATATATACATTTGCACATTGTTTTTCTTACGTGTTGTTTGTTTAAAATAGAAAGTTAATGATTTTTGCTAATCGTTAATTTGATTTCAAGTTAGGTATTATTTACTTATTAACATAAATGTTTGCGAAGACTTGAGTTCGAAGCCTCGTGATTATATAATTTTGTTCTATATAAGGAAGTAGCGTAAGAATAATTAATAAAATTTTAATTCATGAAACGTTTGAAATTAAAATAAATAAACTCGTGCTACGTAAGATGTGTAAGGATATTTACTCTAATTTACGTCTCTGTATTATCTAATAATAATGAACGATCAAGAATTCAGCTATATTTGGATTGAAGAGAAGACTTAAATTAATAAAAAATGAATTAATAATAATTGTTCAATAAGTGGTTTTTCTTTGCTTTTAAATTATTTTTCATTTATTTAATTTTGAGATAATTTATTGTCTGGTAAGAAATATTTCAATAAGTTTTTGTTAATTGTAACTTTTTTCACAACGTATATTAAAATATTTTTAATTTATAATGAAATGCAATACACGATTTTTTTATTTGAATAGAACAGCATACTTTTGTTAATTTAATAAATTAATAATTTCCTCAATATACAAATATAATTTACACGTTTGCTCTAATGAAGCTAAAAATTTTTTATTATTAGAAACGATTTCTTTAATTAAATACTTGTCAAAATGCAGTATAATAAAGTACAAACTTCCCAGTGCTTTACTGCCGTCTATATTAAACAAATCATTTCGAAAACTTTAACTATTTCAGCATGTGAATTTATATTTTATAGCTGAATTAAACAAATCTCAAGTTTAAGGACTAACTTTCTAAACTAACTTAACTTCAATAATTACGAAAGGAACGCTATATACCCATCATCATAACAACAAAACTTTCTTGAATAAGAAAAGAAAAAAAAAGATCTTGAAAAAATTTTTTTTATATCTGTCCTGTAATTTCTGGGAAAATGAAGGAGATCATGCAGAAAATTTTGATTTTCATGTATGGGCAAAAGGAAAAAATTTTTTTTTCGAAACCTTGTAATCTTTTCTTTGATGTATAATTTAACGAATGAAAACACGAGAATCCATATAGTTTTCTCCCTTTTATAATGCATCGTGTTCATCGTAGCGTGTCATGATTTAAAAGTTAAAAATAAGAAAAACGTTGCTCGCTTACACGCGCACGTTAAAACGTGCTTTATTTTCACGCCTAATTGAAATCATATTTTAGTACGTACATAGTATACCTTTAAGTGTGTTACAAAAATGCGTTTATATGTTGCACATTGTTAATTTTTCTTTAACTTGTTACGTTTTTTCCTTCTTTCCTTTTTTTTAATGTCGTAGTGAAACAAAGCCATTTTAATGGATAATGAATACGGTAATTGATTTGTTATACTCTTGAAAATTTCATATGACGAGCAAAACTATGAGCAGATAAACCAAATGATGACAAAATAGAAACCTAAAATATTGAAGATATATTATCTTTTGTGAGATTCATTGAATTAGCTTGATAAAAAGCTTTTTTTGTCTTCAAATTTTTAAAAATAATTGTTCTGATTGATTAAACGTTTGATTAGGTGGTTGATTAAAAGAAGACAATGTTATTAAAACGTTAGCACATGCATTGAAATAGATAGGACATGAAAAAAATTATGTGATTCATTCATTATTCTCCTCTCAATAATCGATTATCTCACGACTTTCTATATCGATAATAACATAATTCATTTTCTTTTCTTTTTATTATATAATATATAAACATCAATTTCGAAGCGCACTTCGATCAATCTATTAAAATTTAACAAATTAAAGATTTGTTCAAAGAGCAATTATAATCGATTTTTAATAGATACTTGCGAAAAGGATGATGATATCGATAATTGTTTTGATTAATAACTCATTTTTATATCTCAGTGACGATTACAAGATTCTAAGAATAAATAATTATTTTTAAGCTGACCATATGTTTCTCTTTTTTTAGGTATACAAGAGTGTTCGCGTGTCAAAATGTGAAAGTATATTAAGTGCGATCAGGAAATCGTTATTTATATACTTTGATGTCAATACTTAGAAGAAAAGATGAAGAAAGTATCGATCTGTAATTATTTATACGTTTTTCCGCATTTTTTTGTAATAACATTAAATCGTATCGACGTGTACTATTTTTCGATAAACTAGATTTTCAGTAGCTTACTCGGTAGCAGTGGAATAGTAACTTGAGATCTCGAGTCCAAGTCCCGAACTCGGCTAATTGATGCAAGCAATACTATACGTTACATGTGCTTTGTTCAGAAATACGTTACAAACTTGCGCTGCTAATTAGCATCGCAACGGTGGCACATACACAGTAACATGAAAAAAGCTACTAGCTCATATGAGGACTTGCAAACTACTCGTTCTATTTCGTTATTCAACCTCTTTTTTCAGTAAATGAACTTGAAAAATTGACGATGGGACTTTCGAAAATTCGTCATTCATATTTCTAATTTTCGTGCTCGAAGTTCAACTTGCAATATTGTAAAAAATTTATATTTTATCATATGTTACGATGGTATACCGTTACAATCGCATTGAAAAAAAGGATTAAAAATACTTTAGAAATGTTGGATTAAGAAAAAAATTTGATCAACAATTTTAACTTGTAAAGATTATTAAATTCAATACAAACTTTTTATCAAAGAGAAATCGAGTTTCAAAAAGCTTATAATTACGATAAAAATACTATACTGTCAATACGTCAAACGTTTTTATTGGAAGAAAATACTTAAATTTTTCATAAAAAATGTCTCTAAACCCATAAGTAAAGTTTAAATAAAACACACTGGCGAATCCACAAAGTTCAAAGAAAATCATTTAAAAGTATTTACAATCAATACTCGTATAAAGTTCTCAAAAAGCTTTATCTCTATGCCTTTGAAATTCATATTCCATATGACATAACCCATTCCCGCTGCTCAAGTATATGACCAGTTAGTGAACTTTCAACGAACTTTCAAAGGGTTTTAAAGACTTCGTATATATGTATGTACGTATAAATTTTCAAACGAGAAGGCTTGATATAAGTATTAAAAAATATGGAAAATAAAATATTATTAAATCGATAGCTCAAGCATGTGGTGTACCGAGAAAAGAAAATTCTTTTGATGACAGTTATGTAAAGGATCATAAATATATAGATTTTTAAAAAAATAAATTTGTTATGGACATTTTAGTGAAAAAAAAATGTAGGAATAAATACCAGTTAAATAACGTATAAAATTTTTTTCATCGTTGGTTTTATTCGAAGGGAAAGATGAGTGTTTTGTATTAGATTTTGCACGATGCTTCAAGCAGCAAGTCACGATAGCTTAATATTTTCTTTATGGTTTAGTAAATTATGATCTTAAACGCCTACATCGTGATACAATATTCTTTTTTACAAGTCAATTTGGATTACTTAATAGTGATGAAATTCAAATTTGAATTCTGTACAATTTTCAACAACATTTTAAATGTGTTAATTTTCTATTTAATAAAAATCATTATTAATATTTAATATTTTTTTAATGAATTATTCATAAAAAATAGCAATAAATAAATGAATTTTTATTCAAGTAATAGAGAAATTAACTTTCTCACTATGTTTAATTGTACTTCCGAAGTTTGCAATTAGTCACGCAAGTGTTTCTGGCCAAGTTCAATGATTTGATAACAATTTTCATGGTTGATGAAATTATCTGTGAAAGTAACGACTAACAAAGATTTCTTTTTTTTTCTTTTTATAATTTAATTACTTTCAAGAGAAATTTTAAATATTAAAATTTTTATTCTCTTTGATTTAATAAATTTATTATTTTTATCAATGACATCAATTTTTATTTATTAATATTGTAATTTACTGATTTTTAATACTAAATTTTTGATGTGTCAAAATGAAAAAAAAAAACAATTATTATAGATTGTAAGAAAATAATTTTTAGGAAAAATTAAAAAAAGAATAATTTTGAAGGTAAATGATCTCGCATTTTATTATTCTTAGTTTTTACTGATTTTATCAATACCAATATACACGTGAATTTCAACAATCAAAATCTTATATATTTCACGATAAAATCTTTATTTTCAACAAATTGATCAAATTATCAACAATCAAAAATTTCAAACTATCTAATCATCGAATATTATTTCTACATGTATATGTGTGCGTGCAATTTTATTTACATTAATTAAATATAGTAATGCTCACTGTTCACGATTAATTTTTATTTTAACTTCAGCGAACTGAAGTTTTTCAAACTTTTTACTCAATTAATGATATCCCAATTAAAAAAGAACATAATTTTTTTAAAAATAATGTTTAAAATAAATATTTATTTTTAAAGATTTTTGTTACAAAGACAGTTACAATTGTAATAATTAAAAAATTCTCAATGATATAAAGACCTGCATATATAATGAATATATAAAATATTTGTTTTTTTGTTTCATTAACCATCTGCTTTACATATTGTATTAAACAAAAGTACAGCGAACATTGTTAATTAAACAATAAATTCATCTCGTTCTTATTATTCAATCTCATGTTTCTCATTATCAACTTTTCATTATCATTTCCATTAAATCCACTAACATTTTGACCACACCCGTCTCTGTAACAACGAATAAACAATAAAAGCAACAGCAACAACAACAGCAACGACAACAAGTAAACAACAAAGTTTATCAAAACCAGTATTAAAATATCTATATCAACCTATACATTATAACCGCTACTATACTTGTATATGAGGCATTAGGTCGTTAAACCACTATGTACGAAGTGTAGAATGAAAATATATATATACACCAGGTCTGTCAGCATCTCGTCGCCTGCAACATTTAAAGTCGATAACATCAAAAAAAAGAAGAAGACCGATCCGAGATATATACTCTCCACAACGGCGGTGTAATTTTTTTCTCTCCTTTTTTTCGTAACTGAACTGCTATAGCGCAATGATCCGTTATATTACTACTACTACTACTACTACTAATACTACTGTTCTTTTGCTTTGACTTGGAAAGATCTATAAAAGACCGCAGAAAACGGTTGATACCTTATAGCTATAAACTTCTTTTTTTTTCTCTCTACTTTTTCTTTTCTTCTTTTTTTTTTCTTTCTCGATGATACTATAAAGGCTAAGAAAAGATACTAACTATGGAAAATTCAAGCGGGACAAGTCATTTTTAAAAGGTCTTTTGATGAGGGGATACGAGTTGTAAGAAAAAAAAAAGAAAGAAATTGTAGAAGAAGGCTACCGTTTTATGTACGGTTCAGTTGTCATTGCTATAAGTGACAGAAAAGAATATTTCTTTCTGAGGATACTTTTTAGATGATAAATGTAACCTTTCTTTTTTTGTTTGCAATTTTATTATTTTTTACTATAAACAATATGATGCGGAAGTTTGGAGGCTTGACTGTAATTATGTTCAAGCGTATTTGTATTGATCTGAATATTGACATAAAAGGTGTTGAGTAAATAAATATTAATAATTCAATTATGTCAAGGAATATACTCATTCATTGAGCAACAATGATTGGTTTCACATCTTATTGTCGACGTTGGAACAAATTGTTTATCCTAGTCATTACATTTTTTACGTCATTATTCGTAACAAAGATAGTTTCTAATAATAAAGAAAGACTCGATCATCATAAAAACAAATTGATTTTTATTTTGTAATTGTGGCCTATCTTATTATATAATAAAAAAATTAAGAGATATTTTATTTAATTTTTATGTAATCGAAAAATGATTCATCTTACGCAAATATTGGAAAGAATAAATTTTTATTCTTTATTATATTCAACGTCGCTGTAAAACGTGCTATAAAACTTAAAAATCTTCATATAAGAATCATCAGTTTTAGATAGCTATTATAATGCATTTTTACTTTCATCAAACATGCAAAAAAGAGAAGCAAAGTTTTTTTTCGTCAAATCAATCCTATAAGAAGCGAGAAATCGCAAATGATGAGTCAGTTTTGCTTGTTCATTAAATTAGAAAGAAAAAAAAGGAGGTATAATAAAAATACCAATATGCAACTTCTTATGTAGGAGTCGAATAATAGAAAACAATTTGAACGTTTTGTGTAGCCTGGCAATTGTATATTCATTTATTGTGTACCATCAGATAACTGTTTAATGATGACTCGTTGAATATTGCTGTGATTGACATAATGTTACAATAGTTTATGGCTTTTTCCTTTCTTGCTTTTTTCAAAATGTCAAAATTTTTTTATTTTGCTTTAAAATGTACGTTAATGGAATAAAAGATTTGAATTGGATTTTGTGATTCTTTTTTTGTTTGAAAGTTTAATTTCAATCTCTAGTATGTTATATTCGTATTGTTAAGCAATTGATTCTCGTTATTTTTAAATTACAATAGTTGTAAAAAATTTATTCAATTTTTTAGAATTTACTGATTGCATCAGAACATAATTTTTAAGAAAAAATTCAAAAACAACAATTTCAAAGGTAAATTATCTTTGATTGCATTATCCTTAATCGTTACTGATTCTATCAATACCAATGTGCACGTGAATTCCAACAATCAAAATCCCATATATTTCACAATGAAATCTTTATTTCCAACAAATTGACCAAAATTATCAACAATCAAAAACTTCAAACTATCGAAGCATCAATATTATTCTTATTATATCCAAGCTAACAAAACTAAGCACAAAAACTCTCTATAAAAATAAATAAATAGCCATATATCTCTAATAAATAGGAAACAACAATTTCCTCTCTTATAATAGCATATCTACGGACATTTAGTATTCATAGTGAAATAAATTAAATTCTAAGTTAACTTTTTTCTTATATTCAAATAGAAATAAAACATATATATACACATTAGACGTTGGTGCAACATCAAATCGCGCTGGCAAACTTTGCAATTAGATCGTTTTATATAAGAGTACAGTGACCCTTACATAAGGATAATTACTGAGGGTATATAAGCTTTTTAAAAGCGAGAAAAAGACTTTTACGTAATATTAAAACAATCCCACACCCAGTATGTGCTATATACTATATGTACATAATACAAGTTTAGTGTATACATGATTCTACAGTCGAAAAAAAAACAAAGTAAGTGGAGAAATGACTGGTTAGTAAAAGAGAGATTTTACACTATGCGAGCGATTTTCTCATTGCGAGTTTATAAATCATTTGGAGTTAAATTTAATTTATATTGTTTCTTATTTTATTTTAAATAGTTTACACTTATTTTAAATGGTTAAAAATTCTTTCGTTAAAACATTAAATAAAAAATTAATTAAAATTTAATAATTTAAAAGTACACAGAGGATATTTCATTAAGTTTTATTTATTTTTATAATATTAAAAATCAATGTTTAATTAATCTGCTTTAAAATCAATTTAAAAATTGCCATGTATCTCAACTCAAAATTCTACACTTAAAGAAAAATTTAAAGAGGTCGTCAATGGCTCAGTCGGTAGAGCGATGGATTCGTAATCTCGAGGATCCGAGTTCGAATCCCAGTTTCAGCCGATTGATACGAGCACCTCTGTATGTAACATGTGCTTTGTTCGCAAACATACCGACGACCTCCGTCGCTAATTAGCATTGCAATAATAACATAAACACAGCAACGTTAAATAAAAAAATTTAAAAAAATATAGTGTGTAAATCCGTGATAGGTAGCTATCTATACTTTTCTTTTTTTTTCATTTTTGCGGCTGTTAATGCATCAAAATTGTTTGAGTCCATAGGATCGAATAAAAATCAACTAAAAGAGTTTTGATGCATTAACAGCCAAGAAAATATAAAAAAGAAAAAAGTATAAAATAAGATATTTCTCAAGTAATTCAGATTTCCCAAATAATAGAATTTTTCACTTTTTTCATGGTTTCGGTGTTAACGAATTAATATAGAAAAGAATATATTTATGAATTTTTATAATGTAATCAAATAAATGATTAATCTATTTCAGCGCAATAAGTCGAAACTCTATTAGTTAAGTCTTTATCAGATAATTAATTAATCATCAAGATGATAATTACGTATAAAAAAGTCGTTACAAATTCTAACAACCAAACAAATAAATAAATCTTAAACTTGTTTAATCTAAACCTACCATGCAACATTTCGTTTATCATAACAAGTAGGAAGTTCTCGTACCACAAAAATATGATAAAAGAAATAGCAATTTAAAATTACATTATGAAACACAAAGTTCGCCTAAACACCGCGCGCAAAGTTGACCAGTACAAATTTTCAGGATATAAAAAGAAAAGTTTTCAAGAAAATTCACGCCTCATAAGCATATATATATGTATGTATGTATACATACACCTTTTGTTCGAACAAAAGTCAAACGTTATCCATTTGGGTGCGGCATGCAAGCGCGCGTCTCCGCCGTGCAATTTTGTATTCTACACGTATAACTGCGTAGTTTATTCAAATGAGTTGCTGCTGCTTTTGCACCAGCAACGGCCGTGTATTTTAAAGTACAGAGGGAAAAAAAATATGCGAAATCGACGAAAATGGAAATGTAAAGGAAGAAAAGAAAAATAATATATATGGGCAATGCTTATAATGTATTTTGACAGAGTAGGATAAGGTAAAAGAATAAAGGAAAGGAATGTAAGATAAGAATGATTAGTTTTGTACAAATTTTTTTATGAAATTTAAAAAAAATTTTTGCTAAATTTTTTAGAATTATCTTAAAAGGATTAATTTTTTTTATTCATTTGAATTAACAGCGTTTTATTTTTACAATACTGCCAAGTCTTTAAAGGTGCCTTGGATCAAATTGACTCTTACAAAGGGCAGAAATCAAAATAATTTCTTAAATGAAGTTTTTTCAAATATCCTAAGTTATTTTCTTCACATTCTAATGATCATATCCTTCACCTAAATTTACTGACAAAAAATAATAATGATCCCGTAAAAATGATCTAAATGGCCATAATGACCCAATGAAAACTTTCAAAAGTCAAAAGAAGAAATATAATTATCTAAATTCTGTTTAATAAAACAGTTAAGTTTTCCATCAACTTCGAAAAACTTTGAATTTTTTGTATTCCAAGCCGCACCGCAATATAAATACACGTTGTGTAAATTTCTAATGTTCATCTACCTTCATTTTTCATTCCTCGGGCATTTTGCTTATATTTAAAAGCAACGACGCGCGGAATAAGAAAAATAAAATATATATTTAAATGTCTACTCTAGATAAAACATTTGATTTTATTATGCAACTCCCGTAGAATACTATTTTTTTTTTTCAAAAGCGTAAGATATTTTAGTTACATTGTGGTGCTTATGGTATATTGCGGTTCTATGGGTTGCAAGTTATATTGGTTTCTCACGTATGGTTACGTACTTCACGATATTGATGGTAGGTATCGTGATTAACGACTTTTTATTGGGATGAAAGTTTTGAAAATTTTAATAAATAAATCGAAAGAAATTCATTAACATCAGCTTGAGGAAAATTTTAAGCATTTATTAGAATTAAAATATTTTTTAGAATCAGATTTACATAAGTTTCAATTATAATTTATAACGTATTAACAGTCATCAAAAGGAACATTAAAATTAAGTTTTTAACTGTATACGTAGTACATTAAAATTTCTTTTTTAAGATACTGTAAGTACTAATTAACCCATTGCCAGATGTTCACATAATAAAAATCTTAATCTCCTAAGACATCGTATAAATCTCACCATTAGCAATTGAATCTTCAATTAAATATCACTTCATTTCAAATAATCAATGTAAATGATAAAAATCAAGAAAAATAATTTTCCATCCAAATAATTTTACATCCATTACAAACATGGAACGAGAAAAGTCAAATGTTACAGTTATTGGTTAATAGCGTTTTAAAACGCATTAACAATTATTACACATTACAAAATGATTAACTTTGTGACCTTTTTGATATTATACATCCTCTCTTTCTTAACTTTTAAGCGTATTACACATCAATCAATTAAAGCGACAGCTTAAAGCAATCGATATATATATTGCAGTAGCATTAATATATCTTGCATTAAACTTTAATCAAGATGATGCTTTACAAAATAGGTACTATGTCATGCGTGCTGGAATGTTTCGGATAACTTCATGAAGTCAATCTCAAAGTTAGAGAAAGTGTGTAATGATGAATTGTACGAAAAAAAATGGTTTTTTTATATAATTTGTTTTTAATTGCGTTTGGAGTTGTAAAATTTTGAATTTTAATTAGTTAGTTTGGTGTTTGATTAATTATAGTGCTTGAATGTATGTAAATTTAAAAGAATTATTGATTGTGACAAAGCTTATAAAATTTTGAAATAAAAGATTAATTCTTATATCCAAATTTTTTATTCTTTTTAATTCTGTGCTTTTTCAAGTAATTTAGTTTATTTGATGGCGCAAGAGGCAATCATAGGTAATTTACATTTAATTTTTCTTGTTATTTTTAAAGAATCTTACATAATAATTGTTTGAGGAAAATTTTTTTACATAATGGATTATTCATCTGATGAGAAAGTTTCGAACTCTAATCAATTGAATCTTTAATCAGTGAGAAATAATTATCTTGACGTGAAATTTCATAGAAGAATAAAAATGAAGATCAGTATTGTCTTTAATAGTTTAATGAAAAATTATGCATGCTCTTTAGTTCAAATTTTCAAAATTTTTTAAAACCAAATGTTTGAAGTAAAATTTTCTATTGATCCGCATAAATTAATGAAAATTAATCGTTATACTTTCTAAATTTTAATTTTTAATCACTTTCGAATACTGCATGTAATGCTGACGATAATATAAGTCTAACGAATTCCTTTACTATTTTAGAAGTATAAAGTTTGACCTATAATTTTATAAGTCAAAATGCATTATTAAAAAAAAATTTCATTCGGAATAATAACATCAATGAAAAGTAGTAGAGGTAGTAATTTTCGATAAGACATTTAAACTTAATAAATATTTTTTTATCACCGAAGAATCCAATTTTTCATAAAATAAAAAGTTATTTTTAATAAATAAAAAAGTGATATTGATGAAGTAAACGAAAAAAATCAAGATAATCAAAAGATTGAATTATCATCAAAATACCATTACTATCAAGTGTAAATTTATCAAGTTGTAACGTTAAAAAACCTTGTAATATACATTTAATAATCTTATAATATACATAACCCATAACGCAGTCGCTATAATTTTAAACAATCTTAACAAGCCATACTAAGTAATCGTGAAAAAAAAGTTAAGCGTTTGCTAAAACGACATAAATTACCTAGCTTGGTAACACACTAAACACTCAAGTATGTGAGTATAAAGTGAAAAAAAAAAGAAAGAAAGAAAGAAGGGGCCGGCAGTCGCGCCTGTTTCCTTCTCCTTATAACCTACACTCGTCGTCTTTTCCTCTCCGTATGTATATAGTGTTTAACGGTATATACACTTACACACAATCTTACGATGAGCAAAAGCCGAGCACACACGCGTGTACACACATACTCGTGTTAATGTATTTTATGGGTACGCAAGGTAACATAATGCTCTCAACGAGAGAGGAGAAGAGAAGCCTAATCCAATATACGCACGTTATAAAAGGTGCGTCGAACTTGCTTTTATGATGAACTTTTAAAATACAAAGTCAAAACTTTGAACAATTTTTTTTTATATATTTTTATAATCAATTTTTCAGAACAAAAAATTCAATCGACTGCTTTAATTTGATCGATGAGAAAAAATTATTGTTACTATGTATATTTTAGGATCTTTTATTACTTGAGCATTTGAGGATTTGCGGAAATGAAGATAGACTTTGGAATGAGGTAGATTCAAAGCACGAATTGTTTGATAGCGTATAGACCTATAAACTCAATAAGGAAATTCAAGTAAGCCAAATGTGTATGTTTAACATTTGAAGGGAAACAAAGGATGAGGAAATTGATTCTTATTCTTTGAATTCGAACGAATAATTTTGATTCAACGAGCGTAGTGAATGGGTTGTAATTGATGAATTTTTCAAAAATATTTGTACATTAATTATTCTTTAAACGTTCCAGTGCAAATGTAAAACACTTTAATAAATAATTTTATATTTGTTTATCTTTAACTTTATCATTAATTTACAAACCTTTCATTATTTCTCATTCCTACTTAGAATTACAGCAATACGAAAAAAATAACGCAGAATTAAATAATATCCTTTTAAGCGCGTTGAAACATTATTATTAAAAAAGCTAAACGAGAACTCGCAATAAAAAGCATATTTTTTTAACGAGTTCATTTGTACGTAAAGAATTTATCGATT
This sequence comes from Anastatus disparis, assembly GCA_017163975.1. Classification (NCBI taxonomy): domain Eukaryota; kingdom Metazoa; phylum Arthropoda; class Insecta; order Hymenoptera; family Eupelmidae; genus Anastatus; species Anastatus disparis. The sequence continues at coordinate 1,146,431 of JAFFSR010000264.1, read as the reverse complement.
GTAACGACTTGTAAGTCTTTTCGGTTGTTGGATCGAGTGATGTAAGAAGAAGCATTTTAATACCATATAATTTCAAAGTTTTGCCATTTTATCTTATTTTTTTATATAATATTAATTGGTAGATATTTGTTGTGAAATATTGTTATTAAATTTGTAAATATTTTGATGAACGATGTTGTGAAATGAAAATTGATCGAACGTTAAAACGAGTGGAAATTGTTTGAGAACAATTAGATTTGTTAGATAATATTTTTTATTAAGTATTATGAAAGTTGTTAATTCTATTTGAATATAAATAAATTTTATTTCAATAACTGTAATTTTAAAGAAAATTAATACTTCTTTTTGTTTAATAATCTCAATTAAACCGATTTATTAACAATCAAAATTTATTAGATAATCTCATTAAAAATAAGAAATTCAAATTATTTAAGATGACGGATTACGTTCTCATCAATATCTTTGTTTGATGTTTATTCAGTTATCAAACTAAATTTGTCTAACAAACAGAAACATCAGGCATTAAAAAGCGAATAATACATTATGTATTGAAATGCATGTCATGTTTTTCTATAGTCGGTTAGTGGAACGATCTTTTTAAATTTTAATTTATCATGAAGATCTTAGCAAACACGTATCAGGCGCATTATAACAAAAATTCTTTTATTTATATTAAAGTATTACATAAAAGAAATTTTATAATTATATATTTATACAGAATACGTCTGTTTAAACTAATTAAAACGCACCTTTTGATGAAAAAGGTTAAATGAAAGGAATAAAGTAATTTCATTTTTTTAAGAAAAATTAAAAAAAATAAAGAAAAATTTGAGAAAAAATTTTAATTAAATATATTTTTTTTAAGTGCACAATGTAAATAGTTTTATGATAATGTAATATGCGTATACGAATAGTATAATTTTTAACATTTACGTCTAATTTAAAAATAACTTTATGTTCTTTAAAAAGATAAATGAAAAATAATTTATTTTTTAAAAATAATATTTAATTTTGCGAATAACGTTTACTTTTATTCGAAATTTTAAAAAAACTATTTTAATGTCATTTTGTTTACATTATCAGTAAAGGTGTTCAAGTGAATCTCCATATGCATTTGCGAGGAGCGAAATTAAAAGTAAAACAAACGAGATAAGAAAGTGACCGACTTTTTAAAACCAGATCCGGAATTGAAAAAGAAAAACGTGCAATTTAACTTATCATCGTATTATTTTTACAAAATGTACATAAGAGTCCATATTAAAACACGGAAGCGATCTTTAAATTACAATTAAGAATCATTAACAGACTCGTTTTTCTTTTTTAATCAAAAATAAAAAATACAAAATTTTGAAAATCTTGATTAATTTTGATGATTTTACAATTAAATTCACAATTCCTGGAAAGTTAATATTACAAATCTCTGTAAACAATGGAAATTTTCATTCGAAAATCTTCCGAGTCTTTGAAAGGGATTTTCATTAGAAACACTATAGGGTTACAGCAATTCAATTATGCAAACAGCCTAATTTTACTTAAGTTCAAAATCTTCTTAATTAGCTCATCAGGATGGTGTCACGTGTGAATTTTAAAAATATAACTCTTTATTATTTTTTACATTATGTTACATAATAACATTATGTAAATAAATTTTTATAATTTTTTTTCTACTTGTACTGTACGACATAAAAATAATATAACGAAAGAAACAAAAATTTTTTTGTACGTCTGAAATTAAGCCTTTATAGTTAGTACATTAGATTGGAAGCCCTTTATTTAATGTATGTACATAAGTCAGACGGAAACACCTGCTAAAGAAGCCTCTTCCTTCGAAAAATTTTCAACCGTTTTTTATTGTATCTTTTTCATCGTCTTGGACGTTCGCTTGGTTTAATACGAAGTCTATTCTTGGATAAAGTTGTTTTAAGTTTAAAAAAAACTTTGATTTTTTTATGAATTTTTGAATAGCTTGTGCATTTTGCATGAATAATGAAAAATTAAGAACAAGTTTTTAGTCAATGTACCTTTACTTTCATTGAATGAAAAGATTTAAAAAATCTATTTTATTGTTTATCATATGTTTCATTTATTTGTTTTTATTTTATTTAATGTCGCTGTATTTCAGTTATCATTGCGATGCTAATAAGTGTCAGAAGTTTCTCAATGTGTTTGTGAATAAAGCACATTTAACGTACAGCGGTATTTGTATCAATCAGCCGAGAGCGGGATTCGTACTCTAACCTTCGGGTTGCCACTGAAGATCTCTTGTTTTATTTATGACTTATAATATTTTATTTTGTTTCTGAAATTTTAAGCATAGGCACAGACATTGCAAAATTTCTTAATGATTTGTTATAAATTTTGGATTTTAAGTATTTATACATATAATAAACATAATTTATATAATTAATTTTTATGCTTTACGGACGAAAATTGTATTCCAAACACGAATAAGAAGTAACGAAATCGAGTCCTATTTTATTTGAAAGATTTTCAAAAGGATGTGTATATATATACAACACCTAACGGTCCCCTCAAAATCGCCTAGATTCGCATAGACCACTTTTCGACTAACCAAATCAACAAAACAAATCTCTTTTACATTCAATTAAAGTAGGACACTAAGACAACATACAAAAAGAAGAAGAAAAAAAACTATTTTTTTTAAAACACACAAATTCACAAGCATATATTTTGTATCTGTGCGTATACGATCGTATACATGTTGAAGTGTGCGTGTGACTCACGAGCAAGAAAAGAGCCAGACGTCTACTTTTTTTCCTCTTGTTTCTCCTTTACTTTTATTTAACTTTTTTGTCGTCGTCTTCACTCTTTGATTCTTTTTAACGCGTCGAAGATAACGGAGCGCGTATGTATCAACTGTAAACGACGCGTCACTGGGCCATACGAACAAGGTCGGTATATCCATATATATACTCTCGATGAAAGATTTTTACAAAGATGTATTATATCTATATATGAATCGCTTTGTGGCGTGGGTATAACGTTCTTTTTTTTGTTTATTTTTGCAAAAGTGACTTGCTATTTTATAGTTTTAGAAGATAAATTCTTCTCTTTCTCTTTTTTATTTTCTTTTTCAAATTGCGATTGGTTAAAATAGAATTCGATGTTTGACGGTGGAAAAAATGTGTTATAGGATTTTTTTTCTTTTTTTTTGGAAAGGTGTGAAAGGACGGTGAATTGAAACGTAAATTGAAACTTTTAGAAAGATGAGTTTCTTTTAAGTCTAGATTTTTTTTTAGAAAATAAGATGAAACGTGCGTGTTTTTAGTTTCCATTAAGATTTTATTTTGTTATTTTTATGCAATTGTAATGGCTTTTTTTTTAAATTTTTATATTTAAAAAAAGTAAATTGAAGTTAACTACATTTTAATTATTGTTTAAAATGAGCATTACATTTATCATGTATATTTAAAAAAATGATATTCAATTTAAGTAAATAAAATCTAGTTACGAAATAAAATACACTTTCGATTAACAAATACGGTATTTAAAAGTTATAATAATACTTATAATATAAAAAAATCTCGGTTTATAAAAACTTAAAAAAGATTTTCCTTTTAAAAATCTCAGACAAAAAGTTAAAATCCCAAGCATCTCCATGAACACATCTGAGTGAAAAGTTGCTAAAAATGTTTAACGCTGTGCCGCATGCAAATGTTCTTACTTCGTCACTTGCAACTTCAAAAAAGCTTCCTAAAGTAAGCATTGCAAAATGCATTATGCAAACGCATATTGTGCAATATCACAATAAATTTTACGCGTTGTAAATCAATAAGGATGAAAAAAATTTCATTTTGAAAATTTATACTCAGCTATCAATCTAACATAGCTAAAATTCCATGCGCGCGGATTTAAAAATAGGAAAAAATAATCTTAACCCAATTACTCTCAATTAGAAACATACTTGCGGCCTTTTATTTCTCAAACAATAAAATATAGAAAATTTAAGAAAAAAGAGAAAAGTAAAATTAACTAAAATTCCTCATCATTTAAAAACCTAATTCCCTTTATAAATAATTTCCTTAACCACTCAACAAAATTGAACAATTTCACAACAAGCTATCAACAAAAGAGAAAAAAGAAGGTAAGAATAAAAGAAATGTTCAAACTCAAGAAAAAAAAGAAAGAAAAAAAAGAAAACAAAAGAATAAAAAAAAACGCAGTACCAACATCTCTAGCAGCAACAGAACAGCTAAAGAAAGCCATCCGCCTTGGTTGGGATTTACGTCTTGCACGTGTGTGTCCCCTACGGGGGTAAAAAGGTTGTATACAATACATACAGACGTACTTACGTATATATACGTACATATATACACGATGGTGTACAAAACGCGACTGGCATGAAAGTCGACCTATATTTTTCGTTTTACTCTCGCCTGCATTGCTGTATGTTGCAGAAAGCGGACATATATATATATATATATATATATATATATATATATATATATTTTTAAAAATTATATATGACGTCGACGTTGGAATCGGGTCAATTTCTCAAACGGTTTTTTTTCCTCTTTTTCTTTTACAGGAGATGTGTGGAAGGAAGAAGGAAAAATTAAAGGTTGACGCGCTCGTTAGTGCTTTCGTGGTCGGGTTAATTACAGTTTCGTTTTTTTTTCTTTTCTTTCTGAATCTTTTTCATTTCTGCGTCCAAGTGAAATTCAGTTTGTTTGAGCTTAAAATCGATTTGCTTTAAAATTAAATTATGATAATCGAGAGATTTTCGAATGGAATTATTAGTTTTAATTATTTCATGTTAATTAAATTTGCTAACGTTGTAGAGATTAAATTGTTTGTAATTAATGTTATTATTTTGAATTATAGAAATTTTGAAAACTGATATTTATACTCGCTTTTATTGTAAATAATAATTTAACAAATTCATCGAAAATTTTCCAATTAATTGATATAAAATTAATAACCAATTAAAAGATGTTTGTTTTTACGTAATCTTGTAATAATTGTTGTAATTACAATAAAAAAATCTATAAATCACGTATATATTTTTGCTCTAAATATCACATACACATTGATTTTTCTACTGAAATTGTACGAGCGATAAATTTAAAATCGCTCATATTTCACATTGCAATTTATATATATTTTTTTATACGCGCATATATAAAAACCATTTCGAACGTTTTCTGTCAGATTTTTAACATTCTTGCACACATTGGAATTAATCAATTGGCAACGCCATGACCGTTTCGAACTTCCTCTATTACTAAATCTCTTGCGTTATTATATCTTTGCATTTGATTCCCTTTTTTTATCGAAGGCAAAAAAAAAATATGTCATACGCTGACTTGTCTACCGGAAAGTATTTTGATTAACCAATAAATTTATACGTATAAATTGAGATTAATTTCAAACTATTTCGCTTTTAGGATTAATTTTAGTGAGATATTGAATTTGTTTGAAAATTGAAAATTCGTGTACAAAAATGATTGTTAAATTTATTTTTAATTTTGAAAAGGATCGAAAAATTAGATTTTTTTTCATTGATACGTGTAATTTTCAAAAAAGTGATTGAAAAAAAGCAAATTGAATCGTATTACATTTCATGATTAAAAAAAATAATTAAATAAATGAATTTTCAGTATGTTTCAAATTAATTTTCAAATTTTCAAACAAATTTTTCATAAAAATTTAGCTATGCTTCAAAAAAAAGTTTTGACATAAAAAAAAAAGATATTTTGAAACTCAATACTTTGAACAGCCATAAATATTTATATATTTCTCGAAAATAAGTACAATGAATTTGCGCAATGCCCCATGAAATTTTATTAATTTTCTAACTAAAGTCTCTTTTTAACAAACAGCTTTTCTTTATCTCTTCTTAAAATTATCAAAAATAAAGAAACAAAAGCATCAAAGCGTAACAATGGGGAATAAAAAAAAAGAATCTTGAACTCATAGCGATACCTTTATTTTTCGCAAAGAAAAAATTTTTTCATTCTATATACAGACGATAAGGATCACGAAGACGTTCTTCTTATTCTTATTAAGACGTTGGAGTAGAAAAAGAAAGAAAAAAGAACTATTTTAGTTTCAGATAAGAATATCGTCGTGAGAAGTTTTAACGAATTTTGTATTGTTTAATCAAAGGATGTTGATGTTGAAGGTACATACCTAGAAAATTTAGGTTTTAGATTGATCGCTTCTTTATTTCTTTATAAAGATGCAAATGTTTTGTTCCCCGGAGATGTTAAGAAAGTGATCTAGTTTACGTTACGTAATGTTTTGCTTTTTAAGACAATGACGTGAGAGTTTTTTTTGCATGAGAATTAACGCGAAGTTTGTTTTCATGATTCGATGATAAAAATTAAACTTTGTATTATGATTTTTTTCTCTTGAGACTGTTGTTTACATTATCTTTACAAAAATTATTTGTGTTTTATCAACGTTTCAAATAATTTTAAATTTTATTAAAATATTTACAATTTTAAAAAAGATATGAAATTTAACGCAAGTACCTTAATTTTCAAAGAAATTGGTACATGAAATTTAATGTGAAATATAATACAAATAAAAATTGATGCTATTTAACATGAATCTAGAACGAATTTGCATAAAAATTAATACACTTTAATTATTGTAATTTTACTATAGAATCACATGAAATTTTCTTTCATCTTAGCGCGAAATTTAATACTTGTACCGGAAGCAAATTTCATATAATTTTTGCATTAAGTTTCATATAATTTTATGATAAAATCACAGTAAAGGTTATTAATTTTTATTCAAATTTGCATTATATTTATTTTAAAAAACGTTAATTTTCAGGTATATTGTAATTTAATATCATTTTAACGGTTGGAACTGTATTAAATTTTATGTATTGTTATGTCTTTTTTAACAGTGAGTTTATTGTGATATATTGAACAAATTTTTATTCTATAAATCTTCTGTTTATTTTTCCACAAAATTCAAGCCGAAGTCAAAATTTACAATTTATTTCTTGTATGTATATTTAAAATCTTCTACTTTAGCGTATTTTATTTAGAATACTAAATCAACCAAAAACTAAAACTTTTACAACGCTAATACATCTTTGATGTCCTAAGGCTAATCTTATAGCCATTAAGATATTCTTTCGAAGCTCGCACAAAAACTTTTATTTTAACTTTTGGCAATTCATAAAAAAAAATTGATAAACGAGAATTCAAAGATTGTTGGTAAACAGTTGACCTTATCTGTACTATAATAAACTTTTTTTCGTCACATATCTTAATTTTCTAATCTTCAATTCTCGGCTGATTAAATCTTCCGTTACTCTAAAAACTAATTATGGACCCGAGTCATGGAGATAAAACTTTTTTTCTAATTTGTAATTTAATGAAAAAAGCTTCTTGTATAATCAGTACAATAATGATATACAATCAAATTAAAAAAAAAGAAGAGAGGGAAACAAAATAAATCTCTTATATAAAGTTCCATCGACCTTTCGCTTCTAATACATCCCAAAATAAGCGACAGTTCGAAGGAAAGACAAAAACCTCAAGATATACAAAACATTAAATCTTCATCAGTTACACCACTTTTATATAAGAAGCCACAATATCTTTTCTCTCAATGCCATTAAGATTTAAAAAAAAAATGAAGAAGAAAAAAAAGATACAGTAGGAGATATTTCATTCGAATGTAATTATAGAGAAGATAATATTAAATTTCACTGAGTCAATCAAGCTTTGATAATATTTTCATTGAATGAAAGTCTATTATTAGATATGAAAACAAGTGCTCTGGTATTAAGCGTATTAAGTTATTGAAAGAAACAAACTTTGTAAACGAATTAAAAGACTGACTAATTTTTATCGCTGCACGATGCAGATATGAAAATTAATTAGCAGTTGCGATTGACGTGTCTCTTATATCACTGTATTGTTGTTGAAACGTTTTTTTAAATCAAAGCTCACGTTTTTGCGAGATAAAATGATAATGTTATTATTGCACAATTTATGAATTTATGAAAATAAACCAATATCACTTGTTTTGCATAATATTGAGTCAATCTATAATTTATACATACACATATGTGTGTGTATAAAAAAATTTAGGTAAAAATTGAAGAAAATATTATTTATAGGCAGTTGTCTACGTACAATCAGAATCAAAAGTTACCTAATAAATTATGACCAAATCATATAAATATGAACATTTTAAAAACTATTTTGTAATTTGTAAAATCAAACAAATGGCTGATGTCATATTTTAAATGATAATTTTACATTTCATATAGACTACAAATTTTCGGTCCAATATTTTCCATCATTTAGTAACTTGGATATTCGAAATTGTTGTTCTAAAATTTTGCATATTATAGATTTGGATGGAAAATATATGGTTGTTACAAATATATGTATTTTAGTTTTCCATAAATCTATATTTTGCAAAGTTTCAAGAGAAAATTAAAAAATGCAAGTTAGTGGATGAACAATAAATACTAAACCAAAGATTTAAAATTAAAAAAAAAGAAATTGGAAAATAATAAAAAAAATTGGAACAATTAGAAATCATATTATTTATTCGTCTTATTTTATCAATCACAAAAAATCTTTTCAAAATATTCATATTTGTTTAATTTTTAATGATTTCAAATAGAAATCATTTAATTTTAAAAGTATTAAAAATCAATTCAATTTCCTTAACTGACTTTTGTTAATAATTTTTCCTTTCGCTAAAATTACACTTTGTCTAATAAAATATTAACCGTATATTACAATTTCTAATGAAATTCCATCTGCATCCGACACCGCATAAAAAATAAATCTCTTCCTCAAATAACCTGTACGCAACTCCAATATATATGTATACCCTATCTCTCTTGAGTTTCACATTGATGCGAATCTGTGCTTCTATGGAAAACGAGGGCGCATATATATATAATACATAAAACGTTAAGGAAAAGCAGGACTAACTCATCGTCGTTTATTTTTTTCTTTCCGAAAGTGCATGTAATCGAGAGCTTCGACTTAAGTGCAATCATATCTGTGTGTGCAAGGCTTTGAGAAATGTACCATATATACACATGCGTATCTGTGTACGTGTGTCTGTATATATCAGGTTAGGTGAAAGTAGTAGCCATGAGAGCATTGCAACGAGAGAGAGAGAGAGAACGATATATCTCTTGTGAGATAGATGATTTTTCTTCTTTCAAGTGAGATGCTCAAGAGATCGATCAGATGGATTGCAAGTCGAGAAAAGGGGGGGGGAGATTGTAGAAGAGCACGGAGATGAGAATTTTATTTTTTAAATCCGACTTTTTTTCTTCTATTAAATTTTCGAATTTCAGAAAATATTTATGTACTTTTAGATAAGACATATTAAAAATTTAACGTTGGATTCTAAAGCTTTTTTAATACTTTATATAGTTTTTTATGAAATATAGCTCTAATTATTTATTTATGTTAATTATTTAAATTTCGTAGAGGACGTGAGCAGTTGAAAAATTGAAAAAAAAATGTTGTCCTATATTCTCCATACGTAAACGTGTAATACTGATATAATTATTTATTTTTTATGCAAATTTAGGTTACACATGGCATCTAAAATAACTTTTATACGTAGGAAAAAATAGAATGTAACTGGAAATATAAAATATTGCGCTCGGTTACTTTTTAATATATATTTTATAATTATACGACTTTAAAGCGCTCGATTATTTACAATAAATTTAAAAATTAATTCTCATAAATTTAGTAAAAACTTTAACATAAAGTAAATTCATTTTTATTGAAGATATGAGATAAATAAGCAAGCAGATTGAGAAACGATGATTTACTTTTAAATAAATTAACAAATAAAATTCAATGATTAGTTGAGCAGACCTAAATTGAATTTTCATTTATTTTATACGCATAAAAACAAAAAGAAGATTTTTAAAAATATTCTTCACAGCACTGTTATTGTTTCTGATAAACTTAAAAACATCCTCTTTTCTTCTTCCTCTTCTTCACGTTTATTTGAATTTTAAATTCAAAAGATTCGAGATCTACGAACTAAATATCGAGTCAACGACGAGTAAAATTAACGTTCGTGAAACCGCAAGTAAACAAGTTTCATTTAATGAGTCGAAAATGAAAAAAAAAACGCTCCGCGCTTTAAATTTTAATTAAGCTCGCAAGTTTTCTTGGAATAATTTTTTTGTTTATGAACTCCTAATAAACTTTTCATTGCGATTTTAAATTTAAACAAAAGAAGAGATAGGAAAAAAGTATAATTTTCTTCTTATTATTCAATGTTCATAATAAATTTAAGCTTCTAACTGGCCTACTTTAATGTCATATTAATTTTACTCTTGCACTTTAAAAGATAAAATAAAATATTACAAATCATACGGGTTTATATTTTCAAGTTAACAATTTTTAGAAAGTTTAATATACTTTATAATGCATAAACATTAGATTAGAAAGCACATTGTTCGCGTATACACACATAAAGTCAATATGCTATTGACCGATCGCAAAAATTGACAGGAAGAGGAGGTTGCTCCATAAAACAATGAAATTATCGTTGACTTGATGTAAGGATACATATCTTGTTTAAATTGTATATAAAGTTAAAGCCTGGAAAGCATTTGTTAGCTCAAGCTGATATTAGGTTAAATATTGAGAATACAGTTCCAGTGATCCATATAGAGAAATATTTCTTAAAATTTTTTTTTTATTTCTACTCGAGTATAAGATCTTTAAGTTATAGAGACACTGATGTTTTCTATTGCGTTTCAAAATTACTTTTAAAGTTTTTAAGAAATTATAATTTTTAGTAAATTTTTTAATCAAACAACAAAAAACTATATCGGTCAATAAAATAATTCATATTACCGTATTGCCGTGTAAAATATTACGATTTATGTCATGCCGTTAGAATTTCATAAATATAAGAATATTATCAAACATTTATTTAAAGCTCGAATCGTGAAAAAATGAGACTTTTTTTTAATTTTATCGTTATGCATGAAAAGTTTTGAGCGTGCGCTTAGCAATAATTTTTAAAAAAGTATGTCATACCTTTATGATTATTGATAAGTTGAAATGACAACTTTTTAAAATATAAAAAATATATACGTTTCCTTTTAATTTATAATATTGCTTTTAGCATGAATTTTAATTTTGCATGTATTAATTTAGTTTTACACGTTACTGAAAATTTTTATTAAAAAATCTATTTTTTTTATTATTTTGTAAAAATAAATTATTTCTAAATTGTAACATCATTCATTCTCACGTTAAGAACAACTTTAATTTGTACGTAACTTTCTTCGCTTGATGAAATTTTTTCTTCCAAAATAATCGAGTTTAGCGTTAAAAAAAAGAAGGAAATAAATAACAATTAAAACTAAAAATTAATTAAGAAACTTTGAGCGAGTTTCTAAATTTCAAAATTTCTTGTTAATTTAACTTAACAAAGTAAAATTTAAACTTGTTTCGGGCACACAAATTCTTGTAAATTAAAAATAAAATAGAATAAATAAATAGTATTTAAATTTTAAAGAAATATATGTTTTTTAATGTGTTGGGCACATGTGTTTGATGGTATTATTAAGCATTAAATTCATATAAATATTATTTAGAAAATTTTTGTACAAACCTTAGAATCCCATGAGGTTTTCCTTTTATGTTCCATCGCAACCATTTTCTCTCTGCACTTTTAATCTCCACTTTTAAAAGCCAAAAAAATAAGAAAAAAAAAATTGAAAAAATAAATTTCACCACTCACGAAATCCTGCACTATTATCGTGCGCACTAAATTTACACATGTTTCTTCAAAAATCACAACTTTTCGTCAATTTAAAAGTCACGTCGATCAGTACATCTTTGCTTTTAAAAGTAAAATAAATGAAAAAGAAAAAACAGAAATAGTTGTAAAGACTCGCTTATCTGCCTTCCACAGTAGAGAAAAGTAAGAAAAAAAAGTAGTCGACAGTGTGGTAGGGATAAAGCCGCTATGTTTTTTTTCCGCTTAATCGCTGTCGTGCTCCGAAAAACTGCTTTGCCTGTAAGCATAAAAAGAAAGAGGAATAAAAATTTTTATAAAATAAGGAGGAAATAAAGGATGAATTTAATTATACGCTCTTCTAAACTTTACTTTTTTTTGGTTAAGGTGAAGGTTTTCCTTCGTTCGAGAGAGCAGTGTTGTTTTGAGAGTTGACAATGTAATGTTTTTTGGATAACGGGATTCTTCTTTTATTTTTGGGCGTGTAGATTCTTTACCTTTTTTATTTTCGAGTTAAGTATAAGAATGATACACATGGTAATTAACTTGTTTTGACTTGACATTGAATTTTCTTTCTGGAATGATTCGTGTTTTTCTCTTTTTTTGAAGAAATGAAAGTTCAGTGAGCTTTGTTTAATTTAAAACGAGTAAATTTTTATGAAATTTTTGCAAAACAAATTGATATAGAATAAAAATATCGAATACTGTCAGTTTCAGAAAAAATTAGTGTCGGTTTTTTTATATGCAAATTTATACTATCTGTCAGTGTATTGGACATCGGTAGTATATGATAAAATTAATTTTTACAATTCTTTAAATGTTTAAAAAAATTAAATCGGTTAACATTTTTTATCGCTGTAAAAAGCACAAAAAAATTTTTGATTTTTTTCTGGTTGTCGAACTCTGAATGTTTTGGACTTTTTTAATCAAATATTTTCTCAAGGAAACCTGGCAACATATATATAATTTAAAATACACGTTTGAAAAAAAACTACTTGGATAATTTTTCAAAAGATTATTAATTTATAGCAAATATCTTAACTTGATAAAATTTTCTCTAAAATATGTACAACAAAATTGTATATTTTACTTACGTATGCTTACAGTTTTCTTGAAAAAGGATTTTAATTAAAATACCCAAGCTTAAATAAAAAAAGAAATAAAGAAATGACCTTTTTAACTGTGTAGTTTAAAATTTTTGGTGTTTAATTTATTTTAAACAATTATCGACATTTATTAAGCATTTAATTAAATTGTTTAGTAAATATTTGCGTCTTTCGCGTAATATATATTTACATTAAATTATCTTTTTAATGTAAAAGAAAGATTTGTAACAAATAATCTATAAATTTAAACACTTGTACAAACAATGCAGTATGTAAAAATATTCATTATTTCTATCGTTTTATTCAATAAAAAGTGAAAACATCCTTTTACTTAAAACGCATAGAAACAATGAGTTTGATGAAAGAGCTTAAATTAATAAGATCAATCAATGCGCAAATGATTCATTAAATCATATTTATAAAATCTTTCCATCCGCTTTATTAACTCTTCATTCAATAAATTAACATACAATCGAATCAATTAGTAGTTATATTAATTCACTTTCGCGCAAGTTCTGTCACAAAAAATGATCAAATTAACATTCCAAAAATTTATAAATACGTACACATTTCTTGCTCGTTTTGATTATATTAATCATTTAAAAACATTCTAATTATTAGTATAATAATCTTTATTAAAAATTTTCCCCAACTTTTTCTATCAAACAGCCTGGATAATTGGTTACTCGAGGATGATGTTCTGTATACACACACATATATGCGCATATAGATATATACTTTTAATACCTCATTAGCGTGCAATTGTTGTATCGTTGAGGAATTTTAATGGACAGGGTGTGCTTTTCCTAAATAGAGCATGAAAGTTGGCGTAATTAGTACCGGCTTCCCATTTCTTTTTGCTCCAAGTTTTTTTTTCTCCTTTCTTTATCTGCTTCACTTGAATCGGATGAGAAAACGCGATGAGCTTGTGTTAAAGTAAGTAAAAAAAGTTTGCTCGGAATTAGATTTATTTTTTTATTAATTTATTAATAAGAGGTTTATATTGTTCATGATTTTTCTTTTATTTTTCTTCAAAGAATATTTAATTATTGTTTTACTTGTGATTGTAATCTGATAAACTAATATTTGTTAAAGAACCCTAACAACACAAAAACGTTTCAAAAACGTTTTTGAAACGTTTTTCGGTAAACTTATATACGTTTGTAAATTTCGACAAAAATACATATTCAAAACGTTTTTAAAACGTAAAATATGTCCGCATATTTTAGATTCTCAAGAGTAATGTAACGTTTATGGAACGTTTAAGAAACGTTTAGAAAACGTTTTCTCGATGAAAATTTACGCAAGCTCAAATATCCAAACGTTTCCTTAACGTTTAAAAAACGTTTTATTTGGTAAAATTTTTTTCTCTATATAATAATTTTTTTGAATGATAAAATAAAACGTTTAAAACACGTTTTAGAAACGTTTGGAAATTTAAGCCAACGTATTTTTTCACCGAGAAAACGTTTTCTAAACGTTTCTTAAACGTTACATAAACGTTACATTACTCTTGAGAATCTAAAATATGCGGACATATTTAACGTTTTAAAAATGTTTTAAATACGTATTTTTGTCGAAATTTATAAACGTATATAAGTTTACCAGAAAACGTTTGTAAAACGTTTTTGAAACGTTTTGTGCTGTTAGGGAAATTTTTAATGTTAAATAACATTTATATTTTAAGCAAGTAACAAAGAAAATAATACGATTAAATATAAAATGTAAAATAAAGGTTTAAATATTAAATGATAACTGTTGTGAATTTCCTAACGGTTTTAATGCTTCATGATCAATTGAACTTGTAAACAGCAACTAATTTATCAAAATAAGCAAATTTCCGATCGACTGAAATCGCAATATAAGCGTTTACGTTTTAAATCTAACGCTTGTAATCACATCATTACGTTTAATGATAAAGTTTTAAGGGACTTATTTAGAAAAAAAATTTAATTATAATTTTCTTTATACTTTTACTTTTTTTTTCTCGCTTAGAAATCGAGTTATTTAAAGCGTAAATAGTTTATAAATATCAATCGTAACAATAAAATCCTTCAAAGAAAGAACAGATTTGCAGTAATTTATATAATTGATTAAAATAAGCGTAATTTAATAAATCGTCGAAACATTGATTTTAACGTTAATTTTCGATTAATTTAATTATCACATCCAGTTAAATAGGACTAATTTTATTTATCATCTTTACGCGCTTTCAATTCATTCACTCTAATTATCAAATAATTCGTCCGTTCATTTTTGAAGAATAAAATCAATCACGTTGATAATAATGATAATATTTCTATTCAGTTTAGCGATAAAGATTTGAATAATATATGTATTAAGTGCGTCATTAAATGTGAATTTATATTTTAATTAAATTAATTTTGTTTATCTGCGTTAAAATATCCAAGCTTTTTGGCAATTTTTATTTTAATTAATAACTTACAAGGGGACATTTAACTCTCCGGGTCATAGATTTTGATAAAACTTCGCGAATGACTTTTTTTCGAATAAAAATAAAAACCTTTCGAAGGATTCTTTCTATTGTTTCCTCTAAATAGAGTAATCTTACAGAAATATAGTATTTTAAATAAAGAAATATACATGAACATGCTTAAGGTGTTCAGCGGCTCACTCGGTAGAGCGATAGATTCGCAAGTCGAGGACCCGAGTTCGAATCCTGCTCGCGGCTGATTGATACAAGCACCACTATACGGTACATGTGCTTTGTTCACAAACACACTGATGATCTTGGTCGCTAATTAACATTGCGATCATATCATAAATAAATAATAAAATTAAATATATACAGCTCTATCAGTTTCTTGATAGAGCTATATATATTTAAAAAAAAATATTATTAGCAAGATTATTTTTAATTAAAAATGTTTGCGAATCAAAATATTTTAAACTTAATAGTTCACTATAGTCAATTCTATTTTTGACAAAAAATTCTATTCATTGAAAATGATTTTGTTGTACTCTTTGTAAGTACATACGATACTATCAAATTGATGTAAAAAAAAGTAAAAGCATTTACGTATAAACTGAGAAAACTTGACCGTACTGATCAAAATTGAGAAAATTAATATTTTTTTATAAAGACTAAAAATAGATCAATTTTGAGCTTTTTAAAGAATATTTCTTTATTCAAAATACTCTATTTCTTTAAAATATAAATCGCTAAATTAAAGAAACTGTTTGATATCAGAAAATTATCCTTGGCTAATTCATACAACTTTTTGCGAAGCTCAGTGTTGATTAAACAGCATTATTGCAAAAAAATGTAGCCTATTTTAAAATGCTGATTTATCGATAATTCTGTTTAAAGGGTCCAATGGAAAAAATCCTTCGAAATGCTTTCATTTCTATTGAAAAGGAAGCTATTCACCAAGTTTTTTCAAAATCCATGACCCGAAGAGTTGAGTGTCTCCTTGTTAGTTTAATAAAAGAAATGCACTTAAATTATAAAGTTTTCCACTTTTTGTTTAACGAAATAAAAAAGAAAAAATTTCGAAAGTCATCCGAAAAGAAAGTTTAAACACATTTTAATCATTAAGCGACAAAAAAAAGGATTAGATGATCATCACAATTAGAAGAATCACTCAAACACCTATCAAACTTTTAATCATTTTAAATTAATTTAATTATAAAACATCAACATACATAAACACCGTTCAAACAGCAAAATCTCATCTCCAACATTTTCCCTTTACGTTTTCTTAAGATTTAATAAAAAAGATAAAGAAAAAAAAATAACACGTCTTACGATGAAATATATATTTATGCTGCCGAGAGATGCTCTCTCGGCGAGCACAAGCGACGATATCTTTGGCCAAGAGAAAGCTAATATGAAATCTTAAGTGCACAGTAAGTAAAGCAAAAACGACGTTAATAGAAAATTGGCCTGACTTTTAAAAAGAAATAACGTACATTTCCGTATATGAAAAACATCGTTGCGTTTGATGAATATACGCTCCTTGTGTATATGCGTACGTATATGTGTGCTCTTCTCTTCGTGCGAAGCGGTGCGTTTGAGCGATATACGAGAGAGAAAAGAAAAAGAAAAGCGATTTGCGTCTGTGTGTTCGTGTTACGGTGAAATCGCGGCGTTAATTAGGATTAAAAGCGCGCGCGTTTCAGTGGGGATTTTAAAGATTTTACTTTGATACATAGTACATGTGTGTAGGTACTTATGGATGGAGTTTAAATGCTCATAGGTTTGTCTAAAGGAAAAATTATGGGATTTTAATGATGGTTACTACTCTGCGTAGTTTTGTAATGTGTTTTTGAACGGTTTTGAAAATTGATGTAATTTTATTTAATGCTGGTTAAATTATCAAACATTCTTTTCATGGCTTATAATGAAAAAAAAGCTTTTAAATAAATTTTCTAACTTTAGAACTTTATTGCTTTTTTATTATTAAATATTAGTAAGACAAACGAAAATTAAAATAGCACAATTTGCGTTTGCTCAAGTGAAAAGTTAACGTAATATATGCAGAATGTAAATGTTAGCTGTTGTAATGATTTTTATTTGTCTACCATTAAGTCGGTTACATAAAATTTATGCGGTTAGTTAAATAATATTTCCAGCAATCTTCTAATTGCCATTGCAACTTTGTTGATCAAAGGTGCATGTTTGATTTATGGACTGTTTGTTTATAAGGGATTATTAATTTGTTCGGTTGTTATTTACATGGCCATTATTTAACCACGTTATTCCATGCGTTAATAATTTATTTGTTATTTTAAAATTTAAATAAAATACTTTTATGTTGTCTATTACAAAAGAAATGCCATAGTTAATCTGCAGAAAAATGTAACATTAACTAATAAAAGAAAGAAGGTTTATTTTGTCTTTTATCATTTTGCTTTGTTTTATAAGCTACAATTATGTCTCGCAATGATTTTCCGGGTTAGTTATTTTAAATATTGAAGCAACGAAATAGTTCGCATTAAAAAAATAAAAAATGAAAAAAAATAAATAAAACTACAACAATACCACCTTAATGTAACAATAGAAGAATATAAAACATTGTCACGTCACAATGGCATTGCTTTTTTTAACACTTGTAGTTTCTCTTATTTAAAATTGTAAGAAAAAACGTGTTTAATTTGTTCGTTTGAATGCATATTGTTTTGTTAAACTGGATCATTTTGTCGAAAGACAACAACAAAAAAGAAAAGGAATAGATATTGCTAATATTTTATGTAACAGGTTGTTTAACCCAAGCAGAAAAAAATTATTTTTACGACTCTATTGAATGGAAATCTTTGGTTTGAACCTTGTTTTAATGAATTGATGTATTTTACATGTTGTTGAACGATAAAAGATGAATGAATCGAGTTTTTTCATTTTGCAAAAAATACACTCGACACGTAAACTGACAAGTTAATTACGTTGAAAAAAAAGGTTTACAGGTACCAAAAAATTTTGTTATTCCATAATTTTAAAGCTTTGGTATTATAAATTTCATGAGCTGTAAAATTCGAATTCAAAAACTTAATTTCAAACGTTAAATTACCCTATAGGAATTTTAAAAAAATAATTGACGTTATACATGTATCGATTTAATCTTTGCTCTCTTCTGACGTCATTCGTCGTAACACTTTTTTTTTGGCCATTTTATTTGGCGCGTTGTACAGGTGTAAATTATTTTTTTTTTTAAAGCCACTGCACTTTACTTTCTCAGCGAGTTTGAATTCGTGTGCGAGTATATAAAAAGGATTTTAAATAAAATTTTATCGTAACCTAGTAACCTAAAGAAAGAAAAAAATTTCTTTTTAATTCATTCATTATTTTCAATTAATTTCGATTAATTTTTAATTATACTTGAATTTTCGCCAAAGATGCATATTTTTCAAGAGTTTGAATGGAGATTCAAGGAAAAACATTTGAAAATTAAAATTTTAGTCTTGAATTAATTAATTTGTTAACGTTAATTTATGTATCTAAAATTAATTCAAAGAAAACCTCACACTACATTTTTTCTTCAGAAAACATTAATATTAAAAATTTCTTAAGAACGCATACACTCATTTGTAAACATAAAAAAATAAATTATTTCTCTTTTGCATTAATAACTCAACTCGAATTATGTGTAACTGAGAAATAATATTTCTAATATTTTATTCAAGTTTCACACTTATCCATCAGTGTGTATACGTCTCATTTGAAGTCTCATTGTTATAAAAAAAGGAAGAAAAAAAGGCGTTTTATTATTCTTTTTAAACACTGCACGATACAAAAGCATTAGCGCGCGAAAATTTCAAAGAAAACAAAGACTGTATTAAAAGCTATACCTTTTGTATATGTATATATGTGTGTATGTTCTCTTCCCCAAATGGAAACTCGAGTAACAAATTTATAGCGCGAATATATAGCGTATCCTTAGCGTACATATATACATTACAGTTTAAAAGCGTCCTCGTTTAGGAGTTTTAGTTGTAAACGCTAATTTTCCACAAGGTTTTATGAGAAAAGTTTTTAACACTATACGTATAGAGGGCGAAAAGGACGAATTTCTCCAAAAAAAAATTATGCTTAAATTTAAACAATTTCGAATTAATGCATTTATAAAAAAAAAAGAAATAAGGGTTAGGTACGTGAACCACTTGATAAAAGTAAGTTTATTTTCGTCTAAGACCTTTTTTAAAAGGTCTAAAATCAAGGATATATATACATGTGAAAAGTATCTTGGGAAAAACGTTTGGAGGCACGTGTGTATATGGGTATAGGTTAAGTAGTAAAGGTCAAAGGGTCAGGCACATATACGGAGAGTAAGAGAGAGAGAACGGTTGAAATAACTTTTTTTTTCTTCTCTTTATCTACTTAGCAATGCATTGTTTTGGGTTACTTGTTCTCACGGATCATTTAGCTTTTACTTGCATATTAGGCACATATATAGAGAACAGTACGAATTTGGGAAAGTTTATGCAAATTTTAACGTGGTTAATGATAAGTTTTTTTTTGGTAGTGAATGGAAAATGCTTTCTTAAGGAAATTTTTTTAATGCAGATTGTGTTTTAGGATAATGCGTTTAGAGGTTAACAGGTACTGTTGAATTCGAAATTTTAGATGTATCTTAAAAGAAAATCATCAATATTTTTTTTCTCATACTTTGACAAAGTTAAGTAAATATGAAAGTTTGATAGTAAAAAAAGAGATTTTAAATAATTCCTTGAAAACAGATTCAATGTAATTTAATAATAAAAAAAAATAGAAAGTATAAAGGTGTAAAAATATAGATTAATTCATAATAGCGAATTTACAGAGCGTTACTAAAATTGACATGAATTTTCAAGTTCACCATTCAGTTTAATAGAATAATATTCTTCATAAATCTAAAAACGTTCACTTTAATTGTGGCGATAGCCTTATTTTTCAAATTCTTTTTTAATCAGGCTTTATTTTTTTAAAGCTTTCTAAAATCTTTAATTTTATACTAAAAGTAAAATCTCGTATCTGAGTAATGTGGAAATTAAAATGACTAAATATAAAAAAAAATAAAAATTTAATTTGAAAATAAAATTTAATGCTTTAATCCGTGATCCAAAGTTTAACTATCAATAATAATCCTAAACATTTCATAACCTTACCTCGTCTTAAAAATCAGCAACCTTTCGAATTCCTTCTTTCACTTTAATTCAACGTATAGATATACATAAAACGCACCCAAACACACCCACTAATATCTCATAGTATCACACAATATACATAGGTATATAGACGTATAATAAACCCTTCAATAAAGAAAAAAAAAATCTTTTTTCAAGCGCGGGAAATTCAAACACTTCTTAGACTCGAAAATGTTTATACACACCTTTATATATAGATATATTTATCACTTATAATGAAGCCCGTTCACTCGGTCGCGGCCCCGAACGCTCTGATTGTTCGTCGTGTATATATTGTTTTTCTTTTTTTAAGCGCAACTTTAAAACCGCTCTCTTCTCAAATCTTTCAAAAGGAAAGGAGCACGTTGAAGTAACGTTTATCCTCTACGTAATGTGTGTAATGTTGTCTTATACCTACAAGACTCACAGCTTGACTGACTCTTTGACTTAAACTCGCGGGGCCCTAAAGGCCCACTACCACCACCACCACCTCTTATCGACTTCTTTCTCCTGACACGCGCTCTATCCCCACTTTTATATAAATATATGTATATATATATATTTTTAAAGCTTCTTTCTTTCTTTATCTCACCTTTTCTTTTTCTTTTCTTTATAAAATAAAGGTGCGGGTGGCGGTTACGCGAGAGTTTTACTATTACTATTCTAACTGGAGCTATACAGCTGCTGCTGTTCGTTGTTACTTTGTTGTTGAGATGAATAAGAAAGAGCTTTTTTTATTTGTGTTGCTTTAAAGGCTACAGCATGAGAAATCGTGTCTTTGTTGAGCAGAGAATTTTTAAATTATTACTTTTGTTTTTGTGACATAATAGTTTGTTAAATAATTTTAATATTAGTTTCGTAATTTTATAGATTGTATTTACGTTGTATTAAGCGTTGAAGTGTAATAAATAATATGTTGTTGCTTTGTTTTTAATGTTTTTATTCTATTGCAAAAAATTATTTAACAAATTTTCTTTTTGCAAATAATTGAATTATAATTAATTATAAAATTTAAGGTATTAGGCCTGAGCAGCTTGAAAAAAAATCAAATTTAAATGTAACGATAATTTTTTTTCTAATAATATTAATTAATAAAACTTCTTTTTACAAAAACCTCATCCGATGCTTAAAATTCTTTTAATTAGTCATCAAAGACTTGATTTTTTAGATTTTAGTACTTGCCGTAGACTTTCTCAGCCAATTTACAATTAATTGACTTCAAAATTTCCAGAGATCTTTAGGTTATACATCTTCAAAAAATAACAGTTTTAATTTAAAAAAAAAAATTTAAAAGTTTGGTTTAGAAAAAGTTGAAAAAAATAAATATTTTTGTAATTTGTGAATTTCATGTAAGTAATTCAATGCAAGATTTACTTAAACTTATCTTATAAAAATTCCAGCACTATTATTTTGTGAAGATATATAAACTGAAGATCTCTGGAAATTTTGAGGTCAATTAGTTGAAAATTGTCTGAGAAAGTCTACGGCAAGTACCAAAATTAAAAAACTCAAGTTTTCGACTAATCAAAAGAATTTAAAGCATCGGATGAAGTTTTATTATTATTTGATATATTATTCATATATCAAAGTTTTATATTTAATATATATTTAAGGTAAAAAGGAGTTTTATTAATTAATATCGTTAGAAAATAAAAATTATGACATTTAAATTTTTTTTCAAGCTTAAACTCAGTCTTGATACCTTAACGAAATGAAATCGTCAGTGACTCATTCGGTAGAGCGATGAACTCGTAATCTTGGGGGTCCTAAGTTCGAATCCCGCTCTCAGCGGCCAATTGATATGAGGACCACTGTATGTTACATGTACTTCGTTTACAAACACATTGAGGACCTTTGCCACTAATTAGCATCGTAATGATAGCAAAAATACAGCGACAACTGATTGTCTTTTACGTCTTTTTTATAAACTAAATAAACATGACTTTATTCAAATAATTATAAAAATAAAAATCCAATAATTTCTTTAAAAAAATTTTTAAAGTTGAAGACTGATATTGGAAACATTATTTATTAAAATTATCATCGTTGTTTTGTATTTTATTAAAGATTGGTTATTTTGTTTATTTAATTTAATACCTCTATTTTTTAATGAAATTAATTAATCAAAAAAGTAGATTAGATTCTGTTGAGAAATGGATTTTATTATTATGTAGACGTAACGATAAGTTTTTTATTCAAAATTTTTGTTACAAACGATAACGTAAGTGCATAAATCAAAAAATTATAATACATGTTATAAAAAGTAAACATACTCGATTATGGTATCATTATCGAGTATAAAATTAGATAAAAAATATAAAAACTTTATTTTTAAATGTTAAAGAAATTTAAGAACTGATAACACCAAGTACTAAGAAACAAATGTTCAACATCTTATGTCAATCTTGAAACGAATACCAATTAAAGTTAACCGAGTTGAGTCACTTTACTAATCGTTTCATATCGATTTGCTTCTCCCTATCTACTTAATTTCTCTTTTTTTTCTTTCTTTTCTTTTCCATTTCTTTCCTTTTTTTATCTTAATTTTCTCTCTTTCCTTCTTGACTATTTAATTCGTTTTCTTTTAGAGTTTTAGAGTTCAACGAGGGAGGCATGAAAATGCACTTTTGTAATTGAGTATTAAGAATGTCTTTGTTAACGCTTAATGAGAAAATCCGGACGGAGGACTAGAATTGTTCAGAATTTTAAATTTATAAGAATTTTCTTTTTTAACGATTTCAACTATTGCCGAGTAGAATAACATTTTTTTTTATTTGTAATTCAAATCAAAACCTTTTTATCAAACGTTCATTTAGTAAAATAATTTTAAATTTAATTAAAAGTATTGAAGATCCTGAGCCACAAGTGATTTAATGTGTAAAAGGATTTTAAATCGTAAATGATATTAAAACTTATGAAATAATAAATAATATCTTGTTTTTAATAAATTCTTTTAAAATTTAAAAAATATGAAAATACATGAAAATTTATGGTTACGGCGGAAAGAAAAAACATAGCACAGAAAAACAAATCAATGCTATAAAAGTATAACTTTGTGAATTGATTATTTCCATAACTTAGAAAAAAAAGAAAAGTTTTTTCATTTGTGTTTACGAAATTTTAATTCCTTTGATTAAACTTTTCCAATTCCTTTTTACGATTTTTTAACAATGTTTGTATCTGATTAAGCTTCACAAAGGAAAAAAACTTTGAACCTTTGGATATGATATTCAAATTTACAAAAGTTTTTTAAGAAATATCAAAGTAAAAAATAAAGTATGTCACATCATTATAAATTGTTGAGAAAAGAAGATTTATAATTATTAAAATATTTGCTTACAATTTGATTAAAAAAAAAAGATGAAAATGAGCTTCGAAAAGTGTTTTTCTCTCGAAAAGTTAACCGTAATAACTTACTTTTCTTCTTTGCTTTTTTTTATACTTTTCTAAAGTGCTTGTACCACGCACAAACCCTCGACTTTTTTTCTCTTTAAATTCTATTCTCTAGCCTTTCTCCTTCTTCGTACTTTGATTCTTTGACCCTTTTCTTTTCTGTTACACCTGTATGCTCTATTCTATTTGACTATGTTGTTTTTAGTAGGTAAACCAAGATCTTTAAAGCTCTTTTTTAATCATGAAAATGCACTTTTTTGATTAGATGTTTTGACGAATTTGTCAAAGAGCGTTGGTATATAATAAGGGGAATTGTTGAAATCATGTAAGTTTGGCATTGTGAAAGGAGTAGAAAGATTAATTAACATTGATCAATTAAAATATTCAAGGAAAAATAAAATAAACATTAATTTTTTTTTAATACAACGTAATTCTATTGAGGAAAAATGATTATCGTACCTAAACATTTTGAATATTCAAATAATTTTTTAAAATTATTTAAATAAATTTAATTTTTCAACTTTTAAAGGTAAACGGTGCGCTTAATCGTTTATGAAATAATTAATATATTATTGTAAATTAAAATCAACCTCTCCACCCCCAAATTACTTTTAATGAAAGATTTAATCCTTGGTAAGAAATAAAACTGTTACAAGAAAATTTTTTTATCCGGATAAAAGGTATTCTTGAAATACTTAAGAATACAAGTAACAATACGCAATTTCATATAAATTGCACACGAGTAAATATAAAAGAGGTAAACAAGATATTTCTTCTATATACCATATGGCAACCGTGGGAACAAAAAGGGTTTAAATATTATCATCCAATTTTTTGTAACGAAAAACAAAAAATCCTTTTTCTATGTTATCAACGCTGAATTACATTTGTTAAATGACAAAAAGAAGAATGCATAATTTATGTTTCTTTTATTTTTAATTGCCAAAAAAAAGAAATAATCAGAATCACATCAGAGCTGAAATCAAGTTTTCTTTCATCCGTCAACATGATCCATTCATATAAGGATTTCAAGCGAATGGATTTTTACTTTGATATTTTTCAGCTTGTGTGTACACGTGTAAACTCACAGAAATGCCAAGATTCTTTCTTTTTACGCTTTTTTTTTTATTTCCTTTTGACTCTTTTGACCATGTTTCTATGTATGCTCGGAGAGAAAATTCTTTTGCTACAGCCCCTTTTCAAAGCTGTTGCTATATAACGTAGCGTGAAAAATGTAATGCTGTTTACTTGGCTGTTTTGATAGATTTCTAAGTACATTTGAAAAATGTTTAAAATTTCACAAATTTTTTTATCTTTCTTACAGAACATTTATCATTTGAAAAAAATATTTATTTTGTGTTTTAATATTATTTTAATTGTCATTATTACATCGACGAATAAATTACTGTACACTCGTTACTATGTTTATTTTCTTTTACGAAATTGCATTGTTATTGAGACACGAGCAAATGGTAAAAGAAAATTGCTTTGTTTCTTTGAATTACCGAAATTGCCGAAAATCGATATTGCATTCGCTGATACTTTCTTTTACGAATCGATTTTTACGCTTGAGAATATTGATTCAATGGGTCTTGCTAAACTTTACTTGCACCGAATTTTATTTTCGTGTGTAAAATTAAACATTTACAAGCAATAAAAATATTTAAAACTATAAATATTTTCTGAGTTTTTATTTTGTATTTTTTATTCAAATTCATAATGACGATCAACTATTCGCTTCTTTTTATTATAAAATATAAAAAATATATTTAATGATATAAAATTTATCAAATATTATTTTTCTGCAACATTCATGAAAAAAAAAATCATTGCTACTATTGTAACGTATTTAATTCACTGTAAACTCAACTAAAATCAAGAAAAAAAATGTCAAAAGTAACAAATACATAAAGATAAGATTTTAACAAAAAAAAATAAGTCTTGTTTTTCATCTATTTTATAGTCACACCTACAAATTGGTATTAATGCCAATAAAACTGCGTTATTTTTTTATATACATATATAAATTTTTTTCTCTATGTAGCCATCAACCATACTGTGCCATTTAGAAGATTAAAATCTTGTTTTCTAAAGTTTTCTCGTTGTTTTCACAAGTCGTTAACTTATATTACAAGCGAGCAATAAATAGGACTATTATTATTTGTTAATACCACCGTATAATCTTTATCTTCGATGTTACTTTTTTTCTTCTCCTCCCCACAAGTAATATTTAGTCTTTAATTTGTAAAGACAACGGAGAATAAATAAAATTTGAAAAAAAGACAATATTGCTTTTAAAAAAGGAGAATGATCTTATGCTCAGGTTTGTGATATAAAACAAAAGTACGCAACGTTACGATATATAACATCTTTCTTTTCTTAAACGATAAATAAGAAGTGGCGTTAATCTCCTTCTTTTAACACTTGCTAAAGTCATACATAGCGTCTTTCTGTGTGTGTACGTGTGCAAGCGCGCGAGCGCGTAAAGTTTAAAAAAGAAATCCCGTCATTAAAACTGCAAAGTTTAAAAAAAAAGTCTTCTTTCACTGTGTGCGATAGACTTTCACATTGTATATGTGATCCACTTGGTTTTGTGTATGTGCATACGTATATATACACGCGCTATTAAAAGGCGAACGCTTTTACGGGGTCACGCGCATGCAGCAGCAGCAGCAGTCAGCCTTTCGGATTATTTTCTTCTTAGATATATATTTTATATAGGCGCTCTAAACTCTCGCTTCTGGGCTTACTTTGTACTATAATGTTCAAAGAGTTTGATGTTATGTCACTTATTATACGCTGTTAAATTTATGAAAAGGTACTTTCTTGGATACGTTAATTCATTGTGTTATTTGAATTATCAAGACGTGGTTGATGATACTGCCGAGAAAATTTAAAAAAATTTTTGTTTTTCATATGAAGGAAAAATTATGTTGTTCATAAATTGGCAAAGAAAATTTTATGCAGAAGGCAATGTTAAAAATATGTGCTTTTTTCCTTTAAATTGAAAATATTTATAAAAAATGTGTTGCAATTATTGTACCTGAGAGAACATTGTAGACATCTCCTATTTTTTTTAGATATCTTTGACCTATATTAATCTCAAATACAGAAATGTTTAAATCTAACAAGGAGAGTGTTTCATCTTCGGGTCGCCGATTTTGCTCAAATTTTGAGAATGTTTTCTGGATGCAAAAATATAAAAAAAGCCAAAATTTTAGAAGCCAACGCTTAATATTTCCCTAGTTACAGGCGATTGAAGAAAATCACTAAAAAAGTTACTAGATTTTCAAACGCTTATAGTTCCTCAGTATTATTAGCTAGAAGCTTATACCTTTTTTAAAATGAAAGCTGATCTGAAATCCTTTGAAATAGTAGTTATAGCATATCGAAATATTATTTTTTCCTAAAGTTATAGCATAATAAAGATTGGACCCAAATTCAGCTTTTATTATTCATTAATATTTCAAACAGAAAATTCAGGTCCAATCTTTATTACGCTCTAACTTTAGGAAAAAATAATATTTTGAGATGCTGTATGTGCTATTTCGAAAGGATTTGAGCTCAGCTTTCATTTAAAAAAAGGTATAAGCTTCTAGCTTACAATGCTGAGAAACTATAAGTGTTTAAAAATCTAGTAACTTGTTTAGTGATTTTCTTCAATGACCTGTAACTAGGGAAATAATGAGCGTTGGCCTCTAAAATTTTGGCTTTCTTCATGTTTCTTCATTCAGAGAACATTCCCAAAATTTGAGCAAAATCAGTGACCCGAAGGTGAAACACTCTCCTTGTAAGTAGGGGTGCCTGTA
Organism: Anastatus disparis; assembly: GCA_017163975.1. Classification (NCBI taxonomy): domain Eukaryota; kingdom Metazoa; phylum Arthropoda; class Insecta; order Hymenoptera; family Eupelmidae; genus Anastatus; species Anastatus disparis. The sequence goes on along the minus strand of JAFFSR010000264.1, from coordinate 1,118,764 downwards.
AAATTTCTCCATATTTTTTAACCTTCTAAAGTATATAATAAGACACAATTAACATTATAACAAGTTTTTTTTATGTATACTTTCATTTTTAAAAAACCTAAAAAAACACGTATTTTTAATATAATCCTTATTTTTTCAACTTTTTCTATATCAAGATAAGGAAAAGAATTTCATCTGTTTAGTTCAAAACATAATTTTTTTTTTAATTTATAAACCAAACATGTATTTTATAAGCTTTATTTTAGCTAATGTATTGTAAAAAAAGACAGCTTGTTTTCATTCTAGAGAGCAAGCTGCTTCTTTCATCTATCTGTGCTATTATGGAAGAAAAAGGTATTTTGTCTAGAGCCAGCAGTGTTTGCTCTTCGGAAAGACATTGATGAACTTCCTTGGATGCTTGTAGCCGAGATATATATCGCTGGACTTATGCGATGTTGAGTTTTCAGTTCACTAGCTAAATTGGCGAATTTTCATCCAATGGTAAGAGTACACACGCCACAAGTGCTTCATCAGCACAAGTGCAAATTGCTCTAATTGAAAAAAAAAAAAGTGTATTAATTGCGACTAACAGTCAACGTTTTAGTACTTTGAATAAAAATACATAAAAATCACGAATTACAATATAAAAAATTCATGTACTGATAGCACATTAATAATATATATATATATATATATATATATATATATATATATATATATATATATATATGCACCTAGGAGGTAAAAGCTGATGTAATTTTAAGAGATCTGGAATATCTTATAAATAACATTAGAAAAATCGTTCAATTTGGTAAAAAATTAAAAAGTAATGAAGAATTCAAACATGATTGTGATCTTTATACGTTTATACCAAGTACAATATTGACTAGGCATTTGTAAAAAGGATAATGTTATATTTTTATAATTTTCAAGATTTTTATGAAAATCATAATTATTATGTATATTGTAAAATCAATTGCAAACCAATAAGGAATTAAATAAGGAAATATCTTCATAAAATTCAGTTATTAATTAAATTATTTACAAAAAATCATATTGATTACAATTTGACATATTTGAATATATTAGCTCTTCAACTATACATCTCTTCTTTTTGTTAACTCTAACGACAAAGTACCTAACAAATTTTAACAATATTTCCAAAATTTAACTTCAAATTTATTAAAGATAAATTTATTATAAGATATCGGCTATTATATTCACATACCGCTTTCAGTAAATTTTCAGAATGTCTTTGATTTGATTTTATAACTTTATACTTACTCCAAATTTTTTTTAAAATCAGCGTGAGCCGATTCAACAGCTTGTTCAACCTAATCCCTTATTATGTTTTTTGCAAAAATCCTCAATATGAAAAAAAAACCGAGTGAACTTTTGGAGTAACAAATATGTCTAAATCAGTATAGCTGATTCGGAAAGTGTTATACTATTACTTTAGCTTTCAAATTAGTGGAAAAACAAGATTCAACGACATTTTTAAAATCTTCAAAACATTTTACGCATTTCATACAAGAAAAGTTATTTATTGTTTCACTAAGTGGTTGCAAACTATCAATTTTATTAAGTAAAGTTTTATAAGGATTACCGGAAAATCCTGAATTTTCATAGAGAATTTCTCGACGTTAAATTTTTTCACCCATAACTCAACAATGTTTTCGAAATTTCTGTGCATGTTTTCGAACAAATAGTTAACAACCCCAATCAATATATGTAATTTAGTTGCTGGAATCAAATCGATTATCAATTGATCTTGATCGGACGAAATTATCAGTAAATGTGAACAATTTGGTTTTTTATTGCACCTGAAAAAAAAACGGCTAAGAGGATCATATTTATTAGACTTTTTTGATTATTTTGAATACTTAAGGGAACTATTAGTGCTTCCAGTTTACGGGTATTCCTAATTTTAATTTGGCATCGTTCAACACCACCGTGTTGCATTAGAAAAGCTTATGTGGTTCAAGAGTCATGCTTAATTAAAAATGACTACACATTTGTAAATATTTTAGTAACATATATGATGAATTGTCTACACTATTTTATTAGCGTATTCTGATCGCCTGTAACTTCTGCACCAGATATGCTTTTTTGATACCAAAGGACTTAAATGAAAGTATTTAATTTATACTTTTTTTCTTCGTTTATACATTTTTCTGTAAGAATTTGTTTGGTTATTGAAGTTTTTTAGTCAACCCTTCTTTTCAGTATATTTACAATGTAATGTTTGTATCCTTGTCTCTGATGAGACTTGTTCAAACAAAAGAAAAAACATCAACTCATTTTTTTTATCGGAGAATCATATTCATTTTTATCAATTATGACATATTCTAATTCATTTTTAACAATTTTTAAAACTGATTGTCTTTTCAAAATAATTGTATTAAAATTAATAAAAAATTAAGTAAATATCATTTTTTTTGGCTGTAATGAATTTAATTATCGTTTATCTTTTCTCAAATTATAAGACAGCTGTTTGAAGAAATCACAGCTTATAAGAAAACCATAGAATATGATAGAAATATCAATAGAATTCAAAAAATTGTAATATAAAGGTTTGCGAAATCGATAGCACTTATACTTTTTTAATCAATATATGGATGAGCGATAGATTAATAAGGTTTAAATTAAAACCTTTTAACTCTTTTAATTTAAACTTATATATTTCTTACAAGTAAGGAAAAAATTTAAAAAAAAGAACTATGAAATGTAAAAAAAAAATTTAATATTTAGGAAGTTAATAAATATTTATTTATACAAAAAAATGTTTTCTCAAATGTCAAACTTCAACATAATTCTATTTTTATTTTTTTTTTTTTATTTAACGTTGCTGTATTTATGCTATTATTGCGATGCTAATTAGCGACGAAGGTTTGCAGTGCATTTGTGAATAAAGCGCATGTGACGTACAGAGATGCTTGGATCAATTTAGTCGAGAACGGGATTCGAACTCGGGGCCTCGAGATTATGAATCCATCGCTCTACTGAGTGAGCCACTGACGACCTCTTAATAAAGGCATAATATTATATTAGACAAATTAAGAAAAGCTTTATTATTAAAACAATTTTGGATTTTCGATAACAATATAATCCACTCATACATTGTTATATTTCTTACATAATTTAAATAAAAATATATATAAATTTCTTTAAAAAACTTTATATTCAATATTCAATTATGTTTTTTCCTTCCTCATCCATCTATCTTTTTCTGTCTGTACTAAGTTTGCGTAAACAGTGGAGGATATTATAAACGTATGTGTATTATAGTCTATTATTTGTAGTCTATTATAAAGTATTTTTTATTTATTTTTATTTATTTTTTTGATTTTAAAAGTTGTTTTAGTAATTTGATATTGTATTTATTTTTTGCTAACTATACTTTAAAGCAATTGTTATATCTATCTTTAGATGTTCGCGCATTCGTGTTGCAGAATAACGCATAATTTGATATCTATGTATTGTCTTTGGTTTTAGTCTATATTTTCATTGATGTATTGTTACGGTATGTTTCACTGAATTTTTCTGTTTGAATTATCAAAATATAGTTATTTTAGTCATTATCTAATTTTATGAAAAGTGTTTCATGGAAGACATTTCAATATCCATTTTTGTAATCAAAGGCATAATTTTTTTAGATGAAATTCTCACTTGTAATTGAAATCTTAAAGCATTTTTGAATTATACGTTTCTTGACGAAGTGTTTATTTTGACGAGATTTACAAAAAAGTTTCACAGATCGATTTTTGTGCGTTTTTGTATCAAGTTTTTTATTTAATATGTAACAACCAGCCCATTCAAAAATGAATTTAAAAAAAAATTTTTTTGTACTCGTAATAATATTCAAAACCAAATAAAGTAAATAAGTTAAAGTCTCATTTATAAGGTAAACTACATATTTATTATTTCTGTATTTTCCTATATGGGAAGAAAACAAAAGTATATGATTTTTGTTCTCTTATCGTAATGAATTTCTTTAATCATCTAAAAATGTAAGTTTTTATTCTCGATACATTTAACATTACACTTTTAACAGAACATAGATAAAATATTAAGTAGTATTTATTAAATAACAAAAATATAATTTATTTTACAATATAATGTAGTAGAACCATACGAATCATCATTTTTCAAGACAATATGCTGCATAAAAAATTAACGAATAACGAGAACATTTAATTTATTATTACATGAAAATAATCAAAAAGTGAACATTTACTAATAATACTCCTATTATTGATATTAATTTTACAATTATAGATATTACAAGTGAAAATAAGTGAATTTTATTATTAAATTTCATTATATAATAGCTACAGTATGAGATCATATTGCATAAATTTTCTAAGCAACTTTAATTTATCGTACTTTAATTTATTGATACAATGCAAATTTATAACACATATAACGTTTTATAAGTTCATTAAATTAATAATGAATAAAAATATATACAATATTATTATGTTTTTGATAGAATTTGGTTTTTATAAATCATACTGCTCAAACGACTGAAGTAGTTGTTTGATGCCCCTTCAGTTAGATTACCTGTAATAAACGCATGTATAAATTATTTCAATAGCATAGGTAATATAAAACACAAATATATAAAAATAAAAATAGAAATTAAATATTCAAAATTATTTTGATTTATTATTTTATTAGTTCTTTAAAAATAGAGATAAATTCCCGCAATTATAAAAAAATACCTATCTTCAAAATCATATTTCAAAACATTTATTTATTGCGTCTTAAAAAAAATAAAATTATGTTTTGAACAATAACAAAATTATAAAAACTTTAGTATTATTCGTTAAATATATTTTAAATATTAGTACTGTATAGTATGTTTACCTTTGCTCTATCCATAAATAGCATATTTAACAATAATTTTGTTTTTATTTCTATATAAAATTAAAAGTTTCATTTATTTTCAATGAAACGAATAGTTTTTAGATTAATACATTTTAAATTTCATGAAATTCTGATGAGAAAATTTAAACTATTTTTGCCTGTTTTAATATCATCTATTTCGTATGGTACATTCAACCTAAATAAAAAAACTGTATAAACTCCAATAACTCAAACGATGAATTCTGTAATACTTGTAATAATTCACAGACAATATCGTGAAATCATTATTTTCACAGTTCAAAGTAACTATAAATCGTTAATTATAATCAATAAATAAAAATTAATATTATATTTATTAAGAATTTTTTTGATGAACTTATTATTTAAAAACACATAATTAATTAATATAAAAGAGAAATTATTGTATAAGTATATTAAACTTTGTTTTATATCAATAGTTTGGTTCAAAAGCGAATATGAAATAACTTCTCTTTCCTCCAAAACTTTCGAATTCATGATAATATAGTAATCTATTATCAAGTGGTTTATACATAAACTTGAAAGACAAGAGCATAACATTGTGATCGTCGTGTTGTGGAGGAAGTTTTCATGAAGGTATATTCTTTTAGTAACAAAGTAGTGGTAATAGCATTTTCAATAAAAAAAAATTGTGCTTTAAATTAAAGATTTTTTTTAAACTTGAAAAGCCATTTTTAATTTTATGCCAAAGTATCTTATTTTCTACTTATTTATTGATTTGTTAATTTTAATAAGATATAATTGCTAAGATATTCATCAGTAATTTATTTGCTTTTTTATAGTACTATGAATTGCTATGAAATATTATAATTATTATATAAAAAAATTTATTGGTTTTCACAGCTTTCTGTTTAGCTGATCGAATAAATGCTGAAGAGCGTGATTATCGGACTGAATTTCTATATTTCGTTAAATCACAAGTAATTTTTCATTCAAACAATGCCACAGAAAAAAATTGTAAAATAGACTCTGATGCACAAAGTAAAATAAAAGTATGTAATGTCACTGTACGAGCAAAGACTGGTGGAGTAACCATGTATTGACTATTAAATAAACAATTATAAAAAAAAAAAAAAAATCCATTCCTTAATTGTCAAGACTTTACTTTTGTCACTTTAGCTTGGGTGTTCCATCTCATTTCCCTGGTAACAAAAAATTTGCAATTCTGACGCAATTCTGACGCAATTGACTTGACCGTCAGTGAAATTACATCAGACCATACGTCATATGCTTCCGATTTCTGCTATATTTCTGCTGATGTGTAATTACGTTAGGTGACGCTCAGCAGAATTGCGATGAAATTGCAAGATTGAAATTGCAATATCAAAAGGATAATTGCGAGCACTTGCGCGTTCGATAGAATTGCACCAGAAGTGCAAAAGTTTACTAACATTAAGTGCTGCGCAGCAGAATTAAGGAGCTTTACGTAATTACAAGTGCACTTAACGAGACCCTCTCATCACTTCCGCGTGCACAAGAATTGCAATGGAATTGCACAAGCCGTCTGCAGCAGATGACTTGTGGTAGAATTGCGATGAAATTGCAAGATTGAAATTGCAATATCAAAAGGATAATTGCGAGCACTTGCGCGTTCGACAGAATTGCACCAGAAGTGCAAAAGTTTACTAACATTAAGTGCTGCGCAGCAGAATTAAGGAGTTTTACGTAATTACAAGTTCACTTAACGAGACCCTCTCATCACTTCCGCGTGCACAAGAATTGCAATGGAATTGCACAAGCCGTCTGCAGCAGATGACTTGCGGTAGAATTGCGATGAAATTGCAAGATTGAAATTGCAATATCAAAAGAATAATTGCGAGCACTTGCGCGTTCGACAGAATTGCACTAGAAGTGCAAAAGTTTACTAACATTAAGTGCTGCGCAGCAGAATTAAGGAGTTTTACGTAATTACAAGTGCACTTAACGAGACCCTCTCATGACTTTCGCGTGCACAAGAATTGCTATGGAATTTCGCAAGCGGTCTGCAGCAGATTACTTGTGGTGAACAATTTGATTTTATATAAACTGTGAAAAAAAATTGACGTAAGCAAATTACCACTGCAACATGCAATTCCTCTCCCATAAACTATATTTTCAATTAACTTTTATCTATATCTAGGAGCTTCTTTAAATGTTCCAAAAGAAAGTTTTTTACTGTTTCTAATACAACCGTATACGTTTCTTTTGACCAAGATTTAAGCTGAAATGTATAGTCGAGACTCATTCCTCAATACTCATAACCTTGATGTACATGAATTTATCTTATTTTTTTCTTTTTTTTTAACCAAATGAATAAACTTTTATCTCTTTTTCGCACAATACATAATTTAAAAATTCCAGAATTTAAATCGTTAGAAAAATATATTATAAACATTCAGTGGGTGAAAATTAGTCTGTTTTATTCCGTTTACTACGTATAAAAATGCTACGTATATCATGTTCATAAAATGCGTATTGAAAATACTTTATATTGAAGTCCAAAAAAATATTATATTATCGATAAAAAAAATACAGAATTATTAAGTATTCCAAAAGCTTATATCAAAATGAAAAGAAGGAATAATTTCATTTAGTTTCTAATAAGAAAATGTAGTTCATTAAAATGTGATTCTTATCGTTCTACAAAATTTATTATTTGGAATGAAATTGAATAAAAATTATTAATTAAATACAATTTTTGTTTAATATGTGGAAATAATTTTGTTTTTATAATACCTAAATGTTAGTAGGATGGCCATTGAACATCGTTTTATCAGACAAAATAATATATTTATAATAAATAAGGACGTTATACTACATATATATAAAAAATTATATAATATTGTCAATAATATTAAACAAACTTATATATAAACGTAAAATAACGTTATGAAGACAGATTTCCAATACATTCTTATATTAATAGCAATGTTAACGCTGTTTGTCTACTAAGTAATAAAAATATATTTCATACGATGCTGAAATTTTTTTACAAAAACGCATGCTTTACTCCATCTTCTATTTGCACTGTATATGTTACCACTTCGCTCCAATGCTGCTGCGAAGTATCTGCTCTAAGCTACCTTCGTAAGTATATGCTGTGAATCTGCTGGAAAGTATATGCTTCACGTAGACTTGGTAAGTATGCTGCAATTCCATTGCAAGCACGTGCACACTACACCATTCTCTAAACGGCACCGTAAGTCAGCTGCAAAGCTGCTGCGTGCTCACCTTCATAAGTATGCCGCAATTCTACTGTAAGCGAACGTGCAATATACACTTCTTTAAACCGCAATCTACCTGTCGTAAGTCTGCTGCTAAGCTGCTGCGAAGTAGCTGCTGCATGCTTACATTCGTAAGTATGCCGCAATTCTACTGTAAGCGCGCGTACAGTCTACACTTCTTTAAACCGCAATATACCTGTCGTAAGTCTGCTGCTAAGCTGCTGCACGCTTACCTTCGTAAGTATGCCGCAATTCTACTGTAAGCGCGCGTGCAATCTACACTTCTTTAAACCGCAATATATCTGTCGTAAGTCTGCTGCTAAGCTGCTGCGAAGAAGCTGCTGCATGCTTACCTTCGTAAGTATGCCGCAATTCTACTGTAAGCGCGCGTGCAATATACACTTCTTTAAACCGCAATCTACCTGTCGTAAGTCTGCTGCTAAGCTGCTGCAAAGTAGCTGCTGCATGCTTACCTTCGTAAGTATGCCGCAATTCTACTGTAAGCGCGCGTGCAATCTACACTTGTTTAAACCGCAATCTATCTGTCGTAAGTCTGCTGCTAAGCTGCTGCGAAGAAGCTGCTGCATGCTTACCTTCGTAAGTCTGCCGCAATTCTACTGTAAGCGCGCGTGCAATATACACTTCTTTAAACCGCAATCCACCTGTCGTAAGTCTGCTGCTAAGCTGCTGCGAAGTAGCTGCTGCATGCTTCTGACTGCAGAACTACAATAGAATGCTGAAGCATACGAAGCATGTTCTGCGCACTCGCGATTGCGTCAGATTGTGTTACCAGGGTTCTCATTATCGGAATTTCCTGATGTTATTAACGCTTTTGATTTGGTTTGTTCAAATTGAAATTGACAGAGATCACAACACTCTAATTTGAATCTTTGACAGAATAAAATACTCAATGAACTTGCATAGGTCGTAAAAAAATATTTACATCACATTTATAAATTTTAATTTTTGTGCTTTTTGCTAATCTGATCTCATAGCACTTTATATGATCATTGAATCCAATGGTTTCACAGTTATTATAAACAAAATAGATTTGATCAAATTTATCTTTGACAATATGTTTGATTGTTACAAATATTGGATCATTTTGACGATTAACGGACATAAAAAGAAAAAAATTTTAAGGTTAGGATCATTCAAACGTTTTTCAATCACACGCATAGCATACATTTTTATTGCTGTTTACTTTCCAATATAGAGAAAAACTCTTCGAGACTATTTGCAATTAGCATTTTGCATGAAAAAATGTATTATATCCGTCAGATAGAATACGAAAAAATAAAAGACCCGTATTTTTTTGTTTTTCAAAATATGATAAATTGCAAAAGTTACAGCCGATATAAGTTATTACAATTTTGATATATATATATAGATATAGCGCTATGATAAATGACGTCACGATTGCTATTGGCAAAATGACAATTGTGACGTCACACCAATTTCAATTGCCTCTATCTCTTCAAGTTTTCATTTTCATGAAAAAAGAAAAAATACGTGTCCTTTATTTTTTTATTTTCTTAATAACGGATGTAATGGATTTAAAAAAAAAATTTCATGCATAACATCCCAATTAATAAATTTTTCATTATGACACTGCCAAAAAATATTAAATCCTTCTGTAATCTGCGGAATGGCATGCAAAATCAAACTGAACATAACACGACGCCATAACCGTTAACGTCGACCCACAAATGCGCTATCTAACTAAAGCTATTTTCATTCAATTATAACTTAGTAACTATTATTATATGAATATTTCGTTTTACAAAATAGATTTATTAAAATGAAATATTATAATAATCAATATAAAAATTTTGTATAATAAATACAAATAAATCATCAAAAAATGGCTCAACAAATTATATTTAATTAATTCAATCATTTGTTTCTCTCAGTATACATAATTTTATTGAAAATGTCTCTGTTATTATTTTGCATATGATTAGTATGTCAACAATAACCTCGTGTTGTTTTTATTGGAGGTTTAAAATTATTTAATTATTAATCCATTAACGCCCGAACGAACGCTTTTTAAACCCCGCTCTTTTCCAACGTACTGCTAGCGCATTTCGAGTAAAAAAATCGCAAGAAGCATATTGTTAGAGCGTGCCCATTTTGATCGTGCTGATCAAATATCCGAAAAAATACATCTAACAATACAAAAAGTCGCTTAAACAAAAATAAATTCACAAAGTTTTCAAACTTTTTCTCTTTTAAACCTAGTTTTGGAACGGTTTCCAGTCCGGAATGAACCTGAAATCAGTATAAATCGTGGATCCGATATTAGAACTTTAATTTAGAGTGGTTCAAAAGTGAATTCTAGGAATTAGCGGTTGAAAAATGGCACTTGAATTGCAAAATTTCTCTGAAAATTTTTATGAATTTTATACTTAAAAACCATGTGCTTTAGAGAAAAATCTCTGTAAACCAAAATTGCTTAGAATCAGCCTTCAATCAAAATTTCAGAGGTTCTAAAGTTCTTAGAATCAGTAAAAGAATACATTTGAATTTTTTCAAGAGAATTCGAACAATTTTTTTTAATTTTGCTACCTTATAGTTTTTGTATATCCAAAAATTTGCTCGAAGCGTTCTGAATAATCCTAGTGCAATTTTTGGCTAATTCTAAGCAATTTTCGTTCTAAGAAATTGCATAATCATAACCCACACAGCATGAAATATTGCAGTGAAACTTTCACTGAAATATTGTGCTGAAATATTGTCACAAGATTGCAGAAATCTTGTCTTAACATTGCTAAGAGGTTTCATGAAACATTTCAGTGTGATATTGCTGCAAACTTGCTACAAGGTTACAGAAAATAATTCAAGCAATATTGCAAGGAACCTTTCATGAAAGGTTGCAGCGAGGTTTCTGCAAGGTATTATAAAACATTTCATGAAATATTGCAAGAAACCTTTCATGAAAGGTTGCAGCGAGGTTTTTGCAAGATTTTAGAAACAATTCATGAAATATTGCAAGAAAACTTTCATGACATGTTTCAGCGAGGTTTCCAGCAAGATTTAGAAAACATTTCATAGAATATTGCAAGAAACCTTTCATGAAAAGTTGCAGCGAGGTTTCTGAAAGATTTTAGGAATATTTCATGAAATATTGCAAGAAACCTTTTATGAAAGGTTGCATAGAGGTTTCCAGCAAAATTTAGAAAACATTTTATAAAATATTGCAAGGAACCTTTCATGAAAGGTTGCAGCAAGGTTTCTGCAAGATTTTAGAAATATTTCATGAAATTTCGCAAGAAACCTTTCATGAAAGATTGCAGCGAGGTTTCTGTAAGATTTTAGAAATATTTCATGAAATATTGCAAGAAAACTTTCACGAAAGGTTGCAGCGAGGTTTTCAGCACGATTTAGAAATTATTTCATGGAATATTGCAAGGAACCTTTCATGAAAGGTTGCAGCGAGGTTTCTGCAAGATTTTAGAAATATTTCATGAAATATTACAAGAAACCTTTCATGAAAGGTTGCAGCGAGGTTTCTGCAAGATTTTAGAAACATTTCATGAAATATTGCAAGAAAACTTTCACGAAAGGTTGCAGCGAGGTTTCTGCAAGATTTTAGAAACATTTCATGAAATATTGGTCGAAAACTTTCACGACATGTTTCAGCGAGGTTTTCAGCAAAATTTAGAAAACATTTCATGGAATATTGCAAGGAACCTTTCATGGAAGGTTGCAGCAAGTTTTCTGCAAGATTTTAGTAATATTTCATGAAATATTGCAAGAAACCTTTCATGAAAGGTTGCAGCGCGGTTTCTGTAAGACTTTAAAAACATTTCATGAAATATTGCAAGAAAACTTTTATTACATGTTTCAGCAGGATTTTCAGCAAGATTTAGACAACATTTTGATGGAATATTGCATCGAACTTTCTATGAAAGATTGCAGTGAGCTTTCTGCAAGATTTTAGAAACATTTCATAAAATATTGCAAGAAACCTTTCACGAAAGGTTGCAGCGAGGTTTCTGTAAGATTTGGGGAACTTTTCATGGAATATTGCAAGAAACCTTTCATGAAAGATTGCAGCGAGGTTCCTGCAAGATTTTAGAAACATTTTATAAAATATTGCAAGAAACCTTCCATGAAAGGTTTCAGTGAGGTTCCTAGCAAGATTTGGGGAACATTTTACGAAATATCGCAAGAGACCTTTGATGAAAGGTTGCAGCAAGGTTCGTGCAAGATTTTAGAAACATTTTATGAAATATTGCAAGATACCTTTTATGAAAGGTTTCAACGAGGTTTCCAGCAAAATTTGATGAATATATTTTATGAAATATTACGAGATATCTTTTGTGAAAAGTTGCAGTAAGATTTCTGCAAGGTTTTTGACAAGATTACTAAGATATCACAAAAAATATTACTATGTACATTTCGCCAATGGTTATTACCATATTTTTGGCAATCTTTATAAAATATTCCAGAAAAGCGTTTCACAAAAAGTATCAGCAAAGTTTCATAAATAATTTCAAAATGAAATTGCAGCAAACCTTTCATAAACAGTTTCAGCAATAATTCCGCAAGTTTTTATAAAAGATTCTAAGAGCAGTCCAGATTCGCTGTTCTTGTCTTATATTTGGTTTCCTGTTATTTACTCAAGTATTTATTGCTGTAGTTGTATTGTAAACGGGAAGTTGAGTGCAATAAATATGCTATTATTATAAATATTTATGCGTAGGGTAAAAAAATCCATCGAATTGTTATTGAAAAAAGTAAAGAACGCATAAATATTAGAAACAAAACCTTTTATTTCAATATTCTCTACTTTTCTCAAAAACAATGCTGAGGAATTTTTTCTTCTTGTGCACAAATATTGATAATAATACTATTGCGCTCAACTAGTAATTTATATATAGATACAACGATTGATACTTAAGCAAATAAGAAAAACTTGATCACACAAGGATAGAAAATCCTGCCTACTATTAAATATTACTGCAGCAAGCTTTTGGCAAGATTTAAGAAATATTTTACAAAATATTGCAGGAAACCATACGGAAAGGTATGAGCGTTGTTCGCGGCAAAATTTGGGAAAAATTTCATGAAATATTACGAGAAACCTTTCATGAAAGATTGCTGCAAGGTTTCTTGAAATGTTGCTGCGAGGTTTTCATGAAAGGTTGCTGCGAGGTTTTTAGAAATATTTTAACCGAGTTCTAGTGCGGATATATAAATGTTGCTGCAATATCTCATAAAAGGTTGCTACGAGGTTTTCTGCAAGGTTACGGCGAGATTTCCTGAAAAATTGCTGTGTGGTTGCTTGAAATGTTTTTGCTATTTTTCCCGCAAGATTCCTTTAAGGTTTCTTGAAATGTTTCTGTTACATTTCCTGAAAGATTGCTGCGAGGTTTCCTGCAAGGTTGCGGCGAGGTGTTCTAAAAGATTGCTGCAAGGTTTCTTGAAATGTTTCTGTTACATTTCCTGAAATATTGCTGTGAGGTTTTCATGAAAGGTTGCTGCGAGGTTTTCTGAAAGATTGTTGCGAGGTTTTTAGAAATATTTCAACCGGGTTCTAGCGCGGACAAATAAATGTTGCTGCAATCTTTCATGAAAGGTTGCTGCGAAGTTTCGAAACTTTCATGAAACCTTGCAGCAACCTTGCAGCAATCTTTCATGCTGTGTAGGAAAGAAAGTATTGTATCGGTAAAAATTTTTTTTTCTACTTTTTCATTGATTTGTGCATGTTTGGACATGGTGAGTTGAAAAAAGTGGTTTCCAGAAAATGTCTGTACACTGAGAAAAAAACATAGTTGTTTCTATTACGTTTTGACTGCGAACATTTACTAATGAGCTGTTTTGCGCTTTTACTACAGTAATGTAGTAAATATAACCAGAGTCTACAGTAGAACGTATTTTTCAGCTGAGTATTACCGATCGCGCAGAAAGTAGTAATCGCAACTTGAATAAACACGTATTCTCAGTTCGTAGAGGAGATTCTTAAGGCCAGTGAAAGTTTTAGTATTGTTCATTGCATTTTCGTTTTACTGAGTTATTAGTGAAAAAAAATGGATGAATTTGTTAACCATTTATTATTAGAATGGAACTTATACAATTTTGTTAATAGATTTGAAGGTAAGCATAGTACATATAAATTCTAACCTCAAAAAATATGGTAGTTTAAAAATAACAACGGTTTTCTTACACGCACTTTATTTTATCCTGAATCTATTCCAAATGAAAGTATTTATCAGCATGATTTTAACATTTTACTAATGCTTTTCACAGAAGCTGGAATAGACAGAGATATATTTAATGAAATAGATGATGAGATGCTTGATTCTCTATTTAAAAAATCTGAATGTGGTTATAAAAAAAAGTTTATTTTAAAATATCAATCATGGAAGAATGATAGTACAAAACATGTAAATGAAACAGTTTCTATTCCTACTTCTCCTGTGTTACCTAATGATCCATTATCCTTAGATAATAAAAGTAATAATGTCATAGCTAATCTATCAATTCCTACAGTAACTGTTGAAAATAGAGTGAATGATTTCTCAGTTAGTATTTTGGATGTGATACGTATGTAACTATAATACATTATAATTCCTTTCTCATTATGCACAAATTTTGTTTTATTCTAAACTTGATAAATACAATAAAATTTTATTATTTTTATTTTATTATTATTAGAAATAACTATCTAATTAATTTTTAATTAATAAGGTTAAAAGTAATATATTCTGAAGCAAAATCTGTGTATATGCAATTATTAAAACTTTTAATTCTGTATTATAATTAAGAATGTATTTTGATATTAGCTGAATCTAAAAAGACTGTTTCTGATCTATTAAAAACTACGGTTATGGGTAAATTAATACTTCAAACTTTTAAGCTAGACAATAGTTTAGATACACGTTCAATTAGTGATTTATTAATAAATTATGAATTTGATTTCACCAATGTATATAGGTAATTTTAATTTAAATTGTTAATATAACATAATTTTGTAATAATACTAATTGTGTGTAATATTATTATTGCAGTGTGACTTCACAAAGATTATCTGAACTTGCCAATGAATTAGGTGATATATTTGGAACTGAGAAAACACCAGCTGATAAAGTTGCAAAAATATTTTTTTATCCTTTTCAAAAGGCTAAAGGTCTTCGAAAAGCGGTTAACGCTGGTGGTGTATTATATGATAAAGTAAACAATCTTAAAAAGAAATCGAGTCAAAAACAATTAACTTCTGAAACTTCTACAACATCAGAAGGTAAATACATATATTTAATTATAAATTTTATTTGGGTTTTGTTATTCAAGAATATTTTAATATATCTATTCAAAATTTTTAATAAAGATTAATTAAAGTATGTTTTGATAAATGGAGTGATATAAATTTTAATTAAGGTATCAGGCCTAAGTGATAATTTTTTATTCTACTAATATAAATTAATAAAACTTTTATATATATATATATATATATATATATATATATATATATATATATATATATACTAGGGGTACCCCCTGCTCGTTCCACTCGCCAACCCCCATTATAGTTGTCATTTCAATATAAAATATAACACTTATGCATTGTTTTATATAATAATTTTTTTATTATAATATATTTTTATTTAATATATTTTACATTTTAGAATGATTATTAGATGATTATTAGATGCAACTGGTATAAAAAAACTTCCTACATTAGCTCCTTTAGTCAACCAATTAAGGCAAGAAGAGTATATAGATGTGATAAATTCATTAATTACATTCATTATTTAAAGGTTCAATATTTGATAAATTTAAGGTAAATATTAAAGCAAAAAATAATTTAAGAGGCGGTCGGAACCAAATCCGTGACTTGCGGTATATATCAAGTCAGCATTTTTCGCTTTACGATAATATTTTGTATATTTTTATGGCTTAAACTATTTCAAATTATTCTTTATATACATGACTAGAGGAAATGACTATATTTTTACCATATGAATAAGTAAATAAATTATTATAAGCATTTATTACAAATATCAAACTGACTTGACATATACCGCATGCAAAAAACTGTCGTGTCGATTGTGAGGTGGCATTTTTCGCTTTATAACAATATTTTGTATATTTTTGTGGCTTTAACTATTTTAAATTATTCTTTATATACATGACTAGAGGAAATGACTATATTTTTACCATATTAATAAATGAATAAATTATTATAAGCATTTATTAGAAGCACCGAACTAAGTCACCGATTTGGTTCCGACCGCCTCTTAATCTTTTATGTAATCATAATAATTTTTCATCATTGTATAAAAAAAATCATATTGTATCAATTTTTATAATATATTTTATAATTCTTTTTTTAATTCTTAGTATACCATTTCTTTTTCTAAATTAACTATTAATCAATTCTAAAAATAAGTATTAATTGTAACTAATTTACATAGAAATGTATAAATTATTGTTAAAAATACAATGATATTCAATCATTAAATTATTAAGTTTATTAAGTAACCGTTAAAAACAAATTTAATTTTATATATCGAAACAATTACAGAATACAAATGCAACTGATATAAAAAAATTTCTTAGATTAGCTTTTTGAGTCATCCAATTAACTCTGAGTCTAATAATTAGGCAATTTCATATTTTTTGAATTTATAAAATCATACTTGAAATTTGATAAAAAATTATACAGTTTGATTATACAATTTGAAAAATTAGCTTTTTGAGTCATCTAATTAACTCTAAGCCTAATAATTGTGCCATTTTATATTTTTTGAATTTATAAAATCATACTTAACATTCGATAAAAAATTCTACAGTTTGATTACACAATTCGAAAAAATCACATATTTTTTCAATTGACAAGGTATTTACAGCAAATCTGATTTAACCATAATGTAAAAGTTTACTATATAAATTACAACAAAACAATTTCAAATATTTAAATGATAAGTTAGATAAAACCTTTTTTCATACTTACACAAAAATAAAAAGTCATATTCACTTTGCCTTTCTTTCGCTTTTACATCTTACTTTAATATATATATCATAGCAAAAAATATTATATAAAACATTTATGCTATATATTCGACTTATTTTTCATAATATTCAATTCATTAGTCTTATTTAATTCACAATAACTTTCTTCAATCAATTAACTAATTAAATTTTATAA
The DNA here is from genome assembly GCA_017163975.1 of Anastatus disparis. NCBI lineage: Eukaryota > Metazoa > Arthropoda > Insecta > Hymenoptera > Eupelmidae > Anastatus > Anastatus disparis. Next base: position 1,101,520 of record JAFFSR010000264.1, on the reverse strand, counting down.
AATATTTTTTTCCCTCCAAGATTATAAAAAAAATTTAAAGAGTAATATACTATACCAAAAATATAATAATTTATTTAGAATATTTATCAAAAAATGAATAATTTTATTAAAATTATAGAAGATGGAAATTGTTTGTTTAGATGTTTTTCTATTTTTTTATACAATAATCAAAACAAATACATGGAAATCAGAAAACCTATTGTTAACAATGTTATAAATAATTGGAACAGATATAAATTTTATATAATAGGCAATAGTTATTATACGAATATATTAACTAACGAAGATTATTTTAATTATATGGGTAAAAATAGAGTTTTTGGAACCGAAATAGAAATTATAAGTTTTAATGAAATTTTTAATGTATATATAGAAATAAATTTTTCAAATTCACCATTAAGAGGCGGTCGGAACCAAATCGGTGACTTGCGGTATATATCAAGTCAGCATTTTTCGCTTTACGATAATATTTTGTATATTTTTATGGCTTAAACTATTTCAAATTATTCTTTATATATATGACTAGAGGAAATGACTATATTTTTACCATATGAATAAGTAATTAAATTATTATAAGCATTTATTACAAATATCAAACTAACTTGACATATACCGCATGCAAAAAACTGTCGTGTCGATTGTTAGGTGGCATTTTTCGCTTTATAACAATATTTTGTATATTTTTGTGGCTTTAACTATTTTAAATTATTCTTTATATACATGACTAGAGGAAATGACTATATTTTTACTATATTAATAAATGAATAAATTATTATAAGCATTTATTACAAGCACCGAACTAAGTCACCGATTTGGTTCCGACCGCCTCTTAATTAATAAATACGGTAATCCTTTAAATGAATTAAAATTATTTTTACTATTTAGTGGAGATTATGATGCAGGCCACTATGATGTAATTAATTTTAACAATAATAATATAAAACAAAAAATTATTCAGATTAACAATCAAAAAAAGTATAATAAAAGAAAATTAAAAGAATATGTAAATGAAACAGTTTTTATAAAAAACAAAAAATTAAAAAAATATAATAATAATGTAAACAAAAATGAAATCAAAGAAAATGAACAAATTTTACAAATAAATGATTTCAATTTATTAAATAATAATGAATCACAAAGTTTAATCAAAAATAAAAAAATTAAAATTATAAATAATAATAATGATTATAAAATTAACAAAAATTTAAAAAATATATTTAATAAAATGGATTTAAAATGTAAATATTGTTCTGCAATGTTTTGGAAAGAAGAAATTAAAAAATTTAATTGTTGTCAAAAAGGAAAAATAATTTTATCACCGTTGAGTAAATATGATGATAAATTAAAATCTTTATTATTTTATGATAAAACTTTTCGATATTTAATTAGATATTATAATAATTTATTTAGTTTTGCGACATTTAATGCAAACGTTATACATAATAATGAAAAAGCAATTTACAATTTAAAAATTCAAGGACAAATATGTCACAGCACGCCAAATAATTTATTTCCAAAAAATAAAGAAGATCCAATTTGTGGTCAATTATATATATATGATGACGTAACTGCTATTGAAAAAAGATTAAAAAATAATGAAAAATTAATTAAAGAACATATGTATACAATAACTAAAATAATGAATAATAATCCAATAGCAAAAAAATTTAAACATTTACATCAAATAGCTAATATAGAAAAAATTCCTAATTATAAATTATATTTTTTAAGAAAAAATAATAAACAAAAACATACTTATAATGAACCTTTAACATCAGAATGTGGAGCTATAATTGTATCCAATTCAGGTATGCCAGATAATTATGATTTATGCATATATCCTAATAATAATTGTAAAGAAAAAGTTAATTCTACATATTTGAATAAATTATCTCACCATGTAGATCCAATGGTATTTCCTTTATTATTTCCTAATGGTGATTTAGGATGGAGTATAGGATATAATAAACGTCCTAATTTAAAAAATGAAAAGTTAACGATTCTCCAATATTATTTATATAGAACAGCATACAGAAAAGATGAAATGAACTTTAATCCAATTTTATATTGTGGTAGATTAACACAACAATATATTATTCATGCTTATATAATGATAGAAAATAACAGAATGAATTTTTTACGTAATAATCAAAAACAATTACGTATAGAATGTTATCAGGGTTTATTGGATCACGTTAAAAATAGTGCTTTAAACATTTCAAAAAATTTTAAAATTAAAGAAAGACTAGGAAACCTTTTTATTTTACCAGCTACATATATTGGAAGTCCAAGATATATGCAACAATATTATCAAGACGCTATGGCAATAATGAGAAAAGTAGGAAAACCAGATTTATTTATTACAATAACATGTAATCCGAAATGGAAAATAATAAAATTAATAAAATTATAATTAACTAATAAAATTATAGAATATAAAACAACATTAAATGAACCAATAAATGAATTTTATCTAAATCAAAATTACGAAATATATTCAAGATATTTATTGAACATTGCACACATTTTAAAAAAAATATTATGATATATTTTTTTAAATTTATTATTTATTTAAATTATAAATTCAATATTTTTATGAAATGTTTAATATTTTATTAAGATTAAATTTTATGAAAGAAAAATTGATATATTTCTAAAATGTAAAATTAAGTGAAAAGATATCAAACAGGAATTATAACAAAATAATCCTTTAAATCTTAAAAATCTTAAATTTATATTTAAATATATCAAACATTATGTTGAATTAATATAATGAAATAATTAAAAATTATTTTTTTTAATATTTAATGTAATATTTACATAAAATATTAAACATTATATAAAACTATTAATAATTAATAATTTAAAAAATTTTGATATATTTATAAAATGTCAGACTAAGAAAAAAGATATCAAACAGGAATTATAACAAAATAATCCTATAAATCTTCAAAATCTTAAGTATACATTTAAATATATCAAATGATAATATTAAAAAATTTTACTAAAAAATTTATGATTTCACAATGATAAAAATCTAAAAGATTTAAAATTTAAGGTTGTGTAAAAACCAACTTAATCTATATTTCATAAATAATGATTAAAATTTATTAATAATTTTTTTCAGATATTTTACATAAATAATTAATGAAAAGACGCGTAGTCTTTTTCCAACGAATTTTTTAACTAAATTTGTTGGATGATTTAGAAAGAAAAGAACGTGATTCTTTTCCTTTGAATTTTATCTAATCGTGAAATTTCCTAACTAATCTTATTTTGAATTTACCCTTGTTTGAATAAAAATGAATTGACACTTGATTTTATTTTAACTTTGAATCTTTTAATTGAATTAAATTTAATTTTACACTTTATTTGACTTTACCACTAATTTTTACACACAAAGATCTACTATTTTTCAAAAGAGAAATTAAAAGAATTTACTGATACAAAGCAACTAACCTTGCGGTTGTAGTTGCTTTGTTTTAATTGATTTTATCTAAACTTTACACTTTATTTATCGGGAAAGGAGTCACTCAATAAATACACCAATATAAAGGGAAAAAGCCATGTGGCATAAAAAACCCTTGATTTATTTCCTATAATTTTACACACTATTTGCCGCACGATTATATTTTATTCGCACGCACGCACGCAAAAAGAGAAAGGAAAAATAGACACAATGAAATTTATATAGCCGCGGCTTTGGTGGGCGAAGGTGATGCGTTGATTCGCAATCGACCATTCGTCGCTGTACGAAAATCTTCCGTACCTGAAAGGCTTCTGATCGCCTTTTGAAAAGAAAGAATTGTAATGAAACCTGATGTTCTCGCAAGAGACAAGACCGCTCGAGGCGAGGTCACGCTTGATACTAAACTATTTTTCCGCGGCATTTGCAAAGTCTCCCTGTTCTCTCCCCCCTTTCGTCTATGAGCTGACTTAAGGGAGGTGAGAACAGGCGACTGTAAGTGCTGCCGCTCATCATCGTTTTTGATTTTTACATAAATTTGTGTTGCGACGCAACATACTGCGGGCGCAAGCTGCAAAATAAAGTTTTATGTTAAAATTGATTTTGTAGTAAATGAAATGAGTTAAACTAGATCGAAGCTTCGATTTCGCAACTAACCTAAAATTTAAATTTACATTAATTGGTATTTGACAAGTGTTTGACTAAACAAATATGTTTGAGCGTAGTTTCGTGTGGAGTGACTACGTCGTTGATCGCAAGTTTTATGAATGAGCGCAGTTTCCTTTGGAGTGACTACGTCGCTGATCGCAAGTTTTACAAATGATTGCAGTTTCCTTTGGAGTGACTGTTTTGCTGAATGCAAGTTTTACAAATGATTGCAGTTTCCTTTGGAGTGACTGTTTTGCTGAATGCAAGTTTTACAAATGATTGCAGTTTCCTTTGGAGTGACTGTTTTGCTGAATGCAAGTTTTACAAATGATTGCAGTTTCCTTTGGAGTGACTGTTGCTGATTGATTTTATTCGCAATATTCGCAAGCTGAATTTGTGTTAATTTTTTCGTTTTTTACAACAAAAATAGATATGTACAGATATGAAACATGAATCAAAGATTCAACATGCAGGTGAAAGACAAAGTCTTGTGATGTTACGCTGATAAACGCCAGTGTTGGCCTTGACAGAAACCACTCGAGCGATGCCGCCGTCCCCGGGAGAGACTTCCAAGACAATACCATTTTGTTTAGATTTGTAATTCGGATAATTATTCCTGATGCCAGTGGGCCCAAAAAATGTTGATAAGCCCTTGCAATGAAATTGCAAGCTGATAGTTTGTTATCTGAAACTAAAAACAAATGTTTTTCTGGTAAGAACTTGAATGGTCTACCTACAAGAAAATGTGCTAATGTTATTACTAAGCGATCATTAAGATCAGCAGAGATTGCATACAATAGTCGCACATTTAAAATGTGCATATTTCTATATAAAAATCTTAAGTTGTTTATGAGTTAAATTGTTACCTCTTAAAACATTTTTCTCCAGTTGTACCTAAAATTTCTAAACTAATCGTTTCTACTAATTCTGGCTATGTATTTCCTGATTGTGCTAACCATTTCGGCCCTAAGAATAAAGTTGATTCTTTTTAGAGTCTGAAGGCAATTGTCGTCTGGACAATGCATCAGCTGGGTTGTTCTCTGATCGAACGTAACGCCAACTAACTTGGTTTTCTACTGCTTGTATTTTAAATCATCAAGGACTTGATCGTATACTATACCTAACGTTTTTTGAATAAGGTTATTCGTTACTATACAATCTAAATAAGAAATTCTTTTGTCAAGCCCATCTAAAATCTCTGTGCAATTGGATTACCATTTGCGTATGGCGAATCCTCCCTTACTTAATAATTCTATAATCTCATTTAATTTTTATTGATTCTTCTAAAGTTTCTGTTCCTGAAATAGAATCATCTACTTTAAACTCACGCAATAATAGTTTGCTAGCTATTGGAAAATTTCCTAACTCGTCGTGTGCCAACTATTAAATGATTGTACCAGCTAAAAATGGAGCTAAAGCTATGCTGAATGTTACGGTATTTAATTAGAACGTTCTAAGTTTGTTTTCCTATCATATTAGTGAAGTAAATTCTGCCTACACATTTTGTCTATATCAGCTGTTACTACGTATGTATGTATACGAAAACTAAACACCTGTTAGAATATAGTACATTTGTAGTGTACGCCCTACCATGAGTGTATCGTTCAATGAAATACTTGTTGATGTTTTAGCTGATGCATCGAAAACTACTCGAAGTTTAGTTTTTCGCTAGATTCTTTTACTACAGCATGATGAGGAAGGCAATGAATTCATTCATTACTTTACTACATTCTAATTTTAAGTTATGATTAACTTCGAGTCGTTTTTCGAGTGCATAGAATCTACGTACTGCTTGTTGTTCTGATTCACCTAAGTCAAATTTACTATTTCTAAATGGAAGCCTAACAATATACCTTCCTAAATTATCTTTTTTGGTGTGAGCAGCGTACTGCTGCTTGCAAGCCATGTTTTCCCTAGATCTAATTGGGTTTTGTTCAAAGTTTCTCTAAACCAGAATTGTTTTATCAGTCTAACTAATTTAATTACATTACAGCTAACTTCTTTATCCTAAATTTTATTGTTGATTCCACCTGCTACTATCCAACCTAAAACTCATTTTTTGTAATGTAATTTAGAGGTTAGTGTGTTCAATTTTTATTTGATTTATAGATAGATTAGAAAGTGTTACATTTGATGTTAATAAAATATCTATGTGGTTTGGTATGTGAAATCGTGGATTAGTTAAAGGAATGTTCTTAGGTATGTTCAATAAGTCACGAGGAAAAAACTTCATTGGGTACTGTGTCCGTTATGCTCGGTACAATTAAAAAACTAAATTGATATTTATACTGATTGTAATTTGATTGAGTAGTTGATTTTACGTAATGTTTTGAAAGAGTACATAACCCATTAATTGCCCCTATATCAATTGAACAATAATGATTATTTAAATTTAAAGAATTTACAAGAGTTTCTGTAATAAAATTGATTGTGGAATGAGAGTCTAATAATACGCGAGCCGCAATGAAGTTTCCTTCTTTATTTTGAATTGTGACTACAGCTGTAGTCATTAAGTTGTATCCTAAAGGAAAAGCTACCGATCAGTATGATCAATAATCTATTCACACCTCTACAGTGTCTGACTGTGTAACTTGTGTGGACTCTTTATTTTTAATCTCGTGAAGCAAGGTGTGATGATGTTTGTTGCATGTTCTGCATCTTTTCTTGCTTGAGCAAGGAAAGGTGTGTCTACCTAAGCAATTAAAACAGAGTCGTTGTGATTTTAAAAATTGCCATCGCTGTTCTACATTTGATCCTAAGAATTCAGAACATCTGTACAACTCATGAGGTTGCCTACACTTCGGACAACTAACTAACCTATTGCTTGTTGATGCTGAAGTTGCTAATACAAAATCTCTACCCCTTTTTGTTCTAAAATCTCCTACACTATCCTTTGAGTTTCTTTTTAAATTTGTCCTATCGTGTTTCTTTGTATTTTCAAGAGATTGAAGCTTAAAAATGCTACTCTGTAAAAAGTCGTACATTTCTTTTGTTGTAGGAAGTTTATCTAATTGAAGTCTATCCTGCCATTTACTTTTTAACCCTGGTGGTAGATTTCTTTCTGCTATCCTAACTAACATATTCTCAAATGAAGCTTCACCTAACTGTTCTAGAATATGTTGATGCTGACGCATCTTGTCTAACAAAGATGACACGCCTTCTATTGTTGCATTTGGTACTACTGGTAAATCTAAAATAGCGTCTAAATGTCTATTGCTAACTATTCTTTTATGATCGTAAAAATCTAAGAGGGCTTGCCAAGCCTTTGGGTAATTTTCCTCACTAGGCACGAATTCTATTATTTTTAATTTAGCAGGACCTGAAAGAGCTTCTAAGAGTTGTGCATGTTTGACTGTATTAGTTGAATCATCACGGGAGTGTACTAATGCAGTGAAAAGGTTTTTGAAAGCAAGCCATTCTTCTGATTTGCCATCAAACTTTGGTACCTTTGTTTCAGTTAATTTCGGTAAAGTGTGTTTTCGTGTCAGAGTGATGTTAGAATTGTTTAATGTGGAACTAGCTATTGGTTCGTTAGTTTGACATAATTTCTTAGCCGAAGCTGCTGTAGAATAATACATTGTTTCTACTACCTTAAATTCATTTATTATTTCATCACCTAAATTAGCAACTACTGCTTTAATTTTCATTACATGTGTATCTTCATGCAAGTCTGATAAATGTTCCAAACGTATTTTAATGTTTTCCGATTCTGCGTCGGGACTTGACATGTACGTTTGTAACGCATTTATTTGATCTTTAAAAATCCCTAGCTTTGCATTCACAACATTTATTTCTTCTGGATCATCCATTTTGAAAGTTTAAAACTTAATAAGAGTTCGAGTAATAAATTGTCAAAATATACAACTATATGTTGTTTTAATTAAACCTTGCTACCTGCCCGCTGTTTTTAAAAGAAACAGAATTTTTCGCTGATCCTTCGCCGTGCGTGCGCTCTTACTGTCACGAAGAGAATTCCGTCACTATTGGTGCGACGAAACCTCCTCACGAATGGCGCGGCTTGGGCAACAGCGATAATTTTTCCGAACTATCTAATGTTGTTTTAAAACCTTTATTTAAAGCGACCCTAGCTACATGAATTACCTCAAAACTGTAAAATTGACAGTAAATGTTACAAACAATCAAAGCAAAATTTGTTAAATTTAATTTTAAATTTGAATTTAGAAAAAACTAATGTGAAAAAAAGTTAACTTAAAATCAATTTTGAAGTCAGATATGTATAATGAATTTAATTAAAAGTTAAATGTAAATGTAACAATAAATTAATTTATCAAACAAAATTTACTTGAATAATAAATGTGAAGTCGTTCAAAATTTAATGTACCTTTATGAAATTTAAAATTTATTTTTTGAAAAAATGGATAAATTTATCAACTCGCTTTCCTCTCGCAAATCGATGAATTTATGTTACACCTAGCTAACGTAATCTCCCTTGAGCCAGGAGCCGTCACTACACAACTTAATCTTTCATAAAAATTTTCTTAAAAATAGTTTTAAGTTGCTACGTCTTACTTTCGTAAAATCGTAAAGGACAACTTTCTATCTCATTGAGAGCACGTGATCTCAATCTGAGAAATGTTCGCTTGTAAGACAAAGAACCTTTTGTGCTTTGTAAAATAAAATTCTATATTCTATTTTGTTGTTAACCTTTCAAAAAAAAAGAATTTTATGAACTAAATTTTATGATGCTAAATCTTAAGTTTATGAAAAGGACAAATTTTTGAAAAAGAAATTTCTAACTTAAATGCAATTTTCAAAAGTAAAAATTTTAAGTGTAATTTTCAAAAGTAAAAAATTTTAAATGTATAATATTTATTCAACAAACAAAATTTTAATTTGCTATTTAATTTTAATAGACTTTGAAATTGTGTAAGATTTTCTAAAAATGAACCTTTTATTTTAATGCTAAACTTTGGTTTGAACAATGTAACTTTCTGAAAGTTATATTTTAGACTGAGATGAATTTTTTTTTGAAAATGCTAAATGGAATATTAAAATATAAATTTCAATTTTAATTTTTATTTGTGCGTTGATATTTCTTAGAAACTAAATTTCTTCTAACCAAACTGATCAATAAAATTCTCGCTTAAATGTAAAGTTTTTCAAAATGAAACTTCAAATGAAAAATAAAATTTTTAAATTAAATTTTAAGTTTTACGTTAAGTTGTCTTAAACTTTAATAAACAAAAAATAAATTAAAAGAAACGTTTTCTACAATAAAAGTTTTGAAATAAACTAATTTATGAATCTCAGATTTGAATAAATGAAATTTTGATTTGATATTAATTTTCAAATTATTTTGAAGTTGAGAAAATATTATGTTGTTACCTCGTATATTGTACAAAAATACTTATCTTATTTTCCTAGAAGTCTCTAAGTTGAAGCTCTCCTTTGTCGGGGATGGCGTTGCTCGGTGGCTTGTATATCTATAGCTATGCTCGCCGGCCGGCGCCTGTTTTGACTTTCTGAGAATTCGCTTTGTTCGTCGAACGCTTTAGCGGTTATGATTTTTTCGTAAACCAGGGGATCGTGATTTCTGACCTCACAGGATTGCACCATGAAAAGACGCGTAGTCTTTTTCCAACGAATTTTTTGTTTTTTTTTTTTAAAGGGAAAAAGCCATGTGGCATAAAAAACCCTTGATTTATTTCCTATAATTTTACACACTATTTGCCGCACGATTATATTTTATTCGCACGCACGCACGCAAAAAGAGAAAGGAAAAATAGACACAATGAAATTTATATAGCCGCGGCTTTGGTGGGCGAAGGTGATGCGTTGATTCGCAATCGACCATTCGTCGCTGTACGAAAATCTTCCGTACCTGAAAGGCTTCTGATCGCCTTTTGAAAAGAAAGAATTGTAATGAAACCTGATGTTCTCGCAAGAGACAAGACCGCTCGAGGCGAGGTCACGCTTGATACTAAACTATTTTTCCGCGGCATTTGCAAAGTCTCCCTGTTCTCTCCCCCCTTTCGTCTATGAGCTGACTTAAGGGAGGTGAGAACAGGCGACTGTAAGTGCTGCCGCTCATCATCGTTTTTGATTTTTACATAAATTTGTGTTGCGACGCAACAATTAATATTATGTATTTTTTTTCATGTTTCTATGTCAATAATAAAAATTTAATAAAAAATGTACAATTATATAATATTATGTATAATATAAAAATATATTATAATAAAAAAATTTTTATATAAAACAATGCATAAGTGTTATATTTTATATTGATATGATAACTATAATGGAGGTTGGCGAGTGGAACGAGCAGGGGGGTACCCCCCCTAGCCAAAATTATTTTCAGGAGGATATAAATAATAAATTTGTAGAGATACCACCAAAGACGCGTTAGGTCTTTTTATTAATGGAAGCCTTCACCAGTAGCCATAAAAATCATTTTGTTTTATAATTTATATGTTTTATTTAATTTTTTATATTATTTTGAATAATTTAAAAAATTGTTTTTTATAATCATTTTAAAATAAAGAAAATAAAAATTTTTTCAATAAAATTTTTGTATTAATTCTAGCATTAATTAATTTTAATATTATAAATTATATATTATTATGTTAAGTTTTAAGTTTGTATATTTAAATACATACATTAGTATATTGTGGGGGGCAGTGGAGGGGTCGTGGGGGTGCCGTGGGGGTGCTGTGGAGGGGCGTGGAGGGGTGTGAAGGGGTGCGGGGGTGTGGAGGGGTGCGGGGGGTGTGGAGGGGCGTGGAGGGTACTTAGAATAAAAGCAACAATAAAAAATATCGTAATATTTTAAACAATTTTACGTTATTTTGTGGAGGGGTCGTGGGGGGTGCCGTGGGGGTGCTGTGGAGGGGCGTGGAGGGGTGCGGGGGTGCGGAGGGGTGTGGGGGTCCGAGGGTTAATTTTTCATATAACTATATAATATAGGTAGATATATATATATATATATATATATATATATATATATATATATATATATATATTTGTTAAATTGAGTTATGTAGCAAATAATAAAGAAGCGTTATGATAATATGTAAATGAGTTTGATCTTTATTTAATAAGTACAGAGTTGCTACAGTGTATGTATATGCGCAAGAGAAGAGCGACTAGCTCAGGCACAGTGAGAAGCACGACTACGACTAACGCCTCACATTCAAAGTAACTAACGGCCCCCTACCAACATGTATTAATCACGCGCATACTCACACACAGCAATACAGAGAGAGAATATGAGAACCAATACATTTACATTTCTAACACTCCCCCTGTTCAAATAATCTCTCTTCTAAAACATTCATCATCTTCTTTAAAACATCAAACTGCGATTTAGCAAGACTCTTTGTAAGAATGTCAGACAGCTGTTCTTTAGTACTAACATTCTTAACAATCACGGTGCCATTTTCTACTTGTTCTCTTATAAAATGAAAACGGAGTTCAATATGCTTAGTGCCTCTATTATTACTTGGGTGCTCAGATAATTCAATTGCACTTCTATTATCCACAAACAAATCACAACCCTGTGCACATTCAACTCCTATTTCATTTAAGGACCTTTTCAACCACACAAGTTCCTTACATGACTCACACGCAGGAACGTATTCCGCTTCAGTTGTACTTTGCGCTACAATACTTTGTTTTCTCGAAAACCATATAACCGGTGCTGAAGCACATAAAATAACACAACCACTTGTAGACTTTCTTGTGTCTAAACAACCAGTAAAATCTGCATCCGCATATGCAATCGGAGACATGTTAACAGAACTACCATTGTATAAAATTCCTACATTACTCGTCTTAATCAAATATCTAAAAACACGTTTCAAACATTTAACATGAGTTACATTAAAATTATTTACAAATCTACTCAATGTATTTACAATATAGGCTATATCTGGTCCTGTAACATTAGCCAGAAACGATAAAGAACCGATAGCCTCTCTATACGGATAATTAACATATTTATCATTATTGTACGGTTTACATAAAATCAAACCTAGTTCAGCAGGCGTATCAGTGGGATTCGCAGTATCCATATTAAACCTTCTAATAATCTTTTTACAATAACATTCCTGATTTATAAAAATCGTTTTCTTATCTAAATCTTTATTAATTTGAATTCCCACGAATATACCTACCGGACAAACAGTTGCTTCAAAACTATCACACAAATCTTTAATCACATTCTGTATATCATTTTTATTACTACCAAAAATCATACCATCATCCACTACAAGCGCTAGATACATAGATGACTCATTCTCTCTTTTACATACAAAAACAGACCATTCTGAATCACACTTCACAAAACCAAATCTATTTAAAAATTTACAGAAATGTGTATTCCAACATTTAGATGCCTGCTTGAGTCCATAAAGAGATTTCCTCAATCTACACGCTTTGTTCATCGCATCAGGAACATAAAGACCCTGTGGTATTTTAATATAAATTTCTTCCATCAATTCACTATACAGATATGCAGTCTTAATATCAAATTGCACCATTTCCAAGTTCTTCTGTGCAGCCAATGCAAACAAAACTCTGATGGATTCATATCTTGCGACAGGTGCATAGGTATCAAAATAATCAATACCTGGACGCTGCATAAAACCACGAGCGCACAATCTTGCTTTGTATCTATCAACATTACCAGCTGAATCAGTCTTGACTTTAAAAACCCATGTCGTACCCAATAAGTTTGCATCCACCGGGGGAACGACAATGTCCCAAGTATTATTTACTTTATGAGAATGCAACTCCTCTGCCACAGCTGACTTCCACTGCATAACATCACTTCCATTCATGGCATCAGAGAAATTAATCGGCTCCTGAATATCGACAACATTGCCTTCATATCTTTTTGGCTTCTTTATCAAAGTTCTATCTCGTAAAGTCATATTAGACTCTTTTAAATTTCTTTTCAGGCCACGTTTTTGCTTGTAATTTACATTATCATCTTGAATATGCTGCTGCACAGGCTCTTCTTCTGACAGATCCATAGATTCTTCCATATCATTTGTACTGTTCGTACTTGCGTAATCTTCTTCATCTTCTAGTTCAGCTTCCAAAACTGACTCATCAGACAATTCCTTATCCTCAGCCTCATTCAAATTTGAAAACATCAACAACGGAACCGTAGACTCATTGTGAGCAACATTAAATTTTACATCACATGCTATCACAACTTTTCTGCTTATAGGATCAAACAATCTATAATTTGTTGAATCTTCATGGTAACCTACTAAAATCATCTTTACAGCTTTAGCATCAAACTTCTTTCTGAGGGCTTCATGCACAAAAGAATATGCATCACTTCCAAAAGGACGCATGTGACTTACATCAGGCTTTCTTCCATACCACATTTCAAATGGTGTAAAATTTCTGTTGTTAGCATTTGTTGTCCGATTCAACGAATATACGGCAGTATTAACAGCTTCGGCCCATAAATCCTTGGGTAACTGCTTTGCATGCATCATACTCCGGGCTGACTCAACAATAGTACGGTTCTCTCTTTCTATACGACCATTTTGTTTTGGCGTACGTGCAACGGAGGTACCTAACCTTATGCCTTCTCCAGAGAGAAATTTCTTGAAATTCTTATTGACAAATTCAGTGCCATTATCAACCCGAAATGTTAAAATAACTTTACCTTGACGAACTGCTTCCTTATAAAACTGCTTAAAACAATCAAATGCTTCATTCTTGTGCTTGATGAAAAATACTCTTCTGAAGTGCGACCTTCTATCCTTGATCAAGAAAAAATATCTATTGCCTCCAATAGATAGAGACATAGGACCACAGAGGTCTGCATGAATTGATTCACCAACCTGATACTCTCGAGCATAAGTTCGCTCATGATCCGGCTTACGATGCATCTTACCAAGAATACAACCCTCACAGAAAGCTTCTTTACCAGTCACATTAGCAATACCATCAACAATTTTATTCTTAATCATATGCTTTAATTCAGTATAATTCACATGACCATGTGTTTCGTGTAGGTCTTTCAATTTCAAATCGCCTGCGTTGGCTTGAGGCATCATAACTCTGAAAAACAAACAGCATATATCATTAAATGCTTTAACACCTTCTGCTACAACTTGACGTGTTCTCGCATTTTCAAGTTTCACTGATTTGGCCTCAAAAATTACACGAAAACCTTTACGTGTTGCGACATTAGTTGAGAATAAATTTTTCTTTAAAGCTGGTACAAAAAGTACATTCTCAATTCTACTATCTATCCATTTATCTTCAATTAACCGTGCAATAAGTATAGTTCCAGTACCCATTGCATCACACTGTGTATTATCACCCAGATATACCTTAACTTTGTATAACGGCTTAAAATCCACAAACCAGTCAAGTCGCGGTGACATATGTACAGTACAAGCACTGTCGGTAAGCCAGACATCCATTATATCTGTAGTGTGTAGTTTATCCTTTATTTCAGAGATGGCGTTACATTCCAACTTTTCGAAATCATGTACAGTAGCGATAAGAGCGCTAGCCAACGTTGAATTTACTTGAAAATTAGATGAGTTGTATTTACTAAAATTCGGCTCACCTTGACCTTGGTTGTTTTGTTTACGAGCGGGCTTCGAACAATATTTGCTTATGTGCCTGTATCCGTTACAGTTGTAGCATCTCAAATTTGAATTATAACGTGAAATAAAATTACCTTGCCTATTTTCCCGTGAAGCTCTTTGTACATCTCTTTTACGATGCAAATTATATTTCATGCTTCGTTGACCATTAGCTCTACATTGTGACGTCACTGCCAGAGCGTTCAAATCTTGCTCATCATTATCCTTCTTCATTTTCTTTTCTTCTTTAATTAATCTTTCCTGCAAATTTTGAAACGTTTGGCGCACAGGATCGGTACTGTCCCAAGCAGTAGAAAAATTTGAAAATTCCATCGATAGACCGCTCAACGTTTTGGACATAACTTGACTATCAGAAATATTTTCTCCTATGTCCTTGAGCTGACTCACAATATTTTCAATCTTCGATGTATACTCTAAAACGGTTTCACCTGATTCCAACTTACATTGGTGAAATTTATTAAGCAATAAAAGCTTATTGTTTTCCGAGTGCTCCTCATGTATGCTACATAATTTTTTCCAAATTTCATTTGCCGTTACACACATAAGACAATTTCTCATTTGTTCGGTTGTCATTGTAGATGACAAAATTACTGCGGCTCTTGCGTCTTTTTCGTCCCATTTGTCCTGGGCTTCATTTGTATTATCAAGCGGGCGTATCTCTTCGCCAAGAGTGATTTTCTTTAATTTCAGAGATAGTAATACACGGACTATCTGAAACTTCCACAACTGAAAATTCGTACCATCAAACTTAACCACGTTTGCATGGTGAAACTGATTATTTACTTCACTCATTTTGTATACAACTTATTCAAACTTTCACGGCATTTAATATTATCATTTACCTGGGCCCATAACCTGTTAAATTGAGTTATGTAGCAAATAATAAAGAAGCGTTATGATAATATGTAAATGAGTTTGATCTTTATTTAATAAGTACAGAGTTGCTACAGTGTATGTATATGCGCAAGAGAAGAGCGACTAGCTCAGGCACAGTGAGAAGCACGACTACGACTAACGCCTCACATTCAAAGTAACTAACGGCCCCCTATCAACATGTATTAATCACGCGCACACTCACACACAGCAATACAG
This sequence comes from Anastatus disparis, assembly GCA_017163975.1. Classification (NCBI taxonomy): domain Eukaryota; kingdom Metazoa; phylum Arthropoda; class Insecta; order Hymenoptera; family Eupelmidae; genus Anastatus; species Anastatus disparis. The sequence goes on along the minus strand of JAFFSR010000264.1, from coordinate 1,085,713 downwards.
AGAGAGAATATGAGAACCAATACATTTACATTTCTAACAATATTAAATACAAAAGTTTTATCCATGAATAATTTTAAAAAGCTTCATCCGATGCTTCAAATTTGTTTGATTAGTCGCAGCCTGGATTTTTTTTATTTTTGTACTTATTGCAGACTTTCTCAGCCAATTTTAAACTAATTGACCTCAAAATTTCCAGAGATCTTCAGTTTGTATATCTTCACAAAATAATAAAGCTGGAATTTTGATAAGATAAGTTTAAGTGAATGTTGATCTGTATTACTTACATGAAATTTACAAAAATATTTTTTTTTCAACTTTTTCCAAACCAAACTTTTTAATTCTTTTTTTTTTTAAACTAAAACTGTTATTTTGTGAAGATGTATAAACTGAAAATCTCTGGAAATTTTGAGGTCAATTGATTGAAAATTGGCTGAGAAAGTCTATGGCAAATACCAAAATTAAAGAAAAACAAGTTTTTAACTGATCAAAAGAATTTTAAGCATCAAATGAGGTTTTTTAAAATTATTCCTGGATCAGTGTCTTGTACTTAATATATAATTTAAGGTAAAATGAAGTTTTATTAATTAATATTATTAAAAGACAAAAATTATCACTAAGTTTAAATTTGATTTTTTTTAGGCATAAACTCAGGCCTGATACCATTCTTATTCTTACCCACACAAAAGTAAATAAAAAATTTTAGTATTTATGTAATTATCAGACTTTGATTAATTATTTATTATTTTACAGATATCTCATCATCTTATACAGAAGCTGCCATAACATGGCTTCAAGATAATATTGAGCCTGAGGATGAGATTCTTGAAAAATCTCCATTCAGAGAACGTTGTAAAAATGTTAAACTATATTTTACATTTTACAAGTGCTTAAACTCTGCTTTTGGTCATTTACTTGTAAATATTTTTAATGTTCTTGCAATATTTCAAAAAAATTATTTAATTTGCAGTACATTTATAACAATAATTTATTTTCAGTTAGCTCTTGATTTCGACTGCGTGTATCCAGAATTATCTGAAAATTTCATTTCCAACTGGGAAACAGTGGCTCGATTAGTGATAACCTATGCTAAAGGAAAACGAATTTTGCAACCTCTTGATGAAGTACTCATTAATGCAGGTGCGTTTTTAAAAAAAAAATATTTTTTATTTCCAATGATTTTAATTTATAGTTTATAATTATAAGAAACAATTTTAAATATCACATGATTTTTTTTTTAATTAAAATTTTATTTATATTAACATATATTTTTAGGAAAAGAAGTGGATGCAGCACTACTTTTACTTCCTAGAATATTAGGTACTGTTATCAGGAAAAGGAAAAACTGTGATCATACTTATGGTACTACAGTAGAGGATGTAAAAAGTTCATTTATTCTACAAGTTCAGGTAACATTTAGTTTTATTTATTTGTAGTAATTATATTTATTTGAATACTCGATTAGTAAAATTCTAATTATTATCTTTAGTTTTAATACCTTCTTAAAAACTGTGAAACATAAAATTATAATATATGGTAGATTTGTATCAAATAATCATCATAAAATAACTCATCAAACTTTGACGAAATCTATTGAAATTCAATTATTTTAGTTATATTCAGGATAATTTATCCAAAGAATATTTTTTTAATTCTGAAGGACTTAATTCATTCTAAGCTTATTGTAATTCATGAACACTCAGCAGAAGCCTTCGAAATCATTTAGAATAAAAAACTCTTCATCACAGTCCATTTCAAAAATTGTTTGTTATTACATCAAATGTTTTTTTAATTTTTTTTATAATTTCTAACATTAACTTTGTAGTGAAGTTCTGATAAATAAAAATATATTTATTTTCAATGTTATGTAACAAAATTTTTTAATATTTCTCAACAAAAATTGTTTTTTTTTTCAATTTATTACATAAAGTCAGTTTAAAAAACTAATCAACAAACTCCAAGAAAGTTTGTAATGAAAAATTAAAAATTTTTAGAATAGACTATAGCAAATAGACTTCAATCAAAAACACTTCCACAGAATTATGTTGAGTATCCAAGAATATCAAAAAGCTTCTTATGTCAAAAATAAATAACTACTAACAAAAAGTTTTTAATCAAAAAATTTTTTTTTCATAATGGGTTTTTTACTGCTTCATTACAAACTTTCTTCCCTTCAGTTTTTCGCAATATATTAAATAATTATAACAACCCAAATGCAATTTCTTCAGATAATTTTGTTATAATATTCATTATATTTACAGACACAAGAAAATCTTAATCATCACAAGGAATTAAGAAAGCAATAGTGTTCCGAATCAAAAATTGGCCCATGTGTAGCTATAGTGGCGGATATTCAGAACGAGCGGGCTGTTATCTTTGATCCAGAAGCTATCGAAGCTTTTGTGATCATAAATGATATTAACTTTAAGGTCGCGAGCAACAAAGTAATTGACGCAGTTAACTTATGCTACAAATCGTTTTTTAGTTTGAATATTGATTTTTCTGGAGAGTGCAGACATTTATGGACATTTCTCCAATCTTATGTGTTTCTTAGCTAATTAGAAAATGTAAAATCGTATTCTATTGTGAATAAGTTTATAGATGCTTTGGAAAAATTGAAATAAATTTAATTTATTTAAATATAATTTTCCTTTTTCTTACTTTTTTTTTATAAAAATTTGAAATTTAATATTAAAAATCTAATTTTTAAAATTTATTGTGGTTTATGTAAAAATTATTATATTAAACTATATATTTAGTGATATTTTATCTTAATTTCTTCTAAAATGACTGCTCCATTTATTGATTTGGAAACGGAAATGCTACGTTTGACGTTAAATTTATACAGTTATGAAGCGGTACCGCGAAACATAATTCAAATATTTATTGAAACTTTAATTAATTTTACAAATGTAACATTTCTTGGCTTTATACATCACAAAATGAAGCTTTCACAGAATGATGTTCAAACATTGTTCCAGTCTTCAAAACTTATTTTTGATAAATTTGCTACTGAACATCAGAGGTTCAAACTGTACGAGAAAAAAGGTCTCTTGAAAATGCCAGTAGAGCATGTTATACAGACTACATACATAAAAGAAACAGTTGACGATAAGGTATCATTTAAACAAGAGGATATTTGTTTACAATATATGCCATTAAAATGGAGTCTTAAATTACTCTTACAAATACCTGGAACAATTGATTTATTGAAAAGTTACATGCATGACCTCGAAGCAGAACAAAATATTATTTGTAATTATATTCAAGCAGATAATTGGAAAAAAATGCGCGATGATTTAAAAGATAAGTTTTGCATTCCGTTATTCGTTTACTACGGTGACTTCGAAACAGGAAATGCATTAGGCGCGCATGCAGGACAAAATAAATTAGGGGGAGTTTATGTATCTATACCTTGTTTACCGCCTCATTTAGTATCACAATTAAGCAACATTCTTGTGACTACTTTATTTTATGCTAAAGATAGAAAAACGTATGGTAATAGCAAAATTTTTTAAAAAATTATTATTGAATTAAATGAATTAAGAAGAGAGGGTTTAGTTATACGTACTTATGGCAAAAACGAACTAGTTTTTTTCCAATTATCATTGATTTTGGGAGATAATGAAGGCTTGAATGAAATGTTAGGTTTTGTAAATAATTTTAATCATGGAAGGCCCTGCAGAATATGTCGTGCTAATATAAACGAGATTCAAACTTTAGTTAAGGAAAATGAGAACCTAATTCGTACAAGAGAATCATACGAAAAAGATTGCTTACAAAGAAATCCATCTCAAACAGGTATTAAAGAAGAGTGCTCATTTAATCAAATTGATGGGTTCCATGTAACTGTTAATAATATCTTAGATTTCATGCATGATTTTTTTGAAGGAGCTGGGAATTATTCAATGGTCAATATTTGTAACGATCTCATTTATAAACAAAAACTGTTTTCCTTTGACTTTTTGAACTCAAGAATAAAATCATTTCAAAATGCTAAAAAAGAAATTTCAAAAAAAATTCCAGAAATTAAAAGAGAACATCTTCAAACGAAGAAAAAATTAAAAATGTCTGCTTCAGAAATGTTGAATTTTTCTAGATATTTCAGCTTATTTGTTGCCGATAAAATTAATGAAGACAACAAGACTTGGAATTTATACATTTTGCTTCGTCAAATAATAGCATATACAACATCTCCACGGTTAGTTGAAGGGCACGTGCAAAAATTAGAACTTATAATAACGGATTTTTTATCATTGTACAAAGAATTGTATGGAAATCTGAAGTATAAATTTCACAATTTATTACATATAATTCGAGTTATGAGAAAAAATGGACCCTTAGTTTATTATTGGTCAATGAGGTTCGAATCTAAACATCGACAGTTAAAATTAATGTCTGCTGCAGTAAGTAATCTACTTAAAACGTTGAGTATCCGTAATCAATTGAGTTTAGCTAACATGAGTTTTTGCAAAAATTTAATAATAAATGAAATGGATTATCATAATTTGGGTGAAATAGATATCTTCAGTAGAAGAATGTATTTTCCAACGAGTGAAGATAATCAAATCATTCAGACAACAACTCGCGTAGAATGGAAAAGAGTACAGTACGCTATAGGTATGATCTTCGTTATTGAAATGAATGAAAATGACGAACTTCATTTTGGAAAAATTAATAATATTTTGATTAAAGAAGACAGTATATTTTTGCTTGTAAATCCACTGATAAAGCTTTATTTCAATGAACATTATTTTGCTTATAATGTAAAGCAACTTTCAATAAATATATTAAAAAATGTTAATGATTTACCAGATATTTCGCCGTGTATATTACACAGAAATAATAATACTTTATATGTTGCCACAAAATATATATTATAATAATTGTATTCAATAAATAAATAAATAAAACCTAAATGTGCCCAAGTATTAATTAATTATTTAATCATTTTTTCTTAATAATAATATCCCTAGTTTAATATTTTTTACATCCTTCCACTCTTTTAAAATTTGTATTTTTATCATTTAAGAATTATATTTTGTTTCATACACAAAGTAAAATTAAAAAAATATTATTTCTTAAGCAAAAAAAATACTAAACATGGAATAAACCCATCTGGAAATAATTTATGTGAAAAACTGTAAATAATAGTAAATAATTGTAAATAACTGTTAAAAAATGTAGGAATTGAGACATAAATAATAGTTATTTACAGTTATTTACTATTATTTATTATTAATTACTATTATTTACAGTTATTTACAGTTATTAACTGTTATTAACTGTTATTTACAGTTATTTACAATTATTTACAATTATTTACAGTTTTTTATAATTATTTACGATTATTCATAATTATTTACAGTTATTTACATTTTCAAAAATTTTTCAATTAGTGAATAATTTAATGTTATTAATAATTATTTACAATTATTTATAGTTATTTACAGTTATTTACAGTTTTTTACAGTTAATTACTGTTATTTATAATTATTTACAACTATTTACAATTTTCCATAGTTTTTTACAATTATTTACAGTTATTCACATTTTAAAAAATTTTCGCCTATATATAAAATTATTGAATGAATTCGTGATAATTTTCGAAAATGTAAATAACTGCAAATAATTGTAAAAAACTATAAATAATCGTAAATAACTGTAAATAATTGTGAAAAAAGTGAATAAATGTAAATAACTGTAAATAAATATAAATAACTGCAAATAAGTGTAAATAACAGTTAATAAGTGTAAATAAAAGTTAATAACTGTAAATAACAGTAAATAATTCTAAATAATTGTAAATAACTATTATTTATGTCTTAATTCCCACATTTTTTAACACTTTTCTACAGTTATTACAGTTATTTACATTTATTTACATTTATATACAGTTATTAACAGTTATTTACAATTATATCCAAAAATTTTTTCCATATGGGAATTAAAAAAGTTTTTTATAATTAAGACTTTAATCTAAATATAAATTTATTTACATACAAAATAAATTTAAAAATTAAGTTAAAAAATGCTGAAAAGATTTTACTTTTTATCTTTCTTTGTTTATTACTTGCAGTAAAAAAAAAATTTATACAATTTATATTTTATTACGAAATTACCGGTTTCAATACAATTTTTATTTTTAGATGTTCTTAATTAAAAACAAATGATTTAATAATATTAAACTAGTTTAAAACGTAAGTCAGTGATGAAAAGGTTTGCGGATTCAATATTGTAGTATGGATTTATAGAAAAACAAAGTAGATGATACTTGATAAAGTTTAGTAATCTTTACTACGTTACACCTAGTAAACGCTACTAATATGAACAGTTACCATAACTATGTCTTGATAACCAGGAAAACATAGTTACAGTTACTAAAGAACGTAGTAAACTCAACTATGTTTTTTTCTCAGTGTATGTAAGTGTGTGCGTGTGTGTGTATTCATTCAGCCAATTAAATCTCGAAAATTACTCGATGGATTTGGTTCAAATTTTGCATGAAATTTATTCCTTTATCTAACTTTATGGGGAGCTATTGAGAATTGGTTTTCTTAGTGTATTTTTAATTTCAGAGTCATTTAATACATTTTTAAAAAATTTTGATTTTTCATTTTTTTTGTATTTTACGAAAATCATTCGATAGATTTGCTTCAATATGTGTATATAATTTATTTGCTACTGCCTGAAGAAAAGAAGTTTTCAAAATATAATTTTCTTTGCGTACCTCTTCGATCACTTCTTCTGATTTTTGATTTAATGCTCTCACTAACTCTTTTCGTTTTTTCTCACTTCCTCTCTTTTATTTTTTCTTCACTTCCTCTCTTTTCTTCTATCCCACCCTAATACCCATTTTTACATTATTTTCATATATCCAATGAAATTTTAAATTCATAAAAATTAACAATGAAATACAACGAAGAGATTATCACAAGTATAAACTATGAAAGCTATAAAATTTATAATAAGATATAAATTCAAGTATTACAAATCATTTCGCAATAAAGCTGTCGTAACTCAAAATAAGCCTGAGCCGACGCCTCATCACGCCAACACTCTTGGTCATCGTTCAGTAGCTAGTCAAACGCGTGAATCTTGCAATCATAATAAGAGAAGTGTATATTCTTACAAAATAATCGTGTGATTTAGAGGAAATATAAAATAAATTCTTTTCCCGACAAAACTTTTGAACTTTTGATAATATTCTAGTCTACTATCAAGCGTTTCATATATAAGCAAAGATTTAAAGAGCTTTGCATTTAGTTCTTGATCATCAAGTAACAAAACAAGTTCTCTTGAAGGTATATGTTTTTTTTTTGTAATTAAATTTCTAATTACAAAATCATTATTTAAAAAAAAAAAATAACTCCTCAAACTCAAAAAGTTTTTTTTTCTATACAATTCTTATATCTAAGTTCTTTTATATTTGTTATATGTAAGCAAGTGTACAAAGCTTTTTTTCTGTTTTTAGAATTAAAAAAATTGTAAAATGATGTCTTCAAAATTGATATTATTGATTAATACAATCTTTTGCCTAATATTTCAAATAAATTCTGAAAAGCGTATTTTTACTAATCATACATACAACCCCAATGCAACTGTGATTTTACATTACGCTGTAAATGTAGGATATGACTATATGTTTGCTGAATGCTACGGAAAAGAAGATAGCATAGAAAAAAATTGTACAATTGTCTCTAACGTGAAACACAATTCAAAGACGTGTAACGTTACTGTACGATCAAAGACTGATGGAAAAATAGATGCTGCAGTTAATTTTGTTCCTTTAGATATCAGTGAAAAACGAAATCGCGGTGTTTTGGTGATGATAGAAAGATCTATTAAAAGTGTGATTAAACTTATTATTGTTGACTTTCATGAAAATAATTGTTTAATAAAGGAAACTGATGTTTTTATCCCCGAAGAAGATTTACTTTCACCTGTAAATCATCATGCTGAGGATTTTCAAATTATACCTTATGGAGATTCCTTTGATTTTGTGTATAAAAATTCGGAAGTGTGCAAAAATAAAGTTTGTAGATTAACTATAAATTCTGATGGTGCCATTGTCGATGGTCCACATCCATGGTTTTCGCTTGATAAATATTATGATCATGAGTTGTATACTGCTGATATTCTAATTCCTATTGAGCATGGTTGGTTTCATCGCCCATCATCCAAAGGCTATCTGTTGATTAAAATCTATTTTGACAATATAAAGCATAAATATATATCAGCTAGTGTCGTCAATCAAGATGGTGGTAAGTTTTTTAGAATTATTTAATATTTTAAAATATCTTTGAAAATCGAAGGTTATACCCGAATTTTTTTTCGCGTCAATTAAAAAATTAGTTTAATACTATATAAATACAATTGATAATAATATAAATATACAGTCATTTACAAATTTCGATTTAAATTATAATTTTCATTAAAAAAATTTTATTTCAATTCCAAATCTATTAAATTAAATAAAAATACTATTGAATTCACATAAAATATAAATACAATATACACAAATTAAATTATAAATATGCATAATTTTCATTGAAGAAATGAAGGAGTTGAAAAAAATTAGTGATCCAGCACTAAAGGTGTTTCCTTTTTTTGGTTATTCACTGAGCCATAAAACCATTGGTGTTTGTTTTCCAATTTTTGAGGAATCTTCGAACACAACGTTGATTAGCTGTGCGCAATTTGACAAAGATGGCAAATCAAAGCTCCTTGAAAAATCATTGAAATTTTATAAAAAAATGTATATTGGATCTATGCACAATTTAAAGGGAGGCGGATTTTTATTGACAACATTAGAATATTTATCTTCGAAAATCCGATACGATTATGAAAACTTGTATGTGACTAAAGTTGATGGCAAAGGAAATATAATTGGATCAATGGAAATCAAAGGATTTAAAAATAAAATCACCTCAATAATAACCCCTTTTCCTTCGAAGCAATGGAGTTTTTTTGAAAATCAGTTACATAAAGTTTGTATATCAGAGACATGTATTCAATCTAGGTATTCTGACATGAACATGGGTCATTTTGTAACCTCCTACATGTGTCTCGAAGATAGTGACTTCGTAGGAGATTTGTTGAAAGTTGATATACTTTGAAATTGTATAAGCAGATGAAACTGGAATTATTTTTGTATCTCTGTTGTTTATTTTAATCTAATCAATTCAATTCTAAAAGATCTTTTACGTATATATGATATGAAATATTAATGTTTATATTTTGAGAATAAAATTCAACGGATGCTCTATTGCGTCAATACTGGATAAGTTACACTAATATTACTAAATCTTTTTATATTTACTATAATTTTATTGTACAGCTTGATTTAGAAATATTAGTGAAAATTCTTCCAATAAGATTTTTAAACTTTTTATTATATTCTAATTTATCATCAGCTTATTTATAAAATACAAACGTGAAAAAAGATAACATTATTTATCATTTTTATATCTATCAATATATGATCGAATATAATGATGATTTAGTTTGCTTTGAAGTTATAACTGATGTAATATTAATATCGATAAAACCTGTAAAAAATTTTCAGCTTTTGTTTTTATTATTTAATACTCTGTATTTTAACCCATATTTAAATACGTGCAAGATAAACTATCAATTTTGATATTTTTAATGACGTGTTTCGGAAAATCCGTAGATCAGAATAATATTACAAAATTATCTTAATCAAAATTTATGTTTGTTTATTACTTATCCAATTATATTTATCTCTATAGGATAAAGTTACTGTATCAATTTAAGTTATAACAAAGAAATAATAAAATGTGTGATTAGACTTCGATAAACTTTATTGCTTTTTTGAGAAGTGGCTTTAAACAACTTTATAACAAAATATCTTGTGGAGTTAAATTAATAACTAAATCTATAAGCTATCGAGTTTAATTAATGATATACAATAAAACATTAGATTATGATTTGCCTTATGACGATTGATCCGTGGATCCGTGTTCGATAAATGAATGAGTCCAAGTCGATAGAGCAGAGGGTCTGGGTCGATGAATCAATGGGTCCGGGTCTGAATCGATGGATCGGTGAGTCTATAAGTTGATGGGTTCAGGTTCGGGTTTATAGGTTAAATTTATAGATCCGGGTTCGATAGGTCGATAGGTCTGGGTTTGGGTTCATGTTTCGATGGATCTGGGTTCGAATTCCTAAGTCGATGGGTCCAGGTTCGGGTCCGTAGGTCAATGGGTTGGTGAGTTTGTGGATAGATCAATATTCAGGTCCAGCTTGATGGGTCCGAATCTAGGTCTACGGGTCGATAGATCCGGGACCAGGTTGAAATTAATTTCTAACCTTATTCCATACTTACGTAAATAATATTTATGTGATAAGATCTGTTCCACTTTCATGGAATTAAAATTCAAAATCTCGTTTCACTCAGGTGATAAATCTGACTCCTGCGATAATCGCATATTTCACGCACTCGTTGCGTATTGTATTATTATATATCCGAAAGTTTCCTATGACCTTTAATCTCCTACTTTTAGTAGTACTACCAGCTTTTCTTCCCCAAAAAAATGTTGTAATTAATTATAAATAAAATTTTTTAAGCTATTTCTTACAATCATAGTAAAATTGTTTGTTTAAAGAGGCCTCCTAGTACTGATAGTCCCAGGCCTCACAACACCTAAATCCGGCACTGATTAATAATTTTCGAAATAGCAGATATAGTATATCATAATATTATTTTTTCCAAAGTTACAACATAATGAAAACTAGATCTAAATTTTCTTTTTAAAACATTAATCAATAAAAGTTGAAATTTGGTTCAATATTTCGATGGTTGAGGGGAATAACCTCTTAATTCGGCGTAGGTTTCAAAGACCCTATAAAATTATTTTTTACTCTATAATAATTGTAATAGTTTTGGTGGACGTTATTTGAAAAAAAAAAGATTCTGAAAACTTTCATCCAAAGCAAAATTCGGTATCAAATATAAACATTAAAACAATTTGTAAAATTTTTTTTTCTTGGATAATAAAACTTTACTTCGAGTTTTCTCCTTTTTTTATCGTTTTATGTATTGTGCGTTGCAGCTTACGTAAGCAGCATTAATCAAGTGTTATAGCATATGATATTTACAATGTATGATGATATTGTTAAGGAAATTAACGAAAATGCAATCAATTATTAAAGGAAAAATATTTTTAAATATTAAAATGTTACATTTTTTAAAAATCAGTGAAAAAATCAAAATTTTGTCATACATTCAGTCATGAAAATATAAATAATTAATTTTTCGGTCGTATATGAAATATTTTTATCATTACTGCTGAGTTTTATGAATTATATGAAACTCCTACTAATATTTATTTATTCCCTCGCAAAAAGATTATAGAAATGTTTTAGATATTTTTAAAGTAGTTTAAAGAAAAGTAAAATTTCTTTTTTTAAAAAAAATTTTTCATGATGATAATAAAAGAATAAAAGTATTTATTTAAAATTAAACTTCTTATTTAAATTCTTTTAATAATTACAAGCAAAACACTTACCAGGAGTGTCTGAGTTATGGGTTACAAATCTTGATGAAACTTTGGGATGTTTTTAGGTATAAAAAAATAAGTGAAACCACAGCTATACGGTTTACCACTTTGGAATATTGGAGTTATGAACACTTGTAGTCTCATCTCAGGGAAAATATAAAAAAGAGCTTCTAATTCAAGTGCGAATAATTTAGTCTAGACAAGACCTTAGTAAATTTTGAATATCTTAAATCAAATTAGTTTTAATTTGTCGTTTTTAAAATAAAGAATTGATAATTAAAACCAAAGTTATGCTTGTCTAAAGTTGGACTGTGAAAATTCAAATCAAAATGTAGATGATAATCGGTATACTTTTGTTGTTCAACTTTGAAAAAGCAACATTGTTTCTAATTATTAATTCTTTATTCTAAGAACGTCAAACCAAAGCTAACTTCTAGTTTAATTTTATATATTGCTTTTTTACGTACACCTTAAAACAAGGCTACAAATGTCCAGAAGTTTAGATTTACAACATGTTAGACTGTATAACTGCGATTTTATTTATTATTTGGTATCTCAAAACATATCTTACTGTTTAATTAGGATCCGCGACCCACAACTCAAACACTCTCCTGGTTAAAAAAAATCTTTTAAAAAATAATTATTGATTCTTTTTTAAATATGGAGACTTTAAGTCAGAACCAGAGAATAAAAAAATCAGCTCAAAGTGCTAAGTTTTTCAAAAATATAAAATTTCATGTGTTACGAACAAGAGATTGCTTTTTTATCCATCTTTAATAAGATGTAAGTAACTCTATCTTGGTCACATCAATGTTTAAATAAAACACAAATTAATAGTACCAAAAATGTATCTTAGCTAATACTAAATAAAATTGACTTTACAATCTAGAAATATTTAAGAAAATTATTTTGAAATTTTATAAAATAATATATTAATATGTAGTTCGTATATTATATAGTAAGTTTTTATATTGAACCAGCTTGAATTGTAATAAGAGTACATAAATACGATTTATAAAATAGTATAAAATAAAAGAAAACAGAAATTAAACTAAAGTAAACACTTAAAAGGTAGGTCGTATTAAACTAAAATCGTTTAATCTCTTCTTAAAATAGAATGTGAATACTCTTATTCTTGGAAATTATTTTATGATTTAAATATTAGATAGCTTACTTTAATATTACTTATGTGTGTGTGTGTACGCGTGTGTGTCATAAATTGCACATCATTAATTATACACAATTTGATTGATCAAAATTTTGAATTTCGTTTAATCTATAACGAACAAAAAGTGATCTAACTGATAAAAAAATTTTTTATTTTATTTAAAAAATCGAGTTTTTTGCTTTATACCTGTAATTTAAAAATATTCTCAAACACATATTTTTAAATATAAAATCTAAATTTCACTTCCTTGCGAGTACCCATCGACTTTTTCTAAGGATGTATATTTATAAAGTGTTTTTCTAATTTTGTTCAAACAAACCCTTTTAATGTGGGCGGCATATAATATTAGTTCAATTTATTCGTACTTTGAAAAAAAAATTTACTCTTTTGCATCTCATTAGGGTAACGAGAGCTTTTACTTGTTGTACCAAGGAACATTCAATATGGGTTGCTACTTGACAATGAAGTAGAAAAACTGGCACTTGCACGCGTGTTACATGTGTTGGAAAAAAAACAAGTTGTATACAAACATGTCTGTATTTTGCTAGTTGGCTAGGCAGATGTAGGGTGCAAGTTATGATTGAAGAGATTTTTTATAACTCTTTTTTTATTTATATCTATTCCCCTTTATTTTATATTCCTCTCGTTTAATTTATGATGTATGTTATAAATATGGAAATTATCAATTTGTTAAAGAATATTTAGCATCTTGAAAATAGGATAATTATTTTTAATTTGTTAATTAGAACACAATATTTAGAGTATCCTCTTCATTGGTAAAGGGTCTCATAGATTTTAAATAAAATACGATTATTAATGAATGAATAAAAAGTAAAAAAAATAAATAGCATTTAGTTTTTAATTTATGTAATATTGAAGTAATAAAGAACTTTTGACAAACTTATATTAACGTTATAATGTGATTTTAGTTATGGAAAATGATATCGTTTTAAAAATTATTTCACGCTTTTAATAATTGCATGAAAATTCAGTAATTGCTGTGTATGTTATGTAACTTAAATTTTAATTTCAATACCTTTTTATTTCTATGTCTTGAATATCAATTCTTGTTTTTTTTTTGTTGAAGATGTAACTTTGAATATACAGATAAATTATCAAAACTTTTTTATTTGTTTATTTTCAAAATATATTGGAAAAATTTTCACGAAGTACCGTTATTAGGAAGATTCTATATAGACAAGAAATATGGAAAGATTGTTAATTATCTTTGGAACTGTAATTTTTTACAACCGTTGAGCGTTTGTGCAAAAATATTTTTATGATTTATTGAAAATATTATTTTCAATATTTCGACGCCTCCTAGCCATATAATTCTATTTGGAATATCAGTTCCATAAAATTCTTCTTAAAAATATTTCAATATACGGCTATTTCAATGGAAATTCAATATGATTCTTACTGATGTCGACGTATTATATAATTCTAATTAAAAATGTGTTGAATATTCTAATTGAAAAAGCCGTGTAATATAATTCTAACTGTAGCAGTCGTGCATTATAATACTAATTCATATAGTAAAGCCTGATTTGAATGAAAATTAACATCAAGTTAGAATTATATTGAACGCATTTTTAATTTACGGTCGACATCAATAGGAATCATATTGAATTCCCATTAAAATAGCCTTATATTGAAATATTTTTAAATAAGAATTTAATAGAACTGTTATTTCAAATAGAATTATATGGCTAGGAGGCGTCGATTTAATAATGCAACTTAAAAAAGTCATATTTTTGTGTTGTTGAAATATATCATCACTTTTTTAGTAAAGGTCACGGATATTTATTTATTGTAATGTTATTGAGTAATACTCAGTAATAATAATTAGGTATTATTTTAATTATCTGACTGTAAGACACACGACATTATGTTGTACTAATTTTTAAATGTGAAATTTCAATTATGTTATTTGCCTCTTTTGAGCATTCAGAACTTAAAAAAGTCGTTCCGACTAGAGAAAAAATAAAAATTCCACCAGGCTCATAATCAAAATGTAATGTAATGATGTTTAATTATTTATCAACTTTACCTTTAACAAGCATTAACAATTAACTTTCTTTAAATTATTCAGTAATATTTATTTGTTAAAATATTGTTTTTAATTTAAGTATAAATTTAATATAAAACCATTCTTATCAGTAAATTCTAAAATGAAATTCACTAAAAATTTTTTTTTAATTATTACTTTAAAGTAAATAGCCTCAATTAGATGTATTTATTTTTTCACATAATACCCTGGTGGAAATTGAAACGTTTTTTTACCATTTTATGACCAGTAGAAATGGAAACGCTTTTCTTTAAACATTTTATGGCCATTTCTTTAGCATTATAATTATTAATAACCTTAAATTTTTTTTATGTTCGTATCTTTACCAGGATAATAATAATAATAATCATAATAATAATAATGTAAAAATACTTAATTATCATTACTAGTAAAAAAATGTTTTTATTGGACTCGAAAATGAACGTGAAAAAAGTAATCCAATGCTATACTCTCTGTATCGAGATTACAAAGCAGCTTGTTATGAAGAAGGTAGTGAATCAAATCCTTCTTGCTATAATCTGAAAAGCTGGTATTACGCAAATTCAGATGTTCGATTATTAAGGGAACAAGATGGAGATTGTGGGTGAAAACGTGCTATTATTAATAACGTCATTCTTGTTGATGCTTTCATCAATACGTCAAAGTAAATCGTTTCAAATTGATTTTCAAACAATCATTTTCAAATAAAATATAGAAAGTACGCTAAAGAGACTTTATTATACATACCTAATTTATTCTGATAAAAAATATTTTCTATTTATGTCTAATAATATAAAAAAAATTTACAATTTTTAGAATTTATAAAAAAAAGTAAGTACTAAAAAAAGGGAATAGTGCTCAATGAATAATGCTTAATAACTCCTTGCAAAATAACAAACAATCTTTCTTGCTTATTTTAAACATACTTACAAATTATTGTTTTGATTCGATACTTCGATGTTTTGTATCAAATATTATACATCCTTCTAACCTCGAGAAAGCGGGGAAGAGAACGGGGAAAGTAGGAGAAAGCGGTGAAGAAAACGAAACAAGGAGAAGAGTAAAAGAGACAGGAGGATCAGAGAGAAATTTTCCAGACAAGAAAATAAAATTCAATAAAAGAACAGATTACAAACTTTCAAGGATAGTATAAACTTCCCAAAAAATTTTACAGGTTCCATACCATTGTGGCCTTCTAACTGATTAAACTGTACACTCGCTGTTGTTGTATTGCATGAAATCTCAATAGACGACAACACTCTCCCTAAAAAACTCCGGATCTTGCTTATCTTTATATACATAAGGAATATCTATCTTTAAATTTTTTTTCATTATCTATAAATATACTTTAGGCAGACAAATTTTGACTATAGGAAAACTTATATTATGAATTTTAAACTCCATAGTATTGACGTTTTCCTTGTATTTCTAAAGCACTGGATGTATTTGAAAATTAGATACCATGGATGAGATATAAAATAAATAAACATCTTTGTAAATATGATAAAATTATCTTAACTTTCTTATAGCTGTACTTTGTGAATTTTAATTTTAAATTTTAAATAATATTAGCAAAAAGATTTAAAATATTCTATTCATAGAAGAAATTGTCAGAGATTTGAAAAGAAAATATGATTGATGAGCCAATGAGCAAAAAACAAAATTAGCATTTGATTTTTGATTGACTTTATGTTGATGTTCGTTAGAAGCTTTCGAAAAACCAATAAAAATGTCATAAAATATAATTGAGTGTAATAGGAGACTAGTTCAACGAACTAAATTATTTTATAGTTTTAATAATTTTATAAATCTTCGATAATTAGTACAAATTTTATCTATTTAAATTATTAATTCCTGTATCAATTAATCTTTATACTTTATGACAGCGTACCTGTAATATAAACTTGTCTTTCATCTGGGTATTCCCATTTTCTCTGCTCAAAATTATTATGATGTACAGAAAAATAAATGTTAAAATTTTTTTTTTATTTATTTCTTCTTGTTGAAATATATCGGGAACCTCCTGCGATGTACCGTTATTAGGATTACGGTATATAAGCAAACGAAGACCAAAAGACATTGGTAGTTATATTCGTGATTGCGACTTGTTGCATTCAGTGAACGTTAGATGTAACATTTAACTTAACAATATAAAAATATTTATTTATTTATTTATTTATTATTTAAATTGTTTATTTATTTTTAAAAAATTTATATTTCATAATGGAATATAAAAAGTTTATATTGTTTTTGTTGCTGAATTGTACTAATACTTTTTTAGCAAATGCTGATGGTAAATATTATATTTAATAATACTTCTTTATTGAAACATTTTTTGAGACTTACGAAAAAGAGCATTTTTTACATTTAATTTTTTTTACATAAAATTGTAATTAAAAAGTCTTTATTCAGTTCAACGTTCGATTTTATTAAAATTATGAGTGGATTTGTCTAAATTTCAAAGATTATAATAAAATTCGCAATCTACCTTAGATATGTACAATTTTTAGAATAATTATTTTAGATGTTCACAAGAAATATATTAAAGCTGAGATCAAAAACCTTACGATTAAAAAAAATGTATAAAAGAATTTTAAATAATAGACAAAATGTACTTAAAAAGTAAATATTAGATAAAAATATGGGATTCATAACTATGTGTATAGTATTATACAACTCAATTTTAAAGTTTCAGTTAGTTTAATATAGTCCAATTCGCCATAATTATAGTTTCCATAACACAAATTTTGTTTATTTTACTAAAAAATATAATAATCAGGAATATTTTGATTCAAATAAACAATATAGTAACTAGTTCTATTAGATTTTTCTCAGTGTAATGATGCATTTTATCCTAAATTTTACTTTAATTTTATTCTTTTGTGACTTTCAAATATATTTTTTAATCAGTTTCGATTTAAACTTTAATATATTTCAAGTGAAAATATTTTAAGAAATTAATTTAAAAACTGTGTAACCTTAAAACATGCGAAATTTTTTTTTTTTTAAAGCTAATATATTCAGAAAAAGCTACTATTTTAATTATTTTAAAGAAGAAAAATACCTTTAAGTTAAAAGGAAATTTAAGACCGTATCATAGATCTGCACTGTTAGATAAAAATTTGATTTTCGAAAAAATAATTTTCATGGATACATATTTCTATAAATTTCTACATAAATTGATGATAAATAAAATTAAAATGTATAAAATATATGGATCCCTTATGTTAATTTTTATTTTACAGAAATTGACAGCGATCATATGACTTTATTTTTATATGGTAAAAACGATTTTTTATTTGCAAAAATAAATTCGTTAAATTTTACAACGAGTATAGAAACGTATCAAAGAGATCCTAGGGGTGCAGAAACATTAGATTATCATGGGAGTAAAAAGTTAGTTTATTTAATTCGAAATGGACGTAAAGGTAATCCAACATTATATTCTATGAATTGGGATTATAAAGCAAGTTGTGGTGAAAACGAGACAATAACAAAATCTTGTTGTGTTAAGCAAAGAAACGGATTTAAAATTTATCCACATTTTGAGACTTTAAGGAGTGAATATTCGAGTCCAAGGTAAAAATATTCTATTATTTATCATTTTACTTTTTTGATTGTTTTAATAATATTTGAAAGCAAACTTTTTTATTTAATTTTCATATAAAATATAGGATTTATTTTTCATTATTTTAATTAGGAGATTACTAATTAACTTATCAATAGTAATTAAATAACGATTAAAATTGATCTTAGAGTAGTTGTTAATGTTATAAAAGTAATAAAACAATTAATTTATAATAAAGATTTTTACTCACAATTATTAAAATTTTTTGATAATTTCTAAATAGGAAATATAATGACTTTAAGTAATATATTTTTAATTATTATATCGTAGATCTCTAGCAGTAGATTACATTGGAAACAAATTATACATGGTGAATAGTGATGAGAAATCAGTATATGTGTTAGATTTAAATGGAACAAACAAAGCTACAGTCTTTGAAAATGAATCCTTAATACCCTATGAGATAAGACTTGATCCTCCAAGAGGTTTGATGTTTATTTTAGCTATAGACAAAAATCTCGAAATTATACAGGTAAGTTTTTATACTATATATTAAAATTTCTTTTTAAATATAAAATTAAAGAAAATTTCTTAAATATTTTTATTCCTACCCCAACAGTAATGGCCACTTTATTAACTCTAAAAGCGGGCCGAAAGTAAGATATAACTAACTTCTAAAATATTAGCGGGAGAAAAGCACTTTATTCGCGCTAAATAGAAGTTTATGAATTCTAATAATTTTCTTTGAAATTTTCGAAAAAATTATAAAACAAACTAAAAAAGTTAAAAAAAATTATTAAATTTCTATAAAAATTAACATTTTGAAAAAATTGTATTATTACATTTTAAAAATAATTAAAATAAAAAAGAAATTTTTTCTTAAAACATGTCTATTTGACATTTTAATTTAATAATTACAATATTTGATTATTGAATTATTGACAATATTCATTAAAATATATAGTAAAATATATAAAACTTTAAAAATACAAATTTAAATTCATCACAGTTACTTTAAACTTAATGTTTTAAAGATTTTATTTATAAAAATAAATATACTTCGATTGAGCCCGCTTTTTGCAGCTAATAAAATGGCCATGGTTGGGGTAGGAATAAAGTAAAATATGCAACACGGGAGTAAAGTCTATTTCTCCCTAGGGAATTTATACTTCCCTCGCTCTGCTACGCTCGGGTCGCAAACTTCCTCTCGGAATAAATTGCACAATTAAACAAAATTGAAATTTTATAATGTATTGATCTCTATTGAAATTTGATACTTTTCTAAATATGATTAAAAAATATGATAAAATTGATACTTCTCGAAATTTGATAAAAAATCAATATTTTATAAATATAATATTAATATTTTATAAAAGTTCAACAATCTATTTAATTTTATAATTTTTTAATTTAACGAATAAAGTACTTCTCTTCCCACAAAATTTTAAACGCCAGAAATATTTTTCTTTCAGCCCGCTTTTCGCGTTAGTAAAGTGACTATTATTGTTGAGGTAGAAATAAAATAATTTATTCGATAAAATAGTCAATTTGATGATGTTTTTGTAAATAATACCTGTTAATAATAAAAATTAACATTTTATCGATTTTTTTAGATGTATCGTCTCAATATGGATGGAACAGAACCTCAGTTGATTGTAAATTATACAAATGCATTAAAAGGTCCTAGAATTGGATTTACACTTGATACCTCTGCTAAAAGAATTTATTATTACTACTATTTGAAGAAAAAAGAGGGGGTAATTGAAACAGTAAATTACATGGGAAAAAAAAGATTACTTGTAACGACAGCAAAAAGTCCACGTGCAATAAGTGTTTATGAAGATTCTCTTTACTACGTTATAAAAGGTAAGTAAATTAAGAAATAATATTTTTTAAATGTTTTAAAAGTATGTATTGCCATAGATTTAGAAGTAAGAATTTTGAAAATAAAATTAAGATAAAGTGGGGCGAGACACCATCACTAATTAATAATAATAACAAACGATAAGTGAAAGTGACATATTTCTTACATATGTAGGAAAGATGCTTAATCATAGCAAAAAAAAATTAATTTTATAAGAAATCCTATCTTATGTACATATTAGAGGCAACTGTATAATACTTTAATTTGCTAAATATTATTTTTATATTTTTTGCATAGGATCGAAAAAAAATTTGATGACTTGCAAACTCAATAAAATGGGTGTTTGTATTGAGAAAAGCAATGTTACTTTATCAATCCCTAAGCGAATCACTTTAACTGGCTTAAAAGCTATTGATCCGAATATACAGTCGACAACTTTTAATCCTTGCCAGCTTGATAATGGTGGTTGTCAACATCATTGTCTAATTAAACCATCAAATATCTCTGACCAAAATCTTGCTTTTAGTTGTATTTGTAATGATGGCTATCGTCTGGATTCAAATCTTAAAAGCTGTATTCCTACAAAGGTATGTTAAGCTTTAATACAACTCTGGTGATGTAGGAAGGGTGAGAGGGGGGATACTAGAATCGAACAAAGAATTTTAATCAGAGACTAATTTTTATCTTGATTGTAGCTCTAATCTGGTCATTTTCTGTAACCACTATACTAAATTTTTACGCGTATTTTTAATAAGTGGATATTAATGATGAATTTAAACACGGAAAATATAAAAAATAGAAGTGCTAAAAGTTTATATTGAAGTAAACCATGTATATTAAGATCCAAAAATAATTTTTAAAAAATTTTTTGATTATTGTTTTTTTCGTATTTTATGACCTGGTCTATTTTATAAAAGAGCACTATTCTTTTTGTTTTTGAGAAATTAACTTAATAAATATTCTTTGCATTTTAAATATTAATAAATTTCATATTTCTTTTATATTTTTTATTAGGTACTTATGGCATATGATGAGATTTACGTGGAATCAAGAAATTTCAAGACTTCGACCGAAGCAACTTCACCTGAAAATCTTTTTCCAATATCGAAAAAATTACTGACTCGGTTAAAGGGAAATAAACCTGGGAAGATCTTTTGTTACCCACCACGTCAGTTTATCGAAGTTTCCGAATCTGGAGATGCAATCCTCGAATCAAAGTCAAAGAAAATAATACTTAATTCCGAAGATAATAGATCATTTGCTAAAGTTCTTGCATATGACTGGATCGCACAAAATCTTTATTTTGTTAAGTTAGATAGTGACGCATTAATAGGTGAACTAATGGTTATCAAATACAAAGATGATACAGTCATAATAAAAGATTATGAAGACAACAATCAATATGGAAGTGAAATTACTAGTAGTACCCTGACACATATTAACCTACCTACATTAATGATAGTGCATCCATATCGTGGTTACCTTTACATATCTTCGCTAAATGGTCCAATAATTAGATTTAACACCGATGGAACAGATAGAAGACAAATACCAAACATAAATCCTTCAGTTGCATTGGCAGTAGATTTCAACGACGATAAGCTGTATTGGCTGGATGATAATAATACAATTTGGAACGCAGATTTAGATGGAAGTAATGTTAAACGATTCATTGATATAGGATGTGATGATTCTATTTTAATTGATGATTCGGTTTACATGTACATATACGGACAATATATCTACATAAGAAGTAATGATTATGATAAGCTTTGGCGGTATAGTAAAGTAAATGGCGAAAGGTTTGGTCCTTTTGAAATGTACACTTATGGTTATCAAACTATTTCAATGAAAGTTTCCTCGAAAGATGCACAATATGTGAACGTACATGATAATCCATGCATAATAAAAAATGGTGGTTGTGGAATGTTCTGCTTTGGAATACCTGAAGAAAAAAGTACTGATCTTAAACGAGTCTGTGCCTGCAATAAAGAAGAAAATCTTCAGAAATACGGTGTAACGTGTAGTGCGTAAAAAAAAATATATATATATATATATATATATATATATATATATATATATATATATATATATAAATTTATAATAATTTTATTGTGTTGAATATACTTTAATGTAGATTATTTAGCATTTTGTTAAAATTCTGTATCTATATTATTTCAAAATTAACTTTTTACTATATAAAAATGCATTATATATGTTATATGATGTATTCGATATAAATTTTTTATGATTAATATTTACAGTCTATATAATTTTTAGGAGATCCGCATAAAGATTTACATCTGTTATTCTATAACTCAAAAAATTTACTTTACTCAAACGATCAAACTTTTAAAAATCTAATAAATTTTGAATTAGAAAAAGAGATAAACATTAAAAGCATTGATTACCATGCTACTAAAAATATGTTATTTTGGATGAGCCCACGATTGGGTTACTGGACACGGAATCCGCAAATTTTTTCAATGACATTGAATCAGAACTCTTCTGATAGAAACATTAAAATCTTAAGAGAAGAAGAAAATTGGAACCCCACGTATAATTTAGTTTCTATTTTTTTCTGTCTTATGTATTTAGTTAAAACTATCAATTAATTTTACTTTTCAGGTCATTGGCGGTAGATTACATCGGAGACAAGCTGTATATTGTTGACAATATTGAACAAGCAGTGGTTATTACAGATTTAGATGGAACGAATAAAGCTACTGTTTTTGAAGATAATATTAATAAAACATTATCACCATACGATATTGTGTTAGATCCTGTGGAAAGACTAATGTTCATTCTAGTACAAAATACAGGGATGAAATATGCACAGGTATATAAATATTAATAAAACATTCTAAAATTTTCTTACTTAAAAATAGGTTTATTACTTAGTTATTATATACTGTTTTAAATTTTTTCTTTGGACCATATTAATAAAAAATCTTAACTTTATTTCAGTTGTACCGTGTAAATATGGACGGTGAAGAATCACAGTTAATTGTTGATCGCATCAAAAAACAGAATAGCAATCAAACTGGATTAGCAATCGACACCATAAATAAGAAAATATATTTTCCTAATTCGATATCAATCGAAATAGTAAATTACAACGGAGATGAAAAAAAAACTGTGGTAAAAACTAGTCGTCCGCGTTATATACAGGTTTACAAAGATACATTGTATTGGCTAAATGAATATGACGGTATAACTTTAAATAGAAAATCTCGGTGGTTCGATCAAATTTTGGAAGTATTTGGTAATGCGATGATGTCTTACATATGTGATAATCAAAAATACGTCCTCCAAACATGTCAACTAAATAAAGATGGTATCTGTTATCAAAATTCGGTAAAAAATTTTAAAATACCATATAATCTAAAAGAAGAAACTTATGCTGTCAAACCGATTGATCATAATTTACAATCCAAAATTTTAAATCCTTGTCAGCCCAACAAATGTCAACATCATTGTCTGAGTAAACCATCTATTAAAAGAAAATCAAATGTTCATTATAAATGTATTTGTAATCAAGGCTTTCTAACTGAAAACCAAGGACTTTCATGCTACAAGGATACGGTATGTCTTTTAGATTTAGTTAATAAGTTATTTTATTGATTCGTCCATTTTTATTCTAGTTAATTAAAACTAATTTATTTGTTTAGGAAATCTATGACTACAAAGAAGCTTATGTATCGATTGCACTTGACTCTTTCTCCAAGCAGGCATTATCAAGAAATTTACTTTCTAGTTTAATATACAGTAAAAACGACACAATATTTCATGGGAAACCTTTTAGATTTTTTCAAATTAATGAACAAAGCAATGCTATTTTAGATATTGAGTTAGGACCCAAAGATGTAGATCCTTTTAGACGTTTAAGTGATGAGGCAAGTAAGGAGATTTGTAACACAACTACATACATAGAAAGTGATAAAAAGATGAATACACTGATACAATATGATGAACAAAAAATTGCTAGAACGATAACATATGACTGGATCACTAGAAACTTATATTACCTTAAACCGATTAATCATACCGAAATGAGTGAACTAATAGTTTTAAATTATAATCTTCATTATCAACAAAATTCCGAAAAATCTAGAATCAATGAAACATTTACTTTAAATTTGGCCAAAATTTCTACTCCTAAATCTATGCTAATCCATCCATACCGTGGTTATCTCATAGCAGCGTTAAATAATGGTTCGACAATTAGAATGAATTCAGATGGTTCAAATACACTGCTATTGCCAAACATTGTAAATGCAAATACATTAGCTATTGATTATGTCGAAGATAAATTGTATTGGATAAATAATAATGAAGCCTGGGTATGGCGGTCAAATTTAAATGGTAGTGATCCTGAAAAATTATTCGACCTTAATTGGATTGAATTCAATGATGTTTTCATGTACATACATGATAAATATATTTATGTAAAATCTTATGCACTGGATCGTATAGCTCAATATAATAAACTGACAAAAGAATATAATGGCTATTTTAAAATTATTAATGATTACTTTTATCAAGGAAATGTTTTAGTAAAAGTTCCATCGTCAAAAGAGTATCAAACGCTTAATCACCCTTGCTCGATTAATAATGGTGGATGTAAAAACTTCTGTTTTGGCGTACTAAACAAAAATCAAACTCAATTAGAAACTGTTTGTGCCTAAAAATTTTCATTTGAAAATCAAAATTATAATTGTGATATAATAATAAAAAGTTATAAGAATAAATTAAATTGAATAAGAATTTTTGTGAACCAAAAATAATGTATCTACTATAGACTTAAGAAGTAATTATACATGTATTTATTGACTTTATTGGTTCCAGGTTGAAAATTTTTACTCGAGACTCAAACTAATAATTGTGATATAATAATAAAAAGTAATAAAAATAAAATTTTTGTAATGCAGTAATGTATTTGTGATAGACGTAAGAAATAATTATATTTAAGACGTATTTAATGGAACAAGTAATATTATAAGCAATCAAGTACTGTTTTTAGTTAGAAAAAATGCTTATTTTTTAAAGTATAAATAAAAAAATATAATCAATATCAATTTTTTCCTTTTTATTTTCCATCTTCTATATATTATTTATATGTTATGAACTATATTTGTATATTTGTAATCTTAATTTTAATTGAATTGCAAATTTCATTAAACCTTAAATTTTCTATACATTTATTTCCATGAATGAAAAAATATGCCGTATGATCGGTACAAAATACCTTAGTTTAAACTAATTTTTTGTAAAAATTATATCAATCCATTTGTATTTACATCAATAATCTAAATGAGGATTTAAAAACTACTTTGTTATAATTCAAATTGAAAATTTCCGATAAATTTTTATTTGAATTCTAAATAATAATATCAATTAAATGTTATAAAATAAAGTATTATGATATTAGAAATTCAGAAATATTTTTTTTATTGAATCAATAAAATATCAAATCAATCGATTATAAATGCATTGAAAATTAATCGATGGTTGGCTTCATTAAAGTTTTATTAATTTATTTTTACATAAAAGTAGAGAAATGATAAAGCTAAAAAAAGCTAAAAATATGACTATATTTTCCATTAATTTTATTATTAAACTTCAAAATAATGTAGGAAGAAGTATTTTATTACTATTATGCAAAAAGTGTATATCATTTTTATGGTATTTAATTGTAATACTATTAATTATACTGGTTTAAACATTAGATAAATTATTGTTGAAATACATTATTAATTGCTTTGCTTCTAAAATTAAACCATCACTAATAAATTAAATTTTAATAAACTTTAAATTTGTTTCTGTCTCATCTAATTTTAATCATTTCTGTGTCACATATGTTTTTCAATTAGATTATCAGTTTTATTTATTTTTCTTTTTTTGTATAGAATCAGCAATGCCTTTCTCTGGCGTTCCCGTTTTCTTCTACTTGAGAAACTACTTTTAATATACAAATAAATAATCAAGCCTTTTTTTACCTTTTATTAGTGAAGTACGTTGGATGCATCGTCATGAAGAATACCGTTATTATATCCGATAGTATATAAGTGAGGTAACGCGAAAAGTTGTTGGCAATCATTTTCACGACTGTGATTCCTCAAGTTCATAAAATATTAATTTTATTTAGAAATCGTTAAGATGATTATTTAGTCATATAAATTTGTTCGTTTATTTATTTGGCTTTGAAAATAATTTGTTTTATCGATTGATAATGTTGAATATAAATATTTTTTTATTCTTGTTAGTGATTTGTACACAAATTCTCTTAGCAAGATCTGCAGGTAATATTAATAACATTTTTAGAATTAGTTGAAAAAAATATTGTTATTAATTGACTTTGAAATTCTTCAAGAAAACTCTTATCAGTATTTAATGTAATGAATATAACTTTTAAAATTATTAAATGACGTTAAACTTAATACATTTGCCTTATTTTTAAAAGGGAATAATTTAAAGTGATTGCTTATAAAATTGAATATTCTAAATAAATTAATTGAAATTCATTATTTTTTGTATTCTTTTTCAGAAAATGACACAGATACCATGCGTCTATTTCTCTTCCACTCCAATACTATTTCTTACGCAAAGGAAAATTCAATAAACGATTCAATATTCATTCGAACGCATCATGGTGTGAGAGCACTTGACTATCATGCAAGAAAAAAAATACTCTACTGGACAGAGGAAGTGTACGACTATTCAAATTCGAGATTATTAGCTCTAACATGGGATACTAAAACGTCTTGTGATGATAAATATCAAAAAATAGGCTTAAACTGTTTCACGTTAAGCAAGAAAATCTATTATTCAAATTCGGAAATTCGAATTTTAAGAGATGAAGATTGGAATCCTAGGTAAGAATATAGAAAATTTTAACAGCTATATGTATCAACCATCTGCTCTTTCGTATCCCATGTCCTATAGAATCTAAAAATGGTGAAAATTCACAAGATAAATATTTATGAACTAAAATATATTCATAATTGAATTTCATTCATTTTAAATAAAATATTGCATTTTAGAATTATTATCTATATATTTATTACAACATGTGGATAAATTTTGATATATAAAAAATCATTTTTCTCTAAAAATCTTTTTTAAATTACAAAAATAAATTTTTTTAAAAATATAAACATACATTTATTACAGATATGAAAAAATAAACTATTAAAGTAAATGCGATCCTTTTAAGAAATAGTTGTTTTGTAGATAATAAGAAACAAAAGTCAACGTTCATTTTTCCGATTCATTATTCCTCTTTTTAAATATAATTTTTTCTAAAACATTTATAAAATCAATCATACATTAGAGAAAATATATATTCTATATCTGATTTTTTTTTAATGCAACGAAATATTCTATACCAGTTGCACAAAGTACGTTTAAACACCCACTGTGGGTGTGAAACACTCACTGTACAGTTTAAGTAATTTTTTTAAATATGCAGTTTAAAATTTAAAATGCAATTGTAAAAATGCACTAATAGCTAAAAAAAAACTATAAAAAATGATAAAATATACACTTTATTTATAAATGACATAAAAATTGAAATATCACCGGCCATTTACACATATATATTTTAATTGAAAGTAAAATAGTAAATTAAATCATTTTGTAGGTCTTTAGCTGTAGATTATATTGGAGATAAATTGTATGTAGTAAATACTGTTGAGAGATCAGTAAATGTTTTAGATTTGTTTGGAAAAAACAAAGGTACAGTCTTTGAATATGAACCTTTGATACCGTTTGAAGTAGCAATTGATCCTCCAAAAGGTTTGATGTTTGTTTTGGCAGCGAATACAGAACTCGAAGTATTACAGGTAAATTATTTACTCTTTTTTAGGCTTTTAAGTTGTTATTTGTTACGTTGTCAATTAGATTAATATGAATTAGCTTTGTAATTTTTATAATGAGCGTTATTTCATTCCAGAGAAATATTTTCATTTTATTTCTTTATCAAAAACAATAATTTTTTTCTTTTGAGATATGTTAATTAATTGTTCTTAAATAAATAATATAAAAACCATTTAAAAAATATAATTAAATTAAATTTAAATAAATATTTTTATATTATGCAAGCCTAAAAAATCTTTATTTAAAGCTGTATCGAGTAAACATGGATGGAACGGAACCACAATTAATTGTAAACAATACGGATTTATTGGAAAGTTTCGAGCAATATGTTAGAGTTGGATTCGCACTAGATACTTCGAAACAAAGAATATATTTTGGAAATTTTAATGAGAGAAAAATTGAAAAAGTTAATTATTCTGGAAATGAAAGAATTACCGTCACAAGAATTAACAGGCCATGTAGCTTAAGTGTCCATAAAGACACTCTTTATTATATAAAAACGAAAAAAAGTAAGTTAATATAACGAAGTCATTTATTTTGAATAATTAATAACCAGTATTTCTTTAACTTTTAAACAGATTATAAAAATACCTTTTATACTTGCAAACTTAATGAAACTGGTATTTGTGACAAAAGCTCTCATACCAAGATTCCTCTATATAAAAAGATCAAACCCTATGCATTAAAATCTATTGTTCCAAATTTACAATCATCGATTGCTAACCCTTGCAGAGTTAACAATGGAGGATGTCAACACCATTGTTTACTTAGATCATCTAATACCTCGAGTCAAGATCTTAATTTTGGTTGTATTTGTAATAACGGTTACAGCCTGGAATCGGACCTCAAAAGCTGCACTCCTACAAAGGTAGATTTCATTCTATTTAAAAAAAAAAATTTTTTTAAAGTAAAATTTTAGTTATTTTAATAATTTACAATTTATAAATTAATGATTCTAAAGAAAATTTGTTTTTCTTTTTTATAAAAATTAATTTGCAATTTTATAATTTGAAGCTTGTAACCACTGTTAAACTTAAATAATTTAAGTACTTTGTAATGAAATTAACTGAAATAGCAGTTATTTGAAATTAAAAGTTTTAAACTGTTATTTATATACAGATGTCTTAATATGTAAAATATTGTGAAAAATTGAAATTGCAATTTTTTTAATAGCTGCGCAATATATCATCTCTATTTTCTATAAATTACTTTAATTATTATTCATGTTAAACAATATTTATAAGTCTTAAAACATAGAGTTAAAAATTAATTAACATGAAAAAACGAATAAACCGTCTTTAATAGTATGTTTTTTTATTTATTAGGTGATTTATGCT
Organism: Anastatus disparis; assembly: GCA_017163975.1. Classification (NCBI taxonomy): domain Eukaryota; kingdom Metazoa; phylum Arthropoda; class Insecta; order Hymenoptera; family Eupelmidae; genus Anastatus; species Anastatus disparis. Next base: position 1,056,329 of record JAFFSR010000264.1, on the reverse strand, counting down.
TATGACCAAATGTATATACCTAAAGGAACAACTTTTTCGACTTTAAGGAATTCATCTCAGAATTTTTTCCCATTATCAAAAAATCTACTGATTAAATTAACATACAACAAAGCAGATACAATTTTCTATGGATCAGCATTTCGATTTTTTAAAGTATCACAATGTGGTAATGCAATATATGATGCAAATTCAAATGAATATGGAGATGAAGACTTAGAAGAATCAGAAATTGTATCCCTCACTGAATCAGAAAGATATACCAAAATTGCTAGAGCAATGACTTATGACTGGATCACTAAGAATCTATATTTTGTAAAATTGTATGATGGTAAATTAATGGGTGATTTGATGGTTATAAGATATAATAATGATAGAACTGATGAATATAATTATGAAGATTACAATCAATACGGAGCCGAAGTCAGCATTACTTTAACCAAAATTTATCCACCTACATTTATGGTAATTCATCCATACCGTGGTTACCTATTTATATCATTACGCAATGGTTTAATTTTAAGACTTAATTCTGATGGTACAGATATGCAAAGTTTACCATACATTAATGATTCTGTTACATTAGCCATTGACTTTAATGATGATAAGCTATATTGGTCAGATACATTAAATACAATTTGGTACTCTGATCTGGATGGAAATAATGCCGAGCAACTGTTAAAAATCAACTGGAATGATGAGAATCCTGAAAAAATCTCTATGTATATTTATGGTGAACATATTTATTTAAAAAGTAAAATCCATAAGAAGTTTTGGTGGTATAATAAAACAAATGGTGAAATGATTGGTTCTTTGAGAAGTGATATTTATCACTTTTCCAATGAAACTGTAGGAATGAAAGTTTCAGCAAAGGATGCACATTATGTAAACATATATGATCATCCATGTATAATTAAAAATGGTGGATGTGGAATGTTTTGTTTTGGCGTACCCGAAGAAAATTCTGGCAATCTGACACAAGTTTGTGCCTGTAATAAAAATGAAAATTTCCAGTCATATGGTGTAAAATGTAGTACGTAAATTTTAAACTCATTATTAAAATTATAAGTTTAATTGTTTTTAGATCACCATGGATTGATTGAAGTTTGCTTCTAAATATTGAATCTAGTATTTTTCAATCACAATTTGTGATACATTTCAAAATTTCTTATAAATATTTGATTAATTAATTATTAATTTTTTACAGGAGATCAACATGAAGATGTACGTCTTTTATTTTACAACTCAAAAAATTTATTTTATGCAAACGCTAATTCTTCCACAAAACTAATGAAATTTGGATCACGAAATGGAATCAATGTTACAAGTATTGATTATCATGCTACTAAAAATACTTTGTATTGGATAAGTCCACGAGAAGGCTATTGGACAAGGAAGTCCCAACTTTTTGCAATGACATTGTCCCAAAACTTTTCAAATCAAAACATCAAAATTTTAAGAGAAGAAGAAAATTGGATTCCAAGGTACGACAAAATTATTATTCTATTTGATTGTATATTAATAAAATATTTCTTTTATATCTCGGTCGAAAATTCGACTTCCTTATCTACCTATATATGTCCAAAGTCAATGTTCCCTCCGCATAGACACGCCACCTAGCTAGTCGAGAGGAAACAATATAAAAAAAAGTTACATTTCGTTAAATATTGTGCTTAATTATGTTTTTGTGTGTGCGTTTAGTTGTGTCAGTAAACGCGTAGTGTTGTGTTATTTTTTTTTATTTAATGTCACTGTATTTATGCTATCATTGCGATACTAATTAGCGACGCAGATCGTCAGTGCGTTGGTGAACAAAGCACATGTATCATACATCAGTGCTTGTATCAATCGGCCGCTGGGAGCAGTATTCGAACTCGAGACCTCGAGATTACGAAATTATCGCTCTATCGATTGAGCCACTGACGACCTCTGTTGTGTTATATTTTTATCATATTTATTTTGCTTTGTTTGCTCCAGGCTTTTTAACACTCGCTAACCAACACTCGTTTCACTCGTGTCGTAAATGTTAGCGGATGTAAAAAGCCCTTCGCTTTTAGTTTCTTATAAGCACATATTACAAAGCGCATCTTAAGGTCAGTTGGCAGGCAGGAAAGTAAAAAACATTGCTGCGTCGGCGGAGCAGACTACTCTTGCCTACTTCGTGCGTTCACGACCGTCAAATAACGAATCAGCCACGAATTTTCGATCGAGCATAAAGAAAAATAGTATACATTACACGGGGCTAAAGTCGATCACATTTCCGACGTTACGCCCCTCTCGGCTTTGCCTCGGGGGCAATCACACCGCCGGCAAGGAAGGTCGCCTCTCATCCCTTGTAATATAATATACTATTTTTAAATTATATTTTATCAAGTTGATATATTATTTTGTTTGACTATTTAATTTTTTATTTAGATCATTAGCAGTGGATTATATTGGAGACAAATTGTATATTGTTGACGCAAGTGAAAGATCGGTTGTAGTTTTTAATTTAGATGGCAGCAATAAAGCCTCAGTTTTTAAGGATGATTCATTACAACCGTTTGATGTCTTATTAGATCCTCCTGAAGGTCTGATGTTTATTTTGGCTGCTAATCCGAGACGTGGAAAATTACAAGTAATATTATTAAAAATATTTTCTGAATTTCCATATTTACTGTATCTTAATCCAAAATTCCTTTTTTTTTTATTTGAAATCTTAGATATATCGTGCGAGTATGGATGGCGATGAATCACAATTGATTATTGATAAAATTGTTACTTTAGAAAGTTTTAGATCATTTAATAAAACTGGATTTGCAATAGATACTATAAAAAAGAGACTATATTATGGAAATAAGGATAGTTCTACAATTGAATCAATAGATTATAACGGCCTTAAAAGGTTAATTGTCGTAATTGCGGAGAATGCATACAACATAAATATTTACAAGGATACTCTTTTTTGGTTAGAAGAAGGTATGAATTTTTTAAGCAAAACAATATTTATTACTATTTGCATTTTAATAAATTTAATTATTTTATTTTTTTTAAATATTTAGGTTTTCAAAAAAGTGTTATGTGCGAGGAGAAAAAATCTAAGCTTAAAACTTGTAGACTAAATGACTTAGGCGTTTGCTATAAGAATTCGATAAGGAACTTTAATGTAGGTCAACATAGTCCAAACTTCGAAACTTTCACTGTTAAACCTATTAGTCTTTATCAGCAATCCCAAATTTCAAACCCTTGTGGTAATGATAATGGTCCATGTCAGCATCATTGTTTGTTAAGATCTAAGAATTCAGAAAATTTATCTCTTGGTAAAAGTTGCATTTGCAAACAAGGTTATCATTTCGACAGATCATATCACAATCTGTTTTACTGTGTCGAAGATCAGGTATGTTTTTTTAATTTAGTTTTTAATGACTATCATTTCTTTTTTTTTCACAACGTATTCTTTTCAATGTCAAAAAATACTTGTACTATGAATAGTTTAAATTTTTTTATGTTTTTCAATCTACAAAACTTCACCAACTTTATAAAAATCTTTTTTATTTTTTTAGGAAATGTATTCACACAACGTTGCTTATGTTCCAGTTGTTACTAAATCTTTTCCTCAACAAGCATTTTCAAGAAATCTATTAGCTCGTCTATTTTACAATAACAATGACACAATTTATTATAAAAAACCATTTAGATTTTTCCAAGTCAATGAACTTGGTGACGCACTTCTAGATATAGATTTAGGACCGAAAGATATAAAACGCATATATTCTAGTTATAGAAATCATTTACTTTGTGACAAAGCTTACATAGAAATCAATAAAGTAAATAGTACTTTAATACAATATGAAAATGAAAGGATTGCTAGACCGATAACCTACGATTGGATAACCGAAAATTTGTATTACGTTAAATTGACTAACGATGTAGAAATGGGTGAATTGATGGTTCTAAAGTATGGCGATCCTAGTAATCTACAAAATTTTGAAAATTTTGAGAATTTTGAAGTTAATGAAATATATATCTTAAGTTTGGCCAAAATTTATATTCCTAAATTCATGGTAGTACATCCAGGACGTGGTTACCTATTCGTAGCCCTCAATAATGGTTCAACGATTAAAATGAATTCAGACGGTTCAGATATAATGATATTACCAAATGTTGAAAATGCTGATGTATTAGCAATTGATTTTATAGAGGATAAGCTATATTGGCTTAGTAATGACGAAGCTTGTGTATTGCGATCTAATTTAGATGGAAGCGATGTTGAAAAGTTATTCGATTTAGATAGAATGGAATTTCTTAATCTTTTCGAATACATGTACATTGAAGATCAATACATTTATTTAAAATCTTATACACTCAATCGTATAGAACAGTATGATAAATTAACAAAAGAATATAGAGGATATTTTAAAATTGATAATAATTACTTTTATCAAGAAAATATTGCCATCAAAGTTCCAACAAATAAATCAAGACAGGAATCTAATGAAATAAGTCATCCTTGTACATTTAAAAATGGTGGATGTGTGAGATTTTGTTTTGGTGTACCGAATAAGAATCAGAGTCTATTGGAGAGAGTTTGTGCATGAAGTTTATATAGAAATGTTTTCTGAAGAAAATAAAAGTTGTTATATATCTGGATATTGAAATAATAATTATGACAATTGTAAAAGGTATAACGGAAAGACAATCATCAAGATGATTTGTGATATAAATTATATTTTGATTATAAAAAATATTAATATAAAAATCTGTAAGATATTATAATATTTAAGATAATTTAATATTTATTTATTCAAATGTATTTATACAGTAATTACAAAATGAAACTTATTTTCATTATTGGATTATTAAATATTTGATTTAAAAATGTTTATAATCTTTGTACTACATTCAGATTTATCATAAATTATTCAAATATTTATTTAAAGTATCTCATAAACATGGTGCAGTAACTAGTTAGTTATATCAAGAGACCCCAATCACTTTTTTTTAATTTTCAGATTTACTGATCTAATAAAATGATTTATTCAAATATTATCATTATTTGATAGATTATATTAAGTAAAAAGTTAAATAAAAAGATGCGTATAAGACATATAGAGATAATATATCAAAATGAGATACCTCAATCCTTTTTAGGTATTATATAGTTGATGAGTTCATAAAAAGAATAAAGGAAAAAGATTTCATCACTTAAACATTTTTCATCATGCTAGTTATTCATGACAAATGAAATATACTTATTTGATTTATAATCCATTCGTATTATTGCATTGTTAAAAATTATTTTTCTAAATTTATTCATAATTTTAATGAAGTGAAAATACTTTGTTACAGAATTCACGAAATTAATTTTTCTCCCCCGAAATACAACTTTTTTAAATTTAATTCTAACATAAAATTTTTTAAAATGAATTTCGAGATAAGATCTTTTTCTAATCAATTTCGAGATAAGACCTTTTTTGGTACATATTAGCGAATTAATTTATGGTTTAAGTTTTAGCCTATCAATAATATCAAAAAACAAAAACAAAAATTATTTTAATAAAGTTTTATTAATTATTTTAATAAAGTTTTAGATTTTCTTCTAATTTTAAGCTATTTTTCTTACAGAAAATTATGAAACAAGTCATGTTTACTCGATGCAATATTCAACTTTAACAAAGTATTTCATAATTTTGTTTGGACTTTGAGGCTTTTTTAAAAAATTTGCAATTTCTTGTACAATTTTTTAACTAATTATTTAGGAAGATTTGTACTAAAAAATTTTGAATTGAAAAAAATTTGTTCTAAAAGTTGAAATTGTTCAAAATTTATGAAGATGTGACGTCTGCTTAGTGGCGAGAAATTCTTTAATGAGCCTAGATATTTCTATCTAATAGCTCGTGGTGTTTTAATAAATTATATTTTCTTGGTTAGCAATCTTTTTGAGAGTATAAACAAAAAAAATAAAAATAAAATTAAGGAAAGCACTTGAAAATTCTCAAAGAGAATTTTCTATCAAATCTCTGTTTTGTGGAAATTTGACGGAATGCCAGACTTAGAAAATAATAAAACGCTATGTAAACAACTGCTCTAATCGGCAACTGTTTACAATTATCGTTTACACAAACTGATTACAGTTGGTAAGCGATGCGCATTAATTTGTTAGTAAAAATGAAAAGGATTAAGGAAATAAAATAAACTTTTAATTATAATATTTTGACTTACTTTTATTTTTTTATGATGAGATGAGTGTAACAAATCAATAATTTAAACTTTTTAAAAAAAATGTTGAACGGTAATATTTATAAATTGTATAGTAAAAACCGAATTGTATATTTGAATAATTGTTTGAATTTGCAAAAAGTAGTGACTGACTGTCATATAAGGACTAGGCTTTTTATATCAGAAGGCCCAAGCTTGAACGAAAGCTGCCCCTCTTTATTGTATCATCTATTATTAATTAGTGGGGATTTTATTGATTTTATTTCGGTTTCTTTCTCTCTCATTCTTAAGAACGGTCAATACAATTAAAATGAAAGTTAATAATATTTTCAATTGTTACATTTTTGCATTAAGATCGAATTCGATTCTTGCATCAAAGTAATCTTTATCGATTGGACAGAAACGTACGCATACGTACTCGCTTATATACATGGACATATTCATACTTTTAATAATCATTGCTATTTTTGTATTTAATTAAAATTGTATAGAATTTAGTTAAATTAATACTTATTATTACATTTTAAAATGTTTCATTTAAATTTTAACTTTAAAGAAGAGTTCATCAATAAATTTAATAAACTCATTCATTTTGAATAAATAAAATATTAATGTTTATAGAAAAAATGTTTTTTTAAAAAAAATAAGAATCAGAATAGGGGGGACGTTACAAAGATATAAAAATTCAAGCTAATATATAGGAATTATTTTTTAGTTGACAATACTTTTAAAGTAAAAAAATCTTTAAGAAGAATTGGCCTATATCAATTAATGTCCCCGATAATAACCATTATTACTTGTATATCAGAAAGAACTATAGTAAACATACACCACCTGGTAATGACCATTTTTACTTCGCTACTTGACACGTGTTTACTTATTTTAGAAGTTAAATTGAGTTTCGGGATTTTCGGCAAATTACTAGAGTTTTACATATATGTATATATATTACAATTTATTTGATCAAAAGCATTTAGTATTATACATGTCTTGAAAAATTTAAACAAACTAACGGTAATTAGTTTTTAATAAAATTGTCTAATACGAATTAATCTGACACAAATTATAAAAATCTTACTCACCAGGAGAGTATCACATCTCCGAATCACGGATTTCGCTAAAACTTCGGGATAAGTTTTCAGATGACAAAATATAGAAAAAGCTAAAGTTATAGTCACAAACACTCAATATTTCCTTAGATGCAGGTAATTAAAGAAAATCACTAAAAAAAGTTTAAAGTAAACTAAAAAGTACTAGGTTTTCAAACGCTTATAGCTCTTAAGCATCGATATCTAGAAACTTATAACTCCTTTTAAATTATAGCTGAGCTCAAATCCTTTCAAAAAAGTAGTTATAGCATATCAAAATATTGTTATTTCCCAAAGTTATAGCGTAATAAAGATTGTGACTGAATTTTCTTTTTAAAACATTAATTAATAATAAAAGCTGAAATTAAGTGCAATCTTTATTACGCTATAACTTTGGGAAAAAATAATATTTTGATATGCTATAACTACTTTTTCGAAAGGATTTGAGCTCAGCTTTAATTTAAAAAAGTTATAAGTTTCTAGCTATCGATGCTTAAGAGCTACAAGTGTTTGAAAATCTAGTAACATTTTTAGTGATTTTCTTTAATCGCCTATATCTAGGGAAATATTGAGCGTTTGTGACTATAACTTTAGCTTTTTCCATATTTTGTCATCTGAAAACTTCTCTCGAAGTTTGAGCAAAATCTGTGATCCGGAGATGTGACACTCTCCAAGACAGTTAATTTTAAATATCTCATTTTTTCACTCAGTGGATTCATACCTAAATGATATTTACTTGAAAATATTTATTAAATAATGAAAAGTATAAAACCATTATTTTTATTCTTTTCAATAGATTGTTTTTTTACTAACTCATATTAAAAGTAAGTTTAGACACTATAGGTAATGGATGATTTTCATAAACCTGTTAGGATATTAAGCATGAATAATTAATATTGAGTTTTTTATAAATGAATTCAACTATGGTCATTTGGTTTTTTTTCAAGACAGTGGGTCGAAAATTATATTGAGAATTTTTATCAAATCTTAAAATATAATTTTTAATATTGTGCTTCTATTGCTGTTTTGATAAACATAGTATAATTTTTTAATAATATCTTATTTTTTAATTTTTTTTATTCTTGATTTTATAAATTTTTAATTTATTGATCTTCTATATATATCTTATTAATGATAACAATTATATTGAAGTAATTGTTTACATGACTTTTTACAGTATTAATGGGTAATATAATATACGCATACATTTACAATTTTTATAAGACTATTTTCAGATACAACAAATTTATGTTTCCATCAATTGAGTCATCTGAATTAATCTTTTAATAATTAATATTATCTTGTATTTGCTTTATATACAATTTTAATCGGATCACAGGAGAATCATATGTTTATTTATTTATTTTTATTATTTTAATTTTATATGTGTATTATCACACTAAATTACTTAATACGGAAGATTACTTAAAAAACGATACCATCATTATCGTGTAAAATTTGACGTCATTGTTAAGTAATAGATTTTAATATTCTCAATCTTTATTTATTAGTGTAATAACACGAAAAAAATAGAATATAATATTTTTTCTTATTTTATTATATGTATATACAAAATATTACCATAATAAAATTTGTTTTAATTCTTTAGCAGTTGGTCACTGTATTAAATTCATTTTAATAATGAGAATCAATATTTTCTAATAATCACACCATCAGAATTCCTTTATGGAACAAAATTATGAACTCTGTATTATACATTAATTATTCATACTTTTATGTATTTGTATATTGTGATAACAAAAAATTCTTGACCCTTCTATCAAAATGAAACAAACGTGGGAGCTATTCCGTATTTTTGTGATTAATTAGCTCATAATATATGATAATTTTTAAAAGCTGTAGGTAATATTATAATTCTAAAAAGTACGGCCATGAACAAATTATTCATTTACGAAGAAAACATGACCAAATGGAAATTTCCTATCTACAGTCAGTTCCTAAAGTTTATTATTGTATTGTATCACTATTATAATTTGATTATTGTTAATAAATAATTGAAATATAAAACTTTAAGTAAATTTTTATGAGTGTCTACTTCTAAGATGCATGTTTTCGTATATCAAAAAGATAAATTTATAATCAATTGTGAAATTGATTACAGATTTATCTTCATAGTCTTCATCGGTATTCCCGTTAAATTTTTGTTTTTAATAAGAAATACAGGTTTTTATAACCGCTGTTGATAGTCGTCACGATATAAAAGTCAAAAGTTGGACAGGCGATCTCAGTTAACTTCTAAACTGTGGCTATTTAGATTTGTATAACGTTAGCAAATTATTATTGATATAATGAAAAATATAAAACTATTGTTGATACTTTTGATGAATTGTGCCTTGATACTCCCAATAAAGTCTGATAGTAAGTTTTATTATATATATATATCTGATTTTGAAAAAATTAATATTCTATGTAATTAATATTATATGTGAAAATTTTGAATTGGTTATAGTATCAGTTTAAATCTCCGCTGTAAAGATTTTAAAATCTTTCTACTAAAAAGTAATATTATTGCATGCTTAAAGTTAATTTGCGATACTTTTTTTTAATTTTATTTTTCATAAAAAAAAGTCAATAAACTTTTTCTTTTTCTTTTAATAAAACAGATATTTTATTTCAATGAAATATTTTGATTATATAGTACCAGTATTCTGTTCGAAGGATCCGTGCTTTACACGTATATTCTTCTATGATTCGAATAATTTTGCTTATGCACGTGAACCTCACGAAAAAAGAATAGTTAAGGAACCAACATTTATAAAATCAAATTATGGTGAAAACGTTCAAGCTTTTGATTATCATTCAGAAAAAAATTTATTATTTTGGATAAAATCACAAAATAAATTCGATGAAAATGGAAAATTGTTTGTAACGGAATGGGATTACAGAAAAGTATGCGTCATTGATAATTATAATAATATAAATAATATGTACGGTTGTAATGAACATACCCATGAATTTTGGAGTAATAATACGAGAATTTTACGGGAAGAAGATTGGAATCCAAGGTAAATGTAGTTCATAAGCTATGTATTATTTTTAAAAGTTTATGTTTTATAGATCCTAAATATTAATGTTTTTTATAAGAAAATTAGTGAAATAAAGCAAATGAAGTTCAACCTATTATGTACGTATTTTTTATATATGACGCATACAGTTTGAATTTCACAAAAAAATTGAAATTTCTGTATTGGATAAAATATATATGTTCAATTAAATAAATAGTTAAACGCGATTATGTTGTCAAAATTTCAAATTAAATTCTTTTCAAATTCTTTTTATTTTTCACGAATATTTCTAAAAATATGATAATTACGAAAGAATCGAGTTCTTAATAAGTTGTATTTTTAATTCATTTTTTTTATATGACAAAACTATATGTTATCTCAGCATCACCTAGATTATAGACTTTTTATTATTGGACGCTTTTTATATTTAGACTTTTTTTATTGAATACAAGAAAGATATCTACAAAAAATATGTCAATAACCATTAATACGTGTCTATAATTTGTGTTAAGATTTGTAAATAGGTTCGAAGTTGTAAAAAATAATATATAAGATAACAAATTCATCGTAAATATTTATTTAAAATCAGTTTTTATACTTTCATTTACTTTTTGATGATTGCCAGTTTGATGTTTACAATTCTAACATTGTTAACTATTGTTTTGTTAAAACCATAATTAACAATGTTAAAAAATTATTAATAATTTAAATATAAACTTTTGAACTTTACTATTTTTAAGATCAATTGCAGTGGACTACGTGACTGATAAACTGTACATTGTTAATACTGGTGAAAGTTCAGTGAATGTTTATGATTTGGAAGGAAACAATAAAACCACAGTTTTCGAAAATGAGTCCTTAATTCCATTGGAAGTGGTACTTGATCCTTCAGAGGGCTTAATGTTTGTTTTAGTCGTAAAAAGAAGAACTGGAAACTTACAAGTAAAGTTTCATTGCTTTAAGTACTTCGTATAAAAAAATATTTACTTTAAAAGGTTAAGATATAAATTATTTTTCAGATATATCGCATAAATATGGATGGATCAAAACCACAATTGATAGTTGATAATGCAGATGTAATGGAAAAATTTTATCAAAATGCAAGATTTGGATTTGCACTTGATGTTTCCAAAAAGAAAATATATTTTGGAAATTTTGAAAAAGAAATAATAGAAACTGTGAATTACTTTGGAAATGAAAGACTTACGGTTACGAATATAAAAAATCCACAGAGTTTAAGTATTTACAATGGTACTCTTTACAGTATGAGTCCAGTTTCATATAATAGAGTCAATAAATGTTACTATTTAACCTGCAAGCTTAATAATATTGGTAGTTGTATCGAAGATACTAAACAAATATTACCATGTCCTGAAAATATCAAAACAGAAGCAATAAAAGCTATTAACTCGAATTCTATTTCACCTATCAAAAATCCTTGTGGAGATAACAGAGGAGGATGCCAACATCACTGTCTACTCAAACCATCGAATACAGCTTTTCCTCTTGATTACAGCTGTGTTTGTTATATTGGTTATAAGCTTGAACCGAATAAAAAAAATTGCACTTATACTAAAGTAAATATACAATAATCAATTATTATTAAACTTATGATTTATCATGTTACGTGCTATTATTGTTTTTCTATTATATTTTATTCTGCTATAGTTTTTTATTTTTTTGTAGATATTTTCAGCTTATGATCAGGTTTACGTATCAGAAAAAAAAAATTTTGTTGATTCATGGGATTTGTTCTTAACTGAGGATATATTTCCAATCTCAAAAAATCTACTCATTCGTTTGATATATAATGACTTCGGAAATGATTTTAATAATATTCCTTCTTATCTTTATGATAATAAAAACGCAGCATATGATTGGATCACTAAAAATATCTATTATTTAAGGAGCAGAAAGTATTTTAACCCAAACAATGAATATGATTTGATTTTAGAAAAGGATAAAGTAAATAGAAATGATAAGGAAGAACCGAATGTTAGTATTTCATTAGCGAAAATTGAGGAACCAGTATTCATTGCGATTCATCCGTATCGTGGTTATCTTTTTATAGTTTTGAAGGGTAATGGTTCAGTCTTAAGATTCAATACTGATGGTTCCGGTCAAACACTACTGCCAAACATTAATGATTCCATTACATTAGCGATAGACTTTAATGAAGATAGATTATACTGGTTAGATAAAAATAGTACAGCTTGGTATTCGGACTTAGATGGACAGAACACTAAGGAACTTTTTAAAAGTATATCAAATGACTTTAATTTTATGTATATTTATGACAATTATTTATATGTAAAGAATGAGAATGATAAAAAGATTTGGCGATATAATAAAATAAGCGGTAAAGTGATCGGTAGTCTGGATTTTAGTGATAATAATTTTTATCGTGAAACTGTTGGAATGAAAGTTTCAGCCAAAGATGCTCAGTTAGTAAATGCAACTGATCATCCATGTGCAATTAACAATGGAGGATGTGAAAGATTTTGTTTTGGAGTACCAGAAACGAAGAACGGTAGCCTAAAACGAGTCTGCGCTTGCAGTGATGAAGACGTTCATATATATGGTGCAAAATGCAGTAAGTAAACATCTTTTATAACCTCTAGTAATTTTAAGATTTTTATTGATATCAACAGTTTTAATAAATAATTATGTGAAAATTACTGTTAATCAATTTTCTTATTCGTCATACTTTTACGTATAAATCTATGATTTTATTGATCTATTTCACCATCCATCATTTTATTCTTTTTCTTATCTTTCTTTATCTCTCTCTCTCTTTTCATTAAAAATATTCACATAAAGAAATACGAGAAAGTCATTATTTAATAAACTTTGCAATGTCATCATTGCAATTATTATATTTTAACACAAATAAATTTGTAAAACTTAAATTGTGTTGTATTGAAAATTAATTTTTATGTGTTAAAAAAAGGGCAGTAATGCCCGTGGATATAATAAAAAAAGAAAAAAAAAAAAAATTTTATTATTCAAAATTTTGTATTATTCATGAATTTTTGTGTTAAAATTTTAACTCTGAAATGTACACAAAAAATATTTGTAAATTTTAACACAAAAAAATTTGTGTTTCATCTGTAATACTTATGTGTGTTAAAATTACAATTTTATTAGTGTACTTTTATATTTTTGTCTTTCCTTATTAAAACAGATTATTCTGTTTATGTTACAGGAGTTCCAAATAAAAATTTGCGATTACTATTTTATGGAAAACACTATGCAAAATACGCTATTGGTTATTCTCCTCAATTATATGAGCTATACAGTCCAAATACCTTAATTGATTTTGCGGCAAACAAAAGTATAGCGATATATGCTATCGATTATCATCCAGGTAAGAATACGCTGTTTTGGATTAGTTTCGAACATGGTCACCGGGAAAAAATTCAAAAACTTTTTTCTGCGAAATTGGATGATGATTTCTTTAGTGATGAAAAAAACGTATTACAAAACCCTGATATTGAATTATTACGGGTAGAAGAGAACTGGAGTCCCAGGTATCATACATGCAGAATTTAATTTCCCTAATTGTGTTTCAAAAAATTTTATTTTGCTTACATCATATTTTGATTGCAGATCATTGGCAGTTGATTATATAGGAAATAAATTATACATTGCTGATCTTAACACAAATTCAATTATAGTTTTAAATTTAGATGGTACTAATAAGACGACCATTTTTTAAAATGAGACTTTAACTCCAATTGAAGTTAAAGTAGATCCTTTCTCGGGATTAATGTTCATTTTAACAATTAACGCTGAGGATAAAGTCTTACAGGTCAAAATCTTTTTTTTTATAAATTATTAATTAAACAATATCAAAATATTATGTTAACTCTGAATATTTTTTACAGATATATCGCTTAAAAATGGATGGAACGGAAGTGCACCTAATTGTTCCCGCAATCAATGATCTAAAAATAAGGAGTGCATATGATAAAACAGGATTTACAATAGATATCAAGAGGAGAAAAGTATATTTTGCAGATGCCAAAAATAAAAAAATTGAATGTAGAAGTTATGAAGGATACTCAATTCCAATAATAAAGGCCTATGGTAGTTATTCAAGTAGAGAACATGAATTGTATGTAGCTAAAGCTGATAATCCATATAATCTGTACCTTTACAAGGATACTCTTTATTGGGCTGAAGCTCACGGTTGTAAGTAATTTTACATTTAATTACTGAGCTAATACGATACGTAATACTTTTGTTGTTTTTAATTGAATGGTTTGATTTTTAGATGAGAGTGATAGTAATTCATTATTGAAATCATGTAAACTCAATGATGTCGGTCTCTGTATTAAAGATTCGATTAAATTAATTTTTACAACAAAAAATAAAGATTTCCTGCTTTATTCTGGAGAATTTTATGGGATAAAACCTATCGATCGTTATGAATATGAAGAGCGCGATATTTCGAATCCATGATGTTTATTATGATTTCTTTAAATATCAAAATCGAATGGTGCCATTTCAGATATCGCCATGTTAAATTCAGGCGGGCTTTTGCACGATAATTCCTTTTACACGATAAAAGTGAAAAATTCTGTTAATGAAAGGTTAGCCAAGGCAATAACTTATGATTGGATCACAAAAACCGTATATTATGTCACGTTGCTCGATAACAGCATGATAGGAAATTTGAAAGCATTAAAATATAAGAAATCTCTTCGTTCAGAATTTTTTAATAATTCCAGATTCTTCGAATATCTTGAAACTATCGGTCTAGATTTAGCAAAAATTTATTCAACTAAACTTATGGTAGTTCATCCATATCGTGGTTACATCTTCATATCTTTAAATGATAATTCAACTATTAGACTAAATTTAGATGATTCAAATAAAACTGTTGTATATAATGTTAAAAATGCTGAGACATTGGCAATCGATTATGATGAGGATCAGTTGTACTGGATAGATTCTGAGAAATATGTAATAAAAAGAGCTGACCTGGATGGAAATAATCAAGAACAAGTATTTAATACATGTTGGAGTAAAATGAATTTGAAGTTTATGTACATATATGAGGAGTATATTTTCATTAGATCCGAAGGAGCTTCTAATACCATTACAATCCATAAAAATAAAAAGAATGCATGTTAAAGATTTTAAAATAGGAATGATTAATTTGTATTATGACAATACTGTAACGTAGACTACGATCAAAAAGTTTTTATTTAGTTTTTTCTTAAATCCGTGAACTCTTTCAAAAACTACTAGATTGTTTTGCAGACAGCAAATAATAAAAATGTAAAGCATTTTATTTTTTTTTATTTTAAAAGATGAAATTTTAAATTATTATAACTAAAATTGAAAGAATATGAAAGGTATCAAGAGGCGCGGCAGCGCCTCGACGGCGAGTTAAGGTACGAATACGAAAACGTCGAGGCGCTCCTCTTATACTTTGAATTAGAGTGTCGAAAATTTTAAAATAGAATCTTTTCAAAATGCATTCATATATTTTATAAATACAAATTGATAATGAAATCAAGAGGCGCGGCAGCGCCTCGACGGCGAGTTAAGGTACGAATACGAAAACGTCGAGGCGCTCCTCTTATACTTTGAATTAGAGTGTCGAAAATTTTAAAATAGAATCTTTTCAAAATGCATTCATATATTTTATAAATACAAATTGATAATGAAAGATTTTTATTTTATCTTTAATTTAAAAAAAGTTTTATGACGATCGGTTTACTCAATCTCGAGAAAACGTAATCTAAAATTTTAAAGTGTCGATTTCGCGTTATGAAAATTCTTCTTCGTCATCAGCCCTTCAATTTTTGTTTCCAGCCTGTGACGTCACACTTTAATATTGTAGGAGAGCTATGAGCATATTTTTTATGTTTTTCGGCTATAGTATAGTAGTTAGTATGATGCATGCGGTTTGTATTCGAGTTAGTATATCATGCTATAGTATATATATCGACGGCGAGTCAGGGTACGAATACGGAAATTATTTATTAATACTTATAATTAAAATAATATTTTCGTATAAACGTATTCTATAATTCTAACATAGTATGATTTTTTTTATTATCAACTAAACCCTTTCTTGTGAATGATGTTTCGTCGACTCGGAGGTCCTCCAACTCACCTAAACATCATCTACAGGAAATGACAAAAATGTATATATTTCCAATTATAATACTAGATGTGTTTCCTCGTGGATGATGTTTCGTGATCCTGGCGGCCATCCTGGCCACCTGGACATCATCTCCAAGAAGTGACAAAAAATTTTAAATTATAATACTAGATTCACTTTCTCGAGAATGATGTTTCGCCGACTTCGAGGTCGTCCAGGTCACCTGGACATCATCTCCAAGAAGTGACAAAAAATTTATATATTTCCAATGAAAATACTAGATGTGTTTCCTTGTGAATGATGTTTCGTGATCCTGGAGGCCATCCTGGCCACCTGGACATCATCTCCAAGAAGTGACAAAAAATTTTAAATTATAATACTAGATTCACATTCTCGAGAATGATGTTTCGTCGACTTGGAGGTCGTCCAGGTCACCTGGACATCATCTCCAAGAAGTGACAAAAAATTTATATATTTCCAATGAAAATACTAGATGTGTTTCCTTGTGAATGATGTTTCGTGATCCTGGAGGCCATCCTGGCCACCTGGACATCATCTCCAAGAAGTGACAGAAAATTTTTAATTATAATACTAGATTCACTTTCTCGAGAATGATGTTTTGTCGACCTGGAGGTCATCTAGGTCACCTGGACATCATCTATAGGAAGTGACAAAAATTTATATATTTTCAATGATAATACTATATGTGTTTCCTTGTGAATGATGTTTCGTGATCCTGGAGGTCATCCTGGCCACCTGGACATCATCTCCAGGAAGTGACGAAAAATTTTTTAATTTCAACTATAATACTAGATGCACTTTCTGAATGATGTTTCGTCGACCTAGAGGTTGTCCAGGTCACCTGGACATCATCTTCAGGAAGTGACAAAAATGTACGTTAATTTGTAATTAATGTATTCAAGCGTCTACTGAAAAATCGTGTTACGATTAATTAAACATAAAAAAATTAATTGAACATAAATGTTTAATTTAATTAAACATTTCATCAAATTTTGTTCACTTTCTAATTTTTTTTGTTTTGAATATTTAATTGTCTATAATTTCTTTATAAATTTTAAAAAGATTTTTTGTTATATTTTGTATCTAGTTTTATAGAGTTATACAAAAGTTATATATAATCATTTTCAGATACAAACTATATCCAGTAAACTATATCGAGTACTTCCGTATTTAATTCATTCTTTTTGATATGAAGTTCGTAATCTTTCAAACTATTAAATAAATATACAATTTTGGCTAAAGAAAGTTTAGAAATCAATCAAGTAATCGTCGAGTATTACTGTATTCAATTCATTCTTTTTAATAAAAAGGAATGAAATTGACATTGATTAATAAGCTCTTTTGTTTCAACTTTTTTAAATAATATAAAATTCATAAAAATACCATTAAATTAGATTATATATTAAAATATTCTTTAATATCTTTAAAAACATGAATTTTTAACGGAGTTATTAAGCTTTGAATATTGGGTGTTTTTGATATATGTTGGTTACAATCTTATGCACGCAACTGTATATATTAAACATTTTAATAATACTGTATTTTCGTATACTAAGGATCTATATTATCATCAATTATGTCGTCCGTATTAATGTTTCAATAATTAGTCCTCTTTTAAAAAAATGATGTCCGGATGTTGTGAAGTATTTTCCTCTTTTAAAAAAACGATGGCCGGATGTTGTGAAACATTTTATACTAAGAATGTGATTGGTGCATTGAATAGAATCATATGATTGACGAAAAACGAGATTTGATTTACTATAATATGCTTAAATAAAATCATGGATTTAGAATTTAATAATAAAAATCATTGATAAAATAATTAAATTATAATTATTGAGTTATAGTTTGATTTTTTAAATAGAATTATTAGTATAAACATCGCTAACTTCCGCTTACAAAAATTCCTTGTGTGAAGTTGTCGAGAGTGCGAAGTACCGCTCTGTATTCATTTGTTATTGTATATTTAAAATTAGAACATGGTAACAATTCTATGTTGAATTTTCTTTTTAAAAATTGTACTATAAAATAGTATATAAAATTAGAAAATACAGATGTTATGAACTTTTTAGCTTATAACAATAGCATAAAATATTTATCTATGAGCCTGGTAAAGTAATTTGGTAAATTTAAAATAAGATTTAAAATATTTCGGAATATTTTAAAATAAATAATAAAAAAACTGATAGGTAATACAATTTTTATAGTATAATTTAGTATATAAAATATTTCTAGATCAGATTAAAAATTTTTTTTCAAAAAAGTATAATATTTGCCTAAAATGTACTATTTTTAAAAGTTTGTTTATTTAATTTCATAATTGAAATTGAATCACACTTAGAATAAACAGTTTTTCTGCAAAATAAAATTAAAAATCTTTTGTTTGAAAGAATAATATAATTACTATAATTAAGAAATTATAAATTAGAATTTTTATTTTTATGTATTTTAAAAATAGGAACGATATACGTATCGTTAAGAATTGATTTGAACTATTTTATTTTTTATATATTTTATGGATTTCATATTGTTGAAAATATTAGTTTTTAAATAACTTCATTCATTAGTTATTGAAAATTGAGGATTCCAATATTATATATTAAAATTTTTCTGGTACCAGAAATTAAAAATTCATAAATGTTAATGAATAAATTTATTTAATAATTTATATTATCTAATGCATTTCTTTTCCTCAAATTTTGCACTAAAATGTGGAGATAGTCAATATTCATGAGTGTAGGTGTAGTGTTCGTTTTATGTCTCCTTAAAATGTGAAATGTTAAGTGATGGTAAATCTGGAAAAGTCGTTTTTATAAACCACATTACATTGTATTAAAAACAGATGTTCTTAATCATGGATAATTTTACATGACTATGTCCAGAGATCGATTTTGGAATTCTCTTAAGATATATCTTGAAAATCAAATACATTAGATTGATATTAAAAATTATGTGTATGAAAAGTTATATATTTGTAAAATAACTTTTGACTTTGTAATAATTTACGTTATTTAAATTTTGAAAGATTTAAGAAATGTCTAAAAAATAATTTAAAAGTTTACTATTTCTTCAATTTTTTAAAATAATAATAAGAAAATGGATATAGTGATAAATATCTTTTAAATGGGATTTATTTTTTTCGAAGTTTTCCGTGTCTATAAATTCATTGATGCCGCGTAAACTGCTCTGATACATTATTATATAACATCAATTTCTTTACTGATGCTAATATTAGTAGATATGAAATTATTACTATTTAATAATGAACAGAAAATAACAACACTATATTAACAGTCAATCATTAAAAATTTACATACATTTAGATTAGATATAGGGCGCGCTTGCGCGCATGGATTTTCTAGTATACTAAGAACGTGATTGGTGCACTGAATAGAATCATATTATTGGCAAAAAAGAAATTTTAATGACTAAAATTTTTTTATATAAAATATTTGATTGAGAATTTAATAATAAAATTCATTGATAAATAATTAAATTATAATTATTGAGTCATAGTTTTATTTTTTTTTAAATTATCAATTATAGGTGCGGTAGCGCCTCGATGGCGAGTTAATTAATATAAACATCGCCCACTTTCGCTCACAAAAATTTGTGTTCCTTTTGTGTGAAGATGTCGAGAGTGCGAAGTATCGCTCTATATTCAATTGTTATTGTATATTTAAAATTGAACATGATAAGAATTCTATGACATTTACTTCTCAATTATGTTTTTAAAAATTGTACTATAAAATAGTATATTAAGCAATAAATTTAGAAAATACAAATGTTATAAACTTTTTAGCTTATAACAGCACCATGAAATATTTATCCATGAGCCTGGCAAGTAATTTTACAAATTTCAAATAAAATTTAAAATATTTCGAAATATTTGAAAACAAATAATAAAAAATCGATAATACAATTTCGATAGTTTAATTTAATATCTAAAATATTTCTAAACAATAAGAATTTTAATTCATAATAACAGGGATCATATATATTATTATGATAATAAACGATTTTATTTATATGCATTTTATCATTTTAATATTATTAAAAAAAATGAATGAAATACAAAATTACTTGACAATTTTTTGATCGATTTCAAAACTTTTGTTAGTCAAAATTGTGTATGAAGTACTGTTAAAAGTTGAAATTGAAATAAACACACATACATATATATATATATATATATATATATATATATATATATATATATATTTCAAACATTATAAAGAAAAAAATACTATTCAATAATAAAAGTGCCTAAAATGTATTTTTTTTTTAAGTATGTTTATTTAATTTTAAAATTCAAATTGAATCATTCCTAGAATAAAGAGCTTTTCTGCAAAACAAAATTTAAAAGTCCTTTGAAAAAATAGTATAATACTATAATTAAGAAAATATAAATTAGAAGAATTCTTATTTTCATTTGTATTTTAAAAATAGGAATGATATACAAATCGTTGAGAATTTAGCTATTTAATTTTTTATATATTTTATGAATTTTATATCGTTGAAAACATTATTAATTTTATATCTTAGAAATCAAAGACGATATTTAAAAGTTGATATAAAACTTATGTAGATAGATAGATATTATTTTATTTTGTATAAGAGTACAAAAACGGGTAATATTGCACAATTAATATCACAGTCAGTCACTAAATCTAATAATACTGAATAAGTAAGTCACAAACAAAAATAAATAAAAGTGATATTACAGAGTAATGATAGAATACACGCAATGTCAATAAAAATAATCAAATAAATAAAAATTAGTCATACAATATCTATAGATTGATATATCAATCACAATATTAAAATTTAAAAGAATTAAATTTAATATATAATAAAATGAAATAACAAGCGTATGCAATAGCATGAAACGCAGTCAAGAATAAAATCAAATGAAAACTCTCAATCACCAACCATTGAGCCAACACTCATACAATAAATACACTCAGACCTTAAGCCTTTATACGGGACGTTACAAAAATAAATTAAATAAATTAACATAAATTAATAGTAAAAAAAAATATTAATCGATGTCGAGCAAGTACCCTCTCACCGCTGCTTTGAACTTGCTGAGAGATGGAAGATGTTTAATCTCAGCAGGTAGGGAGTTCCAAAAATGCGCGCCTTGAACTTGGAAGGAATTCCTGCCAATCTCAGTACGCATAAAGGGCACCGCTAGATCCCTGATTTCTCCCCTAGTAGTCGCCCTAGGTACACATCTAGTGAAGAGACCCACTAGATGCTCCGGAGTATTCATGCGTACGATCTTGTACATAAGTACAGCCAAAAAATACTGTCTCCTCGAATCAATACGCAGCCAATCCAACGCGACTCTATAAGGAGAAATATGAGCTCCCATTCTTACACCCAATACATATCTCACGCACGAATTCTGCAGTTTTTGTATTCTTCTCTTCAAGTCCTGAGAAGCATTGAACAGAACCACCGAACAGTAATCGAGATGTGGAAACACCAGGGTAGTTGCAAGTTGTTTACGCAGAGCCTCCGTGGTGTACCGACGAAAAAACCGCAAAGCCTACAACACTCTGTTGAATTTTTTTGTAACCATATTAATGTGAGGCTCCCAAGAAAGCTTAGAGTCAAGCATAACATCCAGGCTCGTTACAATGTCAGAGAAAGGAATGCTGACACCTCCCTCAAGGTCAATCGTCCATGGCGTCCTAGCATAAAATGAATTGATAAACCGATTACTGCCAAAGACGATTGCCTTAGTCTTGCTAGCATTTAAAGTGAGTGAGGCACCAGCCGCCCACTCCGACACCGCATTGGCCACCCTCCGTAAGATTAGGATATCCGTATCCACATTCTCATGAGGAACCTGCGTATAAATCTACAGGTCATCTGCATACAGTAGGTGCTCAATACAACCAGAGCCAAGAGCATCATGTACGTTGTTAATGTAAAGGCAAAACAACAAAGACCCAGTACCGATCCCTGTGGAACTCTTAGATTGGTTGTTAGCCAACCTGATTCTTCTTGTAAGTGTGTTGAAACCATTTGTTTCCTTCCTGAAATATAAGAGTTAATCCACACGAGAGCGGCCCTGGAAAACCCCATCGATCTAAGCCTTGCAAGTAATTTAGAGGGAGAGATCGTGTCGAATGCCTTACTAAAGTCAAAAAGTAAAAGTAACGTGACGAGTTTTTTGTCAAGACCTGACCTTATATCGTCTGTTAATTTAAGTAAAGCTGTCTGCATAGAGTGATTTTTGTGGCCATCCTCGCCACGAGCCTGCAATGAGAAATGGGAAATCGCAAGAACAACATCATTGATATTAATTGGTTTAAAAGCAAAACCATCTTCACTACATTCAGTAAGAACCCTCCCGCGAAGCTCATCATCGTGCGGCGAGACCGACACCCCAGCAAAGTGCGCGTTAAGCTCATAAGGAGTGAATCCATTCAAGTCCCCTTAAGATCCGGTTAAGAGTTTCAGGTCTCTCAGCTCTTTTCAGACATTACTATTTGCAAGTGCTTCGAACAGTCTATTATGATAGTATGTGGTCTTTGCAAGTTCAGTCTGTTCGTCTAACGTTTTACGTAAATGCAGAAACTCAGTCAGGTATTGCGTTTCGTTTGTCCATTTGTATCTTCTGTAAATAGCATCTCGCTTGCGTCGCATCTGCGACAATTCTTTACTTAACCATGGTGGGCTATTCTTCGTATGCTTAAGTATTTTCACTGGTGCCAAACTCTCTATGACAGAAGTAAAACTGTCACAAATGCAGCCAAGTGCAGACTCTGGGTCGACAGTACCAGCTGTTAATGGTGTCCAATCATAGCCGGCTAGTTTGGATATCGGAGATAAAATCTTATGTTTTCAACAGCGGTTCTCATCCAAAACATCAAAGGAAAAAATAAGCAGCCGAATCGTAACCTTTTTGTGGCTAAACCCGAATCGGTACTTTTTTGTGGCCGAATCCGAATCGGTACTTTTTTGTGGCTAAACCTGAATCGGAACCTTTTTCTGACTTTATCCGAATCGTTACTTTTTTGTGCCCAATTTCGAATCGGAACTTTCTTCCTCCCACCTGACGAAATGCTCTCTCCCCCCTCCTCCGTCTTGCCAGAAATCTGCCATTTCTATGACATACAAAATTAATACCCCTTTCTTTGGCATATTTCTTAAGATCTTCGGAATTTTTATAAATCTCCTTTTTGAGATATTCGTTAAAAAAAATTGAAAGTGATTCTTAATGACAAAAAAACTAGCTAAACGAGTAAGGTCAATATCCGCAGTTGAGAAGCTAGTAATTTTTATTATTTGTATAAAAATTTCTCGCACCAGACTCTCCTCCGATAATCTAATCATCAGCGAGACGGGATCCTCCGGACCGTCTCCGATCTCACTGTTTTTAGTGTTAGGTGATGTCAACATAGCAACCGACAATATTTGCGACTTTGTTATAATTGAAAGTATAGCACCAAGGACAGCAGAAGCATAATCGTCCAGAGGAACATCAGCCGCTAAGCAGTCCAGTCTGCTGGAGATGAAATAACCGCCCTCGGCGCCACAATTATGTTTGTTTTAGTGGAGCTGTTTTTGTTGACCTATATTGGCTTGTGCTTTTGGAATGTTAGTGTCCGGTGTTGAATTCGTATCTATATTTGTGTGTGGACTATTATCATCCCGCCTGGAAATGCTAGCAGCTGGTAATGGCACCCCTGTGGCGACCACTAATGGCCCCTAGGTAGCGGTAGGGCAACCACGGCTTGCCCACAATAGCGCCACTATTCTATTTTCAGGCGGGATGCTCATCCACGCGCTCCAGTACATTGAGATTCGATGTATAAAAAGCTATATTTGTAAAATGATTTTTGATTTTGTAATAGTTTAACTTATTTAAATTTTGAAAATGCTTGCACGCTTTAAAGATTTAAGAAGTCTAAATAATAAGAAAAGTTTACTACTTCTTTAATCATCTTAAATAATAATAAAAAAATGAATAATGTAATAATATTTCTTTTGTATGTATTTATTTTTCTCGAAGTTTTTTGTGTCTCATGTATTGAATGAATTTAATTAATGGCGTATAGACTGCTCTGGCACATTGCGTTTGCGTTTGTTGAACACTCCCACTACGTTAAGACTCGTGAACTCCGTGTAGAACATATAAGTAGGAGATACCGTGAAGGACGTAATTTCTGATCACTTAGGAGGTATTTCTGATCACATATTTACATGTAAAAAAGTAAAAGTATATTTCTTTTTCACACAAACGAAGCATTTCTTACGCTCAATCTATTTTTTCTCATAAATCAAAAAAAAGTTTTTCCTACTAAAATCTTATAGATTATGATTTATAATATAAATATTTTAAATATTATAAAGAAAACAATACTATTCAATAATAAACGAGCCTACCCTGGTAGAAATTAGTCCGTGCTACTAGACAGTTTTAGCTAGAATAATCAAGTTCTAGACAGACCTGTACAGATGAACTAGATAGATCTGTCGTGGCGTGTAACGCCTTTCCCTTCTAGATGTTCGTATAGTTTACCCTTATAGAACTGTACAGTTCTATCGAGGCGTTAACGTATATTAAAGATTAGGCGCAACATAATTTCATATAGACGCTTTAGTTTGTTATTGTATTTCATGGCGTCACTTGCACGAACATGTACTATGCTGAAATGTATTGTCGCGTGTATGTAAACATTCTGTCCTTGTCTCTCCCATGATAAGAAAGAGAGATAGCGATAGAGACGCAATTATAAATCCCAGCCTATGCGTGATACAAGCATTTTTACTTTCAATGACTTTCTAGTGATAGTTTTGTTGTACTTTCCGTTGTACAGTTGATTTTTGATTTTGTAATAGTTTAAATAATTTAAATTTTGAAAACGCTTTTAAGATTTAGGAAGTCTAAATAATAAGAAAAGTTTACTACTTCTTTAATTATCTTAAATAATAATAAAAAACTGAATAATGTAATAATATTTCTTTTGTATGTATTTATTTTTCTCGAAGTTTTTTGTGTCTCATGTATTGAATGAATTTAATTAATGGTGTATAGACTGCTCTGGTACATTAGTATATAACATCAATTTCTTTACTGATGCAGATATTAGTAGATATGCAACTATTATATATTAATAATAAACAGAAAATAATAATATTATACATTCACAATCAGTCGTTAAATATTCATAGATTTAGATTAGATATAAGGCGCGTGCTTGCGCGCATGGATTTCCTAGTGAGAAAAAAAAAATAATCACTTCATTATAGCAATTCGATTGTTTTGAATTTTGTCAGGAAGGTCGATGAGTTAATTACAAATTATTTTACCATGTAAACTTGTAAGTCAATACTACAATTATAGTTAATAACAAAAACTTAAAAAAAAATAGAATAAAATAAACGTTTAGTATACAGGAAATTGGTAAAAAATAGACTAATTGTTTAAATTTATCATTATTTCAAATTTAATTGTCTAACTATTATAAAATGTATTTAAAAAATATGTCATGTCAATATTACGATTTATTTATGTTTAGAAGCATTTTTTTTGAGAACTTGGATTCTAAGGGGTGCTTTTTTGGATTTTACCTTATTACGTCGCAATTTATCTTTATGAGTTAAAAGCAGGACAGCAATTCGATTGTTTTGAATTTTGTCAGCTAGGTCGATGAGGGAATTGAATTCTTTTGTAGAGGGAAATGAAGGGCTATTTTTCAATAAGAGTTCTACGATATCTGGGTTAGAATTTTCTATAGCTGTATAAAGAGGTGATTTTCGGTTGAATTTATGGACGGGATTTAGGTCAACGCCGTGATGGATTAATAATTGGACCATTGATGTTGAGTTATTTTTAATGGCAATGTACAATGGTGTTAGATTTAGTTTAGTAGTAGCTTCGATGTTTGCATGATGTTTTAATAAATATTTTGTAATTTCATAATGATTGTATTTTACAGCAATATGCAAAGGAGTGAAGCCATATTTAGGTTCGATGGAATTAACGTTGATATGGGTTTTAAGAATTTTGCTAACTGCGATAGAATTAACGGTCATATGGGTTTTAAGAAGTTTTCTAACTTCGTGAAGGTCGCCGCGTTGTACTGCTGAATGTAGTGGTCGTTGGAAGCTTTGAGCCATGATGATAGATGTTGATTAAATAGGTCAAGTGTAAAGAGTACTGAAGAATTTAAGATGTGCTGCTGGTGTTGCAAAACTAAGAATGATTGGACATCACCGTCTCAAGCAGTATATATACGCTAAAAAAAATGGGCAGGGTTTTTAAAAGTACTCTGATTGGTTGGCAGTCAAGTGGAACGAATAAAACCTTGTTACCTGACCATTAAATTTCTATTGGAGGAAAAGATATCCAATATTTTTAGTCTAGTAAAAATATAAAATTTTATTTATAATAATATTCGTTCTTTTTTCAACAGAATTGAATTTAAATTTTTTGTTTTGATTTTAATTTTTTTACTATTTATCAATACTTATGTTGGCTGAAGAAATTTGAGAGACAACGGTGGCTCATAGAGCTGCGGATGTATGACACTCGCGCAATTTGCGAAACACGAAAATAGACTGTTTAAGAGGACGCTGGATCTCTCTATCCTTCTCTAATTAAAAAATGTAAATTTTTAGGAAAACTAGTTATTATTGATAGAAATTAAGGGTTGTCCGCAACTTCTATAGCGAAAAACAATATTTTGTCTGATGAGAGCAAATTAATTTTGTTGCTTTTTTTTCAAGTAAAGTTTAACATACTTAAATAACGTATTCTCTAGCCTAATTTAGGATTTTGTAAGTATGTCAAACTTTACTTGAAAAAAAAGCAACAAAATTAATTTGCTCTCATCAGACAAAATATTGTTTTTCGCTATAGAAGTTGCGGACAACCCTTAATTTCTATCAATAATAACTAGTTTACCCAAAAATTTACATTTTTCAATTAGAAAAGAATAGAGAGATACAGCGTCCCCTTAAAGTCAGTTAGTGAAGAAAGGTTTTGGAGATCGATTAGAGAACATGGCTTTCTGAATCGATTGTTTGATTTACGACGGTAATTTTCAAGAAATTTTCTGCTAGGATTACTATGTTTAGAGAGAGAGAGAGACAGAAATTCGCTGCTTCTGGAATTGAGTCGATTCCGGTTTCTTTTAGGATTTGATTATTTCGAATAGACCAGGGGATCTGAAGAGAGGAGCGTAGGTAACACCCAGGTATTTTGCTGAAGGACTCCAGTCAACATGATAGTTGTTAACTATGAGATTTGAAGGAGTACGATTTCGTCGAGAGAAGAATATGGCAACAGATTTGGATTCGTTGATTGCTGCTCTCCAAGTATGGTACCATCTAACCACTTCTGGAGTGGATTTGTTTAGTACGTAAGAACAATGAGTGATGATTTTTGAAGTATAAATGAGGGCTGAGTCGTCGGCATATTGAGCAAACTAGGACTTTATTGTTCTTGGGGTAGTCATAAGAGAATATATTAAAGAGAGGGGGAGAGATTTTCGAACCTTGGGGGACCCCTGCCATTATAGCTGTAGGAGAATAGAGAGACTTACCCACGCGAACCCGAATGGTCCTGTCAGTGAGATAGGATTTGATGATGCCTATGAGGTAGTGTGGAAATTCTAGTTTAATGAGTTTGTAGATCAGACCTTCGTGCCAGACTCTGTCAAAGGCTTGTTTTACATCTAGCAAGAGCATGCTGATGTGTTTTCTCTTGTCGAGGTTGTCGGCTATGAACTCCGACACACGGAGAAGTTGGTAAGCTGAGGCATGTTTTCTACGGAATCCATGTTGAAATTCGGGGACGATACTTCTTTCGTCATCGAATTGGTCAATACGACAGCGAATGTCCTGTTCGGCAATTTTACTTAAAGAGTAGAGTAGATGGGTCGATAGCTAGATACAGAACTTGAGGGCTTACCAGGTTTAGGAATTAGGATAGCTATTGCTTCTTCCCAAGCTTTGGGAAAGTATCGTAATCTCAACATTGCATTGACAATTTTGGTAATAGCGACAATGTGTTGACGGGGAAGAATTTTGAGAACTCCATTCCTAATGCCGTCAGAGTCTGGAGCTTTTCTATTTTTAGGGAGCGTATGATTTTCGAGATTTCATGGGGAGAAGTGTGTCGGAATTCAGCGTCAGAAAATTGAAATTCACGCACAGTCTCGGTAACGTGCTCGTGGAAAAAAGAGGTTTTATTCGAGCTGGGGAGTGGAGAGCATTGTTCTTCTAGAGAATCAGCGAAGATTTCGGCTTTCTCTTCATCAAGAGAGTAGGAAATATTGTCTCTTTTTAAAGCAGGTAAATGGGTTTTGCGATCGCGGAGGAAGTTGATAATTTTTCAATTGCTTTTAGGATTGACCTCAGCTTAAGTTATGTAGTTTTCGAAGGCGAGGTCATTTGTTTCTTTAAGAGCTGAGGTGAGTTCTTTTCGGATAGCGTTTAAGCGAGTATGATATATGGGGTTTCGATAAGTTTGCCAGAGTTTACGGATTCTATTTTTCGTTATGATTAGCTTTTTTGTAGAGCTGGAAAGGCTTGTTTTGCGGGATTTAGGAGTGATAAATGAGCTGGCCTTTTCTATTGAGTTGGTTACCTCGTTAGTGAGATTCGGGATGGCTGCATCGATATCTTCGATGGAGTGTATCTGACTGCAATTGAAGGAGGATGTTTTGAGGATATATTTTGGATGAAGGAAGTCGATACTTGTTTTGGTAGGAGAATTGAGGGTAGGATTTAGTGGTATTTCGATATATACCGGATTGTGGTCTGAATTTAACTCTGCGAAGGTCCAAAGGTCCTTGTCGAGAGAGATATTTCTCGTGAGAAAAATATCTAAAATGGTTGTTGATCAGTGGTACCAAGTAAGTGTGTTGGGGAAGCTGAGGCCTCGATAGAGAAATTGTGGCGAAGGTGAGTACTCCAGAGAGAGTTTCCTTTAGTGTTGTTTGAGAGACAACCCCAATGTTTGTTTTTGGGATTCAGGTCTCCAGCAACAACGTTGGGAGTATTTGAATAAAAAAGTAGGAAGATCTCGGACATATTATTAGTTTTTGGAGGAGAGTAAAGAGAGAAGATACGGAGGGACCTATTTGTGAATTCAGTTTGAGTGCCAACCACTTTGCAGGTGATGGCCGTATTGATGCTGATAGGTTTGTGACGAATAGAGTTTCTGACGAGCATAGCAACGCCACCTCCTTGTGAGTTGGAGCGATCTTTTCTGTAAATTGTGAAGTAGGGGATGAATAAATTCTTATTAGGATTTAGGTGGATCTCGGTTATGCAGGCAACATCGATGAGGCTAGACTTAAGAATGGCCTCGAGCTCTGTAACTTTCGTTCTATTTTGCGACAGAATGCTGTTAGCATTCCAAGTAAGAATTTTGAGGGGTTCGTCTTTATTAACTGATGATTGGGAGCAAGGAGTCGAAGAAGTTACGAAAAAGCTGTTTAAGAAGTTGAGCTTTCGGGCTGTGAATTGGGACCGCTTTTGGTAGATTCGGTACGGTGGCTGGCGGTGTTGGAGGCTGGGACTAATATTGTGGTTGAGATATATTTTGTGGTCGAGAGGCAGGTTAGGAGTTGGTTACCTTGGCGTAGCTAACGTTGGGGTTTCGAAGAAGAGGCTTTCTGATAGGTGTGTTAGAGGTTGGTGGAGTTGTGGTGGGGTCTTATCGGGACTTTGGGACAGCCGCCGTAAGTAGCTCGATGCGGGCCTTGACAATTGGCACTGGATGGAGTAGTATTTGGTTGATCTTTAGTACGGCAGGAGGCAGTAGCACAATTTCGTGAGCAAAAGGCGTATCGCCAGTCTACATGACAGTAGTTTGCTGTGTCGAAGTATCCAAGACAGCGACGGCATATGGAAGCTGCGTTAGATTTTCGTTCGAATGCTTAAACCCTGAAGGTTACTTAAATTAAAAATTGATTTGGTTGATGGAGCGGATGGATCGAGAACTGCGACGAGGGGTCAGATACTATCTCCTCTCTTTATCCTATAGACGCTTTTAACTGCGGGGATTTTAGTGGTAAGTTCGTCCAGGATGTCTTTTTTGATATTGTTTCAGTGACACCTCTGATGACGACGATCAGATCCTTGTCTTCTTCCAATTGATTGGTGGTGTATTGAATTTTTTTTATCGAATTGGGCGGTAAGGGCACGAAAATCGTTTACTGTTTTGGGATAAACCATGACAGATTTGGCAGTGTTTTTGTCTTTGCGGACTTCTACGTCGAAGGAATTGATTTTGGCGTTGATTTGTGGCCAAAGTTCTTTGTTAAGGATACAGGTAGAAGAGGGACTACGTTTTGCAGTAGAGTCTTCCTCTTCTTCTTCTGTAGAAGAAGAGCCAGAAGACTTGAGGAGGTAACATTGCGTTTGCGTTTGTTTGGGGGGGTTCATTTGAGAGTTGTAAGAAGAGGATTGTATTCGTGTATTTGTTGCAGATTTTTTAAAAGTATTACTAATGTTTGGTGAACTTAAGTGTGAGGTTGCAGCGGGAGTAAAGTTTGCTGTTTTACTGTTGAGGATCGGTGATATTTCCATTTTATTAGAGTGATTTGCGCGGAGCTTTTGCAAGGCTACTTCTAAAGTGGTCGAGGTGGGTAGGTACTGGTTGATGGCTTGTACCAGTTGCTCCATTGAGGGAGTACTTGGTCAAAGAGTAGCTCAAGAGTCATGTTAGTTGAGAGAAGGTATATTTTAATACTAGTATAGTTCCGTACGGTAACCCTTAGAAGGACTGTTACACTCAGTAGAGAATGTGTATTTAGGTCTTCACTGCAGTTTAAAAATGAACCCTGTGCCGCTGGCGTTCGTGGCTTTTACCATCAGAGCACGGACCTTAGCTTTTACAGTCGAACGCCCTTATTGGCTATTCATCATATTAGTCAAAAAGACGAGTACAACACTCGCACTACGTTAAGACTCGTGAACTCAGTGTAGAACATATAAGTAGGGGATAATACAATTTCGATAGTTTAATTTAATATCTAAAATATTTCAAATATTATAAAGAAAACAATAGTATTCAATAATAAACGTGCCTACCCTGGTGGAAATTAGTCCGGGCTACTAGACAGTTTTAGCTAGAATAATCAAGTTCTAGACAGACCTGTATAGATGAACTAGACAGATCTGTCGTGGCGTGTAACGCCTTTCCCTTCTAGATGTTCGTATAGTTTTCCCTTATAGAACTGTACAGTTCTATCGAGGTGTTAACGTATATTAAGAGGCGGTCGGAACCAAATCGGTGACTTGCGGTATATATCAAGTCAGCATTTTTCGCTTTACGATAATATTTTGCATATTTTTATGGCTTAAACTATTTCAAATTATTCTTTATATACATGACTAGAGGAAATGACTATATTTTACCATATGAATAAGTAAATTAATTATTATAAGCATTTATTACAAATATCAAACTGACTTGACATATGCCGCATGCAAAACTGTCGTGTCGATTGTTAGGTGGCATTTTTCGCTTTATAACAATATTTTGTATATTTTTGTGGCTTTAACTATTTTAAATTATTCTTTATATACATGACTAGAGGAAATGACGATATTTTTACCATATTAATAAATGAATAAATTATTATAAGCATTTATTACAAGCACCGAACTAAGTCACCGATTTGGTTCCGACCGCCTCTTAAGGATTAGGCGTTAACGTATATTATTTCATGGCGTCACTTGCACGAATATGTACTATGCGGAAATGTATTGTCGCGTGTATGTAAACATTCTGTCCTTGTCTCTCGCATGATAAGAAAGAGAGATAGCGATAGAGACGCAACTATAAATCCCAGCCTATGCGTGATACTAGCACTTTTACTTTTAATATGACTTTCTAGTGATAGTTTTGTTGTACTTTCCGTTGCACAGTTGATAAATTTTTTTAATTTTTATCCATTGATGTTTTTGCACACCATAGTTGAAGAAAAGGTGCAATGAAAGAACATAATTAGGTTAGGTTTGGCTTTACTTCGTCACTGCTGCATGATTTGTAGGTTGGTAGCGCACGCATTCAAGGGTTATATTAATCTACATCCATCTAGTTTTTCTTATCTAGAATAATCTAGTTTTACTATAAAGGCCTAGAGAGCTTATACGGGCGCCTAGATAAAATTTCTACGAGGCTAAAATGTATTTTTTTTTAAGTTAGATAGATATTATTATTTATTTTGTATAAGAGTACAAAAACGTGTAATACAAATTATAAATATAGAAACAATAAATATTGCACAAAATGTTATAAAAAAGTATAAATATATATATATATATATATATATATATGTAAATGTAAATATTGCACAATTAATATCACAGTCAGTCCCTAAATCTAATAATACTGAATAAGTAAGTCACAAACAAAAATAAATAAAAAGTGATATCACAGAGTAATCATAAAATACACGAAATATAAATAAAATACACGCAATATAAATAAAATATACGCAATATAAATAAAAATAATCATATAAATAAAAATCAGTCATACAATATCTATCAGTTACAATATTAAAATTTAAAAGAATTAAATTTAATACATAATAAAATAAAATAACAAGCGTATGCAATAGCATGAAACGCAGTCAAGAATAAAATCAAATGAAAACTCTCAATCACCAACCATTGAGCCAACACTCATACAATAAATACACTCAGACCTTAAGCCTTTATACGGGACGTTACAAAAATAAATTAAATAAATTAACATAAATTAATATTAAAAAAAAATATTAATCGAGGTCGAGCAAGTACCCTCTCACCGCTGCTTTGAACTTGCTGAGAGATGGAAGATGTTTAATCTCAGCAGGTAGGGAGTTCCAAAAATGCGCGCCTTGAACTTGGAAGGAATTTCAGCCAATCTCAGTACGCATAAAGGGCACCGCTAGATCCCTGATTTCTCCCCTAGTAGTCGCCCTAGGTACACATCTAGTGAAGAGACCCACTAGATGCTCCGGAGTATTCATGCGTACGATCTTGTACATAAGTACAGCCAAAAAATACTGTCTCCTCGAATCAATACGCAGCTAATCCAACGCGGCTCTATAAGGAGAAATATGAGCTCCTATTCTTACACCGAATACATATCTCACACACGAATATTGCAGTCTTTGTATCCTTCTTCTTAACTCCTGAGTAGCATCAAGCAGTTTGTTTATTTAATTTTAAAATTCAAATTGAATCATTCCTAGAAAAAAAACCTTTTTTGCAAAAAAAATTTAAAAGTCTTTTGTTTGAACATATAGTACAATACTATAATTAAGAAAATATAAACTAGAAGAATTCTTATTTTCATTTGTATTTTTAAAATAGGAATGATATACAAATCATTGAGAATTCAGCTATTTAATTTTATATATATTTTATGAATTTTATATTGTTGAAAACATTTTTAAATTTTAAATAAATTCATTTATTAGCTATTAAGAATTTTCGGTTCCCATGTTTTTAATCATGGACAATTTTATACGACTTTTATATGTCCAGAGATCGATTTTGGAATTCACTTATGATATATCTTGGAAATCAAAGACGATATTTAAAGGTTAATGTAAAACTTAATTTCTAATGTAATAGTAATTTTCTTAAATAATAATAAAAAAATGAATAAAGTAATAATATTTCTTATGTATGGGATTTATTTTCCTCGAAGTCTTTCGTGTCTCATGTATTGAATGAATTTAATTAATGGCGTACAGACTGCTCTGATACATTAGTATATAACATTAATTTCTTCACTGATGCAGATATTAGTAGATATGCAACTATTATTGTTTAATAATAAACAGAAAATAATAATATTACATTCACAATCAGTCGTTAAGTATTTATAGATTTAGATTAGATATAGGGCGCGTGCTTGCGCGCATGGATTTCCTAGTGAGGAAAAAAAAATAATCACTTCATTATAGCAATTCGATTGTTTTGAATTTTGTCAGGAAGGTCGATGAGTTAATTACAAATTATTTTACCATGTAAACTTGTAAGTCAATACTACAATTATAGTTAATAACAAAAACTTAAAAAAAAATAGAATAAAATAAACGTTTAGTATACAGGAAATTGGTAAAAAATAGAATAATTGTTTAAATTTATCATTATTTCAAATTTAATTGTCTAACTATTATAAAATGTATTTAAAAAATATGTCATGTCAATATTACGATTTATTTATGTTTAGAAGCATTTTTTTTTGAGAACTTGGATTCTAAGGGGTGCTTTTTTGGATTTTACTTTATTACGTCGCAATTTATCTTTATGAGTTAAAAGCAGGACAGCAATTCGATTGTTTTGAATTTTGTCAGCTAGGTCGATGAGGGAATTGAATTCTTTTGTAGAGGGAAATGAAGGGCTATTTTTCAATAAGAGTTCTACGATATCTGGGTTAGAATTTTCTATAGCTGTATAAAGAGGTGATTTTCGGTTGAATTTATGGACGGGATTTAGGTCAACGCCGTGATGGATTAATAATTGGACCATTGATGAT
Organism: Anastatus disparis; assembly: GCA_017163975.1. Lineage (NCBI taxonomy): Eukaryota > Metazoa > Arthropoda > Insecta > Hymenoptera > Eupelmidae > Anastatus > Anastatus disparis. The sequence goes on along the minus strand of JAFFSR010000264.1, from coordinate 1,021,364 downwards.
GAGTTATTTTTAATGGCAATGTACAATGGTGTTAGATTTAGTTTAGTAGTAGCTTCGATGTTTGCATGATGTTTTAATAAATATTTTGTAATTTCATAATGATTGTATTTTACAGCAATATGCAAAGGAGTGAAGCCATATTTAGGTTCGATGGAATTAACGTTGATATGGGTTTTAAGAATTTTGCTAACTGCGATAGAATTAACGGTCATATGGGTTTTAAGAAGTTTTCTAACTTCGTGAAGGCCGCCGCGTTGTACTGCTGAATGTAGTGGTCGTTGGAAGCTTTGAGCCATGATGATAGATGTTGATTAAATAGGTCAAGTGTAAAGAGTACTGAAGAATTTAAGATGTGCTGCTGGTGTTGCAAAACTAAGAATGATTGGACATCACCGTCTCAAGCAGTATATATACGCTAAAAAAAATGGGCAGGGTTTTTAAAAGTACTCTGATTGGTTGGCAGTCAAGCGAATCGAATAAACCCTTGTTACTTGACCATTAAATTTCATGATTTTATTAGAGGAAAAGATATCCAACATTTTTAGGCTAGTAAAAAAATAAAATTTTATTTATAAGAATACTCGTTTTTTTAACAGAATTGAATTTAAATTTTTCGTTTTAAAGTATAATTTTTTATTCTTTTATTTAGATTGAGATAAATTTTAGCAACAAGATCAATAGCGTTTAATGAAATTTTGAAATATCATATATCTATTAAAATTTACTTGAACAATGTTTTTAAAATATTATCACAGATCTTAGATTGCTGATATAGAACCATCTGCAAAAAGAGCTCAAGCTTAGCAAAGCTTACAAAAATTTGTCTATAAGTCTTCCAATTGAAAGTTGCAACATAAACATTGAATATTAAAATGAATAGCCTATTTTTTAACAGTGAAAAAAAAGAACTGTGAAAAAATTTTAACTTTTTTATACGGTTCAATAAAGAAAGACTAATTTCAGATGTGCCTTAACACTTGATCAACAAGGAACATCAGTATGATAATTTGATATCTTGATTATTTTATAGAGTTTTCATTGATAATTATATGGTGTAGATGATTGGAACTCATTAATATTAACAATTTTGAAATTAAATAACAATTATAAGCAAGTAAAATACGAGTAAAATTTAAATTGATAGTAGCGTAACATGCAAAGCGTAGAAGTATAGTCATTTCGGCGTTGTATTATAAAATGCTTCGGAGAATCTCCTATTACTACGCACGATTGCTATTGCTATACTATACATAAGTTACCTCCTCACCGCTCCTACGACGCTAATACATACGTGAAACAAAATTTAAATTTATGATTTTATTAAAGATGATTTCAACAAACAATTTCACATAATATCAATCTTTTTCGATTCATCATTCACGGAGTGTTTACTTTTGGCTCGTATATAGTTTTCGCTTTCTTTTTCTTAATTTATCATTCACGGAACGCCTAGTATTTGCTGTTTTAAAGTTTTCGTTTTTATTTTTTGAATCATCATTCGTGAAGTGCATAGTTTTTGTTTGTTATTGTCTTTTATTAGTACAGATTTAATATGGCGAATTTATATCACTCGAGCTATAAAATAATATAAGATACTCGTGACTTCAGTGGCCCATTATTTCACGGCGTTTAGCATTATCTCACGCCGTCAAATAATGGGCCACTTATGTCACTTGTATCTTAATGTACTATTTACGTATTTGTAAATATTGTAATCATGAAAAATTCTTAAAATCAAAATAATAACAACGTAATTAGTATTCTGCATTTTTTGTGATTAATTAGCTAACAACGTATGGTAATTTCTAAAAGTTACAGGTTATATTATGATTCCAAAAAGACCCGAGACAAACAAATTTACAATTCACGAAGAAGACATGACCAAATGGAAATTCCGTACCCACAATCAATTTCCAAAGTTTATTATTATTTTTTAGCCTTCGCCGAAAATTAATTTGTAAACAAATGAAACAAAGTTTCATAATATCGTATCATTATTTTATTTTGATGATCGTTAATAAATAATTGAAAAATAAAACATCTAAAAGATTTTCATTTATGTCTTACATCTATAATACATGTTTTTGTACGTCAAAAACAAATCTATAATCAATTGTGGAATTGATTATAGACTTATCTTTATAGTCTTTATCTGGTATTCCCGTTTAACTTTTTTTCAATAAGAAATACAGGCTTTTACGAATACTGTTGATATGTCATGATATAAAAGTTGAATGTTGGGCAATTAGTCTCAGTTAACTTCTGAACTGTGGCTATTTCGATTCGTATAAGTTACCAAATTCTTATTTAATAATGAAAAACATAAAACTTCTGCTGATACTTTTAATGAATTGTGCTTTAATGCTTCCAATAATGTCTGATGGTAAGTTTTAAACAATTAGTATTATATGTGATTGCATGTGAAATTTTTAATTTGTTCTAATTAAATTCTGAATAATAATAATATCATTTAACGGCATTAAAATCTTTGTATTAACAGGTTATATTTATTACATGTTTTAAAATTATTTTACAATTTTACATGTTAAAGTTTTATTTTTTGTACATGAAAAGACTATAAATAAATCTCAATAAACTTTTGATTTATTTTTTTTTTTGAGTAAAAACTGATATATTTTATTTTAATTTAATATTTTGATTATATAGTACCGATCCTCTGTACGAAGGACCCTTGCTATACGCGTTTATTCTTCTACGATTCAAACAATTTTGCTTATACACATGAACCTCACGAAGAAACACTTACTAAGGAACTAAAATTTATAAAATTAAATCATGGCGTAAGTGTTCAAACTCTTGATTATCATTCGAAAAAAAATTTATTATTTTGGATAAAGCCACAAAACAAATTCAATGAAAATGCAAAATTGTATTCAATGGAATGGAATTACAGAGAAGCTTGCCTCATTGATAATTATTATAATATACAAGGTCTTAATGCTTTTGGTTGTAACAGTCCTATTCATGAATATTGGAGTGAAAATGTGCAAATTCTACGGGAAGAAGATTGGAATCCAAGGTAAATTTAATTCATGATAAGCTATTTATTATTTTTGAAAAGTTATAACTTGAAGATTTGAAATGTTAACGATTTTTTTAGAGGGATTAAAATACTATCATTTGCTTTTTATATTTTGATGTAAGTGGTTGATTTGCGAGATATTCATAAAAAAGTGAAAATCTTGTAACTGTTACGAAGTCGTAGCGTCAAAAGGGGTAAATCGGGCAGTGGGAAAAGCGGGCATTTTTTCATATTTTATAATTTTTTATGTACTTTTATTTATTTAAAACAATAATTTTTTGTAAATTATTGATAGTTCATAAATTTATTACTGTACATCAATCTCACTGCCAGGTTTGCGCTTTTTTACGGAATTACAAAAAAAATTTTTTTTAATAGAGAAGTCGTGTTTGATGGGTTAAATTAATAAACATAAAATAAGTTAATAGTACAAATATTTATATTATATTTTATTTTATTTATGTTGCTGGTTTTTAAACAAAGAAGAAAAATATATTTACAACTTTTCAATCATACACTTTCATGAATGTTAAAAAGTAATTTGTAATTCTCTCAAAAATTGAAAACTTTCTTTGACTATTCTTGGTCTTATTTAATACTTCCGAAGATTTTCACTCTTCCTTTATCGCATGATATATTTACCTTATATGATTCTATTAATTTTGTTTCGTAATAAATGTAACATTTTGAATTTATATGACTCATAATAAAATTTAATTATGAACGAAACAATGTTGTATTCCTTTTTTATGTGTTATGTAGAAAAAAATGTTTACTAAACGAAGTAAATTTAAATGAATAATAAATCTGTTTAATATTATCCCTTAACTTATTCAGAATATGATTTTAACACCAAAATATTTGATTATTTTTAAAGGATACAAGAGAGGTACAAGTAATATAAACAAAAAAAATCTATCAATAACCTTCAATGCATATTGATAATTTATGTAAAGATTTATTAATGATGAAATATAAGCTTAAAGTAATAAGATCCAATGTATAAAATAAAAATCATCTAGCATATTTAAGTTCAATTTTAATTTTTTTATTTATTTTTTGAGAATCACGAGTTTTGTCCTTGCTATCTAAATTTCTAACAAACAATCATTTGCTATGTTCTGAAATTTTTAGTGATCTGAATATAAACTTTTGTGCTTTACCATTTTTAAGATCCATTGCAGTGGACTACGTGACTGATAAATTGTACATCGTTAATACTGGCGAAAGTTCAGTAAACGTATATGATTTGGAAGGGAACAATAAAACTATAGTTTTTGAAAATGAATCCTTGATTCCGTTGGAAGTAGTACTTGATGCTTCAGAAGGCTTAATGTTTGTTTTAGCAGTAAAGCGAAAAACTGGAATCTTGCAAGTAAAGTTTTATTGCTTTAAATACTTACTTCAAAAGCTAAGATATACAAATATTTGTACATCATTATATATTATTTTTCAGATATATCGCATAAATATGGATGGATCAGAACCACAATTATTAATTGATAATGCAGATGTGATGGAAAAGTTTTATCAAAATGCAAGATTTGGATTTGCACTTGATATTTCGAAAAAGAGAATATATTTTGGAAATTTTGAAAAAGAATTAATAGAAACAGTGAATTACTTTGGAAATGAAAGACTTATGGTGACAAATATAAAAAGCCCACAAAGTATAAGTATTTACAATAATACTCTGTACAGTATGAGTCCAGTTTCTTGTAATAGAATCAATAAATGTTACTACTTAACCTGTAAGCTTAATAATGCTGGTAGTTGTATTGAAAATACTAAAGAAATAATACCATGTCCAGAAAATATCAAAACAGAAGCAATAAAAGCTATAAATTCTAATTCTATATCGCTAATCAAAAATCCTTGTGGAGATAATAGAGGAGGATGCCAACATCATTGTCTACTTAAATCATCGAATACATCTAACCAAAAACTTGATTATAGTTGTGTTTGTAATAATGGTTATAAGCTTGAACCAAATCGTAAAAATTGCACTTATTCTAAGGTAATTTATATAATAAAAGTCGTCTAATTCATAAACTCATATTTTATTGTAATCAGTTTAATTTTTTTTTTTTTTTTTTTTTAATAAAAAAGTTAATATACGAGGATATTGTCCTCTATCTGTTAACCTTTTTAATATGGTGATAACGAGGGAGCCCAATCCGGTTCCCGATTAAGATATTACATCAGGCTAGACTGATGTAATGTGATGGATGAATGGTCAGCCACACTAATGGCACATATAGTGATTTTCTTTTGAAAAAAAGTCAAAGGTGCCTGGCCAGGATTTGAACCCATGCCCACCGCGTTGAAGGCAAGAGCTCTATCCGTTACACCACCGCGCTCTCTTCAGTTTTATTATAAATATATAATATTTCTGTTATATATTGTTCTGTTACAATTTTATATTTTTTCTAGATATTTTCAGCTTATGATCAAGTTTACGTATCGGAAAAAAAAGATTTTGTTGATTCGTGGGATTCATTCTCAACTGAGGATATATTTCCAATCTCAAAAACTTTACTTATTCGTTTGATAAATAATAACAAAGCAGTATATGATTGGATCACTAAAAATATTTATTCCTTAAAATGGAATGAAAATAATGATAATTTAGGCAAAGATTATGATTTGATGTTAGAGAAAGATAAAGTAAACAGAAATGATAAGGAAGAACCAAATGTTAGTATTTCATTGGCGAAAATTGAGGAGCCAATATTCATGACAATTCACCCGTATCGTGGTTATCTTTTTATAATTTTGAAGAGTAATGGTTCAGTCTTAAGAGTCAATACTGATGGTTCCGATCAAACACTACTGCCAAACGTTAATAATTCCATTACATTGGCGATAGACTTTAATGAAGATAGATTATACTGGTTAGATAAAAATAGAACAGCTTGGTATTCGGACTTAGATGGACGTAACACTAAACAACTTTTTAAAAGTGTGACAGATGATTTTGATTTCATGTATGTTTATGACAATTATTTATATGCGAAGAACGGGAATAATAAAAACATTTGGCGATATAATAAAATGAAAGGTAAAGCGATCGGTATTTTTAAAATTAGCAGCAATAACTTTTATCGTGAAACTGTTGGAATGAAAGTTTCAGCCAAAGATGTTCAATTAGTAAATGCAACTGATCATCCATGCGCAATCAACAATGGCGGATGTGAAAGATTTTGTTTTGGAGTACCAGAAACAAAGAATGGTAGTTTGAAACGAGTCTGCGCTTGCAGTGATAAAGACCTACACCTATACGGTACACAATGCAGTAAGTAAACATTTACCATCTTTTATAATTTTAATATTCTTTTTAAGATCATGTAAATAGTTTCAATAAATGAACATATCAAAAATATTTTTAATGTAATCATGTATTTGTATATTAGCTTTGACATATTTTTCTATTTTTAAATGTAGAAATCTAGATTTTATTAATCATTTTTATGCTATTAAAAAAAGAGAATAACCCAATGTAAATTAGTTTGAAATTATGTTTTTTAATTAAAACAGATTACTCTGCTTTGTGTTTCAGGAGTTCCAAATAAAAATTTGCGATTACTATTTTATGGCAAACACAATGTTAAATACGCTATTGGTTATTCTCCTCAATTATATGAGCCACATGGTCCAAATAATCTGATTCATTTTATGTCAAACAAAAATATAGAGATGCATGCTATCGATTATCATCCAGGTAAAAATACTTTGTTTTGGATAAGTCCAAGATATGGTCTCTGGGAACGAATCCCAAAACTTTTTTCTGCGAAACTGGATGATAATTTCTTTGGCGATGAAACAAATGTAATAAAAAATCCTGATATAGAATTATTAAGAGAAGAAAAAAACTGGAATCCTAGGTATCACACTCGCTGAATTTTGTTCCCCTAATTGTGTTTCAGAAAGAGTTTTATTTTCTTTACATTATATTTCAATTGCAGATCATTGGCGGTTGATTACGTAGGAAATAAATTATACATTGTTGATGTTACCACAAAATCAATCATTGTTTTAAATTTAGATGGCAATAATAAAACGACCATTTTTAAAAATGAGAATTTAATTCCAATTGAAGTTAAAGTAGATCCACTTTCGGGATTAATGTTCATTTTAGTGATTAACGTTAAGAATAAAGTCTCTCAGGTGAACTTCTTTCTCCTGTTAATCATCAATCAAATAATACTGCCACATCATGATAACTATAAATTTTTAAATATTTTATTATAGATATATCGCTTAAACATGGATGGAACTGAAGAGAACTTAATTGTTTCAGCAATTAGTAGTGTAAAGATAATGCTTACATATGAAAGAACTGCATTTACAATCGATACCAATAGGAGAAGAGTATATTTTGCAAATGACGGAAATAACAAAATTGAATCTAGAAGTTATGAAGGAGTTCCAATTCCAATAGTTGAGCCCGCTGATAGTTATTCAAGTTGGGATAATCAATTGTATGTAGCTAAAACTCATAATCCATATAATTTACACATTTATAAGGATACTCTTTATTGGGTTGAAAATCACTGTTGTAAGTAATTTTGAATTTTATTAATGAGTTGAAAACAACATATAATATTTTTTTTATTTTCACTGAAACGGTTTGACTTTTAGATGGAACTGGTTGTTATTCGTTGTATAAATCATGTAAACTAAATTATTATTACGGTCTCTGTATTAAAGATTCTATAAAATTGATTTATCCAACAAAAAGTAAAGATTTTATACATGAAGCTGAAAATTTCTATGGAATAAAACCTATAGATCGTTATGAACATAGTAATATTTCGAATCCATGTGAAAATAATAACGGCGGATGTCAACATCACTGCTTGCGTAAACAATCTACGTATAGTTGTGCTTGCAATCAGGGATATCGATTAAAAGACTCGTATGCATGTGTTGAAGATGAGGTATTTAGAATACTTAAGCAATACTATAATTTAAATTAAAATTAAATTAATCATATTTTATGAAATTAATTTTGTTCATTAGGTATACTATTTACCCGATGTGATGTATATACCAGTCAGTGGAACTTATAAGGTACCAATGGATGTTGTTGTACGTATTATTTACAGCACTGTTAATACAGTTTATTACGAAAAACCTTTTCGATTTTTTCAAGTGAGTAATTCCAATGATGCTATTTTGGATATTAACTTAGCACCTGAAGATCAAAATCCAAATCCATTAGAAATTAACTTGTTGGACTCGGATGTGCTTTCATATAATAATTCCTTTTATACAATAAAAGTAAAAACTTCTTATAATGAAAGCTTAGCTGAGACAGTAACTTATGACTGGATCACAAAAACCGTATATTATGTTACGTTGTTCAATAACAGCATGATAGGAAATTTAAAAGCATTAAAATATGACAAATCTGTTCTTCCAGAATTTTTTAATGATCCCATTAGATTTGAATATGGTGAAACAATCAGTCTAGATTTAGCAAAAATTTATTCACCTAAATTTATGGTAGTTCATCCATATTGCGGTTACATCTTTGTATCTTTAAATGATAATTCAACGATTAGACTAAATTCAGATGGTTCAAATATAACTGTGCTATCAAATGTTACAAATGCAGAAGTTCTGGCAATTGATTACAATGAGGATCAGTTGTACTGGATACATTCTGAGAAATATATAATAAAAAGAGCTAATTTAGATGGAAGCAATCAAAAAGAAGTATTTAATACAGATTGGAGCACAGCAAATTTCACTCGAATGTTTATGTACATATATGAGGAGTATATTTTCATTAGACTCGAAGTAACTTCGAACATCATAATAATCCACAAAAATAAAAAGAATATTGTTGAAGATTTTAATATTGGAATCAAGAATTTATATTATGATAACATTTTAATGGATGCTCCGATTAAAGAAACGTACCGTCGTGAAATCGATCATCCTTGCATGGTTGAGAATGGTGATTGTGAAAAATTCTGTTTTGGCGTATCTAAAAACAATCAGAGTCAGTTGGAGAAAGTGTGTGCTTGATTGTTGAATAATTTTAATATTTATTTATCATTGACATATTATGTATATACACATTAATTTATGCATATAATATAGAATATGTAATTTTTTATAATTATTACATAGGAGGATATTGTTATTTTATAAAATAAAAAATATTTTAAACTAAGTCTGTTTTGAATACTTTAGTCTTATTTTGAATACTTTCATCTTATCTGCTGTATGCGGATGATCTTCAAATTTATACACAGGTCCCTTATGATAATGTGACTTTATCATATGTGTTAATTTATTATGTGATGTACCTTTTATAGATTTAAGGCATGATTGTATTTATTGGCGTGAATGTAGGATGTGTGTACATAGAGTGAATGATTATATTTTTATCAGATTGACTTGTATATTACTGTACATTCAACTTTGCTGTGATTTTAACTTACTGTATACTGCTGATATTTCGACTGCGCTCTTTACACGCTTGATTTTATGTAATTCTTTTGACTGATAGATATTTGAGACTGATTTTTAACTGTATTATTTATACTCTTTGCGTGTATTTATTCGTGTTATCTATGATATCACTTTTATTTAATTAATTGACTTACTATTACAGTATTACTATCTCTATTATGTTTTATGACTGTGATATCATACTGTACTATTTTAATTTTATATATGCAAGGCTATTTCAAGTATTTTATGTATTTTTAACTTTATTTGTAATTTTACACGCTCTTTTTGTAATTATAATACAAAATAAAACAATATCTAATATCTAATCTTATTTAAAAAAATATATATTTTAGAGTATACATATATTTTTGTTGGACTTGAGGAAAAATGCAATTTATAAAATACAATTAAGGAGATTACTGAATGCTACTAAATTTTGCAGAAAGGCTAAAAAATATTTATTTTTTGCTGAATCATATTTTTTTCAAAATGTAAAAATTTTCCGAAAAATTTATTTATACATATATATAAAAGTAAATCCATAGTGATGGACATATTATGTATTGTCGATTTTTTGCATCAACTTATAAAAACACTTATCTAGTTTAGAGTTTTTCTTGCAAAATACATGTTCAATTTGTCGGGTGAGAAGAAAAAGATCACAACTCAGACAAGCGCTGAAAAAAGTACTGATTCGATTTTGTCCAAAGTATTAACTCAACTTCGCGCACTAAAAGTTTCCATCTCGGGTTCGGCCACAAAAAGGTTACATTTCGGCTTCGCCCATTTAAATTTACATCAAAATTTACATTAGAAAATTTTGACTTTCTCGAATAATTTTTTTATCAAGTATGATTTAAAAAACCTTTAAATAAATGAAAATAAATATTTTTTTATGATTTGAATGTTTTTTATTTGATTTTGATTATCCCAAATGTGTGCAATTCAATCTGAACATGTGACTTACTTTTAAAGTTGTGTGGTCAATTTTTGCAAAAACTAACTTTTGGTATTTTGTTTAGCTGCAACAAATAGATAATCGATTTTTAAATGGAAGAAACATATCCTACGCCAAAAAATAAAAATGATCCTTCCTGGTAGAAATATGTGTAGGTCCAGATTAAAAAAAATTAAGCTTCTGCGTTACTTTATTTTTTATTTACATTTTAAGTATACAACTTGCTAATGTTTTAAAGACACAAAAATAAATTTTATTTGAAATGAACCACGTGAATGTTTTTATACTTTAATAATATAGATTTAATAATAACATTTTCAAAATATGCTTATATATATACATATATATGAATAGAAATGTTGTTTAAAGATTATGCATAAAATATGCAAAGTATACTTTTTTATAACTAGAAACTTTTTAATTGAAACAGTTTTAAATAAATTTTTAAAAATTGCTATATGATTATGTATTATTTACATTGAAAGATCAGTTATTAATGTAACCAATTCTAGGTTATAATTATAATTAAATTATAGGTTATAAATTATAATTCTAAGGTATAGTAATCGGCTCTTAAATATTTAATTTTTCTTAATCACGTTTGGAAATTTAATTCTATTTGTAGGTCTTAATGTTTATATTTTTGTCAATATTTATTGTTATTGATACATGGGTAGCATCTATCAACGTAAAACTTTTTATGAATTAGATATCTGTCAGAAATAAATAATAATGAACTTAAACTAATTAGTTTCATCTTATTTTTTAAGTAGAAATTAATTAGAAATAAATTTAAAAAAATAAATAAATTTTTAAAATTTATCAAATATTTTGAATAAATATTTTTGTATTATATAATCAAGCATAAATTTAATAATTTTTTTATTTTATATACATATAAATCTCGTATCTTTCCAAGTTAATATAATATAATAATTGGTTTCATTTATTACATCTCTACTTTGAATATAAATTTCAATATTCTCATTTTTGATAGATTGGAGCATCTTTTATAAAGTACCGTTATTACACTCAGGCTATATAAGCATGAGAATGTGCAGATCTTACTAGTTGACTTTCGAATTGTAACTTCTTCATATCGTTGTTCATTCTTACATACTAACTTACTTATGTATTTATTTATAATGCGAAATAGAAAATTTTATTATTTTATTTTAGTAAAATGTGCCATTGTTGTTGTAATAACTAGTAAAGGTAAGTAATATAATGTTTATTTGATTAATTAATAAGTACGGTTAACAAATAAAATATTAAATTATAAATTTTGTATATCTATGTATAAACACATTATACTAATTCAAGATAAAAATAAAAAATTTTTATCGCATTTTTTAGAAAATGAACAATATGATTGGCGCAATGAAGAGATGCGTTTATTCTACTACAGTTCAAAACATTTAGCATATCAAAGAGAAGATGGTCTTCCTACTGAAAACTCTGATTCTAAAACCCCGCCAATATTTATAAGTCCACGTGAAATTAACGGAGTTCAAGCTCTTGACTATCATCCTGAAAAAAGAACATTATTTTGGACAGAACTTCAAAGAGAAAACGGTAAAAATCAATCGAAATTATATTCCGTTAGATGGAGTCATGACATTAGTTGCGATCAAGATGTTCGTTTGTATATCAAGTACTGCCAATATGCCGATGATGCTTATGTGCCTCCAGACTTGAAAATTTTACGACAGGAAGATTGGAATCCCAGGTAAATTAAAATGCACACAAAAAAATTCACATTGACAACGAAGTGAAATAATTTTAATGTATAATAAATACATAGTAATCTATTTGATAAATGCAACTATTAATAAAAATAAACAATCACAGTTTCTAATTCATATTTACAAATAAGTAAATAAAAATAATATCAAATAATTTTTCATTCATTAAAAATGAATCATGTTAAAATTATTAATGTCGGAAATATAGATTAAGCAAATTTAAAAACTGTTTGGTTAAAGAATATTATATCATTGAAAACCGGTTTATGCAGAAAATGATTTTTATACATTATTAAAACTTAATTTATAGACGCTCGTAAATTTTCCGTTCATACTCTTTTTAACCAAGCTATCTTATAAATTCCTTTTTTTATACTTTAATAAATACCAGTATGTATCCAATAAATATGTTAATTTGTCGTAAAAATATTTTTAGATTCAAATAAAACTACTGTTACCAATAAGATTTTTTCCAAAACCATTAATTTTCTTAAGAAAAATTATAAAAATGATCAAATATAAAGAATTTAAAATTAATATTGAGATATTATTATAAAAGTAAATAAACTAGGTTTATTTTTTATTAATACGAATAATGTAATTTTTCTATGTATATTATATAGATCTTTAGCAGTGGATTATATTGGGAATAAATTGTACATTGTCGATACTGATGAAATGGCTGTGAACGTCTACGATTTGAATGGCAACAATAAAGTTACAATTTTCGAGAACGCTTCTTTAATGCCTTTCGAAGTTACCGTTGATCCTGAAAGAGGTTTAATGTTTGTTTTAGTAGCAAATAAAAAGTCTAGACTTTTACAGGTAAATTTATTTCAAACCTATACTTTATCCATTTTACATTTGTTTAATTAAAATTTAATGAATATTAATTTTTTTATAATGATTGATTGATCACACAAATTAAACATTTTTAAGGGTATTCAGCTGGTCAATATACAAATTTTAGAATTTTTCTGTACAAGCTTTAAAAGCTCACAAAAACATTCTAAATGTCTCTTGCGGATTTTAATGATTTTTCTAAATGTGTTGTAGATCATAAAAAAGACTTACTTTTTCATCAGTGGATAAAGGTTTCTAAGTAATACGAAAGTCTGTTAGGTTGTAGATATAAAAAGGCAGTTTAGTATTATCTAATAAAAATATTTAATACTACCAAAACAGCAATTGGCAAATTTTTATTATGAAAGTGAAAAAATATCTGTTTGAATAGGTCTATTAACTTTTTAACAATAAAACTTTTTTTAATTTTCTGGATAAAATTTGCATTATTTAATTAAATTATAGGATATTTAAAAAAAAAATCATAAATATTTATATCTAAAAAATTATTAGATCTAGTATAAAGCAAATGACATTTTTGATTTTCTTGAGTTACACAAATTTTGCAGTTGATTTGGTTCTAAGATATTAAGTTTTTTTTTGAAGCACGATTAAATTACTTGTCCATGCTCCAAACTTTGTGAATCTGTTTCATCTCTTAGAAATTTTAATTTGGCGATAAATGTGCGAGGGCTACGTGGGGTACTTTTTTTGTTAACTAGAATAATTTTGCAGATATACAGAATGAACATGGATGGATCTGAACCGCAATTAATAGTTGATAATGCTGATGTATTGGAAAATTTTCATCGCGATCTTAGAATTGGATTCACGCTTGATACTTTTAAAAGTAAAATATATTTTGGCAATTTCAAAGAGGAAAAGATCGAAACAGTAAATTATTTAGGAAAAGAAAGACTTACTGTTATAAAAATGAAAACTCCGCAAAGTATAAGCATATACATAGATACACTTTATAGTGCAAGACTTCAACCAGCAGAACCTTGTAAATTTTTATCTTGCGAGCTCAATGAATTCGGTGTTTGCATTAAAAAAACTAATAAAACGATTTCATGTCCTAAAAATGTTACGGTTGATGGAATTAAGTCCATAGACTCAGATTTTATATCATCTATTAAAAATCCTTGTAGAAATGATAATGGTGGATGTCAACATCATTGTTTGTTGAAATCTCCAAGCGATACTTGTCAAGCTCTAAATTTCAGTTGTGTTTGTAATAGTGGTTATCAACTAGAATCAAATTCTAAAAACTGCACACAAATAAAGGTATATATGCAATATTAATTCTATATGATTATTTTTAAATTAAAAATCTTTTTAATAAATTAAAAATATTTATGTGTATTTGAAAATAGGCGATTTTTCTATTGTTAAATGTATAAATTTCTATAATCTGTAGTTACATATTAATACAATTTTTATATTTTACAAACACTTTTTTATAGGCATCCACAACTTACATTCAAGCTTCTGTATCAAAAGAAAAAAATTTTACTACAGTGTGGAATCCCACTTCATCTGATATTTTTCCACCATTTCAATTTTTTACCAAAAATGATACCAGTGTAGTTGCTTATGATTGGGTAGCCAAGAACTTTTATTATGTTAAAGCAACTGAAAATAGTGAAATCAATAATTTAATGGTTTCAAAATGTATTAATTTAACACAATGTCTTTTAAAAAATACTTCATATAGCGATATTAAATTAACAGAGATCCATTCACCTATATTATTAGAAGTACATCCTTATCGTGGCTATTTATTCGCTATTTTGTCAAATGGTTCAATTTTGAAACTTGATTCTGACGGATCAAATAAAAGACTGCTACCAAGTATTAAAGATGCAATTGCTTTGGCAATAGATTATAAAGACGATAAATTGTATTGGATCAATAAAAATCGTCGTATTTTTTATTCAGAGTTAAATGGTAGAAATTGTACGCAACTCGTTGAAACCGATTGGAATGACTTAGAAAATGAAAAAGTATATATGTATATTTATGATAAATACCTTTATGTGAAAAAAGAAATGTTAGGGCAAAATGATAAAATTTGGCAGTTTCACAAATTAAGTAGTGAATTAGTTAACACTTTGGAAATCGATAATAAAAATTTTGATCATGAAATTGTTGGAACGAAAATTTTATTAAGAGATGCGCAGTATATAGATAAAGATCATCCATGCGCAATTAATAATGGTGAATGTCAAAGTTTTTGTTTTGGAGTACCGGAGGAAAAGAATCATAATCTGAAACGAATCTGCGCCTGCAGTGAAGATACCTTTCAGACATATCAGACAGAATGTGGTGAGTACAGATTTTACTTATTAATTAGAAATTTACTTGAATGTTGAACTTAAAACTGTTTTTTTAATCGTTTAAATTATTCATTCGCAAATTAACATTTGAATCATTTAACAATCCTGACGAGATGAACTTATCATTTATTTTTTTTATTTTGATGTTAGAATAAGTATTCCAAAATTGGGTTAAAAAATTTTTTTATTCAAACTATAATTATTATTATAAATTAAAAGTACCGCAAGTATGACTTTTAGAAAAAATTTATTTGGGATAAAAATGTATCTTTATATTCACCTACTATTGTATTTATATCGAACCACTAATTTTATATAGATTTAAATATTATTTATTTTTAAAAAATTATTTATTATTTAACTCTTTGAATTCGAAATTATTTTTTTTTATAAAAATACTAGTAATTAGTTAGTTACCCTTTTCAAAAATTAAAAATACAAATTTTTTATTTATCATGACGTGGAACTGGTGGTGATTTTTTGCTTTGTTTTTATTCATTTATTTCTGTGAGCTTTGTCTCTCTCGTATTATTTTAAGTAGAGTGACATTGGCCTCATTTAAAATTTTGTTTCATCCGGTTTTTCCTTCAGACTTGACGCAATTTCACACACATAATAGTATATTATTAATCAAGGGAGAGAAGTTGACCATTTAATGCTCGCGTATGGTTTGCCCCCGAGCGCAGCGAGGGGGCAAATACGCGAGCAATTGATGGTCAACTTCTCTCCCGAGGTAAATATACGATTTTTTCTTATTTCCGGCGAAAAGTTTGCGCAACAATAAATGTTTATTTATAAAAAATGAATAAAAATTCATTAAAGTTGTTGCGACTGTAGTGCGTCGGCACATCGAGTAGTGGACCTGCGCACTAGCGTTTATTCAAGTGAGGAAGAAGCGGCGTGCGATTGCGAAAGAGAAAGAAAGCAAGCGAGTCCAATGTATCAAGTCTTTTAAACTGTTAGATGATAATTCATTAAATAATATCAAACTCGGTATTGAAGCAATTTTATAACTCATTGTTTGTAAAAGTTATTTAGATTAAAAGTTATTTATATTACAGTTAGTATATATATATATCTATATATACGCATGGTGATTTCTTTTCTTTTCGGCATATCTTAACCTTAATTCTATTTGAATATTTTGTAATCTAAATCAAAGATTACAAAAAGAATTTGTGTAGAAATATTATATTCGATAAAATGTAAAAAGTGCACGTGAAATTTAAATAATAAATAATATTTTTTTTTAAATTTTATTTAACGTCGCTGTATTTATGCTATCATTGCGATGCTATTTAGCGACGAGGTCATTTCAATGTGTTTGTGAACAAAGCATGTATATCGTATACAGTGATGCTTGTATCAATCAGCCGCCGAGAGCGGGATTAGAAAAATTTATATTACACGCTTTTTTTCATACATAAATTGATATAAAAAGAGTGTCTTCGTGAATGTAGCAGTAAAGTTTTGCATGGATAAATATCTGAGTGCGAGAGAGACAGAGTGAGCCAGCCAGTGGTCTCTGAATCGGCGCACAAGTTTAGTGCGCAACTCAGCTTAGCATTTAATGGGCTATTTCTCGGCGAGATAGGGGGGAATTTCGCACACTTTTCGCCAGGGGATGAGAAAAAAATTTTTTAACAATGTCTTTGATTATTTATTGAGGTATTTTTATGCGATTTATATAGTTAATTTAATTTAATTTAATTATGTACCAGAGAAATTATAGACGTATTTTTTAATTTTACTTTTAGTTTTTAAAGAAAGAAATTAGTTACCGAAACTTCAAATTAATAATGAACACTTTGACTTGTAAAACAGCCGTTTTTATTTTCAAAATAATTGTTAACGAGTTTTCTAATATTCGAATCTAAAATTTTATTTATGTTTTATTACTATAATAAATGTTTTTATACGCTGAAAAGATAAATCTATAATCAAGTGTTAATTTGATTATAAATTTATCTTTTTAGTCTTCATCTGGTTTTTCCGTTCAATTTTTTTTTAATAAGAAATATAGGCTCTTACAAGTGCTGTTGATAGTAGTTATGATATAAAAGTTAAAAGTTAGGCAAGTGGTTTCAGTTAACTTCTGAACTGTGACTATTTAGATTCGTATATTGTTATCAATTTTTTATTTAATAACGAAAAACATGAAATTACTTTTGTTGCTTTTAATGAATTGTGCTTTAATGCTTTCAATAAAGGCGGATGGTAAATATTATAACAATATAAATTATTACTTTTATTTTGAAACAATCAATATTTAACGTAATTGCATGTAAAATTTTTTAATTTGTTCTACTTAAATTCTAAAAAGTTTTAACAGTCTTGAAATCTTTCTATTACAAAGTAATATTAACACAAATTTATATAATTTTTTTTTACATTAAAAGAGGCTATAAATGAATTTCAATAAACTTTTTATTTTCCTTTGAATGAAAATTGATATTTTATTTGTATAGTACCAATATTCTTTGCGAAGGACCCTTGCTTTATACATTTATACTTTTAAGATTTGAATAATTTTACCTATGCATGTTAACTTTATGAAGAAAGAATAGTTACACAGCCAACATTTATAAATTTGAATCATATTGGTGTCTAAGATTTCAGTTATCATTTTAAATAAAATTTATTTTTTTGGACTAAGCTTTAAATCAAATGTAATGAAAATTTAGAATTATTTGCAATGGAATGGAATTGTAGAAATGCTTATCTTGATGATAATTTAATTTTTCTTTTTCTATTACGTAAAAGGATAGCGTTTGTTTGTACGTTATATATTTCAAAAATTACTGGACCGAACGTTTTGCAATTATTCATTTTCTAATTAACATTGCAATCCTTTTACTATCCTGACTAAATTTTTAACAGTAATTATACTTAAATGTATAACATTATAACTCATCTTATTATTTCCAGTGACTATTCTCAATATGACATCTCTCAATAAGTCATCTTTCCCAACTTTTCATTCGAGTGCTTTTCCATCACACAAAATTGTTGCGAGTTAGATTTAGATTCTCTATTTATCAATAAGACGGGTTCAGAAAATAGAAATTTCTATTATTTTATGAAATCAAATTAAAAAAAAATTAATAATTTAGCTTAAAAAAAGTTGAGAAAGCATAAAAAATTGACAATCATAATTGTATTATTATTTTTTTTATGGCGCGATCGAAATGTTGATTATTTTCATAAAAATAAATAATTGACATTTTAAAGTTACGTAATCGTATATATAAAATATGATAATATGTACTTCTACATAATATACAATAAAGTTTATAATGTTTATATATAATATGAATGAATTTTTAATTTATCTTCCTAAATATGCAATAAACTTACCTCGTATGTATAAAATGTGTGAATTTTTGACGATTTCTAATGAAACTAATGTCCGTCTTATTGAAAATAAACGAAACAAAAAATGATCAAGACAAATGTGTAGCTTAAGTGGGGGAACTACTTTTCTAAAAATTATTGCCCTACAAGAAGCAATTCTATCATATCAAGAATAGTCACTGTATACTAATTTACAAAAATTATTTATTTTTTTTACAGATGAGAATCCCAACAAAAATCTGCGATTATTATTTTACAGTTCGAAAGGATTGTTTTTTTCAAAAGGTTATTCACATGAGCTTTATGAAAAAGGCAATTTTAATAAAAGTTTAAGAAGCATAAGTCAAGGTACTAGAAAAGATGTAAAAATAGTAAGTATTGACTATCACCCTGGTAAAAAAATGTTGTATTGGACTAGTCCACGAGAAGGTTATTGGACTCGAAATCCACAATTGTTGTCATTGAAATTAAATGACAACTTTTTTGATGCTGTACGGTATACTATGAGAAATACCGATATTCAAATTTTAAGAGAAGATGAATATTGGAACCCAAGGTATCTACGAGTTAATATTATATTGTTTAAAATTATTAACTTTTATTTTTAAATACATAACATCTTTATTCATTTTTAATGCAACGTAGGTCATTAGCTGTAGATTATATTGGAAATAAATTATACATCGCCGATACAAGTGAAAAATCAATTGTCGTTTTAAATTTGGATGGCACAAATAAAACTACTGTGTTCAAAGGTAAATCATTAATACCATTCGAAGTTGCATTGGATCCTCCTGAAGGTTTGATGTTCATTCTAACGGCCAATACAGAGGACGGTGTTTCACAGGTAAGTTCTCTTTTTTATTTGTATAAAAAAATTGTTATTTATTTTATATTGACTACAAATATTTATCTGGTTAGATATATCGTGCGAATATGGATGGAACTGAAGCTGAGTTAATTGTCGACAATCTCCATGCATTAAGAAGTTTTCGCGTACATGAAAAAACTGCATTTGCAATCGATACTGAAAGGAAGAGAATTTTATTTGGAGATCTTAGAAATAATAATATTGAATCAGTAAATTATTCGGGAGAAAAATGCAGTAACAAATCGACCATTGTAGGTGCTTTGCATCCGCATAGCTTAAGCGTTTATAAAGACTTTCTTTATTGGTCAAATGATGACCCTGGTAAGTTTAATTAAATTTATTTAAGAAAATAAATTAAGATTCATGTTTACTTTCTAATTCAATCTCTATAGGAATATTAGGATGTGATGAATCGTACAGTCTTAAAACATGCCAACTTGACAAAGGTTCCAGGATTGATATTGATTATTTTTGTCATTCTGGTTATAAAAAGTTTCAACTAGGAGGCATTTCGGATTTCAAATCTAAAGTTTATGCAGTTAAAGCCATCAATCGATATTTACATGCTGACATAAAAGTTAGAAATCCTTGTAGTCGCAATAATGGTGGATGCAACCATCATTGTTTAATAAAACCATCTAAGAATACAAAGAAATCAAAACTAGATACTAGTTGTCTTTGCTATCAAGGTTATAAATTAACAGATTCTAAGATATGCGAAAAAGATTCGGTAATCATTTATACTTATATACTATTGATTCCAAATTATATTGTCATTCAATATTAATTGTGTAAAAATAATTTCTATTATTAGGAAATCTATGCATATAATCAGGCTTATATATCTGCCAGTGAAGAACATCAGCTGTTAAGGGAAGATGCTGTTCGACTAATTTACAGTTCTATCAATATGGTATATTACAAGAAGCCTTTCCGATTTTTCCAAGTTAGTGAAGCTGGTGACAATCTTTTAGATGTTAGTATAGAACCAAATGATAGATATCCGTACCCTCTAAAAGATTGCTCGTTGAAACCAAATGAAAAAAATTTTACTTTGATCCATTCAAAAAAGAAAAGTATTGCAAAAGTGATAACATATGATTGGATTACTAAAAACTTGTATTACATAAAATTATCAGGTGAAAAAGAAAAGAACGATCTTATGGTTTTAAGATACGATAATCCTACTAATTCTCAAAGATTTAGAAAGCAAAAAATGGATAGCATTGAATTAACCAAAATTTATTCGCCTAGATTTATGGTTGTACACCCATATCGTAGCTACCTCTTCGTAGCCTTGGATAATAATTCAACGATTCGCCTAAATTCAGATGGATCTAATGGTACGATACTACCAAACGTAAATGGCGCAGAAATGTTAGCTATTGATTATGACGAAGATGTATTATATTGGATAAATATTGATTATTATGCAACCTGGGCAAGTATATTTAAAGATTATGTACTATGGAAAGCCAATCTCGATGGAAGTGAACCAAAAAGATTGCTCAGTTTGGATTGGGGTATATTAAATGTTGATAATATTTTTATGTATGTAAGTGGAGATTACATATATTTGAAATCTAGTATAAAACCAGACGGTTTAGCAATCAATAAAAAGACAGAAGAAATCATTGATGATTTCAAAATAAATATTGAAAGTCTGTATCAAGAAAACGTTGCAGTAAATGTTTCAATAAAAAGCACAGAGCAGCGTTTAAATAGGGAAAAATATCATCCATGTGCAATTAACAACGGTGGATGTGAAAAGTTCTGTTTTAGCGTACCTGGCAAGAATGAATTAAGACAAAAAAAAGTCTGTTTTTAAATAAAAAAATATGTCGTTTTTAAATAAAACATGTAACAACGAAAATCATCATTAACACACTGATATTAGCGAAATCTTTTACAATGACCTTTCGATCATTGATTTGTCGAAAATTTCAAATTTTATTTGTATAAAAATACAATATAAGTGCTAATCATTCTTTAATTAATTTAAAAAAATTTTTAATACTTTATTATAATACAAATATAATTCGATGTAAAAATATAATGTGATATGATACTGTATTTATGAAATATTTTAGTTAATAATTAATAAATTAAGTCAAATAATTACTATTACTATTCAATTATTTGCGTTTTTTATAAATACCTAAATCTTTTTTTTCCTAATCACTAACCTTTTATTTTTATTTTATTTTTATTTTGATATTAATAGAATAAATGAGTATTCAAAATTTGTGTCAAAAAAATTTTTGAATCTACTTTCGAACCTAAATTTAAATTTTATATTTTGTTCCTAACTTGATTTACTCCCGTGTTTGAATTAAAGACGGAAGCATTGTGTAATGTAACTTAAAATTGACTTTCGTGGAAAAAACAATATTTATACTTATTATTTGATGATAACAAAATAATTTTTCTCGACAAAAAATAAAATGATTTTTTCTAGTTGAAAATTCAAATTAATACCAAATAAATACCATACCGTGAATGAAATAGAAAATAATAGTTGAAAAATGTATTATAATTTAAATATAGTTACAAATAATCATTTTAAATAGAATATAACTGGAATTACAAATATAGTAATAGCTTATAAATATCTTTTATAAAAAATTTGTCTTTATAGAGTTTTGATCATAGATAAGACTCATTTTCATATAAACAACCTAAAAATAGCACTTATTTCAGAGTATTTATCACAAATTACCTTCTTTAAATTATCGAATACAAATAATATTAGTCTATAGATAACAAAAACTAGGTGAATAAGAAATATATTTAAAATTGGTTTCTCTCGCATATCATATCAGTAAAATAGTACAAAATAAAATTAATTCTATTTTATTTTAAACATTAACATAAATTTGTTTAAAGAACGATGACTTTTAGCAATTTAAAAACATTCACTTCAACAATTTATGAAATAAAGAAAAATAAAAATTTGATTGAAAAGTGGATTCCATACGTTTACGTTTATTAAAAGAATTTTCGCAAAAGGTAAAATTTATTTATTACATTAATTTTAGATGATTGATTAATATTTTATTTTTACAAATGTAGATCGACATTAATTTTTTTGTATTCTGAATTTTTTTGAAAATAAACTAATAACGGCTACTTTACGAGTATCAGTGTTTATTATTATTTTAACGTTTCGGTAATTAGTATGTAAACCTTTCCAGGAATTAAAAATACAATAAAAAAAGTTTTAATCAAGTAGGACGGTAATCTGATTATATTGGTAAGTTTTCGTTCTTTTTGATTTGTTTCTTTCTCTGAGCTCTATATCTCTTGTATTAGTAGAGTGACATTGGCATCATTTATGTGATAAAAATTTGTTTTATTCAGTTTTTCCCTTTTAAACTTGACGTAATTTCATATGAAGTTTTTTTGACAATGTCTTTGATTGATTATTTATTGAGATATTTCTATGTAATTTATGTAGTTTATTTAATTTTATTTAATTTTATTGTATATACTGAAAAAAATATGATAACTTTGATTACAATATTACCATTCAATACAGTTTAATTCGGCTGCTACTAGACTTCACACTACAGTTACTTTACTACTACTAAAAAAATTCATGATTACGTGGAGTCGACGGAAACATATTCTATGATAGTTCTTTTGTTGTGTTTTTAAAATAACGTGATCTTACTGGATGATTCCATTAGTCTGCTCAGTTTTATTGGTTAATTTTTAAATGTCGGAAAAAGAATTATCATAGAATATGTTACCGTCGAGTGTATATTAAAAAAAAATAGTAACACATACCGACTTCAACAATTAAATTACTATACTGAATAATTATCCAAATTAATTGAATTTATATACTGTTACCATAATATAGTAAAGAGTACTAAAGTTTTTGGTTTTGCCAATTAACTTTCTTTTACTATGCTAAATAGTAATTTTCACTAAAGAAAATACAAATTTGTTTTTTAATTATATTTTAAATTTCTGAAAAAGGTAAAAAACTAGTTACTAAAACGTCGAATTAATAATAAACACTTTGGCTCATAAAGCAGCTGTTTTTATTTTATTTCCAAAATAATTGTTACAAGTTTTCCAATATTCAAATCTAAATTTTTATTTTTGTCTTATTTCTATAATGATTGTTTTTGTATACACAGTGAAAAAAAATTTGTAATTTCAACACACATAAGTGTTAGAAATGAAATACAAAATTTTTTGTGTTAAAATTAATAAGTACAAACATGTTTGTAAAATTTACAAACTCCGTGTGTTAATTTTACAAAAATTTTTATGTTAATTTTAAAAGTACACATACATTTTTAAATTACAATATTTTTGTGTTGATTTCACAAACATGTTTGTAAAATTTTACCACAAAAATATTTGTACAAAATAAAATTTAACGAATTACACAAAATTTTTTACAGTGTACTAAAGATAAGATAGATCTATATTTAATTGTGAAATTGATTATGGAATTATATTTCTCGTCTTCATCTGGTTTTCCCGTAAATTTTTTTTAATAATAAATAAAGGCCTTTACAAATGCTGTTGATAGTAGCTATGATATAAAAGTTAAAAATTGGGCAAGTGGTCTCAGTTAACGTCTGAACTGTGACTATTTAGATTCGTATATCGTTATCGAGTTCTTATTTAATAATTAAAAAAATGAAACTACTGTTGTTGCTTTTAATGAATTGTGCTTTAATACTTTTAATAAAGGCAGATAGTAAGTATTATTATATACATCAATACTTTGATTTTAAAACAATATTTTACGTAAAATTTTTGAATTTATTCTGCTTAAATTTTGAATGATTGCATTAGCGGTCTTGAAATCTTTCTAATTAAAAAGTAACATTATAACATATTTTAAAGTTATTTTGCAATTTTTTATTTTACAATTTTATTTTTCATTCAAAAAGAGACTATAAATGAATTTCCGTACACTTTTTATTTTTCTTTGAATAAAAATTAATATTTTATTTTAATGTAATATTTTGTTTGTATAATACCAATATTCTTTGCGAAGAACCCTTGCTTTATAAGTTTATACTTTTAAGATTCGAATAATTTTACCTATGCATGTTCACGAAGAAAGAATAGTTACACAGTCAACATTTATAAATATAATTCAATTGGTGTCCAAGTTTTCGATTATCTCTTTACAAAAAGTTAATGTGTGTTTAATTGTTAACTGTTTATGCGGTCTATAATTAGACTATAATTAGTAAAAATTAACGGCTATGATTTGTTTTTTACTGACAGCATAGAACTAACTAGGAGAGTATCAGACCTCCGGATCACGGATCTTGCTCAAACTGTGGGATAAGTTTTCAGATGTCAAAATATGAAAGGAAACAGAATTTTAGATCCCAACGCTCAATATTTCCCTAGTTACAGGCAATTAAAGAAAATCACTAAAAAAGTTACTAGATTTTCAAACGCATATAGTTCCTTAGCATTGATGGCTAGGAGCTAGAAACTTATAACTTTTTTAAATGAAAGCTGAGCTCAAATCCTTTCGAAATAGTAGTTATAGCATGTCAAAATATTATTTTTTCCCAAAATTATAGCGTGATAAACATTGGACCTGATTTTTCTTTTTAAAACATTAATTAATAACAAAAGCTGAAATTGGGTCTAATGTTTATTACGCTATAATTTTGGGAAAAAATAATATTTTGACATGCTATAACTACTATTTCGAAAGGATTTGAGCTCAGCTTTCATTTAAAAAATGTTTCAAGCTCCTAGCCATCAATGCTAAGGAACTATATGCGTTTGAAAATCTAGTAACTTTTTTAGTGATTTTCTTTAATTGCCTGTAACTAGGAAAATATTGAGCGTTGGGATCTAAAATTCTGCTTCCTTTCATATTTTAACATCTGAAAACTTATTCCAAAGTTTGAGCAAAATCCGTGATCCGGAGGTCTGATACTCACCTAGTAAGTTTTGAAGGTTACTATATAAATATAACTAAAGTTAACTAATCTCCAGTTGCGTAGCGGTTACCTAATCTAAGTTATTCTGAAGAAAATTAGTTCTTTGGATAAAGCCTCAAAACAATTTTATTGAAATGCAAAAACTATTTACAATGATATGGGGTTACAGTAAAAGCTTGTCTCTTTAATTTATTATTGAATTTTATTGTTATATTATTTTTATATAGTGTTCTAACATTATTTTCTAAATATGTTTAAACAGGTTTTCTCATTCGCCAACGTTATTAGATCAGAGATCGGTGTAACCACTCTATATACTTTTATTCTTGAATGATCTACCTTATTTATTTTAATTTTTGCAATATTATGTACGTATATAACGATATGTGCTTTCTTCTTATTAAATACATTTTTTGGAATGATCAAGTCTTAAAAGTTTGTATTTATCTTTATAAATAAAGAGTGTGATTGTCGGGTGTATTAGTAAAGTGAGCATATATTTTTAAGTATTTAGTATATTTGTTAATACATTAAAGTATAACACTTTTTTGAGCCATTTTAAAAGTTCATGAATTACAAGGGTATTTTTGATGATTAAAAAAAGCGGTTTGGATGAGAGATTTTTAAAGCAAGATTGCTTTGAAAAAAATGCAAAGCAGTAGTGTATTATTTAAAGATTAGTTTTTAATATAACTGATTCTTAACCCAAAATAATGGCCACTTAGACGTTAAATTTTTCCTAATCATGTGTAGAAACTTCACTTGATTTGAAGGTCTTCAAATTGGAAAAATAATATTTGTCATTGATACATTGGCATCATATATCAATGTCA
The DNA here is from genome assembly GCA_017163975.1 of Anastatus disparis. Taxonomy (NCBI): domain Eukaryota; kingdom Metazoa; phylum Arthropoda; class Insecta; order Hymenoptera; family Eupelmidae; genus Anastatus; species Anastatus disparis. Next base: position 994,974 of record JAFFSR010000264.1, on the reverse strand, counting down.
GACTTTTTATGAATTAGATATTGAATTAAAATAAATAATATTAGTCAGTACCATCGCAACTTTTTTTAAATAAACAATAATAAGTAATAAACTTTTAGAATTTATGAAATGTATTAAATAAATATTTTTTGTATTACATAATGATGCATAAATTTAATGTTATTTTGAATTACCTACATATAAATTAATGACTCTTAAATCTCGTATTTCCCCACATTAATAACTGGTTTCATTTATTACATCTATTTTGAATATAAATACAATTTGTATGTTCCTTTAATTTTTATTTTTGATAAATTGGAAGCATCTTTTATGAAGTACCGTTATTACGCTTATGCTATATAAGTAAGATAACGCGCAGATCTTGCTAGTTGCGTTTTGAATTGCGACTTCTTGATATCGTTGTTCATTCTTATTTATTTGTTTATTTATTTATGTATTTATTTATTTAATAATGCAAAATAGAAAATTTAATTTTTTTATTTTAGTAAAATGTGCTATTGTTGCTTTAATAACCAGCGAAGGTAAATCTTAATTATATTGTTATAAAAAATAATGTAGTAAAGAATGTTTTTTAATGAAATAAAAAGTTTGATTAACGAATTGGTATGATTTATAAATAGAATATTGAATCATGAATTTTGTATATGTATAAAAAAATCAAATTTCTAATTTAAAATAATAAAAAAATGTTTTTATTTAGAAAATGGAGAATCTAATTGGCTCGATGAAGATTTGCGTTTATTCTTCTACAGTAAAAAACATTTTGCATATCAGAGACTAGATGCCCTTTCTACTGAAAGCTTTAATTTTGAAACTCCGCCAATATTTATAAATCCACGTGAAATTGATGAAGTCCAAGCTCTTGATTATCATGTCGAAAAAAGGACATTATTTTGGACAGAACTTCAAGGTAGATATCATAAAAAGCAGTCGAAATTATTGTCGATTACATGGAGCAAGGAAACTTCTTGCGACAGAGATGATCGTTTGGTTAGGGAGTACTGTCCAGCTCCCAATACTTATGTGCATTCAGACTTGAAAGTTTTACGACAAGAAGATTGGAATCCCAGGTGAGGGTAGATGTATTTAAAAAATTTATATTGATAACAAAATGAACAAATTTTGAACGTACATTAAATATGTAACAATCTATTTAATTTGCATTGATAAATGCAAATATTAACAAAAACAAATAATTATTTATTCTAACTAAAATTTACAAAAAATACATGAAAATCTTTAATTGTTTTTTAATATTTTTGAATTTAAATTATCAAGCTTGCAAGAGTAATAAAAATATTTAGTTTAAAAACATAATAAGTTAGAATTATTTCTTAAAAAATAAGAAGTTTTCTGAAACATTTAATTAATTTTCTTAGGAAAAATTATAAAAAATTTCAGATAAAAAAATAAGCTAAAAAAATATCAAATATAACGAATCAAAATAAATGTTAGATATTGTGATAAAAGTAAATATACTAATTAAATTATACAACTCAAATAGTTCATTTTTGATCGGTATGACTAATGAAATTTTTCTATGTACATTATATAGATCTTTAGCAGTTGATTATATTGGGAATAAATTGTACATTGTCAATACTATTGAAATGGCTGTGAATGTTTACGATTTGAATGGCAAAAATAAAGCTACAATTTTCGAGGATGATTCTTTAATGCCTTTTGAAGTGGCGCTTGATCCTGCAAAAGGTTTAATGTTTGTTTTAGTAGCAAATAAAAAGTCTGGACTTTTTCAGGTAAATTTATTTCAAACCTATACTTAAATGTATTTACATTTATTTGATTGAAATTCAAAGAATATTTATTTATACACCGTTAAAAAAACATGAAATTGAATGCAAAACGGGAAACTTGCTTCAAGCGTGTACATGAAAATTAATAATTTTACCGTAATTTTAATATAAAATTGCATGAAAATTAATAATTTTACCGTACTTTTAATACAAAATTGCATGAAAATGAATAATTTTACCGAAATTTTAATACAAAATTGCATGAAAATTAATAATTTACCGTAATTTGACTGCACAATTGCATGACATTTCAAGTAAAAGTAGAAATTTTAATGTACTGGAAGCAAAATTCAATTTTTTTAACAGTGTAATGATTAAACGGTTTTAAGAGTATTTTGTTAGTGAAAAACATACTTTTTCATCAATGAATAAAGATTTTTTAAAGGTATAATAATTTCTTGAATTGCGGGTGCCAATAGACACAGTTTCTAATCGAAAAATTTAACATTTCCGAAACAAATACATTAAGAAAATTTATAGTATCATAAAAGACAAAAAATATTAACTATTTGAATAGGTCCATTAAATTTTCGACTGTGCACTTCCAAAAAAATATGTAAACTATTAGGCAGTTTGCTATGCAAACTCAGAGTACGTGGCGTTCTGAGCTCTAGCGCTGTCATGGCGGCACATTAATACGTATGCATGCAGACATGAGCATTTACGTATTGCTGTGTATAGAGAGCGCGGTGGCGTAACGAATAGAGCTCTTGCCTCAAACGCGGTGGGCATGGGGTTCGAATCCTGGCCAGGTACCTCTGACTTTTTTTTAAAAGAAAAATTAGTGTATGAGCTAATAATATCGCGCGATTCTTAAAAAAGTCCGATCTTATTGGGTATCGGTTGATTGTTGATCACAAAAATGACTGACTATCGATCGGTAGTCAAAGATTTCGGTATGGTATGTCAGATGGGCTAGCTTAATGTAATGTGTTAAACGGGAACCGGGCTAGAATCTATCTGATATCATCATATGAAAAAAGTTAATTATATAGAGGACAATATCCTCTATATAATTAACTTTAAAAAAAAAAACGTATTGCTGTATACGTGCAACGACACGCAACGCGCTGCTATTAGAAAAGGGGTTTTCCCCATTATTTTCAGATGTCAAACACACAAGTTTTACTTTATCTTGATGTGACGTCATTGAATATACTCGGATAGACTCATGAATGCACTCATACATGTCAACATCGCAAGATTGTCGTAGTGTGACTACCATGACAGCGCTCGAGTTCAGAACGCCACCTGCCCCGAGCTTGCGTAACAAACTGCCTAAAAGGCTGTATTCACAGTAGCATGGAAGTTCGGCAATTTGAAATTCCACCTATGATAAATGAATAATGGTAAAATTTGCTCCAGTATGCTGAGCCGTGGTTGATGTTTATTCCTGTATCAACCATACTATATAAAATAACAATTTGATATTTTTTTATTTGTCAAGTATTTTATATATAATAGGAGTAAATACGTATAATAAGCCATATAGGGATATTAAGTAAACAGTTCATTATTTTGCACTGTAGCTTTTTTGTGACCGTTTCATTAATTATAAAAATACTTAATATTAACCGAAGATCGTTGTAGCCAATGTAATGTGCATGCGAAAAGAGCTTGCATGAATTATTCACACGGGATCGTATACCGAGTCATGATAACACGTGTGAATAGATAGGTTATATCGTATCATACTTGTTCCACATGCACGTCTAATGCGATTGACGTTAAGGCTATTTCTGAGAACTTGTATGAACTATAAGTATATCGAGGATACATCTTTTAAACGCTTAATTGTAGCAATCGCATTTTAAACCACGGGATTTTTCACGAGTGTGAATAATTTATGCAAGCTCTTTTCGCATGCATATTACATTTGCTAGAACATTCTTCGGTTAATATTAAGTATTTTTATAATTAATGAAACAGTCCCCAAAAATCTACCGTGCAATAATGAACTGTTTACTCAATATCTCTATATGGCTTGTTATACGTATTTACTCCTATTATATATTGCGACGAGTATACATACTCGCGCAATTCAAATTTCCCGCCTAACGGCCAAGCTACTAAGGAACAGCAGTTTCGAGCTCAGCCGCTAGGTGACAACCCCGCGCGTCGTTGCGCGCAATGAGAAAAATGAGGCTCAAGTATATAAAGGAGCCGAGAAGCTGACCAAAGAAGCTCTCTTCAGATCCCCTGGTTTATTCGAAATAATCAAATCCTAAAAAAAACCGGAATCGACTCAATTTCAGAAGCAGCGAACAAACACGCCGCGAATCTCCGTCTCTCTGTCTTTAAACATAGCAATCCTAGCATAAAATTTCTTGAAAATTACCGTGGTAAATCCAACGATCGATTCAGAAGGCCATGTTCTCTCCATAACCTTTCTTCACTAACTAACTTTAAACAGTCTATTTTCGTGTTTCGCAAATTGCGTGCGTGCCATACAGCCTCCGCTGTATGAGCCACCGTTGTCTCTCAATTTTTTTCTTCTCAAGGTTCATAACCATTGTGGTTATGAAACTGGTAACTGAGGCGGTTTTAGTCGGTAGGCACCTCGGGTGAATCCGACACTCTCCTCACGGGGGTGTCTTTTGAAGATTTCCCCTCCTTGACCCTTCAAACATAAAAAAAAAATAACCAAGGAAGCAGTGTAGACTATGGTCTCCCCTCTTTTTACCTAAGTACGCACACAAGGCTAAGAGAGGGTGAGGCAGATAGTAGCTTGCTGTCTTGGCTTGTGGTGCACCACAGTAAAAGACAGAAGCTTCTCGCTCTTGCACATGAGGGTAGACCAAGTGAGCACATAGGTCTACACTATAGTGCATAGGCAGGCAGTATTAGAGATACGTCAAGTGAGCACACAGGCGTAAATCTATGCTACCTAGAGCTCACACTTGCAGCCTTTTTGCCGCCGCAATACCTTTGCGCCGTTGAATTTAAGGATGACGTCCACCCAAAGTTTGATATTCTATTTCACATTTTGCAACTAGCCTAATTAAGGATATCGTCCACCCACAGCTGTCGCATCCGCGTTTACGTGAATTATAGAATAAATTAAAGGTGTCGTCTACCCATTACATTTTTATGTTAATTAAAGGACTCCATCCGATCGCCACGTAGATATTAGATTTTAGGATAAGTTAAGGGTGTTGGCCACCTATTGTCTTTACATCAACTAAGGGCTCCGCGCGCCCATAGGGAATAGTAATTTAGATAATTAAGGATGCTGTCTACCCATTAGTATTGTAGCATTAATCATTGCGATATCATTTTCGACGTGCGCCAAACGAAGTATTAACTTCAAAAACGTTTACTTGCGTGTACACGTTGAAACAATGTAAGGAGGGGAGGAGCTCACCATAGAATATTATAGAGAAAGAAAGAAAAAGGAGAAAAACGCAAGCCGCTATTCATCCTTTATTCATTTAGATTCAGATATGTATTACATATATAATATTAGTTATATACGTAACTTGAGCATAAAATATAAAATATTTTATATTTTTTCGTCGCTGGAACTGTTTTAAATTATTCTTTGTATACATGATTAAAAGAAATAACTATATTTTTACCGTGCAAATGAGTAAATAAATCATTATAACCATTTATTGTAAACACTAAGTCACCGATTTAGTTCCGACCGCATGTCTTAGAGGTGGAGTTCACGAACGAAAATGATATTTTAAAAATTGCATTCGAGTTGCCTATACCTGAACTGTTTCTATTTTGTTACCTAAAATAAATTGAAATCTTTCAGTTGTTTTAACCTGGATTATTAAAGGATTAATATCCTAGGATTAAAATTAATATAGGAACATTGGCATATAATCAATATAAAAAAGAGTACGTTAGAAATTCAGTTTACAATTACTAACAGAACAGTATTTGCAAGTTACAAGTACACTTGAGCTTCTTTTTATTTTTATATTGAGTGATTTTACAGTTTGACAAAAACTGTTATAGAAGCAAATGGATAAGTTTGTGATGAATAAATTAGATACTGAAGATCAATTTTGTCACAGTTATCAAACTTAAGTTTAATGCAAATATACGTCTATTGAATAAAAACGAATTTCTTGTTGATTCAAGCAGGTATTTGGCGTGAAAGATAAACCACGATAAATTTTCCAAAATAATATTTTTCCTCATACAGAAAGAAGTGAATTTTTTATCGATTCTAAAAGAGTGTACTCGAGTGAGAATGTTTTTTTTTTGTTTTATTTCAGTTTGTATATGATGAAAGTGTTATTTTTCATTAATAAAAAATGCTCATGTTTTGAGTGTATCATGCCGAAGAAGGTATTGTTTGCAATAAAAAGTCGTGATCGAAAACTCTCATCCCATTGATGAAAGATCTTCGACTTGAGGAACAGGATGCTGAAAAATTAGCTTTATTACTGTTGGAAGCTGGATGGCCACTGCATCATACAATATATTTCAACAACTTGAAAATAACGAAGTTTATGATAAAACATGGGTCTTGCATTGATTCTTTTGATAAAGAAACTCAAAATCGTACAGCATTCCATGTAGCGGTATGGAATTCTGATATAGAAAGTGTTAAATTTTTATTGGAACAAGGAGCCAATCCAAACACAATTGATTGTGATGGTTCTTCACCTTTACTAACACTATCTATGTTAAAAATAAAGCATTTAGAAATTTTGGATCTTCTACTGCAATATGGAGCTACACCAGAAATGCTTCCCGAATTCGAAATGTTGTAATCGATAATGTTCTTCACTCATAGTGATAAAATATTTATTGAAAAATTATTAGAATACAAAGTTAATTTAATGGTTGGAGACGAGGATGGATACACACCTTCGCATTATATGTCAGTACGTTGTGAGATACCGTTCATTGATCTATTAGAAAAATTAAATCTCAATGTAAACGTTCAAAATAAACGCGGTGGAACTCCTTTGCATTTAGCAAGCTGTGTTGAATACGTAAAGTTTTGCTTAATAAAGGTGCAAATGTTAATATTAAAAACAAACTTGAAGAAACACCTCTTGTACAGCAACTCTATAGACAAAATACTTGTCAAGAAATAATTAAACTCCTTCTAGATCATAAAACTGCTTTAGATAATAAAAGGCTAATAATGACATTAGAAATTGTTGAATCAAGACAAGACAATAAAGCTATTTGACCAATATTGGCACGTATTGCTTTAATGCACGCACTAGATACTTCAATTCAAGAAAAAAATCCTCAGTTAATAAGCCAAAACGTAAATATGGCATCTTATTTTAATGATTGCAATCGAGAAATTCAATGTATGAGGATAACGACAATAACTGACAATTGTAACATCACATATTTTAATATTCTTCAAGATAAAGAATCTCAACTTCAAAATTATGCATGAAATGATGAATCAATAAAATCTTTTGAAAAAATTGATTTTGCATTAAAATTTCCTATTCACGTCAAAACTATAAAAAAAAAAAGATTCAACAAAGCAGTTGATAAACAAAACTTGATCCAAAAGTCTGTAGATGTTCTTGGTGAAAGTATAGAGCAGTTGAATTGTAATTCACATGCCATAGAAGCTATTGTTAACTTCTTAGGGGATAGTGATTTACAATTATTAATGTAATAAGCACTTACATTTATAATTTTAGTGAAATATTATGGGATCGTTTTATCATCTAAATATCATTTAAGTACACTTCGATCGAGTTTCACCAGATGTATGAAATTTATCATTTATTGAACTGTCATTATAAATTAAATAAAAATTTTCATATAAAAAAGTTTACATTAGATTTTATCTTACGCAGAAATCTTTTCCTTTTCCATAATGAAAGTTTTTTAATTGTAAGTAAATAAAATCATGGAGTGTAAAAATATACTTATACCAATACCGATATTTTTGAAAATTATTTACAATTATTACATTTAATTAAAAGTATGCTCTAGTAGAAATTTAACCACCTGTCAGTTACCAACCAAAATGGTTATAAACCTTAAGAAGAAGAAAATTGAGAGACAATGGTGGCTCATACAGCGGAGGCTGTATGGCACGCGCGCAATTTGCGAAACACGAAAATAGACTGTTTAAAGTTAGTTAGTGAAGAAAGGTTATGGAGATCGAATCAGAGAACATGGCCTTCTGAATCGATCGTTGCACTGAAAAATAAGTGGTAGTCCACGAGTCCCTCGAAGTACTTCTACTCCACGAAACCGTAAGAATGCTAATGCTTTCTCTCGTGGGGAACGTGACGCCCCACTGCCGAAGCTAACAGCTCTTTTTGTTGTGCATGTGTATTCCCACTCACATGGGATTCCGTTTGGCGTCATGCGAAGTACTCCTCTCGTCCCACAGTGGCACCACTGTTTTCCCGCAGTGGCACTCTGTGCGCACGAAACGAAAAGAGTATAGTTTCGTTACCGATGGTAGTGCTTCTTTACCACTTATTTTTCAGTGTGGATTTACCACGGTAATTTTCAAGAAATTTTACGCTAGGATTGCTATGTTTAGAGACAGAGAGCCGGAGATTCGCAGCGTGTTTGTTCGCTGCTTCTGAAATTGAGTCGATTCCAGTTTTTTTAAGGATTTGATTATTTCGAATAAACCAGGGGATCTGAAGAGAGCTTCTTTGGTCAGCTTCTCGGCTCCTTTATATACTTGAGCCTCATTTTTCTCATTGCGCGCAACGACGCGCGGGGTTGCCACCTAGCGGCTGAGCTCGAAACTGCTGTTCCTTAGTAGCTTGTCCGTTAGGCGGGAAATTTGAATTGCGCGAGTATGTATACTCGTCGCAATATATAATAGGAGTAAATACGTATAACAAGCCATATAGAGATATTGAGTAAACAGTTCATTATTGCACGGTAGATTTTTGGGGACTGTTTCATTAATTATAAAAATACTTAATATTAACCGAAGATTGTTCTAGCAAATGTAATATGCATGCGAAAAGAGCTTGCATAAATTATTCACACTCGTGAAAAATCCCGTGGTTTAAAATGCGATTGCTACAATTAAGCGTTTAAAAGATGTATCCTCGATATACTTATAGTTCATACAAGTTTTCAGAAATAGCCCTAACGTCAATCGCATTAGACGTGCATGTGGAACAAGTATGATACGATATAACCTATCTATTTACACGTGTTATCATGACTCGATATACGATCTCTGTTTAAAATGATAACGTAATTTAATAACGTCATTTCATCAAATGACGTTGCAAATTGAGACATTTCGCGACGTCATTTATGTTAAAATGACGTCTTTTGAGAATATAACGTCATTTTTCAAATGAGCTTTGATGGCTTATTAAATTATGAAAAAGACGTTTATAGTGGGAGATGACGTTATTTTTTTTTAATGACATAATTTTCTTCAATGATTTTACAACGTACCCAATTAAAATAAAACACGTGTTTTTTACATGTAAAATTTGTGTTTTTTTTCACGTATATTTTTCACGTGTATTTTTCACATATTTTTTCATAGTTTTTCGAAGATCTTCTACCACCTGACCTCTTATATCTGCGTCTTCCAAGTTTGTGTAAGGGATGACAAAACTTAGAAAAACGCTACCTAGTGAATTCAAATCGCTATTAATGATCGATAACGTCGGTTTGACTTTAAGTCACTAGGTGGCGTTTTTCTAAGTTTTGTTATCTCTTACACAAATTTGCAAGACGCAGATATAAGAGGCCAGACAGAAAATCATGTCATTAAAGAAAAATAACATCATTCCCCACTATAAATCACGTTTTTTTCATAATTTAATAAGCCATCAAAGCTCATTTGAAAAATGACGTTATTTTCTCAAAAGACGTCATTTTAACATAAATGATGTAACGAAATGTCTCAATTTGCAACGTCATTTGATGAAATGACGTTATTAAATGACGTCATTAAATAACGTTCTCATTTTCAACAGGGATTATATGCATAGTATAATACGACATAACCAAGGTATTTACACGTGCATTCATGATTCGGTATGAGATTATATATAACCTGGTATACGCCTATCAATAGCTAGGTATAAACTTGAAGTAGTATCCTCGGTATGCATATTAGTAATATACGCAACAAGTACGAAGGGATAATATTGGCAGGGGTCAATGTTTTTTGCGCAAGTAGTAGAAAGTCGCGGGCATCATTAAATTTTTTTTATTAGAAAAGTCCAAAATTATATCAATAATCCTAAATCAAATTTCGTTCTCAAATATCAACCACCTTTCATTAAAACTGAATAAATAATTTAACAAACGCTATTGTCTTTGTTATGCCAATTGAAATAAAAGGTTTTAAAAATTTATTGGTACATTTGATGTTTACTGAGAAAAATATTTATGAAAAAAATTTTTATTTGATCTTTATAAAATAATTAAACTGTAATTATTTGGTTTCAAAAAAAAGCTTCTGAAGACATTTATTGTTCTAAATAACAAAAAAAGTATCAAATAATTTTAAATCCAATATTTTATTCACACAATAGATTACATATAATTGAGAAGATTAAATTACATGTTATCAATTCAGTCGGTGTTTCAGAGAAATTTTAAAAACTTCTACTTTAAGAGATATAATAATTTAAAAAATATTCACTTCTTTCTCAGATTATTTGTAACCAAATTGTCTTCAGAGGTTTTTTTCTAAACTTGATAGTTTTCAAGAAAAAAATTCATGAAGAAATTCACAGTTCAATGTTGACGTAATCCTTATACTCAAACAATGATCATTGAAAATAAATATACATGCATATTTTTGATTGCAAGTATTTTACAAAAATATAGGAAATCTTTTGAATCATTTTATCCTCAGAGAGGATAAAATTGTATAAATATAAAAGTCCAAAATTATATAAATAATCCTAATAGTAATTTTAGGTGTAATTAGCTATTCTCAAAAATCAACCACCTTTCATTAAAACTGCTTTTTTTTAAACCAAATAATTAGAGTTTGATTGTTTCATGAAGATCATATAAAAAATTTTTTCATAAATATTATTCTCAGAAAACATCAAGTGTACTAATAACTATTTAAAACCTTTTATTTTAATTAGCATAATAAAGACAATAGCGTTTGTTAAATTATTTATTCAGTTTTAATGAAAGGTGGTTGATATTTGAGAACGAAATTTGATTTAGGATTATTGATATAATTTTAGACTTTTCTAATAAAAAAAATTTAATGATGTCCGCGACTTTCTATTACTCGCTCAAAAAACATTGACCCCTGCCAATATTATCCCTTCGTACGTTACTTGTTGCGTATATTACTAATATGCATACCGAGGATACTACTTCAAGTTTATACCTAGCTATTGCTTTTATCTCCTAGAAATTCCCATCAAACCATAAAAAAGTACATTTTTTAATGTTCTATAACATAAAAAATTTTTAAATTAGAGAGGGTTACATCGGATATCTTTCTTGTCGATTGAAATTTTTCATTGTTTAAAAATAATTTTCCAGATATACAGAATGAACATGGATGGGTCTAAACCGCAATTAATAGTTGATAATGCTGATGTGGTGGAAAATTTTCAACGCGATTTTAGAATTGGATTCACGCTTGATACTTTCAAAAATAAAATATATTTTAGCAATTTCAAAGAGGAAAAGATCGAAACAGTAAATTACTTAGGAAAAGAACGACTTACTGTTATTAAAATGAAAACTCCACAAAGTATAAGCATATATAAAGATACTCTTTATAGTACAAGATTGCAGCCAGTAGAACCTTGCAAATTTTTAACTTGTAAGCTCAATAAAATGGGTGTTTGCATTGGAAATACTAATAAAACGATTTCATGCCCTGAAAATGTTTCGGCTGACTCAATAAAGCATATAAACTCAGGATTTAGATCATTTGTTAAAAATCCTTGTGGGAATAATAATGGTGGATGTCAACATCATTGTTTATTGAAATCTTCATACATCGCAGGTCAAGCTCTAAATTTCAGTTGTATTTGTAATAGTGGCTATCAACTAGAATCAAATTTTAAAAATTGCACACGAATAAAGGTATATATGCAACACAAATTCTATGATTATTTAATTTTATTTCTTTTTTATAAGTTAAAAATATTTTCATCTATTTAAAAATAGGTAATGTTTCTACCATGGTGGAAGAATAAGAGGTGATTCGACTATACTTCCCCGCCATTAAAACGTGTATCGCTTATTGAATTAGCTCTCTACTTCTCCACGTGGCGAAGTCACTTAGGTAGATACCCTACGTGCACACCTACGTAAACAGCTGCATAAGCCCACTTCATGAACAGCTCACGCACATAATGATACATACTCAGTGGGCTTATGTAGGTGTGCCCGTGGTGTATCTACCTAAGTAACTTCACCACGTGAAGAAGAAGAGAGGCAATTCAATAAGCGTCACAGAAAGTGAGGGTACAGCGATTCACCTCTTATTATTCCACCGTAATTTCTACGCTGTTAAAAAAATATGAAATTTAATGCAATACTGGAAGCTTGCTTTAAGTCTGTACATGAAAATTAACAATTTTACCGTAATTATAATGCAAAATTGCAGAAAAGTTAATAATTTCACTATAACTTTACTGCACATTTGCATGAAATTTAAAGTAAAAATAAAAATTTCATAAATTAACTGAAGCAAAATTTAATTTTTTTACAGTGTACAGCACCACTAAAAAATTCGCAAAAAAATCTTTTTCAAGAGACTCAGATTCAAATCGTGATATCTCGGAGACGCTTTGATGAATTGAAAAAATCGGATAGCGTTTTAAAGATCAGACAAAATACTATCTTTTTATAAGCTATGGGACATTTTAATAGTTTATTTCGACTCATGGCCAGAAAAGTAAGAAAGGTTTCAAATCACATGTAATTGTTGGCCGAGGCGAAGTCAAGGTTTACTAACATGTGATCTGAGACTTTCTTATCTACTGGCCAAAGGTTGTACACTATTTTTCCGTCCTCTAGCCGGAAAGTGGCAACTTTCTGGTCGCTGCCCAAAACAAGAGGACAGAAAACTCTATTTAAATTAAATTTTTTAATGAACGAGAATTTATGAATTTTTAAATTTTAATCAATAGAAATAATCCCAAACTGTAATTCAGATATACGCAGATTTTATTCTCTGCTCTAAATACAAGATTTGGTTTGACTGAGAAATACGGAGGCAGAAGATTCTTATATGTTGTGTGATTGAGAACGGTCTGACGCTCGCTCGTCAGAGCCGTGCTTCCCTTGTAGCGCTCTGTAATACAATTTCAAATTATGGAACAAATCTCACATCATGGTTACTTATTACTCAAGAGGAGGTCACGTATCTCCGTACTTTTCTAATCGAAAAATTAATTTTTATTAAAAACTAATAACTTTAGCAAAAAATTAAGAGAATTCCGCATTTCGTATCAGAAAAAGCAAAATTTTCTTTGATAAGAAAGAATTAATTTTATTGCTTCATTTTCAAGAAAACCTTGAAAAACCAAACTGTTTATCCTTATCTCTATATTTAAAGTTTTTCAAGATTTTCTTAAAACGAGGTAATAAAATTAATTCTTTCTTATTAAAGAAAATTTTGGTTTTTCTGATACGAGATGGGGCTTTCTCTTCATTTTTTGCTAAAATTATTAGTTTTGTAAACAAATCAATTCTTTGATTAGAAAAGGACAAATATACTCGATCTGCGCTTAAGAGAATATCGTAGTTATCCCCTCCTAATAATATTTTTATTCAAAGTTCATGAGTAAATGGTGCGTCAAATCATATTCTTTCACTACGGAAAGAAAATTTATAAGATTAATCCTGATTGCGGACAACTCAAGAAACTTATTAAAATACTACACATAAAAAGTTATGAACAAACTTTCAATGTATAGTATTTTAAGGTTAGGTTTATCGAGCTTGATATCTAATTTTCATTCAAAGTTCCTGAAAAAATAACATAGTGATTTTTTTTTAATAAAAATGATCGAATTAATGTAGCTTTAGCGTGGACAAGCCATTATATTTGTCTAAATAGTCAATTTAAAGAGATATCAATCAGGTAAAATAAGCAAAAATCGATTCTAACACCTCCGACATCCCGTTAATGAAATAATTATAGTAAACAAACAATATTACTTTCTTTTTTCATGGTCTGAATTATAATTTTGTGAAATAAAATTTTTATTTTTCAGTTAAATAATCATATAGAATCTAATACTGTTAATTTTATCTTTGTAATAAAATTTTAGTTATCATTTAAATTTTGCATAAATAACCTATATGAAAAAACAAAATAATCATGGTGCAAAGCTCAATCCATGATTCGAAGTTCTCTTACGTCTGTGGTAAAATATGCAGTGATGCTATTTGAAGTACACATTCGGAAAAATATCCTTTCCGCCAAGTGTACATATGTATGTATATGTGTCCACAGACTCTAAAGAATTGATAAAATTCAAAATTTTCAAATCAATTGCAAAGTAGAACAAATTTTAAAAATTTTTGTATTTAATTAGTTTTTAATATTTATTTCATGCGCAACGTCACAAACGTACGAAAATGGACCATATGACAAAATAAATTTTCAGGAGTAATAACATTTTGCATGTTTTTTATGTTTCAGCATCTATTTACAACAGTACGTTTGAAATTCAATACATATACAACTTATGTATAAGCTACAGTTATTAGCACATCAAAACATAACAAATTATAAAAAATGTTATTGCACCTAAAAAATTATTTTGTTATATGATCCATTTTCGCATGCTTGTGACGTTGCGCATGAAATAGATATTAAAAATTGATTGAATACATTTAGGAAATTTACTCTACTTTGTAATCGATTACGAATCTTTTAATTTCATCAATTCTTTAAAAAGTTACAATCGATTGATTAAAATTGAAAAATATGTAAAACTTCATAAATTTATAAAATCATTAAAAAATTATGTTTAAAAAGAGTTCAAAATGTTCTACAGTTCATAAAAAGATAGTATTTTGTCTGATCTTTAAAACGCCATCCTAATTTTTTAAATTCATCAAAACTTCTCTGAGATATTACGATCTGAATTTAAGGATGTTCTGGCTATACAGTCTGTGTCAAAAGTTAGTATTTTCGATAATGGTTTGTATTTTTGGGTAGGGAGGGTTCGTTCAATTTTTCACATAGTAATTTATTAGATATTATTAAAACAGTCATTTTAAACTTTGTTTCATTTAAATATAACAATTTTTTAAAGAGTTATAGCATATTAAAGTTTATAACTTTTACCGAAATCTAATGTAATCATAAACAAAGGTGCCAAAGTTTCAAAAATGATTTTATTCGACAGCAACAAAGTTTATTTTATTCATTTTAAAATTTAGAATCAATTGACAATGATGGAATTTCGATTTTTATTTTTTACTTAAATTCATTGCCGATTTTCTACGATGAAACAGTGGATACCATTCGAGACATATACATTTTTTCGTAAACAATTAGCAATAAATTTGAATAAAAAATGAAAATCGAAATTCCATCCTTGTTAATAGTTTCTAAATTTTAAAATGAACAAAATAAACTTTGTTGCTGTCGAATAAAATCATTTTTGAAACTTTGGCACCTTTGTTTATGATTACATTAGATTTCGGTAAAAGTTATAAACTTTAATATACTATAACTCTTTAACAAATTGTTATATTTAAATGAAACAAAGTTTAAAATGACTGTTTTAATAATATCTAATAAATTACTATGTGGGAAATTGAACGAACCCTCCCTACCCAAAAATACAAACCATTATCGAAAATACTAACTTTTGACACAGACTGTATAGCCAGAACAACCTTTAGTCAAAATTTACAAAATTTTTAACGTTACTGTATTGTTAAGTCTATATAATTTATATGATTTATTATTAAATATAAATAATATTTTTACATTTTACAAATATTTTTCTTTTAGATATCCACGACTTACGTTCAAGCTTATGTATCAAGAGAAAAAAATTTTGCAACTCTATGGGATTTCACACCATCTGATATATTACCAATGCCAAGAAATCTGCTACTTCGTTTATCAATGTATAGACGGTTTAGAATATTTTACAAATCACCATTTGAAAGATTTGCCAGAACTGGTGCCAGTGTAGTTACTTATGATTGGATAGCCAAAAATTTTTATTATGACCGAGATATTCAAGGCAAATCATATTTAATGGTCTCAAAATGTAGCGAATACTTTTTTGATAACTGTCATTTTGGAAATGTTAACATCAAATTGACAGAGATTGATTCACTTTCATTTTTGACTGTACATCCTTATCGTGGATATTTATTCGCTATTACCACAAATGGTTTAATTTTGAGACTAAATTCTGATGGTTCAAATAAAATACTGCTACCAAATATTAATGATGCAATTTCTTTGGCAATAGACTTTAATGACGATAAATTGTACTGGATTAATAAAAATAGTAGTATTTTGCACTCAGATCTAAATGGTGGAAATTGTTCGCAACTCGTTAAAACCGATTGGAATGGCTTAAATGATGAATCAGTGATCACGTTTATATTCATGTATATTTATGATAAATATCTTTATGTGCAATTACCCCAGTTGCATCCAGGAGATAGAATTTGGCGATTTCATAAGTTAAGCGGTGAATTGGTTGGTACTTTATTGAAACCAAATTATATAAGTTTAGAGCAGGATCAACTCTATGAAACTGTTGGAATGAAGGTTTCTGTAAATGATGCACACTACGTAGATGAAGAACACCCATGTGCAATTAATAATGGTGGATGCCGAAGATTTTGTTTTGGAGTACCGGAGACAAAGAATAATAGTTTGAAACGAATTTGTGCCTGCAATGAAGAAGACTTTGAAATATATGGTGAAGAATGTAGTAAGTTGAGTTTTAATTCTATTAGTTTTTATTTTGTTTATAGCGAGTAGAAATTCACTTGAATTAATAATTTCAAAGTATTTTTTTTATAATTTCAATGTATCAAAATTAAAATTTTAATCTATTTACAATTGTGATAAAATTTTAAAATAGTATCCATATCTAAATGATTAATGTTACAAATCAATCTATCATTTCTATTAATTGACGAAAATTATTTTTTTCCTGTTGCAGAAGAGAATGCCAACAAAAATTTGCGATTATTATTTTACAATTCAAAAAGATTATTCTATTCAAAAGGATATTCATATGAACTTTATGAAAAAGGCCATTTCAATAAAAGTTTAAAGAGTCTAGGATCTGGAAAAGATATAAAAATAGTAACTATTGATTATCACCCTGGAAAGAAAACATTGTATTGGACGAGTCCACGAGAAGGTTACTGGACTCGAAATCCACAACTGTTGTCAATGACATTAGATGACGATTTTTTTGACGAAAAAGATAATACTATGATAAATCCTGATATCAAAATTTTAAGAGAGGATGAACATTGGAATCCAAGGTATCTTCGAGTTAATATTATATTGTTTAGAATTATTAACTTTGATTTTTAAATAAATAACACAGTTATCTATTTTTAATTCATCATAGGTCATTAGCAGTAGATTATATTGGACATAAATTATACATCGCAGATACAAGTGAAAAATCAATCGTCGTTTTAAATTTGGATGGTACAAATAAAACTACTGTATTCAAAGGTAAATCATTAATACCATTCGAAGTTGTATTAGATCCTTCTGAAGGTTTAATGTTTATTTTAACGGCCAACACTGAGGATGGAGTTTCACAGGCAAGTTCTCATTTTGAATTGTATAAAAAAATTGTTATTTAATTTATATCAACTCTAAATATTTATCTTATTAGATATATCGAGCGAATATGGATGGAACTGAAGTGAAGCTAATTGTCGATAATATTGATGCATTAAAAAGTTTTCGCGTACACGAAAAAGCTGGATTTGCAATCGACACTCTCGGAAAAAGAATTTTTTATGGAGATCTTAGTAATAAAGAAATTAAATCAGTAACTTACTCGGGAACAGATACAATGTCAATCGTTGAAAATGCTTCCTATCCACATAGTTTAAGCATTTATAAAGGCTTCCTTTATTGGTCAAATGGTGAACCTGGTAAGTTTTGTTAAATTTATACAAGAAGATAAATTAAGTTATATGTATGTTCTTATCTCAATGTATTCTTCGAAAATCAACAGAATTATTTGGGAGCAGTGAATCATATAGTCTTAAATCATGCCAACTTAGCGGTCATTTCACAACTTCTATTTGTTTGGAACACAATAGACACAACTTTGAACTAGGAGGTACTTCGGATTTCAAATCTAAGATCTATGCAGTTAAACCAATTCATCGATATTTTCATACTGACATAAAAGTTTCAAATCCTTGTTCTTATGATAATGGTGGGTGCGAGCATCATTGTTTAATAAAACCATTTACGAATGGAAATAAATCGATACTAGGTACTGGTTGTCTTTGCAACGAAGGTTATGAATTAACACATCATAACATTTGCATAAAGAAATCGGTAAAAATTTCTATATATTTACTGTTAATTTAAATTATTTCATCATTCAATATTAATTTTATAATAATAATTTTTATTATTAGGAAATCTATGCATACAATCAGGCTTATATATCTGCTAGTGAAAAACATCAACTGTTAAGGGAAGTAGTTATTCGTCTAATTTACGGTTCTGCTAATATGGTCTATTACAAGAAGCCTTTCCGATTTTTTCAAGTTAATGAAGCCGGTGATCAACTTTTAGATATCAGCTTAGGACTTAATGATAGATACCCGTACCCTCTAAAAAATTTCTCGTTAAAACAAAATGAAAAAAATTATACAGTGATCCATTCGCAAAGTAAAAACATTGCAAGAGTGATAACCTACGACTGGATTACCAAGAACTTGTATTACGTAAAATTGTCAGATAGCAAAGAAAATAACGACCTTATGGTTTTAAAATACAATAGTCATAATAATTATAATAAATCTAAAACGCAAGAAATTGATAGTACAAGATTAACCAAGATTTATTCACCTAAATTTATGGTTATACATCCATATCGTGGCTATCTCTTTGCAGCCTTAGATAATCGTTCAACGATCCGTCTAAATTCAGATGGTTCTAATGGTATGATTCTTCCAAACGTAAATGATGCAGAAATGTTAGCCATTGATTATGACGAAGATGTATTATATTGGATAAATATTGATAAAGAAGAATGGGATGATTGGGCAATTATTTATATAGATTACGTACTATGGAAAGCAAATCTGGATGGAAGTAGAAAAAAAAAATTGCTCGATTTGAAGTGGGGTGTAGCCGATGTTCATAATATTTCTATGTATGTAAGTGGAGATTATATATATTTAAAATCTAGTAGATCTCCAAATGGTTTAGCAATTAACAAAAAGACGGAAAAATTCGTTGATGATTTTAATATAAATATAGAAAGCTTATATCAAAAAAATGTTGCCGTAAATGTGTCAAGAGAAATCATGGAGCGACGTTTAAACAGAGAAAAAAATCATCCATGTGCAATTAACAATGGTGGATGTGAACAATTCTGTTTCAGTGTACCTGAAAAGGATGAATATCATAAAAAAAAAGTCTGTGTTTAGATAAAAAAAATTTATTTTTTTAAATAAGATGTTTTATGACATAAATTATCAATAATACACTGATGCTATTGGGTTATTTTTTGAGACGACATTTCGACTGACTTGTCGATTGTTTCAAATTCTATTTTTATGAAAATATAACATAAAATCTCGTTACTCTTAATTTTTTATTAAACAAAATCCGTATTATGAACAAATTTATTTAATATAATGTGATATGATATGATAGCGTATCGATACTGATTGTAAGAATAAAATATTTAAATTAATACTTGATAGATGAAGTTTAAGTGTGAAAAGCAGGTTGTATATCTCTATCCTTTTCTAACCAAAAAATTCATTTTTCTGCAAAACCTAATAACTGTACCGAAAAAAAGGAGATAGCCCCATCTTGTATGATAAAAAGCAATATTTTCTTTTACGTGGAAAAATTATTTTTATCGCTTTGGTTTTAAAAAAACTTTGAAAAACTGAATCATCCATAAAATTTTTGAATCGATTAAATCTAAATGTAAGTGTTATTATCAATTTTTAGTTGATTTGTTTGATTTTCGTATCTTTTTATCAGCAAATAACGTACAAAATATCAGAGAAAATTACCGTCTATGAGATTAATATAAATCATAATTATAAATTAAGAGTAATTCATGTTTGTTTTACCCAGTATTGTATTAATATTGCTTCACTCATTATGTTTAAATTCGAATATCATTTAATTAAATTAATAATTAATTAAAAATTTGTTTCATTTTATTATTTAATCCTTTAGTTCCAAAATTATTTTTTTTTAAATTATAATATTCTTCCTGACCATCATTTTCGTACCAGTTTAAGAAGCAAAAATAAGTAGATTCTAGTCCTTGGACACAAAATTCGGGCTTACGCATAGTTGTCGGAATAGCTATTTAGTACTTACAAAACAGCTAAAAAATTAAATCTCACACAGGATAAAAAAATAATGCGTGCACTACCGGCACAAAGAGGATTTGTATCAACAGTATCCCCCACTTTACTTCCGTGATCAAATTAAAGAGGAAAGAATCACCGAACTCAATATGAGCTTTTACGGAAAAGACTATTTATATACTAAAATTTAAATACAAATAACAAATAATTAGTATAAATAATAGAATGTAATAACTTAATTCACAAATGTATTAATAATCTAATATAGACATTTTTTATAAAAATTGCTTAAATAAACAAAAAAATATTTTGTTCTTTCTTACAGAATTGGCATGACAGATATGGTTCATTCCAATTTGTTCAATTAATATAATTAATTAAATCGACTGATAGTTATAACATAATTATCGTAAAAAATACTAAGCTATATTATAAAAAGCAATTTATTTATTATCGATAACGTTTTGGCTACAGTTTTGTAACTCTTTTCAAATAAAATTTACACTGTACATTGCAGTGATTCAAACTAAAACTCGGTTTATATTCGCGAAGCGCCTATTTTTGCTTTTTACCGTAGCCGATTCAGTGAATTTGAAAAAAGCAGCTATATTTTAGTGTGTTTATTATTAATTAGATTCCTTAAAATACTGAGTACAAATAATATTAATTTATAGATAAGATAATGTGTTAAAGGGGAACCGGGTTGAGCTCCCACGATATCACCCTATTAAAAAGGTTAATAAATAGAGGTCAATATCCTCATATATTAACTTTTTTTAAAAAAACAATCTTTATAAGGTTAATTTTCAAAAAGCATAATTATAAATTTAAATTCCAAAGATTTTAATGTTTTTATTTATGATTCATTAATTTATGTATTACCTGTCCGAAAAATTAACAATATTTTACGTTCTTTTTCGTAAAAGTAATTTGTTTATGAATCAAGTTAATGTAAATGATAAATTTGTAAAATAAATTAAATTTTTTTATTGATATATTTAGCCAGTCAATTGTTTAAATATCTAAAATAAATGGGATGGAAATAAATTTACGGTTCAATCAAGACACATTTATAACAAATTAATAATGTTGTTTGTTATTTAATTAATTTCAATTGCATACAGTTTTCATATATTTATACTATGGAAATAATTATTATTACTTTTATGATAATTACTGAAATACAAATCAATTTTTTTGTAATTTAAAATTTATTACTTCTTAAATTTAGTAATTTAAATAATTAAGAAAACGTAATTTAATCATGTTTGAATCTTATTTATGTTTATAAGAAATTATATTTTAATATCCTCAAAATGAAATTTATGAATTTAAAATATTCATTGTTCGACGAGAGAACATCAAACAAAAAAAAATAATATTAATCATGTATTCTAAATACGTACGCTTACGTTCTTAATTTGCAGAAAAACTGTTGCTATAAAATCTTGCTACTATTTATCAAATTTTCCACAATAAAACATTCTATTTAACAATAAAATCATGATATTAACAATCTAATAATAATCGGCTCAATTAATGGAATTAGTGCAATGACCATTGATTACCATCCTGTTAAATGCATGCTTTTCTGGTCTTTGAATTTTCGAAATCCTCGAAAATCTGCTTATACAAGAAACCCTCGGCTTTATTTAATGCTGCGGAATCATACAGCTTACAATGAAATAAATCTAGTTGATGTTAAAATTTAAAATATAAAAAATTAAATTAAAGATATATACTTTCTATTCATAGAAAATTGAATATTAATAAAAGTATAACTTTTCTAAATTTAATCGATTTACATAAATCCTGTTTACATGAAATGAATAGTGGTTAAACAGTTTATCTTTCATTTTATTACATTTAACTAGAAGCAGACAACATAATAGTTAAATTTTACATAGTTGATACTATCAGAGATCGATCGATGCTTCGGACTTTAATCGTAAGCGTACTATTTTTTTAAATACCGTTTAATGACATGATCAATCCACTAAAAGACTTAATGTTCTTTCTGATAAAAACTACAAATCTTATATCAAATACTCGATGTTTTACAGATGAGTTTTTATTTCTGTTAATATAATGCTTATAATGTTTTCATCAAATAAAAAAAATCATTTATTTTTTTTCTCTAAACTTTCATATTATGTCATAAAATAAATAAATAATTTAAAAATTTTTATTCGCATGAGAGATTTAGCTTATTTTTATTAATAAATTAATAATTGGTTTGGAAAAATACCAATTAATATAAAAGTAAAGCGTTTTATTATATTTGAAAAAATTAATTTTACGTTCTTCTAACCTCAAAATCGCAACTTCTTTTCTCATTTTCGGCTCTCAGAACGTAAAATTCATTACGTTACTTGGACAAAAAGGCTTTTTAACGAAACTCGTTACAAACCTCGCCTTCGGCTCGGCTTGTAATCTTCTCGTTTCGTAAAAAAAGCCTATCTGTCCACGGAACGTAATGTACTATTACACTTAATTCCATTAAAAAGAGAATTTATTTGGAAAATGTCAGAAAAAAATTAATGTAAATTATTGATTATGATGAAAACAATAGATTACTTGTTGCTATATTATAAAATCCATTAGCACATAATAATACTTTGTTTGGCCTTTACATTAGTTCGTAATTAAACTTGAGTATCAAATTTACGTTTATGTAAAAAATAAGTTTAATTTTCTTTTATTTTTAAAATTGTATTCAAGTATTTAATTATTAATTTTCGACAGAGTCAAAAAAACTGCGCTAAGAAAACCAATTTTCAATAGCTTCCCCCTCCCTCCTCCCAGTTAGACAAAAAACAAATTGTATGAAAAACTGGAAGCAAATCCATCAAGTAGTTTTGCAGATTTGATTGGCGTAACGAACACACACACACACACGCGCGCGTGTACGTATACAGACATTTTCTGGAAACCAATTTTTTCGACTCCTTGAGTCTAAATATGTACAAATTAATGAAAAAATAGAAAAAAAAATTTTTTATCATTACAATGCTTTCTCTATGAGAAAGCAATAAAAGATGGATAAAAGTAGATGATATTAGTGTTCATTTAAAAAAAGGTAACCGGAAATAAATAGTAGAAAGAGAATTTTAAAGTCATAGAAAAATATTTTTCCTTAATTTTATTTAACGTTGTTGTATTTATGCTATCATTGTCGAGCTAACTAACGACGGAGGTTATCAGTGTGTTGATAAACAAAGCATATGTGTCGTATACAGTGGTACTTGCATCAATCGTCCGAGAGCGGGATTCGAACTCAGGACCCCGAGATTACGAATTCCTGAAGCTCTACCAAGTGAGCCATTGAGACCGCTCTACAATGCATTTTTTCAAAGACTATTTTTGATTTTTCAAAATTTCAGAATTTAAAAAAATAAGAAAGTTAAAATGTTGTGAGGTGCGGCATTTTTCGTGGCAAGTTAGTTGAAACGCTAAGTTGGAATTAAATATCTAACGAACAGTCGAACTACAACTCTAACTCCGTAACTGTGAGAGTTCCAAGATTGGATTAGTGGGCTCTAGAACTATATACCCGAGTCGACCAGTAGCGGCGTTATTCACAAGTTCACTTCTTAAATGGATTTCTCTATAATCTAGTTTCGTGTTATAAACAACTCAAGAATCATTGGACTTTTTTTATCACTAGTTTTTAAAAATCGCATATATTTTTGTTAAATTAACTCGATATTCAATTTTGCATATATTAAGGTACAACTTTTATAGAACTGGAGTAGCTCGAAGGTTTTCGTGCAAAAAAAATATCATTCTTTAATATTCAAATTTTCCAACTGCTGTTTACAGCTACTTTTATTTAGATGAAATACTTAATATATGATTTATCTTCAAAATTTGCAAACTGACGCAGACGTCTATGAATAGAGAACATTGTCAGAATATTTACACGTAGAAAACAATCATTTATACATAGACCAACATTGCAGTTTTTCAAATTTTTAATCTTTATTCAAAAATTTTCCAAAATATCTCTGTATTAACTCTTTTATTAGTACGAATGAAAGGCTGTGATATAGAGATATTTTAAAAATTTTTGGATTAAGAATAAAAATTTGGAAAACTATAATGTCGGTATATAACATTCCCTTAATGATGGTTTACACAATAAAGATGCCAGCATCCTCAATTTCATAAGTTATTTTTAATGCTTACAACTTAATTCAAATTAAAATAAAGATTTTTTATCTGTTAAATGTTCAGTTTATCAATAAATATTAACTAATTGTATGCTCGTTTTTCATTGAAAATAATTGTTGATTTTTTCATTCATAAGAACAGACTTATTTAAGGGAATGTAAAATACCGACTTCACAGTTTTCCGAATTTTTTATTCTTAAATCAAAAATTTCTAAAAATATCTTTGTAATAGAATTTTCTATTTTATTTTAAATAAAGCATTTTGTAAAGATATTTCGGAAAACTTTTGAATAAAGATTAAAAATTTAGGAAACTGCAATGTCGGTAACTATGGATAAATCATACGCCCTTTTAAATTACCTTAATTTGAAATGTTGGCCTAAGAAAAATTTATATCAAAATAAAGGCTTTTTGGCATTTAAACTGTTTTTTAATTAAGTTATTTTATTTAAAAACCTTTTTTCAAATTTATATAATGTACTAAATTCAGTTTGTCATAATGATTCTTTTTGTTATATCAACTGAGCTGTTAATGGTTATATGATTAATGTGAAATGTAATACATTATAGAGAAAAATAAAAAATAATATCATTAAGATGATATTTCAAAATAAGCATCGCTTCAGAGATAACTTCTATTACCAAAACTTTGTTCCTCGTTAAGATATAAGATGAACGGACAAATCGCTATTCAATAACCGATCTAATCTCTTACATCGAAATACAACGAGAAATGTATTTAATATTGATCTTTGTTGCTAACAATTTATTGGCCCTATTCAATGTCAATACACCCTTGTACTGTTAATATTTATGTTTCCTTGAGGAATACACTAAATACCAATGATACGAATATAAAGATATTTCTGCTATTTAATTCTTCCGTTATAGCTATTGATTTTACTGAAGACAATTTTTTTAATGTAAAAAGTGTGTGATAATATTAATATAATAATTATTGTTAGTTTTAATGGTAGAAATACAAAATCTATACTTTTAGGCATCATCAAAAATCATTTGCACATTCTTTACATTTAACAACAAAGATTACCTTATTGTAAAGGAAATCTGCGAGACTAATAAAAAAAATACATTTTTGGTGGTTTGCAGATCTCTTATTAGATTTTGATATCACTGTAAATAATTGATATTATAATCAAAGCGATGTGTTTTTAAAATAAAAATTGCTAGGTTCCATCTCATTTTGATTTTTATCAAAGCCACAAGAAAATCAAATAATTTTAATAAGAAAAAAAGTTTAATGTTTTTAATTTTATCCAATTTATTTTTATTATAATTGCTTATTTGTTACTCAAATTAAAATTTTTCGACTTGTAATTGAATGAATTGATTTTATCTCATGAATAATTTTATTCGTTTTTACGCTGGATATTCTATAACTTGCATTTTTTTATTCTTATAATCATGATAAAATTTAAGTGTTCTCTTAAAAAATTTCATTTTTTGTTGTATAGGAATTTTTCATGAACATCGTTTAAAATTTCTTTAATATTAATAACTGAACTAACTTTAATAGAATGAAATTTAAATAAAATTAAAATTAAGATTCACCTGTCATTCTGAAGTTTAAATAAATTTTCACTTTGGTTGATTTGGGGTGCAAAACTTGGCTGCTTACTTTCGATCGACTTTATAAAGACTATATAAATGTATATAGTGAAAAGCTTTTATATAGAAGCAAGTTTAATAATTATAAATCTTTATTGGTAAAATTGTTTCGAATAAAATTATTGATTCTTTTTTTTTAATTTTTAATTTTCAAATATATTTGATAAATATCGTATTATTCTTCTTGGTTTATTTTGACTTTTACGATAGCGCTTTATGATACATAAATTTATTGTATAATTTTTGTCAAAAATTTATAAAATTATTTATTTTATGGATAAAAACGATGACCTATTTTTAAAAAATTATCTGAATTCATTATATGAGTTCCTAATATTGCAATTTTATACATTAAAAAGTTATATTGGAATTAAAATTCGTCACATTAAATGTCTTATTTAAAAATTGTACTAAAAAATGTTTCACTTTTATACATTTTCATACATTTAATGAAATGTTTTTCGAAGATAAAATTTTTTAAAAACATATGTCTTGATTGGAAGTCACAGTTTATAAAAATGGTTTGAAAAAAAAAACATTTTGAATTTCTTTGAATACAATCCAATATAAAATAATCTTACAGTCACTTTAAAAACTTAGACAGCGTGATCAAAGACATGCAATTATTTTTTATTAGCACATGAAAACTATTCAATTTATATTGAATCTATATGCGCAAAGGTTATTAATCGGAAGCCATCAAAATTCAGTTCGATGCCAATGGTATTGTGAATTTTATTGCGATGAAACCAATGGAATAAAAAATAATCTATACTGTATCATGTGTCGAGCAGTGTAAATTTTTAGTAGAGAAAAAATGCTATTTGAATATAACGCGAAACGGAGTAAAGTGGAAGTTCAGATAAACAGGGTTTATTCGTTTTACAAGTACATTTAGATCTTGCAAAATTTTATTAAAATGTGAATGGAGCCCTAAGTACTGTACTTCGAATTTTGAATCGTTTTAAAAATTTTATTTTTGTCTATCTCACCTTTCTGTTTTTGTGTTGCAATATTGAATTTCCTATGACATTGAATAGTTATTTTTTAAGCAAATAAATGAAACTTACCTCTACATATTTTAGTAATCATTATGAATTATCAAAAACCTTGAGATTAAATGTTCAATCCCATTGTTAATATTTACGTTAAAATTTAGATTCACGCATTTGGAGATATATTATACTGCAATAATGTGTATCAATTTTAAAAAGTATGAAAATAATATTGTTAATATGATATCTTTCCGAATTTAAATTAAAAAGTCAATAACACCGTGAATTTTCCAAGCATGAAAAAATTTCTGCGACCAATCATCCGCATCGATCTAACTTTTATTTTTACATGCCATTTTTATGAATCTGATCAACCATTTCTTTTTAATACTTTTATAAAAAAATGATGTATTTTAACCATAAATTACAATGATCTCGTATTGTATTATTTCTTTTTTATCTTTTGATCGAAAAATTAATACAATTATAAAAGAACATACTCGAAAAAGTTTAAAACTTTAGTTCTTACTTTTTAAGAAAATAATGAATGTGCATGTATTAAGATCATTGAAAATTAAAAATTGTAATGCATTACAATGAAACGAAATCATTATTATTATTATTATTATTATTATTCAATTGATTTAAATACAGTATAGCTGATACATAGAAGACAGAATATGTCTCAATAACAAGGGTTGCAAAGATATGACTGGGGCTATTCATAAAACACAGTAATACGTGCAAAAAAGAAAAAATTTTCTCATTTCAATTTTAAATAAATAAATAATTAAGTTTTTAATTGTTAAATAAGGTTTTTTTTAACTAAGCAAAATATATGAGAAAATGTCATTGAACCCAACAGCTCCTACAAAAATATTTTTATTTTATTTTTGTAAGTTAGTAAAAAATCATTTTATTTTTGTGTGAATAAATGAAACACGTAAATAAAATTTATTATCGTTGATTGTCAACGGATTGCGTTTCGAATAAATTTTGCATCAATGATACGAGGTGAAAGGTTGCATTTAATGTCTAAGATTTGGATGGTAACAACAAAGCAAGCGTCTTTGAAACAAAGCCTTTTATACCGTTTGATGTTCTTCTCTATCCCTTACGAAGGTTTAATGTTCGTTTTAGTAGTTAACACTCAACTCTTAAGTCTTGCGCGAGATAAAAATGTTTATCTTCCTTTCATTGTTTGCATATGTTTTAATATGAAATTAATTAATTCCGTAATATGTATTTTCTAATGGCTTAGAAATTTTACGATAAATAAATGAGATTTTCTTTTCAATAATTAATTTTATAAAATGATGTAATGTTTTAATTTCAGTAAAATAAAATTTTCTTAAAAAAATCATTTAGTATTTATGATAATATATTTTGTAAATTTTTAATGCTGATTATAATGCTAAAAATTTACAATTTTTCTTTTCTAAGCATCTTATTTTAAATACACCATATACATGTGAACATAAAATTTTAAGTATCAAATAACAAATCGAACACTTTTCATCATTTTGTTATACGTTAAATATTTGGATTTTCAATTGGTATTGCAAAGTAAAAATATATTTCAAAATATAACAATTAAAATCATTGATTGTAATAAAAAAGTTTAAAAGAGTTTAAAAGAGTTTCTAAAATTCTATTATGTTAACATGATAAATTTTTATTATAAATAATGCAGGATAGGTATTATAAGTATCGTTAATTATCGTACAATGAGCGTATTCGAAAATGAATTTAAAAAATTGTTAATATTGTGTTTTAATAATGACCTGCTCTAAACATTTTTTTCGGATAATCAATTTTTGCCACCTACTACGTTACGTTTAATGAAAAATTCAATTTGAGTAAACATTTACAATATTGGATATGTACTCTTTATTCGTTTGATTTTAAAATTAGTGAACATTTTGAAAACATAGTTTTTTCCGGGGTTTTTATATAGACCTACACAGAAGAGTATTTTTTAGTATGAAATCCTTCATTAAATTTTTCAACAAACAAAAATAGTTATAAAAAGTAAAATATTTTTTATTTTCAACTACTCTAAATAATTTCTTATACATTAATAAATATGATTCTTTTTTCCTTTTGGATTTGCAGCAGTAACGATACTGGTGTCTATAATGGAAATTTCATAGCGAAAATGTTACTATGGTATGAAGACAATAAGGACATCCATGCAGTTACAGCTATTGATTCACATTTACAATCACGAATAATCAACTCTTGCAATACCAGACAATGGTGATTGTCAGCATCATTGTTTAATCAAGTAACCTGGGGACTTGCAAATCAAAGCCCTTGAATTTCATTGCATTTGTAATAATGATTACCGGTTAGTAACAAAGTTGAAAAAAATTCCTCGTTAAGAGGTAAGCATATTTAAAAAAAAAAACGTTCTAGCAGTACTAATTATACAGATTATTAAAATTTGAAAAATAATAATTATTTTTATACTTGTTATTATATAATAAATATTATCATTATTTGGCCAAATTAAACAGTAATAAAAATATGTTAAAATTAAATAATTACTGGTTATATGACAATGTAATTAATTTAAAAATAATTAGTCAAGTAAATACTTTTAGTTAATCTAATTTAATTTTCTATTTATTTGACGTAAGTTATAACGAAACATATAAAAAGTGTTCTAACTAGTTTCGGCCTTTTGTATTTTAAAAATATTTTCCTTTTTATTTTACTCAACTTCGCTGTATATATGCCATCATCGCGATACTAATTATCGACGAAAGTCGTCAGTGTATATGCGAACAAAGAACATGTAACGTACAGTGGTGCTTGTATCAATCGGTCGCCGAGAGCAGGATTCGAACTGGAGACCTCTAGATTACGAATCTATCACTCTACCAAATGAGCCACTTATGATTTCAATTGGAAATATTAATTTAGTAGTTCTTAGACAATTTATTTCGACAGTTTATCCTTATCGCATAAATGTAATACAAATAATATATAAAAATTTATAATTTTATTTTTACTCTCTAAATTATTTCTTCAAAGTAGAAAATGATTAAAGAATAAGAATTATAATTGAAATAACTATTTTTCAATATCTATTTATTTATAACCTTTTACTATTTCACGTTAAAAAGGCTAAAATTTCTTTTACTTCAAATTTATAATATCAACTTATTTAATTTCACCTAAATGACTCACGTGTTTGAAAACCTTTATGCACCACAAGTGTCGTAATATTCAATGAATTATGTAAACCACTAAAATAGTTTTCAAATCATTGAGTTCCAAGAAATTTATTAGTTCATGACTTATGGTCCCCAATATGTGATAGTTTATGAGGCACTGCTTCGATTCTTTCAAGTAAGTAAATATGGATATGTTATTTTAGAACGCAATTTAGAACCAAATTATACGATGATTCCATCACCGACAAGTGAAAAATTTTTGAATTAGTCAATGTTTGTTTTTTAAAAGTATTTAACAATAACAGCTCGTAAGGTAGGACATTAACCCTTCTGCGCCGAATGTCGAGATATCTCGTCCAGTTCCCCATTTAAATACATGCTTTTCAATTTGGTGCCGGTCGCAGGGGGGTTAATATAAGATAATTATACTAAATAAATTTTTAAGAAGTCATGTTCCATCAAATTATTAATTAATGAGAAAACGTGAAATTTCATCATGTTCAGATATGATGATAAAAAGTGATATTAAAAGAAAATATAAGTTTAATTATCGTAAACTATGATAATCCATCTATACTCAAATACTTTTTTGCATTACTTAAAAGTTCTTCAACCGTCAGATTAAATATTGATATTTCAAATGTATAATATTGCATCCAATCAATTTTCAAACAATCTCACGAACAGTTGACATAATATATGTTAGATATTATTGTCAAGATGATTCTAATATGGAATGCATTGCCAATTTAAATGCAGAAACAGATTATGATCGATTATTTCCATTAGGTGAAATTAGTATCGTTTTGCATGCTTATGATGTTTGTCTAAAAATTTATGGAATAATCTGCGTATGTAAGCCCATGACATGAAAGATGGGCTTTAAAAAAGATGATTATTCATTTAATGCTAGGAAACTTTTATCAAGAAAGTACAGGGAAACAAAGTTTTAAAATGGGATATTCAAAGTATAGATGAAGATGATCACCCATGTGTAGTGAATAATGGTGTTGATGTGAATCATTTTGTTTTAGCGTAACAAATGAGATACAGATTAAATTTTTGAAAAATTTAAATAAAAAGAATATAACATATCTCATCACTATAATTTATATTAAAATTAAATTATTATTAACTTCATATATTAAAGTTCGATAAATTATTTTTTTAAAACAATTTTTTAAGTTATTGTAATGGACTCATTCCATTTTTATAAAATGTTTGTTTCAATACATTCTCAACTAACCCTGTAAGAAAATAAACCATTTTTTGGCCATATTTTATTGGTAAACGCATGTTAAAATGGCATATATCTAGAAATTCTGGAAATACTGTAAACAGAATTTTTAGATAAGTGTCATTTTAACATGCGTTTACCAGTAAAATATGGTCAAAAAATGGTTAATTTTCCGCTAAATTTTAGAAGTCAGTTAAATCTTACTTTTGGCCCGCTTTTTGAGTTAATAAAGTGGCTATTATTTCCTGAAAGAAAATTGATTATATTTTGAATAGAATTTCTGGTCAATAGTAAATTAAAATTACGTTTACCTAGAAATTTCATTCAAAGAATTTCTAGAATTTGTAAATAAGATTTTCGACCACGGTTGTTGTGATAAGGATAAAAAATAAGTATGAAACTCAATTAAAAATTAAACAATAGGAGAAGCAAATAAAAGACCGTAAAATTTAAGTTAAATTCCTTCTTTGAAATTCGACGTAAAGCCAGATTCTACATTTATGACGCATTATTATTCCTTCGTGAAAATATAATTTATTCGAATGAATTTTGTTGCTAAAAAAAGCTATAAAAATAAATACGTCAAGATGATAATGGCTTTAAAGGTAAAATAAAAACATAATAAATGATAGAAATATCTATGTCAATTTTTTTTTTTTTTTTTGTAAAAAAAAAAATAAATTTTTCACGATTTCCCAAATGTAACATTGCTACAGAAATAGGTCAAATTGTTGAATTTTTCAAATGAAAAAATTCAATGCCTTGAAACGGTCAGATTCACTGAATTTATGTAAATGTCATTAGCATTATTTTTTACGCTTTTCCTCGCACACAACCCGAATTCATCGTACCCAACATATTCAAATTTTTTTTTCTCTCTCTTTTTTTTTGTGATTTAATCCGTTAATCTTCTTTTCAATTTCTACTTCTCTGAAAAATATATATCAAACGATAGATTTAAATTTATAATTTTCTTTAATAATTGTATTATCAATTTAATGCATCTATTGATATTAAATTTACTTAAAAATTAATATAGAAAAATATTTTTTAATGATGAAAAAATAATACATTGTCTAATATTCTATTAATGATTATAAATATCATTTTTTTTCTTATTTTAATTACATTCAACTCAAACAAAATTGTTAAATTTTTTTTTTAATTTAAATGGAATTATTATTTGAATTTCTTTGAAAACATTATTTTAAATATATATAAATATAGTATATGAATTCATATTAGTACATCTTTTACAATAGTTTCTAAAATTTTAATATCTTTAATACGATCATCCAATTATACTGAAAAAAACGCCAAGTTTCTTTAACATCAAACATAAAACGAGTTAGTAAATGATAAAAATTTAAAATATCATTAAATTTATTCAACGTCCATAAAACCTTTAATCTATTTCTTAAAAAAAAAAGACTTTTTTTAAACTAAAAGAAAAAATAAATTACCAGCATCGTTCATCTTGTTAAAATTTTCAGTCGACAAACTGGCCTATTTTCGCTTATATCGCATAATCACACATCGGCTTATACACCCTATTTCAAAATCAATAAATTTCAAAATTGCTTTGTAATAAGCAAATAAATCGAATGATCATTCGATCAATCATCAATTCCCGTCCTTTCAAATCTCGTCAAAAAGCTTCTTCCTCTCTCACTCTATTTAAGTTCTCTTATACCCTCATCTCAATTTCTCTTCTGTATATCTATATATAGGTATATGTATATATAGATCCCGTTATACTTTGAAAAGCATTATTTTCCTTGACAATCTATACTCTCAAGCCCCTCTAGGCCTTTTCTTCCCTTTTATAATTCAATATGTCGTCAATGGAAAATTGCAGTTTCATATCGTCAAGCGGAAAACAGAGAGAGAGAGGGAAAAATAGATAAAGAGAAAAACGAAGAATAGAGGAGTGAGAAAGGCCAAACGGTGATTTACTTATGAAGGGGGGCCAGGGGGCTGTGAGTAAACTTGCAAAGCTTAAACTTGTTTTAAAGCTCTTCTACCTCTGATACTGATGCTTTTGAATCGTTGAAAAGTTCAGACTTGTTTGTTTTCGATGCGTTTTTTATGAACTTGTTAATACTCTGGTCTCTTTTTTTTCTTTTAACTTTTGGCGTATGCATTAATTTGTAAATCTGTTTAATATCAATTAAAATTTTAAATCTTCTGTATACATTAGTTTTTAATTGATTAAATTCATTAATATTATTTTTACATTTTTTGTTGTGATGAATTTAAAAATAAAATGTATGTTTTCTTTTATTACTCTTTTTTTTTAACGGCGTAAAATTTCTTTTGTTTACAAGTTTATTATTTTTTCCTACATCAGAAATGTTTCATTTCAGCGAAAAAATAAATCGTGTCCTTTTCATTGTTTGATTTACATTGTGCGCATAATAGAAAAAATAAAAAATTGCATGGAGAAGAGTTAAAAATATACAATTTAAATTTCAAAGTATTCTTTTGTGTAAACGGTAAGGAAATATATTTTCACAATAATATCGAATTCTGCGTCTATTATTTTTTTTCCATCACTCTTATTATTGTAAAATAGATTTTTTCACGGCTTTTTTTATTCGTTCGATTTTACTGATATAATATATAAGACAAATAAGAACAAATTAATCAAAAAAAATTTTTTGATTGTTTATAAGTTGTATAATTTTATTTAAAAATTGCATATTTCTAATAATATTTTTATAATTTTACATTAAAAAAAATTTTTTGTCATTTTGTAAAATGAAAAATCTTTTATTCTCACACGTTTATTTAAGATAATTAAAATGTTTTATGGTCAATCTACAAAGCAATGGCATTATTGGATTAATATTTATTATTATTTTAAAGTGATAAAAAAGGATTCAATGAAGGTATTATAAGTGAATCCTAAAGACAATTGAATCAGAAAAATAAAACATATTGTATTGATTTTGTATTAAACAAAAACGGTTTAATTTTTAATTCAATATCAAGTAATAGAACTCAATATTTTTTAATTGAAAAGAAATTATTTTTTATTTTTGTCCTATTGTAATAAGTTTTTATGTGAAACATTCTTTTTCATATTTTATACCTTCAGAATTCTTTAGTTAACATCAATTAGAATATTTAAACTGAAAAGAGAATAAAAAATGTCTAAAACTCAAATAAATATTGCAAAAGTTCTCGTAATCTTTCGTCACTATAACAATACAACCCCTCGATTCTTTACTCCTGCGAGTTTCCTTGCGCTTCCTCATAAACTAAAACGTGAAATTTTTCTCTTTTTTTTCTTTCTTTTTTTTCTCTCTCTCTCTCTCTCATTCTCTTCCTTTATTTCTCTTTCTCTCTCTTGTGCTTTGGCAAGAGAATAAGATAAAGAAAAAAAAAAGAGCCCATGAGAAAAAAAAAACATATCCACCCTTATACTCGTAGCCACCCCAAAACAGAGCGCAGCCGCCAAGGCTATATATAGCTAAAAAGGGAAAGAAGAAAGAGGGAACGAGAGGAGAGAGAGAGTGATAAAAAGGATCCTTGGTGAGCTTGCGCGTGAGGGAAGCCACCCGGCAAGAGAGAAAGAGAAAGCTTGTCAGTTGTACGCTACATCTCAACGCGATAACTTGTCTAAAGCCGGTTTATTTTGCTATCAGTTAATAATAAAAAGCTCAAACGTTATTGCTAAGCTTTTATCATCTAAACATCACACAGTGTATACATATATAAATTTATATTTTTTAAAACACAGAGCTTGCAGGCTTTAAAACAGCAACAGAAGCAAAAAAAAATAAGTGAATGTGGTATTAAGTTAATTAGTTTTGACTAAAATTGTCTAAATTCTGTTTTTCTTTTTTATTTTCCTTCGTTTCTTTTTCTGTACAAACATACGCGTCGTTAGCATCTCTAGAGCCTCCACGAGAGAAGAGAAGAGAAGAGAGGGAATATACAACTTTTGTGTGTTGTTCGACGAAAAGTAAGAGAAAGAGAGATATGTGTGAAGAGTCCTCGAGATAGAGCTTTACTGCTATTCTCTCTCTCTCTTTCCATCTCACTTTTTCCCCTCTAACTTTCTAACAAGTGTATATATATACATGTATGGATATATATGTATTATGTGAGTTAGTGTGTGTATGTAAGTGTTAGCCGGAACATGGCGGAGAGAAGCTGATGCTTTTATTATAGTGAAAGCTTTAGGTGACACTAGAAGGAAAGAGAGAAAGAGAGAGAGCTCGTGATAACTAAACAAGGATGACGTGAAATATAACATTTTGTATATACATTAAGGAGAAGGAGGGTAAAGCCGGTGCTCCTATAGAACATGAAGGTGAGGAAAAAACAATATTTTTTTCTCTTTCTTTTTTTTTCTTTTTCTTTGTTTTTTCTTTTCTTTTTTTAAACTAAGAGAAAGGGAGAGTGTTAAAAAGTATAGAAGTGTTTCTTGATATTTTAGATGAGGGAGTAAAAAAAAGATTATGTAGTTGGGGAGAAGAAGACGTCGACGTGATTTTTTTTTTGTTTCTTTAGTTGTTGTTTTTTTTCGTTGTTTAGGGTGAGATTTCAAGTGTATACTAAAGCAAAGATGGAAAAAGTTTGGGCGAATACAAGTAGTATTGTGTTCTGTTTCTTTTTCTTTCATTTTTTATTTTTTTTAACTTCTTTAGATGCTTGAGTTTTGAGATGAGTTGCAGCGCATAGCCTGTGTAACAAGTATTGGATGAAGCAACACTGGGTTGAAAGTAACGCTGGGCGATTGTAATGCAAGCTTAGAAAATCTGATTTCTAACTTAATTTTTTTTCAAGTTAACAATTTTTAAGCTTTATAAAATGATTTTTTTGTTTTCAATAAAATTATAATAAATTTTAAATAAAAAATTTTTTTAGTCAATACATTTCATATAAAATTATTAAATTAAATTTTGTGAATGCAGACTGCCGTTTTAATTTCATATTAATTATTGTTGAATTCATGAAATAAAGTCATTTTTGTATAACAAATGGCTGCTTGTGAATAAAACATTAAATTTGTAACAACCTTTATTTAATTTCTGTTTTATTTACTTTGATAAATGCGATACTCGAGACTGGATATTTTATAAATTTTTTCATACTGTTTTGAATTTTATATTATTTAAAAATATTAAAAAATATTTACCAGTTTTAATAATGTACAGAATTTTTTTTTCAACGGCAGTAAATAAAGTGATTTTGAACAAGAGCGCAATAAAATGCCAAGAAAATAAACGTAAAAAACTTTGGATTTTTTATCTGTGTAAATAGAATTCTAGAATGAAGCATTAAGTTTTGATTCCTCGTTGCTTTTGATTTTAAATTTGAAAAGATTTTTTCAAAAGCCGAGAATTTCAGATCTTTAATAACGGCATTAATAAATGCGTTAATAATTAAAATGTTTAGAAGTGAATTTTTTAAAATTTCATTTAATTCATAAACTTTTAAAATTGAAATAAAAATATTTTTTTCTTTTATAAAACATATAATCCAAACTAGTTCTTTTATTATATGAATTTTTTAGCACTTTAATAAATAAAACAAATCTAAATCTACAAACAATAAACTTTTATTTTTTTTACAGCCCATAAATAAATTTTTTTTTTGAAGAATTCATAGACTTTAAATGCTGACCTTCTTACATCGTTCCGAAGGAATTCTTAAAGTGGACATTAAAATAGCTAAGATTTTCTTTGGGCACAAAGTGAACTTAGAATTTAAGAACAAGAATAAAACTTTATGTTCAATAATTAGGTCGTTCTAAACTTCATTAATTAAACAATCGATAATAAAAATAAGCCATAAAAATCCTTATAAATAAAATATTTATAAATGTTTTAATTTTTTAAATAAATAAAAAATGAATTAAGCTTGCAAAAATAAAAATAAATTTTTTTAAATACACATGCTTATAGCAGTATAACTTATACAATGAAAGTTCATAATTGTAACTTTTATAAAACCAGGTTTATATTTATTTTTTCAATAACGACTTACTTTCGATTTAATGAAAAAAAATTAGAAATAAGGAACTTACTTATATTTTATTTATAAATTGCAGAGAATAATATTTATTGAGTTTTTCACTGGTTCAATGGTTTTTCAATATTGGGAAAGTATTGTATAATAACGGATTAAAGTTATTAGTAGCGAATCAAACCGCATTATTATTTATAACCCATTTTGAAACAAAATATTATTACCCTATGACATCAATTTTTCAGGCTTTCATTGAAAATAAAAATAAATTTTTGAACTATTGTATATTTTTACCTAAATAAATTGATAAAATCATTTTATTTTTTCTATTTTTATTTTATTGATACTTTTCTGCAAACCGTGGATTTTTAACTTTATTTTATATTATTTTATTTTATTAGTTCACCGGTAAAAATATCCCTTTTACATTATTAATACATAATTACAATATTAGATAGCGCTAAGTACAAAGTAAACTAATAAAAGCTTAGAATTTACTTTTTAATAACAGACTTAATAAAAAAAAATACAATTGTTATAATATTATATATAAATAATTCTTACTTGACAATGTACGAAGCCATGTTATATTTTAGTTCTTACATAATTATAAATTTTATATTTATTACTTAATATCTTCGCCTCTATCAAAAAGTAGCAAATTTTATTTCACGCTACGAAAACCAGCACATTAGTGAACGCTTTAACGTAAAGTAATAAATTTCAAAAGCTTCCACAAAGAATAGCATGTTTCGTGCTGTCATCGCGGAAAATTAGCACATGTAACACTATGAAGATCAGCACATTTTAGCAACCTGCCCCAAAGACTAACACTTCTCGTAACTCTGTGGTAATGTCTAGTACTTCTCATGACTTTGATGAAAAATCTAGCTATTCTCTAGATTTTGCTGTTAAGAATAACATTTCTAAATGTTCTGCTGCAATTTGAGCATTTTTTACATCTTTGCCTTTAAAATTAATACGTTCCACGTTCTTCAAGATTCTTTTTGATCAACTATGATAATATTTACTTGATCCGTTAACCTCATTAAAATAATAAAGATTAATAAATAGAAACAGCCAATTTGACGCAAGATATTTTTTCGCTTCGTTTCAATTCAGGAAATATATCAATTTTCGCGACTAAATGACAGAATGTGTTGATTTTCACGACACAATAATTAAATGTGTTGATATATGCCAGTCTTTACGGTAGATCATTAAAATATAGTATATTTTTCACAGGGCATAGCGTTGGAGTGTGCTTGTTGTCGTTGAACACCGTTGAAATGTTATTCTTTGGCAGATAACGTCTGAATGTGCCAATTATGCTACTCTTCGCAGTAACACATGACGAATATGCTAATCTTTCTCACAAATGTGATCAGTGCTAGTTTTCACCTAAAAATCTAAATCTTCTTCTTTTCGTTAGAGGTGACGATTCATATTACTTTATACTAGTCTTCCTATTTTTGAAAATGCGTTATTCCCAATAGAAGGAATTCTAAAATGTAACGTGTCTCAAAATAATTTATCTCTTTGAAAAATTTTCCATTACAAAAGGTTTGAAAAGAGAGTTAAATATAGTTCAAGAGATGATTTAGTTTCAACCTCAAAATGGTCAATTTCGAAAAGAACTTTCCTGTACGATTTTGAAAAATAGTTCTTTTATAAGTGCGCTATTAAAAATTCTTTTTACAGTTCGAACCCATAAAGAACAGTTCGGTTTAATCTATAAGTAAGCTGGTTATTCATAAAATTCAAGCTATGAAACAATACGCATTGGGTAATAAAGTAATAAATATATAAATTCATAGTTAAGTTTGTTAAAAATAAAAGAGAGAAAAAATGAATAAAAGCTTGTATATGAATGACAAAAGTTCAAGCTGGTAGGATAAATAAAAAAATTTTTCATCCAATAAACTGTAAAAATGTTTGTATGACGGTAATAAAGCAGAAAAAGATGAGAGTTCTTCAAACAATCTTTTCTTTCTTTCTTTCTTTTATTTTTAACGGACCAGAAATCGATAGCGAAAGAAAAAAAAGAAGAGAAGATAGATAGAAAGAAGTGAATTGGCCCCTAGACATGAACAAGAAAAGGGATTCAAAGAAAAGAGCAAGAAACCGTTCGAATCAATGAGAATTATTATCTACTCGATGTGATAAGAATAGACTTATAAAATAACTCTTAATCTTAAAAACAAAAATTAGGCTTTTAATTGCTTTCATGAAATATCGTTGAGCTTTTATAAGTTTTGTAAAAAGATTGTTTTAATGTGTTTTAATGTCTTTTATGAAGGAAATGCCGAGATTGAAATTTAGCATAAATAATACTTTAAAAATATGATAGTTTCATAAGAAAAGAATATTTATACTAATAAATTCATGAAAAAAATTCTTTATATTCAGATTAAAAATATATAAATAAACAAAGAAAAATGTTAATTTTTGTTGGAAAAGATGCTTTTTTCTTGTTCTTCTTTTTTTAAGTATTATAAAATTTAGTTACTATTATATCTATCAATTTCAAAAGTTCATCCTTTAAATTTTTTCATTTAATTAATATTGCCAAATGTAAAAAAATGTAACGTTTTAGGTATTTTGTTATATCATAGCTATGAACTCTTCTTCCAATAAATTTTATCAATATTTTTTATAACTGTTATTAAAATAAAACAATATTAAAAATTATGAGTTTGAAAAGCATGCGCACACAGCGTTGAAATCAAGCATCAATTTTTCTAAAACCAGGAAATTGATAAATCTCTCGGCGCGTCTGACAAAACTCGGCATATATCCACTGTGAATGATTACTCTATTCAAGATTTAAAATATTCATTCTGAAGATTGTTTTTAACAATAACAAGTAGATTAAAAGTTATAAATATTTTAACTTTTTGAAGAATTATTGTTTATTAATTTTTAGGTTTGAAAATTAATTTTATAATAATTATATCAATTACTGATAATTTCAAGAAGCAAAATAATTGTTAAAATTAAAAAAAAATACTTATATCTATAAATTGAGAAAGTCAGAAAAATTTTTTTATAAATAAAATTCAGAATTTTTTTCAAATCATCCGAATAATAATAAGAAAAATTAACATAAACAACTAAAAATCACGTAATACAAGGCGATAACGAGAAAAAAAAACGTCTTTATACGCTTCTCGAATCCGTTATTATTTTTCTCAATCCCGTCACTTTCTTTCTTTTTTTTTCTAAATAACATTGAAAGCGCTCGTGCTTACAGCCAAATACAAACATAAATTCTTCAAAATGGCAGGATCAGACATCGGTGTATGGGAATAGAAAAATGCACGAGGGGATTTTTCACAATCCAAACACACATCCTTCCTTGTTCTATTCCTCTTACATACATACACACTTAACACTCTCGAGTCTACCAAACCCATATACACAAACTTGCTTAAAATGTTTGTATACGTATAAAAGATTTCGTGAAAGTTTAAAAATTTATATGTGTATAATTAAATAGTCACATATGAATATACGGATCTACACATATATGCATTTAAATGAAATACACACTCACAAGCTTATATAAATGTGTGCGTGTATGTGTATATGCACATTTATAAATAATGCATACACGAATACAGACATTCAGAAGAGTGTATGTGTATATATACAACACACACACAAGTTCATACATTTAAAGGTACAATAGGAAAAAAATATGAGGTACATTCAAACAAATACTCGCACACGTGCATTTATTTAGCACACGCGCATACTTACATACATACATGTACGGGATGCAGATAAAAAATGCACATTCTTGCATATAATGACACACGGAGGTTCAGTTAGACAAACAAAAATACATTACGCACTCATACATATACAGTGGAAAATCCGGCGAATGCCCGTTTTGGGGGTATAACGCATTTGGAAAAACCGGAAACGCCAGGGCGCGAGGACGTTATTTATGGCAACATGCATATTTAATGGGCCGCTGGATATGTGCTACTCTTACTACTACTGCTATTACTCTTACCCACTACTTTTACAATTTTATATCCACGCACGTGTGTGTGTGTGTTTATAATACGAATAAAAAAAAGGCACGAAATACGAAATTCTCAAAGGATGATCCTTAGTAGTAGCACACGTACGCGAGATAGCATTGCTCGTAGAATATAGTATGTGCCTTTTCTTTTTCTTCGTCGGTTGTCTTGGGAGCTTTAAAGCTTGTGTTTCGTATACGTCGGAAGATCTGTCTTCCGTACGGGAACGTTTCGTCTCTTCTTTTCTTCTATATATATATATATTTTTGTTTTTTTGTCGTTCTTTATTTCTGCGCGTTTCCTCGTTTTTTTGGGATGTTTTATTTCCAGTTGGATCACTTTAACAGTTCCGTTGAGAAATTGGAATGGGCTTCAGTTTTATTTTTCTTTTTGCCGTTTTTTACAAGTTAAAACTTGATGCCGTATTACTTTGGCGTTACATTTAACGAATGCGATTTTTAAAGTTAATTATGAGATTAAATGTAATAGATTTTTAATAAACTGAGATTCATGCAATCAAAATTTTAGTCACATCTTCTATTGCATTGAATTCTTTTGTGAGAGAGTATTAAGAAAGTATTTTGTTTTGTCATTTGTAAATTGTCATTGAGAAATCAAAAGAAATTTTAATATGTTCATAGATTAATGGAAAAAATCTAATAAAATATTCCATATGTGATTTTAGTTTAAAAAATTATCTGATAATTATTATTCTGATATATTCTTTGTTATTTTACCTAACCAGTAAAATGCAAACATAATAATAACAATTTTATTATTGAAGACTAAATTACTTAAGGAATTTCAATAATAAATTTAAAATTTAAATTAAAAATAATAAATATTAAAATTATATTCCATTAAAACAATTACAATAAAAACGTGCGATGAATTACTTTATGAAATTATATATCAATTTAATATTGCTTAACATTTAATTTTCCTTTTCACTTGCATTCACGCAAAAAGCAAATCAATCAATAAAAATGAAATACGACATGGAAAAATTTATGCTGTTAAATCA
Source organism: Anastatus disparis (assembly GCA_017163975.1). Classification (NCBI taxonomy): domain Eukaryota; kingdom Metazoa; phylum Arthropoda; class Insecta; order Hymenoptera; family Eupelmidae; genus Anastatus; species Anastatus disparis. The sequence continues at coordinate 952,436 of JAFFSR010000264.1, read as the reverse complement.
AATTCAAAATATTTAGTAATAATACAGCGAAAATTTATTAAAAATATTAATATTAAATGCTAATATTTTTCTTTTTATATTATAATTGACAATCTAGACAATGTTTTAATATGAAAGTAAATTGATTGCATTGAAAAATGAATTAGTAATCTGACAATAAACGCAATTTATCATTGCTTATTTAAATAAAATTATTTTAATTAAAAATATTTTCAAATAATGTCTTGGTAAAGATCAAAATTCTCTTTAGATCAATTTACGGCTATTTGAATCACAATAATATTTCACAAGCATTTTATAGTTTATATTTTATTGTTTTAACTTATGAAACAATTATATTACACTATTATCACTAGCTTAAAGAAATCAGTGAGAAAGATATTATCATAGAAGTCGTCAGTGGCTCTTTCGGTAGAGCGATGGATTCGTAATCTCGAGGTCCCGAGTTCGAATCCCGCTCACGGTTGATTTATACAAGTACCACTGTACATTATATGTGCTTTGTTCATAAACACACTGATGACCTCCATCGCTAATTAACATAACAGTGATAGCATATTACAGCGACGTTAAATAATTAAAAGAAAAGAAAAAATTTCTTTATCCCTTCAAAATAGTCGTTCTTTTTTTTTTTTTTAAACAAAAGATCAAATCTAGTTAGCACACTTTTTACATGGTTAGTTATAATTTACACCAAATAAATAGAAAATCAAAATCAAATTAGATTGATTGAAAGTATTTACTTGACAAGTTATTTTAAATTTAATTATATTGTCACATCGAATGGGTTCAAATATTCATTTAAAGACTAATTAACTCTACTTAAAGATTATTAAATACCATTAATAAGATTTATCAATAAAATTTTTCGAGTTATTCTTTTCTTTTAAGTATTTTAATTTTTTAATTTCTTAATCACTGGAAAAATTAACTACAAAAATTTTGAGGTTATGTTATTTTAGTAAAAGTGAACATTGAATATTTGCAAAAACTTTTGAGTAATCATTCTTTCCGATTTGGTTCCATCATGAATGATAAAAGTAGTATGAAATTTATATATTCTTTTCTACAACATTATCAATTGCATTAAACGTGCCTTATTTCTTGAAAAAATTTAATCTAAGATAATATAATTAATATAAGGCACGAAAGTATCCTGCCTTATTGACTAGTAAACAATTATATTAAAATGCATAACTTTTTAATAAGACCTGTAAACATTCTTTAGTTAAATTTTCAATCAAAACCATTGATTAATCAAGGAAAATTTTGGATTTCGTATTGCATTAAAAATGTTTTAAAAATATTATCCAAAATTAAAAATTTGCTTGAAAATAACTCAAGTATGTTTATGAGTTATATTACAAATTTATGCATTTTTTAAAAAACTTTATTGCTTTAATTGTAATTAGTAATAATATAATTTTTTATTAGCAATTAAGATAAGATCCTCCTTTGTAGTTATTTCGTCCTAAGAATGTTTATTTATAAACTTTTTCATTACATAGATGCAAAATTGTCAAAAATTTTCCTAAATCGACAACTATACTATTTATAATTTTATGTCAAATAAAATCCAATAAAAGCTGCCGACTTATTATAATTAGTAGTAGAATAAAATTCTGATATGATAATTAACAAAAAATGAATTTTAAAATTATAATTCGAAAACACAAAAGACGTTAATAAATCGCGTTTTGTAAGTCCATTAAAAAAAATTTTAATATTCAGGATATTTTAGCGCTAGCGAGAAGGGAAAAAAATGTATTATAAAATGTCTTGGGAGCCTTTAAAGCTCATGCATCTCGTTTCTTTTTTTTTTATTTTTATTTCGGAGCTTTTCATCTTTCTCCGCGAGAGCGGAAGTTTTAACAACTCTGTTGAGAAATTGGAAATGTTTACGCAGTTTATATTATCTTTCTACGAGGAATATTAATGCTTTTAATTAAAAAAAAATTATTTTTCTTTAATTATATATTTTATATGCCGGTTAAAATAATAGTGAACTTTTAATTAAAAAATTTAGGTCATATTTTATTTTTGGTATTAATTATTTTATGTATGATGATTCTATATAATACGTAATTTTAATTTAATTTATGAAATTGGAGTTAAATATTGCGTAGTAAAAAATTTTATATGAGAATTTCATATAAAAATTAAACTAACGTTCAATTTTAATATTAATTTAAAATTTATAAGAGATCTAGTTACTATATCATTTTGATGGTACTTGAATTTTTTTAAATCTACCTGCACAACATTTGAATTTCAATAAAATATAGTTTGTAAAATATATTAAAATTTTAAAACTTGAAAAATTTAATCTAAAAAAAGTGAACTAATCTGAATTTAATTGAACGAAGCTTTACGCACTAACTATAAGAAAAACGAGGAAAAAATCTAATCCAAATCTTGTATTTTAAAAAGAAAAAAAACGAACATAATCACCGATACATTGACCAAAAGTATCAAAGAATAATGGGAAAATTTTAAACAGGATTTTAGATCGAAAGTGCCTAGAAAAGTAAAGTTCTTATCCCAACTCGAGATTCTTTAGTGTTAACAAAACTTTAAATGAAGTAAGTTTCGTGTTTCTCTCTCTCTCATTCTCTCTAATTCATTGTTTCGCTACTAATGCTAAAATCTAAAAAATTAAATTTTCATTTCCGTAAATACAGCATGTGATATTAAATTCATAATGCTGTTGGTGAAAATAAATACAAGATAAATTTATCATTTTATTGCTATAATTGGTATTCACGAAATTTTGTAATTATACTGGAATGAATATAATTGTATACGAATAAATTTTGGTATTACCCGAGTAACCTTTTCACTTCGGCGTGCAGAGGGCCCGAAGTCGGTGCCGAATCACCCTCAGTGGCACCGAAACTCTTGCCGAATTGTCGCCACAGTGGCACCACATCGGCGTGAGGCGTGGCGGCGAAACGGGGCCCTGAGAGGGCAGCCGAATCTAGCTTATAAAATCATAGAATTGAACGTAATTTATGTACAATTATCTACATAAAAAAACAGCTGATTTCCAATGGTAACCGATCGATTGATTGTTCAAGCAACTGACTACTTTTTAAAATAGTTTTCATTAGTAAAAAAATTTAAGTAACTTGAGTTATTCGAATTATTCGAGTAACACTAGTTATTCGAGTTCATATTTTTGTCGAGTACCTAACTCGAACTTGAAGAAAAAATTACTCGCGAGTACTCGACAATTGAGTACTCACACTTGAAGGCGTATTCGAGTTTTCATTCCAAGTACTCGAAAAAATATGAATTACTCGAATTACTCGAGTACTCGAAAAATATGAATTACTCGAATTACTCGAGTACTCGAAAAAAATATGAATTTCTGAATTCACTTGAGTACTCTAAAAATATGAATTAATCGAATAAATCGAGTATTCGAAAAATATAAATTACTCGAGTACTCGAAAAAATATAAATTACTCGACAAAATATGAAGAACTTGAGTTACTCGAATAACTATAGTTAATTTATCAATTATATTATCTGTGGTAATTAGTTCTCATTTCCACGAGATTAATCAGTTTTTCATTATATTTTTATCAATTGGTTTTAGGTTGTATTTGTCCGTGTATTCGGGCGGAATTTCGGAATCAATTTTTAACGAGTTCAGGTCGAGTCCAAAGAAAATCATTTTTATTAATTCAATCACTCATATTTAATTTTCAATTGAAAAAATGTTTTATCATAGCATGAAAATACAATAAAGAATATTTCGAGGTTATGTAAGATACACATCGATATTATGACAAAATCTATACGATTTTCGGCTAGCCATCATAGGACCACGCTCGCCACCACGCCTCACCCATTCGGTGGCCCGACTTCGGCAGCCGAAGATGGCCCAACTGAGAGAAGTTGGTTGCCGTAATAAAAAGGTTACTCGGGTAAATTCAAATAATTATGATATTATATTTATAAAAATCATAATAGTAATATATTCATTGTTCAACAATCCACTCTTTCTTTAATCTAAAACAATGGGAGAATGTCGAGAGATTTGCAAATTTTGAATATAATAAAATCTGAATATAATTTGTTTACAAAATAAGTAGCAAAATTATTCATAAGAGCTACGACTAAAACTAAGCTCCGCTAAGACATAATGAAATAAATTTTATACACAATAATAACCATGTGACCTTAATGCAACAAAATTACAATAAAAATAGAATAGTATATAAGCCCGCGTGTACATGGCATAACTGAAAACTAGAACGTTTTATCTGATTTATCTGCCAACCTTGCATACGTCATTTGGATGTACTCCAAGCCCCAAGTTTTTTTATCCAGTTATAGAGAGTTGAAAAAAAAACAGAAAAAAATTCAATCATTTTAATAGAAAAGTAACAGTATGTTAGAGATTATGAAAAGGATGAAGAAGAAGGGAAAAAAAAGAAAATACAAAAATTTTACGCTTCGGTTCTCGAAAATTTTTCGGAGCAGAAAATTGAAAAAAAAAGAGAGCAGCAAATAAATCTCTCAAGGGCCAAATATTACGATAGTAAATTTTACCGGCGCATCAAGTTGTATATCAGAATAATTTTTTAATAATATTTTCAGTTTTTATTTTTTGGACGAATTAAGCTCTCCTCGAAAACATTTGCTTTTCATCGAAAAATCATATTTTTTTCCTTGTAGTTCGCAAACACGTTCAACTTTTTCGAAACAACTATTAATTTAAGATTTAAAAAATTTTAAACCAATTTAATTTAAAATTATGTAATTAGCTTTCAATTTTAAATAAAATTATAAAAATACTTTTAAAATAGTACTAATTTAATACTTTTTTAAACGGATTAAAATAATACATCAATGAAACAATTAAGCATAATACCATTCAATTAAAATAAAATGAAACAAAATTAACAATTGCAAACATTTCCCAAAAATTACCGAAATAAAATTTTCCATATAAATTCGGATAAACATCCAATTTCAATCACTGAAGAATGAAAAAAAAAGAATTAAATTGAAAAGTAATTGAATAACTAAAATCAAGTTTACTAAAATGATGTACTGCTGATTTGACATAATCCCTTTTTTTTCATCGTCATACGTCTATATCGTGTTACGTACTATATTCGTTTTTATCTGGAAATTGTAAAAGCATTTTTAGATTTGTTCTGTTATACACAGATTGAAATCGATAAACCCTCTTCCCCCCAGTATTAATTCCTTTGCATTAAAAGGTTTCTGATGCGTATATGGAAAGTTATGTTACGTATAAGGTCAAATGTTATATCAATTTTTTATTACCATTCTTAGTTATAAAAGCAATTTACTGGTCGATAATTGAAGTCAATGTTTGCGATAAGCAATTTGCGATTTGCAATAACGAGCGATTGTTCAAGTTATAGAATAACTTATATTTTTTTAATTAAGGTCTTGAATTGTCAGTTATAAATAAAGTGTAATTATGATTTATAGAAATATAACATATTAATACAAATTTATCAACTAAGCAGTTCAATTTCTGTCAAAATCCTTAATATATTATTTAAATTTAAAGATACTTCAATTTAATTTATTTATTTAAGAAATTTCAATTTTTCCCGTCATTTATTATAGAATTGATTCATAAAGTAAGAAAATCAATTATAAAAATAGTATAAAGAAAAGTTTTGTGAACAGGTCAAATATAAATTTATTTTAATATAATAACTATGAAAAACTTTTGACATAATTCATCTTTTTTACTTCAATACAATAAGTTTTATGGAGAAATTTTAAAGTTTTGTTATGATACCTTTTAGCGCAAATAAATACTTTTAATGTTCCCATTAATTTTTCTGTTATTTTAAAAGTTGAGAATATTCCAATGGCATATGTCACGAGCTATCAATAATAATGAAAATATCGACGCAGACTTTTTAATTTGTTGGAGGAGTAAAATCTTTTCCAACTTTTTGTTTTATGTTTTCTCATTTAATTATAGCTTAAGTCAGCGCATATACTGTCAAAATAAAAATTCGATTATTGAAAATTTTTTTTAGTTTATTTAGTATTGCAAAATAAATCCATTGGTTGAATTTGAATCATAAACTCTTTTTTATGAACCTTGTGCGATTGATATATGAAATTTTTTCGTTGGATAAATAAATATGTAAGCAATTTAATTTTAAATTATTGATCAGGAGTATCGAATGAAATGAACGACAATTTTTTCATACGATTTAAATAATATTAATAATGTTCTTTAACGAATTGCTTTTAATAATTAATTGTTGAATTTAATTATTTTTTAATCAATAATTATTTCAGTGTAATTTTGTAATTAAAAAAAATTTGTTGCGAAATATCAAAAAAACATGTGAATCAACATAAATAAATTAGCTTCATTATAAAAGAAATAAAAATTTGTATCAATGATTTATCGTTCAATAATTAATTATTGAATCTTTACTAAAAAAATAAAATTTTTTTAATGTTTCAGGGTTTGCTAGCGCTGCTAATAGTCCTGCGTTTGAGTGTATGGGTCGGCAAAATTGGACCTGACATAGTGAATAGCGAAATAATAAATGGCGGCGCAACAACGACAAATCGAGAAAGATTAGAAACCGTGCGTAAGGTATTGAGCGAGGTACCGCTTATAGATGGTCATAACGATTTGCCCTGGAATATACGTAATTTCGTGCACAATCAATTGACCGAATTTGAATTCGATACGGATCTTAGACAAGTTGTACCCTGGAGCAAAAGTGCATGGAGTCAAACTGATTTGCCAAGATTGAGACAGGGAATGGTTGGTGGACAGGTATGTTAAAATTTGAAAATTTTGATTTAAAGATTCTTTCTTTTGTTGATTTTATTTTATTGAAAGATGAAAACTATAATGATTTATGTTAATGGATATTTTACTAAAACATACACTAAGTTTAGATAAAGTGTATAACCACAAAAATGATACCATTCAATAGACAGTCACATTACTTTTTTATTTTATGTGGTTATCTATTAGGTGATACATGAAAAAATCAATCATTATAAAATTGACCGCCACTTTAACCTAGCAAATTAAATAGAACGAATTTTAGTAATTATTAGACGAATAATCACCATGTAAGAAAAAATTAGTAAAATATTGCTATAATTTTTACTTGAAAATCTGGATAAAATTTTGCTGAAAAATACCTAAAATTTAATATATTAATAATAGATAATATATTGTTATTCTAAGGAATTTTGCACATAAATTGATATCACAGTTATTAAACTATAAGGTTGTTTCCATTTAAAAAATGATTAATATTGTCAAAATATATATTCATCAATAAAAATCCTAAATTTAAATAAATACAATAATACAAACTAAATGAATTAGAAATGAAAATAAAAATAATACTGTCCAATGTAATAAAAGACAGAATGCAATGAAATCAGAGCAACCTATTCAATACTAAATCAAACCACCGTTCACTCATTGAATTTATATATATGAAAGAATATATAAAGAAGAATAAAACTTCTTATTGAAAAAATGTTCATTTGAGGTCGTACAAGTAACCATCTCAATGTTGTCTTCATGAATACGCTTAATCTCAACAGGCCAGGGAGTTTCCAAAATACGTGCCTTGAACTTGAAAGGAGATTTCTTTTCCCAACCATAATACGCATAAAAAGCTCCGCTAAATCTTTCATCTTTTCCTCTAGTAGCCGCTCTTGGTGCATATCTAATGAAGAGATCCATAAGATACTTCGGTGTATTCATGCGTATGATAATGTACATAAATATAGCCAAAAGATACCGCCCTCCTACGATTTTGTACGCAGCCAACCCGCAGTGCAACTTTAAAAGGAGAGATATGATCATCCACCCTCATACCTGATACATATTTTACGCAAGCATTTTGTAGCCGTTGTATCGATCTTCTTAATTCCTGGACGGAATCGTATCGATTCACTGAACAGTAATCCTGAGTCTCAATAGTGTACCAATAAAAAAATCATAAGAAAAAAATTAGACGTAATTTAAAAATAAAATTGAAATTTTGAATTTTATTAATTTTAGACTATTTCTGATTTAGAAAAATTCAAAACTAGAAATAAAAAGGAGTTACTGGGATTGATAAATGGGAATTGAAAAACATCCAACGAACAGTCGAATTGCTATAATTTTAACGCTGGAATCGTTAAAGTCCTAAGACTGGATTAGTAAGCTCTATACTTAATACTCGAGCCGACTAGTGGTGTTATCTTTATCTCTCACGTTCCCATCTCTGGAAACGTAGTAGTTTACTTCTTTAACGGACTTCTCTCAAGTCCACTTTCACATTAAAAACAACTCAAAAACATTGAACTTTCTTAACACTATTTCAGAATGATTGCATACATTAATCCGCATTAAATGAGCTCGATATTTTATTGAAACTCTGAAAGTACCAATTTATAGGACTAAAGCAGTTCTAAATTTTTTCCCGTGTAGCATTTAAAGTAAGAGCACTAACTTTGACCTTCCACAAAAAGAACAAAGAATACTCTCATCCGTACTCTCTCTCTCTCAAGGAATCGGAGTGTAGATTTGCAAGTCATCAGCATGAAATTTATGTATGAAGCGTCGCGTATATCATTAATGTGGTGGTAAAACACTAAGAGTCCCATCACCGAATCTTGTAGAACTCCAAGAGTAATTGTTAAACAAGTCGAATCCTCTTTTAAATGTGTACGAACTATTTGTTCCCTTTTCTGAAGTATGGGACGTTATCTACTCAAGAGCGGATGGAGAATCTCATTGATCCAAACCTCACGAGCTGTTCAAAGGAAGAAATTGTTATCAAATGTCTTTCTGGAGTCAAAGAGATGAAGTTAGTAAACTTACTAACTGTTTGACTAATTTCGTTCTTACATCTTCTGTAAGTTTAAGTCCGTTACAGCTTGCTGTATTGAATGATGCTTTAAAACATCTGTTTACATGGGATCAAATATCTTATTTGGCATGATGTATCCTTAAATCCGATTATAGACAATCTTCAGTAAAATCTTTGAAAGAAAACAGATCTAATATCTTTAGATAATTTACACGCTAATTAAAGTTAAATAATCAATCATGTATTAAAAATTAAAGGATTAAAATAAATAGTTCAACATATTTACACAAATTGTTTTAATGATTAAAATAAAATTGAATGTACGTGTATTTATAAACTTTATTCACATACTCAAGTAATATCAAAACCAATTTCCTCTCATACTTTAACGTTCGGTATATACGAGTAAAGTAAGTTATACAACTTACAAAGCAGTTATTTCGGAACAAAGTAGTGCATTATATAAAATCAGTGCAAAAACAACGTACTTTAAACCTTTAATTTATAACCAAGCTGTAAAGCATTTGAAAAAATAAAAGAATATATTCATTTGATGCAGTAAAAATTTAACATTTATTCGAGCTTTAAACGTTACAATTAAGCGCTTGCCTTATGGTTGTTTTCTACTTTAACTAGTAATGTTATTACAGTTCAGAATTTTCTCGGAGATGTAATTTCCTTTCTCAATAAAGACCGAATACTTAACATTTTAAGATCCGTAAATAAACAAAGCTTTTTATAGTGCCATTCTTAAAGTGCTGGATTATAATGTATGCGTTGAACAATAACATTTTCAAATAAATATCAGTTTTGTATATTTTTTTTCAACTTAATTAAAATTTATGCAAAAAACATTAAGTATCATGATTTTAAAGAAAAGACCAATCTTTTGATTTTTTATTATAAAAATTAAAGATTTTGAAGAACAGATGTTTTTATGTTCTTTTTTCCGAAAATCTTTAAACCATAAACTATTTCAATCATTTGAAAAATCATCTTAGCAGTTTCATCCAAATCTTATCTTTAATTTTTAAACATCCCTCAATTTGTAAAACTACAATACCTTTTGAAATATTCGAAATAGACTTTTCTGTTCAAAAAGTTAATATGAAAAGTTCAAGAACTGTAAAACGAACCAATTTCCCCCCTCCCTCCCAAAAAAAGAAGAAAAAAAAGAAAAAAAAGCGTATAGTATCAGATGCACAATAAATCTCGAAGTAAAAAGAAACTCTTTCACGAGCAACGTTGATTCTGCAACTGTGCTTCTTTAAGGGTCTCTGGACTGTTTCATGAAAAATCGTTTCCACTCTCTTTTCCTCAAAACGTATATAGCATGATCCTCAAAAGAGGCGAAACTAATCTCTCTTCCCTTATATGATTCACAGCCACCTAAATGCGCTAAGAAACGTGCCAAGAAAGAAACCTTTTCTAAAAAAAAGAGAAAAATAAGAAGAAAAGTTCTTGAAAGAACAATAGAGATGAAGACATAAAAAAAAAAGTTTAATGCTTTATATATGTATGCCACACATTGATAAACTAAACTACAAAAGAGGAGATATTTTCTTCTATTTTATTTTTTTTTTGTTTTAAACTTAATTTTTCTTTTTTTTTTCTTTTATTTCTGTCGTAGAAATTTTGCTCGAACGATTTATCGCAATGATGGTAGAAAGTTTATTGCTGTTTGAGTAGTTTATGTCGTATATATGAAAACGTCAGTTATTTTCTTGTCTTTGTGCCAACTGTGAACGCTGGATTGTAATCTGCTCTGGATTTCGAATTCTCTTTGATAAAAAAAAAGAAAGAATAAGGAAGAAAAAAAATTGTGCGGTTGAAAATTTTTCAACAAAAGAAGCAAGAGGAGGAAAAAAAAATTGATTAATCTGGAAAATGATTTCTATTTCACGAACCAAGTCTTATTTGATAAGCTTAAATTTAAATATTGCTCGTGGCTTTTAAAAGGCAACAAGTTCATTAACTTTTGTGTAAACAGAACAGTCAAGAAACTATGTGCTTTAAATTTGTTAATTTAATTTTTCGCAGTTTGAAGTCTGAATAAATTAACACGGTATTGGTTTAGTGAGCAAGGATTTAGGATGTTCGATTACTCAATATTAAAGTTTAATTTGGTTGGAAATAAACATGACTAAAATTCTAATTTTATTTACTGAAAAGCAATTATAAAAATAATTACATTTAGAACAACGATTTTTCAAATATTTTATTGTGATACTTTTTTCAGAACGTATTATGAATGTAAAACTGACAAAAGAATGTTAGGTTTGTTTAACCATTTGTTGTTAGCTTTTACATACAAGTCATCTTAGAAATAAAATTTTAATAAATTTAACAATTTTTAAGGATTGATGAAATGCTTTTTCTAGCATTTTATGGGTATTAAAAGTGCTATTTTACGAGCATTTTAAATGTGTAAAATAACTGCATTATTTCCTTACGAAAAAATCTATATTTAAGTCCATAAAATTTTTTACGTAAACGGACATGAAAAATTGTACGATATTATGTAGAAACATGTGCATGAAAAGTGTGCATGTTATTCTGCATAATAAAATCCATTGCATTTGCTACTCTTTATTCACTATACATACAATTATGCATGCAAACCAACGCGTAAACATGCAGAACGTTTAATTTTATAAAATAATTATTTTGAATCAAATAATTTGCTATGATGAACCTAGAAAACAATGTTGTACACGTAAAAATGTATATAAAGCTACCGGTAGTCATGTAGAAAAACATGCAGATAAAACTACATGATATCTTGAAAAAATTAAATAAATGCATGTTCAAGTATACAATATTATGGCAGGTAAAACATATATTTATGAAAATTTAATAATTTAAAAATTGATAAAAAATTTTACATACATAATAAGTTTTACACTATATAGATATGTCACAAGATTGTTTTAGCAGAAATAAGACTTAAATAAGTCTTCAAATGCTCAATAAGAAAAAAAAAATAATTTAATAATGAAAAAAATTTGAGTCGGTCTGTGGCTCATTCGGTGGAGCGTTGGATTCGTAATCTCGGGTTTCTGAGTTCGAATCCCGCTCTCGGCAGTCGATTGATGCAAGCACCACTGTACGTTACATGTGCTTTGTTTACAAACACCGAGCTCCGTTACTGATTAGCATAGCAAAAATAGCATAGTATAAATATAGTGACGTTAAAAAAAATAATGAAAATTGAACGAAATTGTATGTTAGGTGAAGGGCCAAAATCAGATGGCGAGATCAAAAATTTCTTAAACAGCATTTTAAAATTTTTTCTTACGTTTCAAGTTAAATTATTGAGAAAATTAAATTCAAACATTTTGAAGTCATCTTAATAAAAATAAACAAAAAGTAAACAATTCTTCTAACCACATTTTAATTTTTTAACATTTGTAATGTCGCAATTTCTAGTTATAATTTAAAATAAAAACATTTACTGTCACCCATGCTAATTAATAATCGTTCATATAATTGTTTCGTTGGTAATTTGATATGTCCAATATCAAACGCCAAATATTTTGCGTATACGGCTCATTTTCGTGCAGCGATTTATTCGCTACGACCAAATATTTCATCAATTTCATTTAATTAGCCACTTATCATTACAAATGTCAATTGCTAACATTATTTGAAGTATGTGTAAGATTATTATGTGGTTCAAGTATAACCAATAACACAAAAAAAAATTAATTTGTCAGTGTTCAATTACAATTTACCAGGATATATTTGTTTTTTTCTCAAAAATTATTCAATGACTTTATTTTGCAACAGATTAATGCAATAATCACTGATTTTTATTAAAATATGTTGACTTTAATAAACACATACAACATGAAATATTTTCAACTTCATATAGGATTGTGTAATTCATCTTTGCAATTAAATAAATTATTTCTTCAAAGTTAAATTTTTTTTAACTGTAACGATAAATTGCTGAGTGAATTGACGACTTTAGAGTCACTATACTACATAGAAAATAAAAACTTTAGACGTTTTTAGATTTTAATATTTATTAAGTAATTTTTATTTTTAAATAATTATGCAAACGATGTAAAATTTAATAAAATTAAAAAAAAATATAGTTTTATATTTTTCTCTTTATCTTTAAGTTTATTTTTATTAAAAAGAAATAGCGTCCATTAGAACACTTAAAATACAATAAATTTATGTTCATATAGAAACTGAAAAAAAATTATCTCCAAAAAAAAATAAAATACTAGCTTACTCATATTAAAGTTGAAAACTTTTAAATTGCAAAAAATTATCTGCACAGTGGTGTTTAAATGTCGAAGAAAATTTTTTAAAATGCACTCAGACATGCTAATATTTGAACTGCGCTCATTCCATTTCATGATACTTTTTGTACAAATTTTTTTTGCTATCATTCATGCAAATTTAAAGAACTTTTAAAAAATTTTAGATAATTTTATTTTAAAATTAGTCTTTTAAAAAATTACATCCTCTTATGAATTTATAACCCATTTCTCGGTTTATTGATTTTAAAGGGAAAAATCCATTAACGAGAATATTGTACTGAATAAAATATTATGATTGAATCTTTGATAAAAATAGTTGATAAAAGTTATCAAATATTTTAAGCTTTATACTTTTTAACTGGAAATATAGTAACCATTTAAAATATTTTTATTACCGCAAACCTAATACTTCTCTCTCTCCGAGAGACATGATTTACAGGTTATTTCTTCAAGTATTCGCGTTCAGCCCCAAAATCTGCGCTTAGCCTCAATAAATCATGCACATAAAGTACATTAAAAGTTATGATATCCTTCCATCGATTAAACCAAGCGAAGGAAGTGCGATGATAAAAAAAAGAAAGAAAAAGAAAGGAAAAAAAAAATACATAACGCGCTTGTGGCAATAAAAATTCGATTCGTAGAAATTGTACAGCAAACACTTGACAAAAAAAAATCTAGTATTGCACACATACATTTATTACAGTCCCTTTTTTCCGTTTCTCTTTTTTTTCGTCCTCTTTCTTTTCCTTTCCTAGCTCCATAAACCACCCACTGGAAGCTAAAAACAATATCAGAACAAAAAAAAAGCATAAAATTCGACAGTATGGAATTGCTAGAGAAAGAGACCAAAAAAAAATCTAGAAAAATAGAGGAAATTCGTATTTCTTTTATTCGCGTTACACGAGACACCTGTACATCCAAAAAATCACATGTGTGTATATGAAATTGTAAAGAAAAACGAGATCCATCTTTCTTTCACGTTTCGCGTAATAAATAAAATGAAAACAAAAAGTTGAAATATTTTTTGTATATATGTTTATTTCTATTTCAGTTTTGGGCAGCATACGTGCCGTGCGAATCTCAGCATCTCAACGCCGTACAAATGACATTGGAACAGGTGGATCTAATCAAAAGGCTCATAGAAAAATATTCCCAACATATGCAGTTTGCTACTTCTTCGCGTGGTATGTTTAAAATATGATATATACACATAGGTGATACTTTTTTTTTTAAAGATTATATATACATATTGCTCTAGTTTATTCTCGAAGCTGCAATGCAGTTTTCGAACGAGACACATAAGCATACGCGCGTGCGACATTAAATTTATTTTTTGCAAAGGTGCCGTTTGCTTCTTGAAGTATTTTTAACCGTTTTATTCAAGAACCCGCTTTTTGGAAAGGAAAAATATTTGAGTGATTTTATCCTTTTGAAAAAAAAGTGATGAAAAATTTTAAATACGTATGTAATTATTGAAAAAAAAATATTATTTTATTTTTGCTTTATAAATTTTGTATTAACTTTAACCTGCATGGCGTGTGACGTATACTGTAAATGACGTTTTATTATTTTTTTCTATAGTTTTCAGTTAAAAATTTTGATATATTGTAAAATAAAAAATTTTTAAATAAACTGGTGGTTATCTACAGGTGATTGACATTTTCAATATATCCAATAATTTAAAATATTCAACAATAAAGAAATAATTAAATTAAACGTAAACTCCACCCTTTTTTAATCTAATATATAACTGTAACTTTATAAAAATTTAGATATACGTATTGCAGCTTATCACGATCGTAAAACATTGTTAATAATCTCGATAACCGATAAGCGTATTTCTCATATACGCACGTCATTGTCAAAATAATACAAAGCTTATATTCATAAAGTTACTACATTTGAAAATTCAATTTTGCATCTTATAAATTATTCATCGTAAAATGATCTATTACTGTCCACGTTTAAATTCGGTAAATATTTATATAGTCGAAACTTTCAAAATCTAAATCAGTTTGAAAATTTAATGCTATCAGTTTTTTTAGACATTAACAAAACTGATATGTCGAAACTTCAATATTTTACCGTCTAAATTATTATTTCGTTTGAACTAATTGATGAAAAGAAAAAATTTTAATTAATTTTTATTAGTGTAAATAAAATATAATATATTTTTGTTTAAATTATGTTTTTATTTTTAATATTTTTCTTTTATATACAATAAAAAAATAAAATAAATACAATTAATTTTTAAAAATTGATTTATATATAGCACACTAAAAGTTTGAAAATAACGGTAGACCTCAAAAAAATAATTTCAGCTTAAAATTTGTATAATTAACTTAAGTAACGAAATTACTGAGTAAATGTAAGTAGACAAAAGCTAAAAGTAGAGAAAAAAAAGAATCTCTCTGTACTCGAGCCACCCGTTAAAGAGTTAAAGTATCTAGTTTAAAGTCGAAACCTTCATACACCTGAACCTTTCCTAAACGCGTTTAAACTCAAAGAATAATAAAAAAAGAAAAATCCAACTTCTTCAAGCTCAACGTAATCCAGTCATATAATCGAATCACTTAATTCCTCAGCGATATACAAGGCACTATTTTAACAAACAATAAAAAATTCAAGTCCTTTTACGACCTGTTTTTCTTTTTTATTTTACGAGCTTTGTTTTTTTTTTGCGCTTCAATATGTTTAACGGTTTGTACGTACATTGACGGAAAGACTTGTAGTCTCTTGCAGACAAAGAAATCTCTTGACTTAAAGTGATGGATAAAAAAACATTGAAGGATTGACAAATTTGAAAAATAAAATGTCTACTGTTAATAATGATACTTTATGATCTTACATATATCTTGCTTTTTTTTCTTTTTTGACATGACGTTTCAATGACAAATAGGTTTGACAAAAAAAAGAAGGGTCACAGTAGGAACGAAATCTCATTATTATTTGTATGATATATATGGATTCTTAATATTATATCGATGAAATTTTTATGCGGAAGCTAAGACATATTTTTTATGATTCTTGTTTTGTTCAATTTTAAAATGATTGTATTAAAGTCTTCATTAAAAAATGATAAGAGAAATTGAAAAAATAATCTAAAAAAATAAAATATATTATTTAAAACAAAATTGTAATAAAAAAGAATGATTCATCCTTACACTGAATACATAATAAATAAAAAGAGAAATTTTAGATATCGATACAAAGTTATTCTATATTAATACATTGTTCTATTGACAATGGATAAGTGTCCTTAAAAAGAACCATGATATTTTCAAAGTCAATAGATATTGATACGTATGAATATCTAAAAAAATTATACTACTTTCGAGTAAAAAAAGACGGTACTTACTACTAAAATTAAGTGGATTACCAATCAATGAGTATCAATAAATGAAAAAAAAATATTTTTTTTATTTTTACCAAAAATATGAACAAAAATTATCAGCTTGTAACTTTGATTACATTTTATTATTTTAAAAATATATGTAATTTATCGTTGTTGTGATTCTTATTGATTTTAGTCAGACTTCTAAACATAATTTTTATTCCATTGATGGAAAGTTGTGATTTTGATCATTTTTTATAAAAATGAATTATATATTTATCAAATTATTAACGTAACTTTTATCAAATCTTTATAAAAATTGATGATTAATTTTCAAAATTTCAATAATTTAACGTTCAATATTTTAAAAAAATATTTATGAAAATCTTTTAAATTCATGTTTTTCTTGGAATTTATTCAAAAAATTGCTTTAGTTACTTTAATTTAAGTTTTGTTATGCTTCATTAAAGTTTTTTTTAACAGCGTATGGCAAAATCAAATCCAATGATATAATATTAATGATAAAATGAAAAATATTTTTAAAATAAATAGTAAAAGATTTTATTGATTCGTATATGCGAGTATTTAGAGAATAAGTTTATTAAACTTCATTTTGATTTATTCTGTTTTTTATATCCTCGATTTTTTAAAGTAATATTTCTCGAAATAGTGTAAAAATAAAAGAGCAATTTTAAATAAAAGATACCCAATAAGATATCGATAAAGTCTCTTTTAAACTTAATAAAAAATTAATACATTTTTCAATGAAGTTATTTCAATTCTATAAATTTATTATTCAATAATTTTAATTAATATCCGGCTATTTAATGATTTATCATTTAAATTAAATCGCGCAATAAATATATGAATGCTAAACAAAATAATTCATAAAATATGCAAACTCCACTAAAAAGGACGATGAATTTTATTCCAAAAAAGGGTATATAAAATCCAAATCTCAAATCTAGCATTCAACTTTAATGTTCTCATTATCCTAAATCATGCTTTGCATACCTAAAATTACACGAAAAGCAAAACAGAATGTACAGCGCGCGGTTTGATGATTAGACTGATATGTGCACTTCGTAATATAAAGGGGGGAAGGAGGGCTCCCAAAATGCGACAGACTAAATTCCATGCCATTTCAGAGATGATTTAACGTTATGAAAGCCTTTGATAAAAGCATTAAATAAAAATGCAAATTATTCAAATATTCAGATTTCAATCAGGATAATATCAGAGGAAAACATTTAATAGCTTATCGATGGTACATTATGCAACTAGGGAGGAAAGTTGTAATTTTTTCCCAAGGGTCCTGACTATTTAAGGAAGAAATCGATTTTACTCTTGTATAACATATAGTACTTTATTTTTATATCAACTTTGACTTTTTTATTAACTTAGAAACAGAAGAATTTTAAATTTTGATTGAAATTTGTTTTAAACTTTTGTTTATTCCATTATGTTCTTTTTTTATCGAGTAATACTGCCTGCTAATTTTAAATGAAAGAATGTCTCACTTTCGATCAACTTTCCAAGTTATTAAAGTGGTTATATTCTTCCGATGAAAATAAAAATTTTTTGTAAGTGAGTATTATTGGTATTATCAAGAAAAAGATATTACTGTATCAGTTAGTATTAATAACAATACTATGTATTATTTATCAAATATGAAACTGAAGCCTCAGTGGTTCGTTCGGTAGAGTGATGAATTCGTAATCTCGAGGTTCTGAGTTCAAGTCCGCTCTCGGCGGCCGCTTTATACAAGCACCAGTGTACGTCACATGTGCTTTGTTCTCAAACACACTGACGACCTTTGTCGCTAATCAGCATCATAATGATAGCATAAATACAGTGACGTTAAATAAAATAAATAAAAATATATAAATTTAATAAAACTAATAAAATAAAATTATTAATATTTTATTTTAAGTAATATTTTTTTATGTGAAGATCAACTAATTTTTAAAGTAACAGATTCTAAAAGAGGATTTTGTATAAAAGAGTTAATACGTTGATTTTTAAGTTTAAAAAAAAAAGAGGTCAAGCTTATACCTTACATCATCCATTCAACGGGGCAGAAAAAAAATGTCAAGCTAAAGAGCAACGTAATCCTACAATATAATTGATTCGCTTAATTCTTTACAATTTAATAGTTTTCAATGCAATAAAAAATAAATGATTTAGTAGTTAGAAAAGTACTTTAATTATAACCAATCCTTTATTTAATCATATAGCAAGAAAAAAAAAATAAAGTGTCTTCGTTTTTTTAAATCTATTCTTAAACTTTTCTAAAAAACCATAATGTAATTCTATTTAATAATGAAATATCAATTGCTTCTATTATAAAATTCTTACTCACATATTGTTAAATATTTTTATCTCTATAATTAAACGCACGGAAAAAGAAAGTTTTCTTTTTACGTCATACAGCACATATATAGAATTTGCATAGCGAAACATAGATATTGGATCAGTAAAAAAAGAAGATGCGTACATATCTCATTTCATTTTCAGTGTGTATGTATGGTATACGTATGTATGTGTATGTATGTATATATATATATATATATATATATATATATATATATATATATATATTGATCTAGAATAAAAAAACCAGATAGCTTTGAAGAGGTGGATATGACATTCTATAGTATCAGAAGGGTATCTTTATGGTATATACGAAGAGGGATCAAAGGAAAAGTGTCCGTTGATGGAAAAAAAAGGTCAATGTGGTTATTTGTTTTTGGATCGAATATATACGTTTTTTTTATGTCGGTTTAGGAAGAAAAATATAGATAAAATATTGTTTTTCTTTTGTTAAATTATTTTTATTTAATCGTTGTACCTTTTTTAGTACATCTGTTATGAAGATAAATGTTCATTGATGATTGATGATTTTGTTTATAAAAGTTTTAAGCCTTTTGAAATACAAGCATTTACGCATCTTTTTAAAATAAATCGTACTTTATGTTATAATTTGCTTTTTTGTTTTATGTTTTGGTCTGAATATAATAAGTTATTGTAAATCATTAAAAATGTAACAATTAAAATAAACGTAACATTTAAAAATACCAACCGTACGGAATTGTATTTATTTTGATAAGTTTCCATAAAGGTTATTTCATGCAAATTGGAAAAAATTTCATAAACATATTGTTAATAATATAAATTAAAAATAAAATTTTATCATCTTAAAATATCTTAAATAAAATTAAAATAAGTTGTTATAAAAAGTTTGTCTTTACTTATTTTTTTAATTATTTGTCTTCTGCATGGGGTATTATTAAATAAGTACCAATAATTTTGAATATATAAATTTCATAAAATAGACCCAAATAATATTTTTCATCTATTATAAATTTTATATCTATATACATTTTCTCGTTCAGGAATTTGACAGATACAAATACTTGAAAAAAGAAACCTGACAACTATATCCATTTCACCCTAAAGAGTAATTTCTTCTTCGACCCCTTTTTTTTCTTAATGCCAAAAAGTCCCACGTGGTATTATAAAACGCAACCTAGGCATTTTATTGCTCGTCTTACTCTCTTTTAAAGAGTTAAGCTATACTCATATTGCTGGGGATTATACGTCAGGTAAAAAGTTTTATCAAGGGATTTTTTTTTTATTTTTCTCGCCTTGTCCTGTTTTATATACAAATCTGTATATGTTGTATAAAGTATCGATTTATAAATCTGGATACTTAATTCCTTTATTATAGGGATGGTTGAAAAATGAATCTTTTTTTTCTTTTTTGATAGGAATTTTTTGCAGATGTTTGTCAATTTTTGAAGTTGTAAGCTTTGTTTTTTTTTAATAGAGGAAAAGTGCCATTTTATATTGGTTAACATGTTTTAAAAACCTTTTTTGTTGCTTAATCAATGTCCACCGTATGTTGACATTCCGAATACAGTATTTGTTACGAGTAGCAATGGAATATCCATTACACGTTGTAAATTTTAAAGTGAGTGGCATTATTTTTTCTATTGAAGAAAAATTCTTGTTTCTCTTTAAAAACTGTATTTTCCAAAAATTTTTGTTATTTTTTTTTCATTTCTAAACATTTTTCGCTTGTTTACATTCACAATATTGTATTTTATAAATTGATCGTTTTTTTATGGTTAAAATATTTATTTACAATAAAATTAAATAAAAATCAAGTTTAAAAAAATATTCGTGCGAAAATTATATCTTTTTTGCGTACATATTTTATATATACTATATTCAATTTATTGGAGAGTATATTATTGGATAATAGAACAATAATATTCTTTAGTTAGTTACAACAATCTATTTTACTTTTTTTTGTTACACATATATTAATTGACGCCACAATAAACTAATAGCTTTTGTTTCTAATGCAATATACAAACTAGTTATTTCGTATGATTGAATTTGTCAATATTTAAAATAGATTTCACAACAAGAAATAGATCCTTAGAAACTAAAATTTTCTGACATTTAATTATTTTTGTGCTTTAAATTGAAAAATATAACTTTTAGTCTTACCCAATGGAGATCTTTCAATTTACAAGCAACATTATTCATCCAGTGTCAAAGATAGAACAGTTTATATTTTTCTGATGATGGGCAAACAAAAAGTCTTGTGACCGAGACACATTGCATTTTAGGGAGAAGATTTTTCTCTTTTTTGTCTTCTGGATAATTGAATTTGGAATTGTTTCTTTCTGATTTTAGTTCTTAGTCTATTGACAATACAGATCAACCATTACCTTAGAAGATTCTCTTTGGAACTTATATTCTCTGAGATTTTTTGCTTGTGGTAATCAGTAGTCTTGAAAATAAATAAAATATTCTATAAATTAAAATTAAATATAGACACTGTCACTATTATTCATCAGTCACTATTTTTTACATATTTAACGTAAATATAGTATAAATTACTGAACATGCTATTTTTAAAATATTATGGCTCAATAATCAAATATCCCTTAGCGTAGGCGTTATATCAAATTGGTGTTTTATTCCATATTTTTATTTAAAAATATACGCAAACGTGTATATCTCAAAACCCAGCATATGATTATCCTAAACCAATCAAAATGCCGGAAATGTTTTTCACTGGCTCATCATTATTTTAATATAGGATATGTTTTTCTTTTTTCTTAGATATTTTTATACACCATATTCTGAGTAAATATAAGCTCTAATCATTAGTTTGATTCTATTTTCGCGTAAAAGTCACTTGATTAATACTCTTGTTACTTTCTGAAAAAAAGCTGTATCTCAAAGGCGAAACTTTTTTTCCAGTTTTTAATTAACTTTTATTTTAATACTTTTTTGATTAAACAAAAATGCCTAATTCATATATAGAAAAATGTTTGTAATTCAAAGGTTAAAAGTAATGAAATTATTTTATATTTAACATTTATTCTTTGGTTATACGCATCGTTCTGGTCGCTCGATAAACAATTTGCGCTCATAAGTTTTATAATATCCTGAATAATTTCGTTGGACAATGGGTTATTTAATGCATGACTTATAAAATCAACTGTATTTGTCATTAGATCATATATTGCTAATGAGAAATTAATTCTGTTTGTCAAATTTTCGGTATATTTGGGAAACTTTTTTTTTATATTGATATTTTTGAACAAATAAGTCATTGACACGCGCGTATTTTATTGATTTGTCAAATCTGATTGTTAATATTTCATATATAGTAATGTTAATTTTTAAAAAATGAACACCTACAAACCTAAATCTTTTTGAGTTGAAATTTCTCTTAAATATTACCCTTTTTCAAGGTTTCTAAAAAAATGTTAAATTTTTTCCGTGAATAGATAAACGTTATGAACAAACGCGTAAGTATATTCGTACGTCATTTTGCTACTGACATCTTCAATTGATAGAAAAAATATAGTTCGTTATTCTTGTCTGAAACAGGAAAATGAAATAGAATTTCAATCTTTATATTTTTCTTCTTCATAAACTATAAAAAACGGAAAATATTGTGAAATTCAAATTTTTTTCAAGGTTTAAAAAAAATGTGCTTTTTGAAAAAAAAAAATTCACTCGAGCTATAAAAGTCGATTTGAAAGACTTTTTCAGCAATTTTTTTAGTTCAAACATAAGAGAATAAAATACTGAAGATAAAAACTTTGAATCGATCCAATAGGTCGTTTAGTTTCTTTGCAATCACGCTTACCAATTGAGAAATATAGAAAAAATAAAAACTGGAGAAAACGCGTTTCAAAAGTTGCGATAGGAAGAAGCATCAATTTTAGATTACTACTATAATAATCCGCTAATCAGCTGTACTTGGTCCATGTATGATGGACCTTCCAACTTCTTCAAAAAATTCATATGGTTCGAGTCTACGAGTCATATGAACTATTCTGAGTTTTTAAAGTTTTAAATACCTCTTTAATAAAATTAGTTTACAACGTATTTCCATTTAAACATTTTATGCATTCAATTGTATAAAATAGAACATGTAAAAAAAGTCAAATTATAATTTTCTAGAAAATTCATCAAAAACAAAAGGAGATATTAAATTTTATCATTTTTTATCAATATTAAATGTGTTCGATATTTAACAATTTATAAATATCTTAATCATAAAATAAATTCATCACACAGTTTAATTATTTGCTAAAATTTTAATCTAGTATGAGTATAATGAATCTTTAAAATTTTAATATTCATTCTATACGTAGCCAAAAATAATTAATTTTCATTATTGGTTGAAAGAATTTTCTAATTAGAGTTTACAAATTTCAAGTCCAATTTTTGAGCTTGTGAAACGCAATAGATTTGAAAGATTTTAAATATAAATGTCTTTTTGATAGGTTAGAATACGTTTGCTGCAAGAATAAAAATAATTTATTTTATAAATAACGATTAATTAAAAAACGTTATTTATAAATAAGTATAAATAAACAGAGTAGATTCCTTTTATATTTGTGAAGTTTTTCTTCATAATAATACTGTTTACACGTAAAACTCATTACTACTCGTGTTTTTCTATTTACGCAGTTATATAGGAAATAGCCTCAACTTTTTCTTTCGTATGAATCTTTTTTTGTATTTTATAATTTTATAAATTACTATTTTATAAACTCACCAAGTATTTTCTTCATTGATTGACGTTCTAGTTGTACTTATTCTTTGTTCAACTAACTTTTCTAATTTTAACTCAATGCTGCAGGTATGCTTTGTACGCCGCGTTTCTCATGTTAGGTTAGGTTTGGTAATTAATTTATTCGTTTTACACCGTTTTATCAGCCTTTAACATTCTATAACATTAACTTTTAATTTAATGTTTTAAGAATTTTCCAAGCAATTTTGAGCAAATTTCAATAAAAGAATTTTCTTTAATTTTAGACATTAATTATTTTTTTGACCATCAAAAAATGATTGAATTTCCACCAGAGATATTCAACGTAAATTAATACCCATTGGACAGCTGTCGAATATTAATTAGCGTGAAATATTTCAAAATCATACGAACTTATTGGATGGCTCCCTTGATTCGCTCATTCTTATATTGGAAAATTTCAAAAACATTCCACGCGAATTCATGTTCATCGGGGCTATTTACGTGAAAGTAGTGGAGTGGGTCCAGATGGGAGGTTTTGTATACGAATCTGTCCGTGCAAAAACTTTTCACCTCATTGGCTGATTTCGACGTTAGTTAAATTATTTTACTAGGACCAGCCAGTGAGGCTTGAAAGTTTTTGTAAGGATAAACTTAGATAAATCTCAATCTGGAAATAGCATAAAATCTCTTAATATATCATAAAACAATTTTATTAATTTTTTTAATTTTTGTAGACCATTGTTTTTATTTATCATTTTTTTTATTATAAATGTTTATGAATAAATTTAAGTATAAGCATTAGAATGAACGAATGAAATTCTGATAATGAATTTTCATTTCATGAATTTTTACGTTCATTACAGTAAATACTGGGTTATTTAAAAGAAATATTACAGTCATCCCTCCGAATAAGCGCATCCGCAATAAGCGCATACCCCTATGTTTGCTCGCGAGCCATGCCCCCACTGTGACTACCAAGTCCTAGCTCACTAAACTTTTGCGGACTGCTTCTCAATAAGCGCAATCGCTCATAGAGGATTTAAAATTTAAATTTCAAATAAAATCTTAATATTTTTTATTATTAATAACGAAATTTTTTATTGAAGCATAAATTTTTATTAAAAATGTTTATAAATAGATTTATAATAAATATTTATAGTTTTATTAATTATAACGTTTATTTACTTTTATTAAATGTTTTCTGACAAAATATTGTAAGCTTTTGTTATTAGAAATTCATTTTGAAAATCATTCTGAAAATTGTTTTGAATCGCAATTTTTTTGCTACAGGTTCTTCGACACTCACTTTCACGGAATTACTTTCATTTTTTGCATCACTAACACCTGCTTGAACAAAAGAATTTTCGCGTTTGATTTTTTTAATCGAGTCTGACATTTTTACACACTCACCGAGTGTTTCTGTACTTATGACACGTATCTGTTCTCAAACCGTAGCCGTTAAAACAATAAATGTACGGCAATTTAAGGGACTATCGCCAATACGCTTATTGAGAAGCACTAAACCTAAAATGTGCAAGAGAGACAGCACGTCAGGAAAAAAGAATCTATGTACGCGCGGTGGGGGAACCCCGATTCGTGGAAAACCTCTTCCCTTTGGAGGCTTCTATGCGCTTATTCGGAGGGATGACTGTATAATGAACATAGCAAAATAGTTACATATTAATTTCTTTAAAAATCACTTTACTTTAATAAATTACAATTAAATTAGAATGTTATGTAATAAAGAATTGTTTAATACTATTAGTGACTTTTTTAAAGGTGAGTAAGGATATTCAAAATTTATAGAAATATTCTTATATCAACTAATACTTGAATAAAGTTTATAATTACAATTGTTTGTCAATTAACTGAACACACTGAATTATTTATTTTACGACTGACGTCATTAAGAGTATAACGATCAATTTTACGCATTGGCGTACATTTTTACATTTATTTTGTTAATAAGACAAGTTATAAAATTAAAATAAATTCTTTTTGTTAAAATTAATACGGTAATTTTTCTCCAAAAATTATTTAATTCGTTATTAATTTTTGGAGGAAAATTGGCTCGTTGAATAAATATATTTATCTTACTTTAATCATGAGTAACAGATCCAATATACATATTTTTTAATAAAAATTATTTAACTTGATCATTTACATTGAAATAATAAAAATCACAAAAGAAATTCAATAAAAAATTATGCCTTATAACAGTCGTTAAACTTGATTATGAAAAAAATTATATTTTCTATTTGTTTCTGCTTTATTTGATACCACAAATACCATGCGATTACTCGCTTTTGTATGTTTCATTTACGTTTCGATTTCATTTTATGAAGGCGCGCGTGTCCAGAATAATTTTATGTTATGTCCCTTTATAAAAATTTCATGGCTTTCTCTCTCTATTTTTTTATTGTGCTCGCTTTATTCGAGCTGCGATTGGTTTATCAAATTTCTGATATTATTCGTTTATTCGGTTTTGTTTTGCAATCCGACAAATTTAATATGATAATTTAATGTCGGTTAATATGCGCGTGAAGCGAGTTCCTTATTAAGGTTTAATTCGTAAAGAATGTTTATATTATACATAATTAATAATTATTATTTAATACGTTCAAGCTGTTGTACAATTTATAAATAACATAATTAAATAAAGACTCACTGTTTTTAATTTTTTTAATCACATTTTTTTTAAATCAATAATATCTTCAGAGATAAATATTTTGATTGTTCAGCATATTTCATGTGATGTTTGGAAAAGTTGGAAAATTAACATATTTCGTTCCCTTTGCCACGAAGAGTAACATATTAATATTACCTTGCGAAAAGTAGCACATTTCGTCGTCTTGTGATCGCGAAATGTGCTAATGTGTTGAAAGGTGGTAGTCTTCAGGAGATAATATGAATGTACTTCTAATATATAGTGAAAATTATATATTAATTTTGTATATATTAATTTTCCAACATAAATGGTAATTTTTATATAAATTAAAATTTGACCTTTCAATGCATGAAAAGAAAATGCATTATTAAGTTAAATTAAACCAATAATAGTAATAATTTCAATAAAAAATATAAAAGGAAGTAGTTTTTGATCAGACTTTAGAATATTTTTTAATCACAACTTTTATTTTAAATTAAATAAAAAGTTACGAAGAATAACAATTAAAAAGGTGATATTAGTGTATATTTTTTTTTATTTCATTACATCCTCATTTTAACAGTGTATAAATATATATCAATGAATTTTCGTAAGTTTTAATTCATAAATTTCATTTATTTTATAAAATACAAAATTCTTCCGTAAAAATCATTAATTGTTTAATATAATATCTATTTGAACTTAGTTCATGTTAAATAAAAAAAATAACAAAATTTATTTAACTATGTTAACATAAGTGATATATGATTATTTAACGTCGCTGTATTTATGCCATCATTTCGATGCTAATTAGCGACGGAGATCGTCAAAGTATTTGTGAACAAAGCACATAATATAACGTATACAGTGGTGCTTGAAGAAATCGGCCGAGAGCGGGATTCGAACTCGAGACCTCGAGATTATGAATCCATTGCTCTACCGAGTGAGCCACTGACGACCTCTCATTATTGTATATTAATAACCCGTATGAAAATATTGATTTTTAAAAGTATATTAAAAAATTGTAATTTTTCTATTAGTAATATTTATTAACTATAAATACATTTCATTAAAGTAACGCTATATTTCTTACTTTAATCCATCCGTAATGCAAAACCTTTGCAAAAAATAAGTCCCCAGATTTTTTTTAATACTCTAATAAGCTATATTATCCACATCCAAGATGTAGTAAACAAGAAATTTGAATCTCGCTTTAACTATACATCATATTTTTCTTAATATCAATTTCAGTAAAAGCGCTATGCCTGAAATCTCAATAAATTTTTCATTTTAAAAGTAGTATAAAGCAATGTTCCTGTAATATTAACACAGCTATATTATTTTTTTTTATTTTAGTTTTTATTTCATACTTCTACCCTACTTCTTTTCATTTATATTTTCTCGTTTTATATATTTTTTTGTTGTTGTTATTTTACAGAGATTTTGGAAGCTCACTATAAGGGAAGGATAGCATCGTTGATTGGAGTGGAAGGTGGTCATAGTCTTGGTAGTAGTCTTGCTGTATTACGTACTTTATATCAACTTGGCGTTAGATATCTTACCCTCACTCATAACTGTAATACGCCTTGGGCTGTTAGCTCTAATGTCGAGCAGAATGATGATCAAGGTACGTTTAAAAGATAAATCATAAGTTATTAGATGAGTAGCTTTTTTTTTATTTTATTTAATAACATAAGTATTTTCGTTTTTATTTTTATTTAATCTAAGGATTTTTATGAAAAAGAAAATTACGTCCAAAAATTTTTTTTATGAAATTGAATCGTAAAAACTTATCAGTTTAAACATCGTGATTTATATTTATTGATAGTTTATTTTTAGAGTCGAAATTTCATTATTTTCTGTTTTTATATTGTTTATTTTATGAAATATTATCATTGCTGTTATTATTATTTTTTATCATTATTAATATTATTATTTTTATTATTGTTATTATTATTTTTATTATTATTGTTATTATCATTATTATTATAAATTATTTAAATAAACTTAATCAAAGAAGAAAACATTTACATATGAGAATCATATAAATTTTAATAATAGGACAATCAAATAATCGAAATTAATAAAAAAGATATTGCAAAATTATATAAGTATTCATCATTGTTTAAAATAGTTTTAAAAAGTCTGAATTGTGACATGCATATTAGTTATAAGAAGTTCTAAACATTTTTAAATGTTGATAAAAACTTTTGAAAAATTCCAATTGTTTTTAATTTACAAATAACTTTAAAGTTATTCAAACAATTTGTAATTGTTTATCAGTATTAGTTGTTTAAAATTTTTTCAAAATTGTTTCATATTGTGTTTAAAATAGTTTGAAATTATTCACATTGAAATATTTATAAAAATACTTGCAGAAAAATTTTTCAACTATGAAATGAAATTGAAATGTTTAAACAGTCATAACCAATTTCAAATGGTTATAAGGAGTTTTGCAAAAAATCTATAACCGCTAGAAATGTAACCATGCAATATGAATTTTATTGAAAGGTAAAAATTTTACTTATTTTATCGATCATATTTCTTACATCATTCCAAGAAGGAATACGAATAAAAAAAGCTCAAAGAAATTTTCGAATAACGCGTGTCTTTGATGTTGTTTGAAATCTAATTTCGGAATATTTACTTTTTTAATACGTTTATATGCAGAATGTTATAAAAAATGAAAAAAATAAAATATTGAAGAAAAATTTGTATATTTTTTCACGGCTCAAAAAGTTCACCTCTAAACCTAGAATATAAAAAACTTAAAGTATTCATTGAATTTACAAACGAATTTTTTATATCGAAATAGAGCAAATATACGATTATTTATGCTCTTTTGCAATCTAAACGGAACACGCTATTTTCTTTGTTCCTTACCGTAGATAAAACCCCTTTGAATTTTTCAGAAAGAGTTGCATAACTAAAATTAGTTAGCTACAAGCCTTTCTCAGTATATATTCGTTATAAATTAAAATTTAATTCTTGACTACAAGGGTTTAATTATGCGTTCATCGCTTTAGTCAAACGTTTTTAATAAAGTACGTATTATTATCATTAATTGGTAATTTTATAATTTTTTAAAGTTATTTGATGTAAAAATTAGGTTTTAAATTTTACTTTATATTTCCAACATTCCGAATTTCACCTTTGAATTTGAATCGTAGAATAAATCCTCATCATAAATTTTTCGTCACTGACTATCAAAGGGTACGTTAAACATACAATTTAACGGATCAAATAAGAATAATTAAAAAATTTTAGACTAAAAATAGTTTGGATAATCAAAAAAAAAGGAGAGAAAAGATTATTTAAAAACTTTCTCACTTAAAATTTTTCTTCCTCTGCCTTCTGTCAAAGTAAGCAAAAGAAAAGTTTCAAACTAGATCATTATTTTATTTCCAGCACAAATTTTTTTCCTTTTTTTATAGTTTTTTTTTTCTTTTTTTTTAAACTTAAGAAAATAACCAACAATTGACGAAAGTTCTTTATAACGTTTGTATAAAAATTTTAACAACCTGTCACAATAATTCTAAAAATAACTGAAATCATTTTTCTTCAATTTCTTCTCCTTTTTTTTATTCATCACGTATGCCCTAGATACTATTCTAATCGAAAAACTTTTCTTTTTTTTTCACCATGTCCTCGTAAAAAAAAATATATATATATGTGTAAAGATATAAAAAAGTATAAAAAAAAGAGAGAAGAGAGAAAAGAAAAAGCGAAGCAGGGAAAAAAGGCACGTTTTCATTTATTAAACGGCACACACGGCCGAGCAAATCGACACACGCTAGCAGAAAAGGCAAGTTATACATATCTTGCCTAGAGACTAGACGTTTTCGCTTTTTTCCAAGGAATAAAGAGAAAAAAATACATGTATAAAATAATGCCACAGGTACTTTTTCAAAGTGTATAAGGAAAGGTTATATATGTATGGTCTGAGTGAAAAAAAAAGTAAACCAAATAAGGAGTAAAATGGAAAGGAAAAAATTGTATAAGGATTGCCATGTTCGTGACTAATATTTCTTTTAGATTCTGGTGTACGTATAAGGTTAGTTTTTTTTCTTTTCCAGGGAAAATTCGAATTGAAAGGATGAGCTTTTTATAGAACGTATATTCGCGTTTGAAAAGTTGAATGACATGAGAAGTTAAAAAACTAAATTGTTAGCTTTGTTGTTGCAATATATGAGAAATAAAGAAAAGCTTCCTTTCCTCATTCCTTTCATAAGCTGGGCTTTATTCTTTTGAAAATTTGTAAAGAATTTTTGAAAAACGTAAATACAAGTTTTAAAAAAATAGTTAAAATATTTATTTATTTTATAAAATTATTAAAAATTTTTATAATAAATAGTTTCTTTTAAGATTATAGAATATTTTTGTTATAATATATATTAAAAATGAAAAAAACTATAAGAATATCAAATAAAAAATATTGTTTGAAAATCTTTGAAACAAACATAAAATAAAAGTAATGAAAAAACAAAAATACGTTACTTCATTAAAAATTATCCAAATATTTTGTAGGTACTTGCAATTCAATTATTCAGTTGCGATTTAATTAAATTTAATTAACTTCCTCATTTCTTTAAATAAACAACACAATTTGTCTACAACAGTTACCGCTCGAAAACGTATACTTCTTTAATGAAACTCAGTGAGCGCGCTTTTTTTTCTTAATACAAAAAAAAAAAAATAAGTCAACTTGCCGAAGGAACAAAGAATGTAAAAATCAATGTTTGTCCTCCATTCACTAACTTGTAGGAAGCGAATCAAGTAAAATATACTCCAGATGAAAGCAGAAGAAGAAAAAAGAGAGAGAGAGAAAAAAAAGAAATGTTTTCAATTTCATAAAATATCCCCGCACAATATCTCTTCCATTTCAAAAATACGAATTCAACCCTCTTGCATGAATATATACATAAACGTATAAAATTGCCTTATACCATCTCCTTATCCCCCATATCCAATATACAATAAATGCATCGATAGAAATAAGAGGAGAAGAAAAGAGAGAGAA
This sequence comes from Anastatus disparis, assembly GCA_017163975.1. Lineage (NCBI taxonomy): Eukaryota > Metazoa > Arthropoda > Insecta > Hymenoptera > Eupelmidae > Anastatus > Anastatus disparis. The sequence continues at coordinate 921,237 of JAFFSR010000264.1, read as the reverse complement.
ACGAGGTCGCGTTCACGCAAAAGTATATATCGTTTGCTTTTTCTCAATTTCCGCTTTCTTCAATTCCCCTTTTTAGCTAAGTTGTCGTTTCCTTTTTATCTCACGCTCGATGGATCATCTCTATTTTCATACTATTTTCCTAACGTGACCTTTAATTTCAGTACGTATAGATGTTTTTTTCAGTATATGTGTGAGTACGTGTGCATTACTGCGTTTACCAATGTGAGTGAGTGTGTGTGTGTGTGTGAGTGTGAGTGGGTATGTCTCTGTGTGCATACTGAGTGAATGCATGACGGTGCATATGAATAGAGCATATATGTGAGTGCGAGAAAAAGTACCCCTATATATTTGAGTGAGTAAATGAATGTGTATGTGAAAGGATAAGTATTTATGCTTGTATTGTTGAACATGTACGTGAATTTTGCTTTTCAAGTATGGATCATTGTATAAATGTAAGTGCAAGTATTAAATATGTATGTGTAATTTTCTTTACAAAGTATTGTATATAAAATACACATGCACATGCATACACGTACATGTGCATGCGCGTACACACTCACACACCCACACATACACACGCGCGCGCACGTGCACACCAACACTTACATACACATGCATAAATAAAAGCACGTAATAACCCGAGTAACCTTTTCACTTCGGCGTGCAGAGGGCCCGAAGTCGGTGCCGAATCACCCTCAGTGGCACCGAAACTCTTGCCGAATTGTCGCCACAGTGGCACCACATCGGCGTGAGGCGTGGCGGCGAAACGGGGCCCTGAGAGGGCAGCCGAATCTAGCTTATAAAATCATAGAATTGAACGTAATTTATGTACAATTATCTACATAAAAAAACAGCTGATTTCCAATGGTAACCGATCGATTGATTGTTCAAGCAACTGACTACTTTTTAAAATAGTTTTCATTAGTAAAAAAATTTAAGTAACTTGAGTTATTCGAATTATTCGAGTAACACTAGTTATTCGAGTTCATATTTTTGTCGAGTACCTAACTCGAACTTGAAGAAAAAATTACTCGCGAGTACTCGACAATTGAGTACTCACACTTGAAGGCGTATTCGAGTTTTCATTCCAAGTACTCGAAAAAAATATGAATTACTCGAATTACTCGAGTACTCGAAAAAATATGAATTACTCGAATTACTCGAGTACTCGAAAAAAATATGAATTTCTGAATTCACTTGAGTACTCTAAAAAATATGAATTAATCGAATAAATCGAGTATTCGAAAAAATATAAATTACTCGAGTACTCGAAAAAATATAAATTACTCGACAAAATATGAAGAACTTGAGTTACTCGAATAACTATAGTTAATTTATCAATTATATTATCTGTGGTAATTAGTTCTCATTTCCACGAGATTAATCAGTTTTTCATTATATTTTTATCAATTGGTTTTAGGTTGTATTTGTCCGTGTATTCGGGCGGAATTTCGGAATCAATTTTTAACGAGTTCAGGTCGAGTCCAAAGAAAATCATTTTTATTAATTCAATCACTCATATTTAATTTTCAATTGAAAAAATGTTTTATCATAGCATGAAAATACAATAAAGAATATTTCGAGGTTATGTAAGATACACATCGATATTATGACAAAATCTATACGATTTTCGGCTAGCCATCATAGGACCACGCTCGCCACCACGCCTCACCCATTCGGTGGCCCGACTTCGGCAGCCGAAGATGGCCCAACTGAGAGAAGTTGGTTGCCGTAATAAAAAGGTTACTCGGGAATCTACAAATGAATAGATTTGTGTATACGGCAAAGATGTAATACACAGATCAATAAATTTCTATGTATGTGCGTATAAATGCGTAATGAATTGTAAATAAATATATACTGATATAGCGCGTAATAAATTCCATGAACATTGTATCTTTATGAATATAACTTACGAGTAAATGATGTACAACGTGATATCTCTATAAAAAAATGTAAATGTGTATACGTACGTAAATATGTGTATTATAGTAGTTTGCGTGCGTATTTTGTGCGTGAATGCACAATATTACTTTTACCGTTCTTATAACATTTCGTAAATGGTTTAAGCAGTTTCTGCGTGGATGCTTTTAATGGGTTACGAATTACGTATATACAGAGCCCCGAGATTTCTTGCATCCTTTAATCGTGCTTATTCTTGTTTAATGTGCCTGTTCGCAAAATGCTTAGATTGGGGGAGGGCTACAGTATAAACGTAGGATTACAATCTGAATTATGTACTGACAATTGCTCTTCATGTTTTACGACTTTAAGTGTACCAGGGTATTAATATTGTTATTTATCATGCAAATATGTTTCCTTCGTGTTTACAAAAAAATAATTCTAATTGGATTTTACAAAAATTTCAAAAAGTAGAAATAAGAGCAATATAATTATTATAAAAGCTTGTTAAAAGTAATGAATGAATTTGAAAAATCCATTTTTCGAAAAAACGCAGTAACTAGTTTGTTTAGGTAAAAATCTGCAATATTATTAAAAATTATTCCATTCTTTGCTTATTCATGAAAAACTTTAGAAGTTTATAAAGTATTCATAAAGCGTGTTTGATAAACTCCTAAATAATTCATAGCGGAATCTTGTAGAATGTATATGTTTCTTTCAACATTTATAAACTTTGCGAATTTTATGCAGGATTTTAAAAAACATAAAAAAATCTCAATAAAAATTTTTAAATAAATTATTTTTTTCATACTTTATTTATTCATGTATAATAAAGGATTTTCGCAAGAGAGTCAATCAATGTAATTTTGAAATTTCATAATTTTTAAAAATAGTAAGCATTTCTCGTTGACATAATTTCATCCTGTAGTCTTTATTGAATGAATGAACTTTAAAAACTAATTGTACCATTCAAAATCAGGATGATTGCTAGTACAGCTATTAATGTCCAACGTTTACTTTATATTTTAAATGGTTACTCGTTATCTTTTAAGTTTTCAAGTATTTTACTAAAGTTTTCATAAGTCTTTTAAATGTCATTTCTCAGTCGTAATTAAAAGAAAATTTTATTGCTGCTAATGATGATGCTAAAATTAAAATTTACAGTTTCATTTTGTATTTTAAGAATACTTTTGCAAATATTTTTATTCAACCATTCAAAATGATTTAAAAAAAAGCAATTGTTTATTCAAATATTTATAAACGATAGGATGATAACAATAATGATAATACGAAAAAAAATCTTAATCTTGTTTTTCTAGGTGGTGGTCTTACGGAGTTTGGTAAAGCGGTAATCCGAGAGATGAATCGTTTGGGTATGCTGATTGATCTTAGTCATACAGCACGTAAGACCATGAGGGATGCTTTAAGAACAAGCAAAGCACCACTTATATTTTCACATTCGTCAGCATTTGCTATCTGCAATTCATCTAGAAACGTACCCGATGATATTCTCCGAGAATTGGTAATTTTTATGTTTTCATGATTAAATATATTAGAAATTTTATTAATATGACAGTTTTTTTTCATTTATGATATTTGTATTTGTTATTTTATTTTATTGGATTTCGAAATCATACTATTAATTGGATTCTTCGTGAAGAGAAAAATAAACTGTTATATGTATGAGTATAATTTCAGTAATTGAAAACTTCGCTTGTTAAATTCAAAGAAAAATTATTTCGATTTGAAAAAAAACGCTGCTTGTTTCTTTGATTCTATACTTTTTCATAGAGATTTTTCAATTTAAAATATTGAAAAATAATATTCGTATATGTTACTGTCATAAATAAAAATTTCACATGAAATATTATAAAATACCTTGTGAAATATAAAATTGATATCATTTAATTTAAAAAATATGAAAAAATTAACAAATATTCTTGAATAGAGCATATATTTTTTTAAAAAGATCAATGAATAATAAAACAAAAGGATTACATTAATTTTTTCACATTTTCAATACAGATTACATGAAAAAGAATTTAAATTCACATAAAATGTCAATATTTACAAAAGCTAAAAGGAAAAGGAAATATGCAATTTTTGAAAAAAATTGCCAAAATGGTTCTAAAATTTCAACAACGCTATAAAAAGCAAATGTAAATAGCTGTGCCCCCCTTATGGCAGTTAAACACAACTTGTGTGCAAAATTTAGAGCAAATCTAACAAGTAGTTTTTAAGTAGTAACTTGCTAAATGAATACGCAAACATATACACACATTTTTTGTAAAGTACTTTTTTGAAAATCATTTTTTTTTAAGTTTCTGAATTTAAATGTACATAAATAAATCCAAAAATAGAAAAAATTTTTCTCGATACAATGCTTTTTCTACTAAAAAGCAATTTAAACGGTATATGATGTTAGCTTCAATTTAATTAAAATCTTTCCAACTATATGTATTAATGAAGTTAATTAATTGATTGGTTTAAAGATTTTTTTTTGCTTTTTTTAAGTGTAAGCTTTTACACATTTCTCTGAAACATTACATTTTAATTAATTTTTTTTTAAATTAGGTCAATTTTTGCTTTTTTTTCTGATAAAATAGATTGAACTTTGCTGGCTTTTCGTAATTTTTCAAAAAAAATAATTAAAATTAGTTATAAACATTCAAACATTTGTTAAAAAAAATGTTTATTTTAATGTTTCAGTTTTCTGCACATAGAGAAAAATTATATAAATGTTATTTTAACTATATGAGACAGGTTTAATTTTGTAATCATAAATATTGACTATCTTTTTATTTTATTGCAACATTTTAAGAAAAGAAATGCATTAGTTTGTAGTATGTACCATGAAGATTATTCAGTCAAATTTTCAAATAAATTCATTTATTAGTTTTTCAGAATTTTAGATTTTTTGTTCAAAATCTAAAAATTTTAATATATAATATTAGAACCCAAAATTCTGAAAAACTAATGAATGAATTCATTTGAAAATTTAACTAAATAATCTTTATAGTAAATACTACAATCTAAAGCATTTCTTTTCCTCAAGTTTTGCAATAAAATGAAAAAATAGACCAAATTTATAAAAATTAAAATATAAAAATTAAAATATACGTTAATAAAATTGATCTTATAGCATTTTTCATCCTACATACGTAACAATATTTACAAAAAATTAAAAACTTCTCTCAAATTATGTAATTTTTTATATATAATTCTTACTAATATTATTCAAATAATATGATTCTTAATTTTTTTAACGTCGCTGTACTTATGCTATCATTGCGATGTCAATTAACAACGGAGATCGTCATGTGTTTATGAACAAAGTACATGTACCTTATACAGTGATATTTATATCAATAAGCCGAGAGCAGGATTCGAACTCGAGACCCCAAGGTTATGAATCCATCGTTCTACTGACTGAGCCACTGGTACCTCCCATTCATAAGATTTCATTATTTATGAATCATCATCTTCAGTAATTACTATACATCCTTTAGTTACAAATGCTTCATCAAAGCACCTTAGCAACATTGTACAAGTATTTAATCATTACTCTTTGAGTATTGCATAATCAACGCTGCTAATAGTTCTTCCTTTACCGTTTACAGAGTATCTCATCATTCTCCTCATTGTCTTTAAAATTATTCTCATTTTATACATCTGTAGCTTATATTAAAAAAAGAGAAGGAATAAAAAGAAATATAATACGTCGTCAGTTTTCTTTTATCTTTTCTTTTTTTTTATTACACATATATATATATATTTCTTTCATTCATACATACTGATATATCTACAAAAGCTGTAAATGGAATATTGAGTCTATCTAGACGACCGGAAAACGCCCAAGGGAATTCATTATTCAAGAGGTAGTACTAGAAGGATAGTTCATTGAGGAAGCTTTCTCTCTGTCTTTTACAAATTGATTGCATGTTAATATGAATACGATTACTCTTTATCGTTCATGTATACACGTATACACATACATATACGTGGAATACAAGTCTAATTTGCTCGTTTTCTTTTTCTTTTTCTCTGAGGGTTTGTAACAAAGAAAAGAAGAGAAAAAAAAGGATCCAGTGCAAGCTCACTTTTTTTTTACGATTGCGTCATTAAGTACATGTCATTGGATACTTGTTTGAAAAATTGTTATCACGATATTAGGTACTTCTTCTTCGTTTCTTCTCTCTTTTATTTTATTTTTTTTTTGCGAAAGAAGGATTTTTATGCGAATTGTCAGAGCGGATGGAAAAGTCGTTTGATTAAAATGCATCGGTCATGTTTCTTCTTTTTTTTTACAAGTGCGGAGTAGATTAATTGCGAAGGATTTCCTTCTTGTTCAATTGATGAGCTTTTTAGGCATTTGATTTTTTAGGTCACGCGTAGTTAATATGTTCAATTTGTTTGTTTTATTGTTACTGGATGTAACGAAAGATCAATGAACAAATTGCCAGTTGATCAACGAATAGTATTTTATTGATGAAAAAAGTAAAATAAAATTATTAATGTACACAGTGTGATTTTAGATTTTAATTTACGTTTTCTAAGGTTAATAAATTTCGATGTAATCTTAGCATGCAAATTAGTTTTACAAAATTCATTAAGATAACCGTAGGATATTTTAAGAAGAGCAAAGTAATTTTCTTTTTTAATTATGTTCATCTTATTAAATTTTATTAAAAATTTTTAAAAAATCAGAAAAAAAACAATATACTTTGCTAATTAATGTACAATTCGATTATCTTTATTAATTAAACAAAGCAAATTTAAATAATAATCCAATCTCCTAAAATATACGTGTTTTCTAATTTGCAACTAAGAAATTAATATGAAATCAGACTGTAGATATTTGAAGAGACTAAATTTAGAAAAAAAAAGGTTATAACCCAAAAAAAACGGTGCTGTAATAAAATCTCAGAAAAAATACTCAAACAAGCCTGGTAGAAATGTGAGCATAAAAAATGGTGTATATAAAAATTGAAGGTTATTAGTAATAATAATGCCAAATAAATGGCCATAAAATGTTAAAAAAAGCGTTTCCATTTCTACTGGTCATAAAATGGTGATACAAAGCGTTTCAATTTCTATCAGGGAAACATATCTGGTTTTTATTGCTCAGAGTTAAAACAATTATTTTATAAGTTAAGGATGTATTTGTTTATTTACGTATTTATTAAATTTAATTATAATAGACAAAAAGCTACTTAAAATACGAATTACTCATACAATTTGATAAATATAAAGAGCCATCTTTTACAATATATTTGAATTATTCGCTAATTCAATCAAAAATGTGCCACAAAACGAAATAATATTTTATATGATACTAACTAGGAGAGTATCACATCTCCGGATCACGGATTTTGTTCTAACTTTGAGATAGGTTTTCAGATGTCAAAATATGGAAAAAGCCAGAGTTATAGACCCTAACGCTCAATATTTCTCTAGTTGCAGGCAATTAAAGAAAATCACTAAAAAAGTTACTAGATTTTCAAACGCTTATAATTCTTTAGCATTAATAGCTAGACGCTTGCAACTGTTTTTAAATGAAAGCTACGTTCAAATCCTTTCAAAAAAGCACCTATAGCATATCAAAATATTATTTTTTCCCAAAGTCACAGCGTTATGAAAAGTGTATTACATTTTAACATTTATCATTAATTAATATTTTTAAAAGGAAATTCAGCTCAAACTCTCATAACACTATAACTTTGGGAAAAAATAATATTTTGATATGCTATAGGTGCTTTTTCGAAAGGATTTAAGCGTAGCTTTCATTTAAAAATAGTTGCAAGCGTCTAGCTATTAATGCAAAAGAATTATAAGCGTTTGAAAATCTAGTAACTTTTTTAGTGATTTTCTTTAATTGCCTGCAACTAGAGAAATATTGAGCGTTGGGGTCTATAACTCTGGCTTTTTCCATATTTTGACATCTGAAAACCTATTTCAAAGTTAGAGCAAAATCCGTGATCCGGAGATGTGATACTCTCCTAGTAAGAAAAAAATTAATTTTGTGAAATAATAAAATATTGTTCAGTTTATGAATTTCTTAATGAACTAATTTGTCGGTTTTACAAGAGGTGTAATTCGAATTTTGAATTAAATTTTAACAATGAACGTAAATTTTGCTATAATTAATAATTTAAGTCTTATTTTATACTTCCTTGTACATTCTAGCGTAAAAATTTAATTGGTTAATTTTCTTTACTAATCTCGAGTACTTTTATTTTTCAAAATTTATAACTACTGAAATTGCTAACTTGAAATACCTTTGATCAATTGCATCGCTTTATAGCGTCCATAAAAGAAGTAAAGTAAATACGTGTATTAATTTATACTTTTTTCTTTAAAGATTCTCAAGATTAATTAAATGGATAATTGAAATTTTATGATATACCTATCCGTTGAATTTTTAATAGACCATTTTAAACGTTCAGATCATAAGATAGTTTTTAATTTTCTAAAAGTTCATTCAATCAAAATAAAAGAAAATCTTAGGTCAATCCTAAACAATTTTCCCGATTGGATTTGAAGCTTTAAACAAAAACTAAACGATTTCGCTAAAGCAAAGGAAATTCTATGAACGTTCTAGTTATGTGAGCTTGCTTTTATTAAGCGTGCTGTTGCATACACGAATTCCTCAAACGGACCTAAACTCCCTTTCATTCACTCGATTTCATTTACGCCTCGTTGTATCTAATATTTAGCGTTTAACAATTTCGATGCATATACATTTACACCCGTTTTCGCCTATTTGTATGGATGCTCCTGTTTATGTATGTGTGTACATTTCTAACATCCTATGATGTTTGATTACTGTAAAGCTTGAAATTGAAAGTACCAAAAGAGCTGTATTAGGTTTCAATATTCAATCAATATTCTTGTGTATTGGATTTTTGATGAATGATTAATCAGTATTAAAGACATATAATTTTATTTGAAATGTTGTTACAAGCAATCTTTATTAGAATTAGGTTATATTATTATTTAAATTATAACTTATAAGAAAAATAGAAATTATAGAGCTTTCTTTAATTTGGACTGAATAAAAGCTAAAGGTAAATATTATTTTTGCTTAAATCATTAAGAATATTCAATATCTATTAACAATAAACATTTTTAAAGTAACATACCATCCCTGGTAGAAATTGAAACGCTGTGTACTACCATTTTATGACCTGTAGAAATTAAAATGCTTTTTTTAACATTTTATGGCTATTTCTTTGGCATTATTATTACTAATAACCTCAAATTTTTGGATACACCATTTTTTATGGTCACATTTCTACCAGGGATTTATAAAGATTTAATAGAGGTCTTGAAAAGTTTATTCTGCTGGGCCAGTTTGAATCCCGGTCTCACTTGATTAATACCATTTTATAAATGCTTTGAATAAAGATTCAATACAAAATTGTTTTTTATTTTAAAATATACTATAATATGAATAATTAAAATATTTTATGAATGAAATTTTGCCAATCGTTTATATAACCTGTTTTACTAAGAATCATTGATTTAGTTTTATAAAAGCTTAACTATTTTTATTGGCTAAAAGTATTAGTGTCTATGGAAAACATTATCAAATTATAAATTAAATTATAATTTTTGATATTTGGTCTCATAATACATAATCTGTTTCGTATTTGTTCGTAATTATTCGAGTGGAGTACGCTCTCCTCTTCATGCATTGTGCTTTCCAACGCATTTTTGCCAATCTCATTCTTAACTTAGCTTGATTGACAAGCAGCTCTGACTGCTTACGCATTGAGAGCATGTCATAGCCTCTTACAATGCCATACAATGAAAAATTTAAATATAAAGAAGAAAATATTTATCCTTCAATCCCAATCTGAATCAGCCATCATCAATGATCTGGGCCTCCGTTGTTTTACGAGGATTACGATGATATGAATATTGCTTATCGTGTTGTCGCTAAAAAACTTATCCGAAATTTAAGGAGCGCTAATAAAATAATTAGCGATAAATTTTTACAGACTTCATGGCTTAAAGATACAAGAAATTAAAAGCCAACTAGGAGGAAATTGCTATCTTTCTGGTTTCACGACGCCAATTGTCAAGTTTTGTCTAAGTTAAAGATACAAGCTAACTGGAATAATAATATAATCGTCAGCAATATCAAAATATAATTAATCAAAAATTTTGGGGAGGCTTGTTACATTACTTATATCTCGTCCATTTATATCAACCTTTAGTAAACCTTTAGCAAAAATCATTTTCGCTTTAGTGCAGACGTTATATATTACCTGTTCACGGTAAGATGAGATAATAATGCCTACATTTAAAAAAAACTAGACTAAATAATTTTACTTAAAAGGAACAACTTGTTTTATAATCTGTCTATTAACCTGTTCAACGAATTATTCTAATGATTAGTCAAATACAAATGTCTACCCACTTCTCATAATCGTATTACAAAACTATTCGGATATTAAAATAAATTAAATATATTTTGGATATATCAAAACATAACAAAGATCGCTGCAATCGGCAATATAATTGTTGAGGATTTGTAATGTCAAAACAGTTTTGATGGTATTGTTTATAAAGAATATGCTATCCACAATGTTCAAAAAGACTCTCTCAAACTAATTAAAAAGCCTGCAATTTTTGAGATGAATATTATTACGACTATCGAAATTTTTTTTATTACTTCACTAAGATGATCTGGTGGTTGGGAGATTCTATCATGATACTCAAAGTTAAAATAATTTATAATTTACCCGATTTTGCATTTATCAAAACAGAACAAATATCGCTGACACCGGCAATAAGATTGCTAACAGTTTGTAAGATTAAAATACTTTTGATGTTTATTGCTTATAAACAATATGAAAATTTTACGATTCCTCGATAAAAAATTATAACTTCCGTTATTGCAAAAAAATAAAGCTATCCGCAATTTTTCGAAAACAATCCTAAACTATTTAAAGAATTATGCAACCTATAGGACAATTTTTAGTACGACTTTCGAATATTTTTTATGACTTTGCTGAGCTAATCTGGTAGAGGGAAATCCTATTATTATACTCCAAGTTGAAATAATTCATAATTAACGCAATTTTTCAACTATCAGAACATAACTAATATCACTGCGACCGGCAATAACATTGCTAACGTTTCATGAGATGAGAACCGTTTTAATGTTTATACTTTATTGGCAATAAGCATATTTGGCATTTTCTCGCTGAAAAATCATAATTTTCTTTATTGTAAAAAATTGAAGCCATCCACCATTTTTTTAATGACAAACATAAACTTCTTGAAGAATTCCCCAATTTAGGGATTAATTTTATTAATTTTGGAAATTTTTCTATTATTTTACTAAGCAGATTTAGTGGAGGGGGGGGGATATATCGTTATAATCAAAGTTAAAACCATTTATAATTAATCTATTTTCCCATTTATCAAAACATGAGTAATATCGCTGCAACCGGCAATAAAATTGCTAACGATTCGTGAGATGAGAATCGCCTTAATGTTTATAGTTTATTAGCAATATGCATATTTGGCATTTTCCCGCTTAAATATCGTAATTCAAAACAAAACCTACCCTAATTTTTTCAAAGGTAAACTTAAACTTTTTGAAGAATTCCGCAATTTAAAGAACAAATTTTATAACTTTTGAAAATTATTCTATTACTTTACTAACTTGATCTGGTGGAGGGGGGATTCTTTCATAATACTCGAAGTTAAAACGATTTATAATTAATTTAATTTTCCATCTATCAAAACATGATTGATATCGCTGCAACCGGCAATAAAATTGCTAACGATTCGTGAGATGAGAACCGCCTTAATGTTTATAGTTTATTAGCAATATGCATATTTGGCATTTTTTCGCTGAAAAATCATAATTTTCTTTATTGTAAAAAATTAAAGCGATCCACCATTTTTTTAATGACAGACTTAAACTACTTAAAGAATTCCGCAATTTCAGGAATAAATTTTATTACTTTTGTAAATTTTTCTATTATTCTACTGAGCAGATTTAGTGGAGGGGGGATATATCGTTATAATCAAAGTTAAAACAATTTATAATTAATTTAATTTTCCATATATCAAAATATAAGTAATATCGCCGCCACCGGCAATAAAATTGGTAACGATTCGTGAGATGGGAGCCGCCTTAATGTTTATAGTTTATAAGCAATATGCATATTTAGCATTTTCTCGCTGATAAATCATAATTATCGTAAACGTGAAAAATAAAAGCCACCCGCAATTTTTTCAAAGACAAACATGAACTATTTGAAGAATTCAGCAATTTGAGGAATAAATTTTATTAATTTTGGAAAATTTTTTATTACTTTACTAAGCTGATCTGGTGAAGGGGGGATTGTATCATTATACTCAAAGTTAAAACCATTTATAATTAATTTAATTTTCCATTTATCAAAACATAAATAATATCGCTGCAACTGGGCCCTTATTCACAAACCATCTCACTGGTGAGAAGTGAAACAGTGAGATAGATTTCAAAATAGGGTTTTGCGCATGCGCGAACCCGATGTTTTCAGATTTTTTAGTATTTTTCAAACAAATTTATGTGAAATAAACCGCGTGAGTTGGTGAGATAATGAAAAAATCCTTCTCCTTATGTTGTTTTCTATCTCACATCATAGAGATCTATCTCATTATTTCATTTTTCACCACTCACCAGTGAGATGAGTTGCTATCAGTTCTGAATCAGCTATTTTTAGAAAAAGTAATTTCATCAAATATTTTAATGAAGGTGACGGCCTATTTTAAATGACTAACAAGACATTTTTAGTATATGAAATTTGTGAATTAAATGATAAAGAATTAATTAGATTACTAATTTTGGATTCTAAATAAGAATTTTAAAAAAAAGTGCCCAATGCAAAAATTGTTAAAATTTTAATTTTAATTTTAAAAATGTTAAAGGATACATATATTTTTATTTCATATAAAAGAACAAGTATTTTCATTTATGTTATTTTCCAATCAGATAAATTTAATGTATAATTTGAATTCAATATTGATATATATTTTCTTAAAATAAAAACGTGTATACATTTAATTCATTGTAAATTATATTTTGTTTCAAAATAAAAATTTATTATAAAAGCAAATACATTCAATAAATTTATTTAATAAAAACTGCCTTTTTTATGGTACTAATAATTTTATCCTACTTTAAAACAAAACCTAACAATCATTGTAAAAACAAAAATCTAAATGAGGAAAAAAGAAAGGATAAAATAAATTTTTTTATTTTACATTCATTAATTCTTAACCTATTATTTTTGGATTTAACTTCTTTATAACTGAGTAAATAATTATTTTTAAATTTAGTACATAGTAGAGTATATAACCAAAAACTGAATTTTGCGCCTTTTTTACACCAAATCTACTAAAAGCTGATGTTTTTAGTTTCTTACCAACTCATCAACTCCCTTCTCATTTCTCACCGTGAGATGGTTTGTGAATAAGGGCCCTGGCGATAAAATTGGTGACGATTTGTGAGATGAGAACCACCTTAATGTTTATAGTTCATTAGCAATATGCATATTTGGCATTTTCTCGCTGAAAAATCTTAAATTACTTAATTGTAGAAAATTAAAGCCATGCACAATTTTTTTGATGACGAACTTAAACTACTTAAAGAATTCCGCAATTTAAGGAATAAATTTTATTACTTTTGGAAATTTTTCTATTTTTTTACTGAGCAGATTTGGTGGAGGGGGGGATATATCGTTATACTCAAAGTTAAAATCATTTATAATTAATCTATTTTCCCATTTATCAAAACATGAGTAATATCGCTGCAACCGGCAATAAAATTGCTAACGATTCGTGAGATGAGAACCGCCTTAATGTTTATAGTTTATTAGAAATATGCATATTTGGCATTTTTACGCTGAAAAATCATAGTTTTCGTTATTGTGAAAGATTAAAGCCATCCACCATTTTTTTAATGATAAACTTAAACTACTTAAAGAATTCCGCAATTTGAGGAATAAATTTTATTACTTTTGGAAATTTTTCTATTATTTTACTGAGCAGATCTAGTGTAGGGGGGGATATATCGTTATACTCAAAGTTAAAATCATTTATAATTAATCTATTTTCCCATTTATCAAAACATGAGTAATATCGCTGCAACCGGCAATAAAATTGCTAACGATTCGTGAGATGAGAACCGCCTTAATGTTTATAGTTTATTAGAAATATGCATATTTGGCATTTTTACGCTGAAAAATCATAGTTTTCGTTATTGTGAAAGATTAAAGCCATCCACCATTTTTTTAATGATAAACTTAAACTACTTAAAGAATTCCGCAATTTGAGGAATAAATTTTATTACTTTTGGAAATTTTTCTATTATTTTACTGAGCAGATCTAGTGTAGGGGGGGATATATCGTTATAATCAAAGTTAAAACCATTTATAATTAATCTAATTTTCCATTTATCAAAACATAAGTAATATCGCTGCAACCGGCAATAAAATTGCTAACGATTCGTGAGATGAGAACCGCCTTAATGTTTATAGTTTATTAGCAATATGCATATTTGACATTTTCTCGCTGAAAAATCATGATATTCTTTATTGTAAAAAATTAAAGCCATACACAATTTTTTCAATGACGAACTTAAACTACTTGAAGAATTCCGCAATTTAAGGAATAAATTTTATTACTTTTGGAGATTTTTCTATTTTTTTACTGAGCAGATTTGGTGGAGGGGGGGATATATCGTTATAATCAAAGTTAAAACCATTATTAATCAATTGAATTTCCTATTTATCAAAACATAAGTAATATCGCTGCAACCAGCAATAAAATTGCTAACGATTCGTGAGATGAGAATCGCCTTAATGTTTATAGTTTATTAGCAATATGCATATTTGGCATTTTCCCGCTTAAATATCGTAATTCAAAACAAAACCTACCCTAATTTTTTCAAAGGTAAACTTAAACTTTTTGAAGAATTCCGCAATTTAAAGAACAAATTTTATAACTTTTGAAAATTATTCTATTACTTTACTAACTTGATCTGGTGGAGGGGGGATTCTTTCATAATACTCGAAGTTAAAACGATTTATAATTAATTTAATTTTCCATCTATCAAAACATGATTGATATCGCTGCAACCGGCAATAAAATTGCTAACGATTCGTGAGATGAGAACCGCCTTAATGTTTATAGTTTATTAGCAATATGCATATTTGGCATTTTTTCGCTGAAAAATCATAATTTTCTTTATTGTGAAAAATTAAAGCGATCCACCATTTTTTTAATGACAGACTTAAACTACTTAAAGAATTCCGCAATTTCAGGAATAAATTTTATTACTTTTGTAAATTTTTCTATTATTCTACTGAGCAGATTTAGTGGAGGGGGGATATATCGTTATAATCAAAGTTAAAACAATTTATAATTAATTTAATTTTCCATATATCAAAATATAAGTAATATCGCCGCCACCGGCAATAAAATTGGTAACGATTCGTGAGATGGGAGCCGCCTTAATGTTTATAGTTTATAAGCAATATGCATATTTAGCATTTTCTCGCTGATAAATCATAATTATCGTAAACGTGAAAAATAAAAGCCACCCGCAATTTTTTCAAAGACAAACATGAACTATTTGAAGAATTCAGCAATTTGAGGAATAAATTTTATTAATTTTGGAAAATTTTTATTACTTTACTAAGCTGATCTGGTGAAGGGGGGATTGTATCATTATACTCAAAGTTAAAACCATTTATAATTAATTTAATTTTCCATTTATCAAAACATAAATAATATCGCTGCAACTGGCGATAAAATTGGTGACGATTTGTGAGATGAGAACCGCCTTAATGTTTATAGTTCATTAGCAATATGCATATTTGGCATTTTCTCGCTGAAAAATCTTAAATTACTTAATTGTAGAAAATTAAAGCCATGCACAATTTTTTTGATGACGAACTTAAACTACTTAAAGAATTCCGCAATTTAAGGAATAAATTTTATTACTTTTGGAAATTTTTCTATTTTTTTACTGAGCAGATTTGGTGGAGGGGGGGATATATCGTTATACTCAAAGTTAAAATCATTTATAATTAATCTATTTTCCCATTTATCAAAACATGAGTAATATCGCTGCAACCGGCAATAAAATTGCTAACGATTCGTGAGATGAGATCCGCCTTAATGTTTATAGTTTATTAGAAATATGCATATTTGGCATTTTTACGCTGAAAAATCATAGTTTTCGTTATTGTGAAAGATTAAAGCCATCCACCATTTTTTTAATGATAAACTTAAACTACTTAAAGAATTCCGCAATTTGAGGAATAAATTTTATTACTTTTGGAAATTTTTCTATTATTTTACTGAGCAGATCTAGTGTAGGGGGGGATATATCGTTATACTCAAAGTTAAAATCATTTATAATTAATCTATTTTCCCATTTATCAAAACATGAGTAATATCGCTGCAACCGGCAATAAAATTGCTAACGATTCGTGAGATGAGAACCGCCTTAATGTTTATAGTTTATTAGAAATATGCATATTTGGCATTTTTACGCTGAAAAATCATAGTTTTCGTTATTGTGAAAGATTAAAGCCATCCACCATTTTTTTAATGATAAACTTAAACTACTTAAAGAATTCCGCAATTTAAGGAATAAATTTTATTACTTTTGGAAATTTTTCTATTATTTTACTGAGCAGATCTAGTGTAGGGGGATATATCGTTATAATCAAAGTTAAAACCATTTATAATTAATCTAATTTTCCATTTATCAAAACATAAGTAATATCGCTGCAACCGGCAATAAAATTGCTAACGATTCGTGAGATGAGAACCGCCTTAATGTTTATAGTTTATTAGCAATATGCATATTTGACATTTTCTCGCTGAAAAATCATGATATTCTTTATTGTAAAAAATTAAAGCCATACACAATTTTTTCAATGACGAACTTAAACTACTTGAAGAATTCCGCAATTTAAGGAATAAATTTTATTACTTTTGGAGATTTTTCTATTTTTTTACTGAGCAGATTTGGTGGAGGGGGGGATATATCGTTATAATCAAAGTTAAAACCATTATTAATCAATTGAATTTCCCATTTATCAAAACATAAGTAATATCGCTGCAACCGGCAATAAAATTGCTAACGATTCGTGAGATGAGAATCGCCTTAATGTTTATAGTTTATTAGCAATATGCATATTTGGCATTTTCCCGCTTAAATATCGTAATTCAAAACAAAACCTACCCTAATTTTTTCAAAGGTAAACTTAAACTTTTTGAAGAATTCCGCAATTTAAAGAACAAATTTTATAACTTTTGAAAATTATTCTATTACTTTACTAACTTGATCTGGTGGAGGGGGGATTCTTTCATAATACTCGAAGTTAAAACGATTTATAATTAATTTAATTTTCCATCTATCAAAACATGATTGATATCGCTGCAACCGGCAATAAAATTGCTAACGATTCGTTAGATGAGAACCGCCTTAATGTTTATAGTTTATTAGCAATATGCATATTTGGCATTTTTTCGCTGAAAAATCATAATTTTCTTTATTGTGAAAAATTAAAGCGATCCACCATTTTTTTAATGACAGACTTAAACTACTTAAAGAATTCCGCAATTTCAGGAATAAATTTTATTACTTTTGTAAATTTTTCTATTATTCTACTGAGCAGATTTAGTGGAGGGGGGATATATCGTTATAATCAAAGTTAAAACAATTTATAATTAATTTAATTTTCCATATATCAAAATATAAGTAATATCGCCGCCACCGGCAATAAAATTGGTAACGATTCGTGAGATGGGAGCCGCCTTAATGTTTATAGTTTATAAGCAATATGCATATTTAGCATTTTCTCGCTGATAAATCATAATTATCGTAAACGTGAAAAATAAAAGCCACCCGCAATTTTTTCAAAGACAAACATGAACTATTTGAAGAATTCAGCAATTTGAGGAATAAATTTTATTAATTTTGGAAAATTTTTTATTACTTTACTAAGCTGATCTGGTGAAGGGGGGATTGTATCATTATACTCAAAGTTAAAACCATTTATAATTAATTTAATTTTCCATTTATCAAAACATAAATAATATCGCTGCAACTGGCGATAAAATTGGTGACGATTTGTGAGATGAGAACCGCCTTAATGTTTATAGTTCATTAGCAATATGCATATTTGGCATTTTCTCGCTGAAAAATCTTAAATTACTTAATTGTAGAAAATTAAAGCCATGCACAATTTTTTTGATGACGAACTTAAACTACTTAAAGAATTCCGCAATTTAAGGAATAAATTTTATTACTTTTGGAAATTTTTCTATTTTTTTACTGAGCAGATTTGGTGGAGGGGGGGATATATCGTTATACTCAAAGTTAAAATCATTTATAATTAATCTATTTTCCCATTTATCAAAACATGAGTAATATCGCTGCAACCGGCAATAAAATTGCTAACGATTCGTGAGATGAGATCCGCCTTAATGTTTATAGTTTATTAGAAATATGCATATTTGGCATTTTTACGCTGAAAAATCATAGTTTTCGTTATTGTGAAAGATTAAAGCCATCCACCATTTTTTTAATGATAAACTTAAACTACTTAAAGAATTCCGCAATTTGAGGAATAAATTTTATTACTTTTGGAAATTTTTCTATTATTTTACTGAGCAGATCTAGTGTAGGGGGGGATATATCGTTATACTCAAAGTTAAAATCATTTATAATTAATCTATTTTCCCATTTATCAAAACATGAGTAATATCGCTGCAACCGGCAATAAAATTGCTAACGATTCGTGAGATGAGAACCGCCTTAATGTTTATAGTTTATTAGAAATATGCATATTTGGCATTTTTACGCTGAAAAATCATAGTTTTCGTTATTGTGAAAGATTAAAGCCATCCACCATTTTTTTAATGATAAACTTAAACTACTTAAAGAATTCCGCAATTTAAGGAATAAATTTTATTACTTTTGGAAATTTTTCTATTATTTTACTGAGCAGATCTAGTGTAGGGGGGGATATATCGTTATAATCAAAGTTAAAACCATTTATAATTAATCTAATTTTCCATTTATCAAAACATAAGTAATATCGCTGCAACCGGCAATAAAATTGCTAACGATTCGTGAGATGAGAACCGCCTTAATGTTTATAGTTTATTAGCAATATGCATATTTGACATTTTCTCGCTGAAAAATCATGATATTCTTTATTGTAAAAAATTAAAGCCATACACAATTTTTTCAATGACGAACTTAAACTACTTGAAGAATTCCGCAATTTAAGGAATAAATTTTATTACTTTTGGAGATTTTTCTATTTTTTTACTGAGCAGATTTGGTGGAGGGGGGGATATATCGTTATAATCAAAGTTAAAACCATTATTAATCAATTGAATTTCCCATTTATCAAAACATAAGTAATATCGCTGCAACCGGCAATAAAATTGCTAACGATTCGTGAGATGAGAATCGCCTTAATGTTTATAGTTTATTAGCAATATGCATATTTGGCATTTTCCCGCTTAAATATCGTAATTCAAAACAAAACCTACCCTAATTTTTTCAAAGGTAAACTTAAACTTTTTGAAGAATTCCGCAATTTAAAGAACAAATTTTATAACTTTTGAAAATTATTCTATTACTTTACTAACTTGATCTGGTGGAGGGGGGATTCTTTCATAATACTCGAAGTTAAAACGATTTATAATTAATTTAATTTTCCATCTATCAAAACATGATTGATATCGCTGCAACCGGCAATAAAATTGCTAACGATTCGTGAGATGAGAACCGCCTTAATGTTTATAGTTTATTAGCAATATGCATATTTGGCATTTTTTCGCTGAAAAATCATAATTTTCTTTATTGTGAAAAATTAAAGCGATCCACCATTTTTTTAAATGACAGACTTAAACTACTTAAAGAATTCCGCAATTTCAGGAATAAATTTTATTACTTTTGTAAATTTTTCTATTATTCTACTGAGCAGATTTAGTGGAGGGGGGATATATCGTTATAATCAAAGTTAAAACAATTTATAATTAATTTAATTTTCCATATATCAAAATATAAGTAATATCCCCGCCACCGGCAATAAAATTGGTAACGATTCGTGAGATGGGAGCCGCCTTAATGTTTATAGTTTATAAGCAATATGCATATTTAGCATTTTCTCGCTGATAAATCATAATTATCGTAAACGTGAAAAATAAAAGCCACCCGCAATTTTTTTCAAAGACAAACATGAACTATTTGAAGAATTCAGCAATTTGAGGAATAAATTTTATTAATTTTGGAAAATTTTTTATTACTTTACTAAGCTGATCTGGTGAAGGGGGGATTGTATCATTATACTCAAAGTTAAAACCATTTATAATTAATTTAATTTTCCATTTATCAAAACATAAATAATATCGCTGCAACTGGCGATAAAATTGGTGACGATTTGTGAGATGAGAACCGCCTTAATGTTTATAGTTCATTAGCAATATGCATATTTGGCATTTTCTCGCTGAAAAATCTTAAATTACTTAATTGTAGAAAATTAAAGCCATGCACAATTTTTTTGATGACGAACTTAAACTACTTAAAGAATTCCGCAATTTAAGGAATAAATTTTATTACTTTTGGAAATTTTTCTATTTTTTTACTGAGCAGATTTGGTGGAGGGGGGGATATATCGTTATAATCAAAGTTAAAACCATTTATAATTAATCTAATTTTCCATTTATCAAAACATAAGTAATATCGCTGCAACCGGCAATAAAATTGCTAACGATTCGTGAGATGAGAACCGCCTTAATGTTTATAGTTTATTAGCAATATGCATATTTGACATTTTCTCGCTGAAAAATCATGATATTCTTTATTGTAAAAAATTAAAGCCATACACAATTTTTTCAATGACGAACTTAAACTACTTGAAGAATTCCGCAATTTAAGGAATAAATTTTATTACTTTTGGAGATTTTTCTATTTTTTTACTGAGCAGATTTGGTGGAGGGGGGGATATATCGTTATAATCAAAGTTAAAACCATTATTAATCAATTGAATTTCCCATTTATCAAAACATAAGTAATATCGCTGCAACCGGCAATAAAATTGCTAACGATTCGTGAGATGAGAATCGCCTTAATGTTTATAGTTTATTAGCAATATGCATATTTGGCATTTTCCCGCTTAAATATCGTAATTCAAAACAAAACCTACCCTAATTTTTTCAAAGGTAAACTTAAACTTTTTGAAGAATTCCGCAATTTAAATAACAAATTTTATAACTTTTGAAAATTATTCTATTACTTTACTAACTTGATCTGGTGGAGGGGGGATTCTTTCATAATACTCGAAGTTAAAACGATTTATAATTAATTTAATTTTCCATCTATCAAAACATGATTGATATCGCTGCAACCGGCAATAAAATTGCTAACGATTCGTGAGATGAGAACCGCCTTAATGTTTATAGTTTATTAGCAATATGCATATTTGGCATTTTTTCGCTGAAAAATCATAATTTTCTTTATTGTGAAAAATTAAAGCGATCCACCATTTTTTTAATGACAGACTTAAACTACTTAAAGAATTCCGCAATTTCAGGAATAAATTTTATTACTTTTGTAAATTTTTCTATTATTCTACTGAGCAGATTTAGTGGAGGGGGGATATATCGTTATAATCAAAGTTAAAACAATTTATAATTAATTTAATTTTCCATATATCAAAATATAAGTAATATCCCCGCCACCGGCAATAAAATTGGTAACGATTCGTGAGATGGGAGCCGCCTTAATGTTTATAGTTTATAAGCAATATGCATATTTAGCATTTTCTCGCTGATAAATCATAATTATCGTAAACGTGAAAAATAAAAGCCACCCGCAATTTTTTCAAAGACAAACATGAACTATTTGAAGAATTCAGCAATTTGAGGAATAAATTTTATTAATTTTGGAAAATTTTTTATTACTTTACTAAGCTGATCTGGTGAAGGGGGGATTGTATCATTATACTCAAAGTTAAAACCATTTATAATTAATTTAATTTTCCATTTATCAAAACATAAATAATATCGCTGCAACTGGCGATAAAATTGGTGACGATTTGTGAGATGAGAACCGCCTTAATGTTTATAGTTCATTAGCAATATGCATATTTGGCATTTTCTCGCTGAAAAATCTTAAATTACTTAATTGTAGAAAATTAAAGCCATGCACAATTTTTTTGATGACGAACTTAAACTACTTAAAGAATTCCGCAATTTAAGGAATAAATTTTATTACTTTTGGAAATTTTTCTATTTTTTTACTGAGCAGATTTGGTGGAGGGGGGGATATATCGTTATACTCAAAGTTAAAATCATTTATAATTAATCTATTTTCCCATTTATCAAAACATGAGTAATATCGCTGCAACCGGCAATAAAATTGCTAACGATTCGTGAGATGAGAACCGCCTTAATGTTTATAGTTTATTAGAAATATGCATATTTGGCATTTTTACGCTGAAAAATCATAGTTTTCGTTATTGTGAAAGATTAAAGCCATCCACCATTTTTTTAATGATAAACTTAAACTACTTAAAGAATTCCGCAATTTGAGGAATAAATTTTATTACTTTTGGAAATTTTTCTATTATTTTACTGAGCAGATCTAGTGTAGGGGGGGATATATCGTTATAATCAAAGTTAAAACCATTTATAATTAATCTAATTTTCCATTTATCAAAACATAAGTAATATCGCTGCAACCGGCAATAAAATTGCTAACGATTCGTGAGATGAGAACCGCCTTAATGTTTATAGTTTATTAGCAATATGCATATTTGACATTTTCTCGCTGAAAAATCATAATTTTCTATATTGTAAAAAATCAAAGCCATACACAATTTTTTTAATGACGAACTTAAACTACTTAAAGAATTCCGCAATTTAAGGAATAAATTTTATTACTTTTGGAGATTTTTCTATTTTTTTACTGAGCAGATTTGGTGGAGAGGGGATATATCGTTATACTCAAAGTTAAAATCATTTATAATTAATCTATTTTCCCATTTATCAAAACATTAGTGATATCGCTGCGACCGGCAATAAAATTGCTAACGATTCGTGAGATGAGAGCCGCCTTAATGTTTATAGTTTATTAGCAATATGCATATTTGGCATTTTCTCACTAAAATATCATGATTCATGTTATTAGAAAAACTAAAGCTTATCCTAATTTTTTCAAAGATGAACTTAAACTATTCGAAGAGTTCCGCCATTTAAGCAAACATTTTATTACTTTTGAAAATTATTCTATTACTTTACTAACTTGATCTGGTGGAGGGGGGATTCTTTCATAATACTCGAAGTTAAAACGATTTATAATTAATTTAATTTTCCATCTATCAAAACATGATTGATATCGCTGCAACCGGCAATAAAATTGCTAACGATTCGTGAGATGAGAACCGCCTTAATGTTTATAGTTTATTTGCAATATGCATATTTGGCATTTTCTCGCTGAAAATCATAATTTTCTTTATTGTAAAAAATTAAAGCCATCCACCATTTTTTTAAAGACAATCTTAAACTACTTAAGGAATTCCGCAATTTAAGGAATAAATTTTATTACTTTTGAAAATTTTTCTATTATTTTACTGAGCTGATTTAGTGAAGGGGGGGATATATCGTTATAATCAAAGTTAAAACTATTTATAATTCATTTAATTTCCCATTTATCAAAACATAAATAATATCGCTGCAACCGGCAATAAAATTGCTAACGATTCGTGTTTGATTGATATTGATAACAATATGCATATTTGGCATTTTCTCACTAAAATATCATGATTCATGTTATTAGAAAAAACTAAAGCTTATCCTAATTATTTCAAAGGTGAACTTGAACTATTTGAAGAGTTCCGCAATTTAAGCAAACATTTTATTACTTTTGGAAATTATTCTATTACTTTACTAAGCTGACCTGGTGGAGGGGGGATTCTATCATAATACTCAAAGTTAGAACATTTTATTATTAATTTAATTTTCCATCTATCTAAACATAAGTAATGTCACTGCGACCCGCAATAAAATTGCTAACGATTAGTAAGATGTGAACCATCTTAATGTTTATAGTTTATTAGCAATATGCATATTTGGCATTTTTACGCTGAAAAATCATAGTTTTCGTTATTGTGAAAAATTAAAGCCATCCACCATTTTTTCAAAGACAAACTGAAAGTACTTGAAGAATTCCGCAATTTAAGGAATAAATTTTATTAATTTTGGAAATTTTTCTATTATTTTACCGAGCAGATTTGGTGGAGGGGGGGATCTATCATTATACTCAAAGTTAGAACAATTTTAATTTAATTTTCTATCTATCGAAACATAAGTTATATTGTTGCAACCGGCAATAAAATTGCTAACGATTCGTGAGATGAATACTGTATATTATTACTTTTATTATAGTCGAAATATTGCTTTAGAGGCATATACTCATAATAATACAGATTGTCGATGGTTGTTATATCCGTCTAATGGTTTCATACTTGCACGCAAGATTCAATCCAACGTCAATATCAGCTTTCAGCTTTTTCAGAATCCAAAGCTATAAGATTTTCCATTAGCTTACCTAAAATAAAGAAATCAATATTACTTTCCAAGTCTTGTTAAATTTTTCCATTGTTCCTTTTACTTTGGAATAAAATTAGAGTGATACTGTTTCGATTAATGTAAATAATGGAAGTTTTAAATCTCAATGTTGATGATGCTGAAAAATAACGTATGTGTTGTAATATATAAAATATACATCATACTATGCGACATTCAGAACTTTCATTTTATTGTTAATAATATTTGTACATGTGATTTAATGCTTCAATTTAGAAGATAATTGTTAGTTTTATTCTAAAATAACAGAGAAACATTAGCAGGAAGATATGAAACTCATAGTACAATTGTTAATCCCTTTATTGCAAATAAACTGCTGTGGACAACTATGCTCAATAGGAAACATTATCTTTCCTGGCAACGTTTGTCGTTTGAGCAAAGCTTGATCTCGTCGTTCCTTGCTATCAACCTTAATACAGCTGAAACAGGTAAATCTTGCTACGTGTCCATTCAAACGTCATAGCACTATGAGTTAGACAACACACGTACCGCAAGCACAAGCAGAACGACACAGCAATATCAATATTGCAAAAAGAAAGGATTTTAACAAAGGAGCAAATACACTTGACACGTTAGCTTAATTTTTAATTTATGAATAAAGTTATGTTGATAAGTAAAAAATTATGTAAAATTAAAATTAATTTTGTAAATTTATGTTACTGAAACGAATGAATTTTATTTTAATCGATTTTTCGAATTGTTAATTATCATAACGAAACATCTGTCCAAAGTTTTGAAAATCATAAAATATTAATTAAACAATGTAAGTTCGTTTTTTAAAATCTATTTAACTATTAGAAACAAAGAAAAGAAATTATCATATTCAAGAGCCACCAAGTGTTTTAATTAAAACTCGGAAAATTTACAATTTTAAATCTTCTGAATATTGAAGATGGTTGCGGTTTGAATACTGTTAAGTACTCTGAAAACTTTTTAAATAATATTAATAATTCAATTTTCTTTCAATGTCTCATTAAGTTTGAGAAAAAATGAATCGAATAAATTTATGGAAAAATAATGCATAGACAGGAACGAATTATAAATTCATTTATAACATTTGATAACGTAATCGAAAATTAATTATACATTTACGAATGTAAAGATAAAAAGAACATTTCTCCATCATTAATCAGCTAATTAAGTATTAATTCAGTGAAATCCAATAAACAAAAGCAAATAAAATTCGTAAAATCCGTTGGAAAAATACAACATTCGCTCGCTACATTTATATTTAAAGTCTTGATCTACCCCCCTAATAAAATAAGGATCTGAAAATAATTACAGCGAACGCGGTGGCATTATAGATTTCCAATATTTAAAAATAAAATCAATATAAGCATTGGATAAAAGCGTGTAATCCGAAAAACCCCGATAAGTTAATACGGGGCAAGAGTAAATTCACGACATTAATTACATTATACTTTCTATATACTCTAGCAAAATAAACTAACAAACAAACGCTTTCAAAAAAACATATTGACCCAATAAAAAAGAGTATGAAAAAAAATTTAAATAAACGAGGTCAATTCGAAAAATAAAATCTTTTAAAGGAAAGAACATTGGGTTTTTTTAACTGGATATTGTTTTTTTAAACTGTTACAGAAACAAAATCGAGGCTTAGTAATGATCACGTTTTACAATTACTTTGTCAAGTGCGGCGAGCAAGCAACGGTAGCCGATGTTGCCGCTCACATTTATCACATTAGGAATTTAATTGGAGTGGACCATGTTGGCGTTGGCGGCGACTTCGATGGCATTAATAAGTATGTATATATACGTAATGCATCTATTATAGTTAGATATGTACGTGTGTGTGTACCTGCGAGTTTGAGGGTGTATGTATGTATGTGTTATATATGGATTTAACATTGTATGAACTTAATGATTAAGGTAGTAGTTTCTGATTAGCTAAGATTATTAAGACATACATTCATTTACATGTACACACACGCATGCACACAAGCTACACTTTGGGGAGAGAGGGATACACGCAAAATGTATAGACATAATATTCATGTGTACGTACGTTATATAAGCAAATATACGTACCAACATATATACATACAAGCAGGTACATAGGTATTAATGTACACTGTTTTACTCCTTAAAGTTATGTCAGGAATCAATTTACTTTTAAAGTCTTGATTAATAATATGTTTGATAAGCTTTTGACAAATGATTGTTTCAACATTTATTAAAGTTAGTAGTAAATATTATAAATGATAAAATGTGTTTGTTTTTCATTATGGTTTCTATATTTACAACAAAAACATCAGAATATTGAATCTCAGATTTTTTCTAATTTTGGGATAATATTTTACGCAAAATTCTAAATTAAACTAGGTCTATTTGGTTTAAAACTCAATTTTTTTTAAGTTGCAGTTTATTTTGTTTAAATTTTAAAGTTTTTTTCAGAAAATTGAATAATTTTAAAAGCGTACAGTTTTTAGTAAATAATGTTCGATGATTTTCATTGGAAAAAAATTAAACTGTATAAAAATAATAAAAACATGAAGATTAAGGCCAAATTCTTTTCGAAAATTTTTCATTATTTTTGAACTAATTGATCTTTTTAGACACCTTTTTAAATCAAAAGGTTTTCATCTCAACTTTCATGTTTAAAGTTTATTAAATTTTATTTAAAAAATCCTAAAATTTAAACATAACAGCTTATAACTTAAGAAAAATTGGGTATTAGAACGAATAGACATGACTTTTTTCACAATTTTCTATAAAAAAAAAACAAAAATATTTCAAAGTTAAAGAAGAATCTAAGTCTCAAAGCTTTAATCTTTTTATTAGCTTAATTTTATTTTCTTTGAAATTCATACATATTTAATTTTACCAGTTTTATTATATAATAATACCAATATTTCTTAACAATTATCACTGCATTTTTGCGAACATTTTCTTGGATTGCCACATAAATTTTGTTATAGTTAATTTATTAATTAAGTATTTAGTGTTAAACTTTTCTGATTTATATAAAGATTATTTAAATTTATTTTATTGATTGATCAATCGTGCTATTGTAATATCTCTTACGTGTAATATCGTATATTATTGAATATGTTTTTCACGTGATTTTTGTATTACATTAAAAATAAATACATTGCATGTACATTATTAAAAGTGAGAATTAAATTTTGATTAAATATTGTTATCAATTATTAGTACATGCGTGTTATGTACAATGTAAACAAAATGTAATTGAATGTATTCGAGAAAATATTTGTGTAAGCGAATAAATATTTTCAAAGAATTTGTATGTTATATTTCATTATTAATTAAATCAATGAAGTTGAAAACTGATTAACTTTTGCGATTTAATATTTAATTTATTCATTTAAAAGATTCACTTAATAACGAACCAAAATTTTTAATTATATATGAAAACCATCGATGTCTATTTAATTAAATTAAATATTTTCTACGTACTTATATCAACTTAAATATTAATTTATCAAAATTTGTTCTCACAAAATATTTTTTCAAGGATTTCTCCTGCATTATTACACTGAGAGAAATCGGAAAGTTACTATATGGAATAGAGTAAAACTGAATATATTGGCAAAACCAAAAAATTTAGTACTTATCTCTATATTATAGTAGCAGTACATAAATTCAATCAGTTTCGATAACTATTCAGTATAATAGTTTAATTACTTAAACCAGTAATATCTTTGCTAATAAATATAACAAAAGTTTATTTTCATAGATAATATTCTCCTCTAAATTTTCACGGTAATAATTATTTGTATAGAAGCATGTTTATTTTGATTTGATAAAGTTAAAATTTAGATGGTAATATAGTATATGCTGTTGTTTTTTTTTTGTGATTTTGATTATGAAATTTTTCTGAACTTGTACTATAAAGTCTAGTAGTAGCATTATTAAATTATATTGTATGGCAATATTATATTCAAAGTTGCCATATTTCTTTTTAAGTGTACATCTGATTCATTTGATATTTTTCGATTAGATTATATTTTTACATCATATGTACAGTACCGCTCAAAAGTTCGTAAAAATTTTTTTTTTTTTTTTAACTCAACTTCAAACTGCGATATTTCGGAAACGGCTCGATGAATTTGAAAAATCCGGACGGCGTTTGAAAGATCAGACAAAATACTATTTTTTTGTGTCCTGCCAAATATTTTTATCTCTTTTTTTAACTCTATTTCTAATGGTAGAAAAATTTTTTATTTTTACGAATTTTTAAATTTCAATCAATCAAATGTAACTTTTTATCAATTTCTTAAAAAGTTACATTTGATTGATTGAAATTTAAAAATTCGTAAAAATAAAAAATTTTTCTACCATTAGAAATAGAGTTAAAAAAAGAGATAAAAATATTTGGCAGGACACAAAAAAAATAGTATTTTGTCTGATCTTTCAAACGCCGTCCAGATTTTTCAAATTCATCGAGCCGTTTCCGAAATATCGCAGTTTGAAGTTGAGTTAAAGAAAAAAAAATTTTTACGAACTTTTGAGCGGTACTGTATAAACTTTAAAAAGTATGAAACTGTAATTATAAATATATTTTTAAAGATAATAAAGAATATTACCGATACTAAGATTTTATAAACTCGGTACATTGAGAAGTGAACGCAATGTTACGCATTCGCGTTAATTTTCCTTTTCTCTTTTTTTTATTTCTCTCCACGTATATACGTTTCCAATTATTGACGATGGACAATCGAATTGTAATTTTAATTGCGACTCCGTGGTGCACATACAACTGGCAATGTTTATTTTCGTTCCCTTGTTTTTTCTTTTTTTTTTAACGCATGTTTTATATTGTTTTTATTATACGCAAGAGCGATATAAAAACAAAATAAACGGTTCGATGAATCACGTAGGACAATTTTTCACACCAAGGTTTTTATTACGTAAGGTCATGACGATATACACGTTTGTTACAATTTCACTCTTGTTTTTTTATTTTTTTTTTCCTCTCTCTGTTTGAAGTAATTAATGATATCGGGGGAGGGCTTGTTGTTTTATGTATCAATTTAATTGCTCTAACAAGCTATGATTAATTTATTGCATAAATTTTCGACTCGATGTATTATGGATTGAATATGAGGATTGTTTTTACTTTATTTGGTGTTAGTTTTTTGATTTTATGCGGTGAAAAGATTGCGAGAATCTGGGAAAAATTTTATGTTTTCATTATTTTGTGGGATTGCGTTGATTAATAGAAATTATAAAGTTACATCAATTATTTATTTTTTTGTAAAGTTACTCATATTTCAAGGACTAATAACTTTTGCAATGTTTTAAAAGGTTTTGAAGTTAACACACTTTCATATTTTATCAAAGTGAGTTTTTATTATTCAGTTTTGCAAACCTACAAATTCATGAATTTTGTTATAAACTTTAACTAACTAACAACAACTAACTAATTTTAATTAACAAGAGTATCTACAAATCTTGGATTTTAGTTTTTTTCGAAACTTTGAAAAGTAAATTTTTTGTGAGAAACAAATGGAGTACTATTTCATGAGCATATGTTTCAAAATTTGTTAATAATATAAGAACATTAAAATTATGAGTATTTCAACTAAATCCGAAATTCTAAACAATATCATTGAATAAAACAATGAGAGTCATATATCAACTTTATTTTCATCAAAAAAATATTTGATAATGTTCCAAAATATCTACTGTCTAAAATTTTTAAACTGTTCTTGAATGTCATCTTCCACCACTATGTACTAGTTAAAAAATTAGATTAGAATCTATTTGTTAACTCTTTTTTCTAATAAAATTTAGCTATGAAAAAGTTAAGTTTCTAATAGATTCACTACAATATATTTTTTTAAAACAATAATTTGTCTTCTTATTGACTAGAAAATTTTTATTTTTCTGCAAAATCGGTAATAGTAAAAGTTGTTAATTTTTTTATGTAAAAGTAGATTGCCAATCAAAATCAATGACCTCAAAATTAAAGTAAATTTGATAATGAACTTAAAATTTAATAATTAATAAAATTTAAATTAATTTAAATTTAATAATTGTAATTAAATTAATTTGGTAATTTAATAATTGTAACCATATTGTTAATTTTAAATATTGTGAGGTAAGAAATAAAGAAAACCTTTTAATTAAAATCTACACTGCCTATGTTAATAAATTAACAACTTATTGTATTTAATTGACACAATTTTTGTAAAAATAAAAAAAAAATGAAAACTATTTATTTTTACCTCGAAGGATTAATAAATTGTTTCATATTATAGAGTTAAGAAAATATAATAATTTATGAAAAAAGGAAAAGTTCTACAGACTTATTCATTTGAATAAAATTTAATTAAGACTTGAATATATTTTTAATACCTCGAGTTCTGAATGCTTTGCTATTTTATCAATACAATTTTAATTAAAAACTAAAACTAGATTTATTAATAATATTTTGCATATTTCGAAGATAATCTATTTGATTTATCACGAGAAGCTTTTTCATTAATCATCGGATATTATCTTCATCGAAATTAAGAGTTCAAAATTCATTTAAAATAGTGCAGCGTATATTTTGTTAAAATAATCACTTAATTAAACAATGTTAATGCTAATGTAATACTCACGTTTGCGGTTTCATTTGCGGCCTGAGTAAATATTGAATGTACCGAATAACAGCATATAGTTTAAGCTATAGGTATTACTAAATTTTTGAAAATGAGACTTTTAAAATTAATGAATTATTTTATACATTTATGAAAATTAATTTTTTTTTGTTGTGGCATGAAATATCATCATTGTAGATTCATTTTCGTAAATTATTGAATTATTTCGACAAGAGAGTATCGCTAGAGTAAAGTTATTAAAATTTTGTAGTTATAATTTGTGTTGTATTATATTTCAAAATTTCGTATAAGTTTTAAATAAATATTTATACTCACACATGACATAAATTAAATTTTTCAGAAATTTTCTACTTATTATTATTTGTCTAAACCTGCAGCAATAAAAAATTCATGCACTTGAAAATATTCAGTTCGTAAAAGTCATTAAAACGAATAATTCAACATTGCCGCAAAACCATAGCCAAAAAATGAACGCTAGTATGTAATTAATTCTCAATTAGCTTCTGAGTTAACTTCTGAAAAATTTTCGTATCTCGTCTAATAAGAATAAAAGAAAAAAAATCACAAAAATGAGATTAATCACGAAATTTCTTGGCAGAAGTTTAGCATGGATATATTAAAGCTTTCTTATTCTTATAACTTAGATAGAAAAAAAAGGAAGACAAGAGAGAAAAGCCGGAAGGAAACTTCTTAAAAAAGAATGCAAGTGTTCCTTTTTTTCTTCTCTTCTCTCTTTTTTTACATTAATCGTTATATAGGAATATAAGTAGTGAAAGAGACCTAATTAAATGCCTTGAAATATTAAAAAAGAAAAAAATTTCTTTTTTTTTTTGTACTCTCTGCAGAACGCCTCGAGGCCTTGAGGATGTCTCCAAATATCCAGAATTATTCGCCGAGTTATTGCGCAGCGAAAAGTGGAACGTGGATGATCTTAAAAAGGTTGCTGGATTAAATTTACTAAGGGTCTTGAGCGAGGTGAGGAGCAGTTAATATGTATACATTAATAATGAGTTTTTATATTAATTTTTATTTTAATTGATGTTTAAGTTTAGTCTTCAAAAATCTATTTTTTTATATGTTGTTGATATCGATTATTCATTCAAAAATAAAATCTGCTTGATACGTATCTGTTTAATTCAAACACATTTCTGCTTGTTCCTAATAGAAATCTGATTGAAAATTGTTATTTTTTTTACTTTTAGCAGATTTATTTAAAAACTTAAAAATTTTCTTTTAGAAATGAATAAATTAAATTTTTTGAACCAAGTAAAACTTTTGTTACGTGCAAAAGCTGTAGGAAATAAAAGCGCAAAAACAATTGCTCCTTTAATTCAACATTTTACTTTTCTCAGAGTGAAATATTTAAAATTTTCAATGAAAATATTAAAATTTTAGAATTCACGCTATTAAAGAAAAATGTTAAAGTAACTATTAGTTGCCGAAGAAAGTAGATGACATTTGGATCTCTGGTTTTTCTTTCTTTGGAATATACTTTTATTTACTAAGTCGTCACAATTTTTAAACTAATTATTCGATCAAATTTTTACTATTATTATTTAAAATTTGAAAAAATTTGTTGATATAGCTTGATTTCTTGATGATGAAATAAAAATAGTGCAAAAATTTAGCTTAAAGTTTGTTTGAGAAATAAACTTATAATAACGAATTTAACATTAAATTTTATCTTTATACTTATAGCTTTTGATCACATTATTTATACAAATATTTTTATCTTAAATTTTATGAAATTTTATTAAAAATATTTATAGGTCATTGAAAAAATCCTAAAATTTAGGAATAACAGCTTATAATATCGAGTTAATCAAACGTTATATCAAATAGATGTTGGGTTCTTTAATAACTTTAAATACGAAAACATATTCCATAATTAGAGGAAAGTCCGTCGACCAAATGTACTCCCTTCATAAGTATTATTTGATGGTTAGATATAGGTATAAAACGTCTTAATTTGACTTAAAATGTTTCCTCTGTTGAATTAATGGGACCAATTTTAAAAGTAGGTTAAAAGACCTTTAATACAAAAAAAAAGACTAATTAAACTTTTCAAAAATAATTTCAAAAGAAAAATTTTAGCCTACTTTTCGAGAGGTTTAAGTAATTAGTTCAAATCAATTATACGACAAAAAGGTTACTTCGAAGGTTGAAAATAAATGTAAATTAAAAGTTTAATCAATTTCTATTTTCACCTGTAAATGAACAAATTTTAAAGTTAAACGTGAAATTAAAAAAAAAAGAAATGTACTGATATAATGTAACAGGTCTTGTCAGGATTAATCAGTAGTAAAACTCGGCTGTTTCAAGCTGTCTGTTTCTACTGATAATGGCAAGCGGACGGATAGAGGATACTGTCCATTGTTTTTTTAGCCTTCAACTTCAATTAAATTTATCTCTAGATTTTCTTTTAGCAATATAAAAGTCAATATTCAATTTTTTTCCTGCGTATAAATTGTTATTTATTTTTAATGGACGAAAAATGTATCTTTGTCGAAGTTTTTGTCAGTTTTAATCATTACTATTAATGTCAATACGTGAAATCTTCAGTAGTTCAGTCAGTAGAGCGATGGACTCGTAACCCGAGGGCTCGGGTTCGACTCCCGCACTCGGCTGATTGATACAAGCACCACTGTACGTTACATGTGCTGAAGTTCACAAACATGCTGAAAATCTTTATCGGTAATAATCATCGCAATGATAGCTTAAATACAACGACGTTCAATGAAAAAAATTAGCCGATTGAATAAAATTTAACCGTTGCAAATCAGCACGAATTCTGTTAATCGTGAAAGTGATTGGATCAAAAATATTTTTTTTTATTTCAGATAGTGATTTCAAAACTCAATCAAATCCAATAATCAATCATTAAAAATAGATAATATTATTAAAATTATTTTACAGGAAATACAATGATAATAAATAACGATATTTAAATTAGATATTTAATATAAAATAGTAAAATTTCGTTTTAAATAAAATTTTAATTTACCTACATTTTTACGGTTAGGTTTAAAATTTTTTTATGTATTATATATAAATATATTTTTTTAGATCAATTATTAGGGTATTCAGTATTTTCGTACATCAAGTAATGGAATTTGAGGTTTATTGTAATTTTAGTGACTTACTTTTGGTAATAAAAAATGATCTTTCTAAAAACAGTTTTACAATTTATTTATTTGTAAAATAATTTATTTCTGCATTAAGGAGATTTAAAATGGACGCTACGCCCGTACTCATAAATTGACAATTTTTCCATTTTATTGCAAAATTTTTTGTAAAGAAATGCGTTAGTTTGTAGTATGTAATATAAAGATTATTCAGATAAAATTTTAAATAAATTCATTCATTAGTTATTGAGAATTTTGGGTTCTAATATTATTTATTAAAATTTTTCGGTTTTGTACAAGAAATCGAAATATCTTAAAAACTAATGAATGAATTTATTTGAAAATTTAATTAAATAATCATCATTGTTCATACTATAAACTAATGCATTTCTTTTCTGGAAATTTAGCCATGAAATGAAAAGAAAGATAATATATACGAGTATAGGTGTAGTGTCCGTTTTACATCTCTTTTATTTTAAATATAAGATCTTTATTGATAATAATTAAAAGGAAAAAAGCTTGTATCATTCTATTTTACTTATTTTATTTCATCAATAATCGATATAATTTAATATTAAGAAAATTCTATTCCCCATACGTAAAAAATTTTATTGACGGAAAAAATATTTTTTTTAATAGAAAAAACCTTGATTATTTTTACTCTACTCGTTGTTCAACAAGATGCAAAGTTAAACTTTCAACTATTATTTGCTTCTCTGTTTGCTTTGATGAGAGAAGTTAGATTGTTCTCGAAACATTTGTTTTTTCGCCATACCCTGCCCGAAAGTACAACTTTCGTCCCGGCACCGAAAAACAAAAGTTGTATTTTCGGCCCGGGTATGGCGAAAAATAGTATACACACCACGGGAGGTAAAATGGCGAGCCCATAGCACATATTTGCCACCCTCGCCTTCGGCTCGAGGTGGCAATTATATGTGCTATGGACTCGCCAGTACTTTACCTCCCTTGGTGTGTAATATACTATTAATTAAATAAATAAATACAACGGAATTTTGGATTGTTCCGATCAATATTTTTTCTTCTAACAAAAATTGAAAAAAAAAAGTTTTTTGAATAGATAAATAATAATTTTTTTTAACGTCGCTATATTTATGCTATGCTATTGCTATACTAATCAGCGACGGAGCTCTAGAGTGTGTTTGTGAAGAAAGCACATATAACGTACAGTGGTGCTTACATTAATAGGCCGCCGAGAACGAGATTCGAACTCAAAACCTCGAGATTACGAATCCAAGAGCCAAAGACCGACTCGATATATAACTATATCTTATAAGATTTAAAAATTTATTGCAAATAAGCACTTATATTCGATAATAATAGTAAATAACTAAAAATTATACCTAAAAACAAAGAATAATTAGAATTAACTGAATTTTTTATCCAAATTTCTACGTTATTCTCTAATTTTTTGCAGTTACTTTTAGTTATTGTTATTTTTAAAAATAAACTCTCAGTTATTCACGATGTTTATCTCAATTTACATTTTAACATTACAGGTAGAACGTGTGCGTGACGATATGCGAAACGCGGGTGTAATGCCGTCCGAAGAAGTCCTGGACTCGCCTGACACGACCGGTAGCTGTTCACTCGATATAAACTCTATGCAACGTGCCATGGAAGTGTAAAAAAACTAAAAAAATGATTTACAGCTCATAAAAAAAACAGCAACTTTGTACATATGTGTATGTATAGCAGATAAAGAAGGGAAGAAAAAAAAGCGAGCCAGTCCTTTGTGATTGTTTTTTTTCTTCTCTCTCTCTCTCAACCTTGTGCGTGTTTTCTTCTAACCCTTTAAACTATTACGACGACGAAGTGAAGAAGAATTATATATACATGTTTAAATAAATAAAGGGACTGTGTAATAATGAAATCTTTAATATTTGACTACCGACTTGTACGACTGTATCATAATAAACTTTAATAAATATTTATATGTGCGCGAGTTGTGGTAAAAAAGAAATTATTTCTTTTTTCTGCATCAATGAAGATGAATGTAATGTGTATTGGATGTATAAAAAAAAGTTCTTCAAAGAAGAGGTGTAAGTGTTGTAAAACGTATTTAAAATTAAGGTCGCTGTAATCACCTTTGCAATTATCGCCTGTTTATTTTAGTTTTATTTTATTTTTTATATCTGGAGGATATTGAACTGATTTTAACGACTGAGCAGCAAATGGTGATTTTGAGGTTATTGTTTGAATTTATGTGGAAATTAACTTTGTTATGGATTGTTAAAACTATTTATGAATTCAACTTTGTTTAATTTAATTTTAAAACTGACGAAACTATTTGATAAAAATTTTATTATTAATATAAATACTACTTTTTTTATGATTTTGCATAGCAATGCTTCAATCATTGAAATATTTTATAATTTTAAATTAAAAATTGTTTTAATAAAATTCTGAATATGGAAACGAAAAAAATAATCGAGAATTTTTATAAAAATTCTTTATACGAAAAAAATGAATAATAATTGCTTCGAGTTTTGCAATATGAATATTTATAACTGGATGAAAAAATTTGCAAACTTAAAATGAATGACTATTAATTTAATAATGTTATGTTGGTAAAAATCGATTCTCATAACAGATAAAATGTTTGGCGTGTATACAAATTTTTTAAAACTTTAACAAAATTTTTTTATTCTGATATTCATATCAAAAAAGTGCATAATTAATCTCATTGAAAAATTCTTTTAAAACAAAAATTAAAATCTTTAGAACTATTTAAAAAATGGGTTAAAGAAATTTATTGAATATTTTATATGAATAATTAATAATTTCTTTTTCATTTTCAACTTTCTAGGAGATTACATTGCATTTGAGTTTCAGATTATTTCAATTGAAAGGTGTTAACCACAATTTAAATATATTTCTAGTGAAAAGTCTTATAGAAAAATTATTTATAAAATTTACGAACATAAAACAGATTTTAATTTTTCTAAAAAATTCGAAAATACAAAAAAAGACTGCTCTTAACTTTAAAATAATTAAGCATTGAATCGAATGATTATGATTCCCAAAATATTCCCAAATTAAACGAAAATCTGGAATTCAAACGCAATGCACTCTCCGTGTTAGATTTTAATAAATCAGAATTTCATATATAACATAAATAATAATGAAATTTTCATTAATCCAAGAAGAATCATAATAAACAACTCATCATAAATAAACGCGTTTCGAACCCATATTAAGAAAATTCTCAGGCCAACTGTTACCTTACCTACAATACACATAAATCGAAAATTAATTACGTAAGCTATTCAGTCGGGAAAATCCTCAATACCAAAAGGCATTTCTCTCTCTTTCTCTCTCTTCAGTCTCTATTACATACCTCCAAAACGAACACGAATCGATTCGAAAACCAAGAGAATTCCCAATCTCAACGTCATATACCATACATGTATATATACACGTATATATACAACTTTGAGCTCTCTTAGTTCTCATGTATCGTTTTGACTTTCCGCGGAAGGAGGGAGAAAGGGAGAAAATAGAATAGGGGGTGTTAAATTATATATGGTTTCCTGGTGTTGAGAGTCTTGCAATTCCACTAAAATCGAGGTACTAACTACTAAATTCATATACATTCGCATATATATATATATGCATACAAATATATCAAAAGCTTTGCATGAATAAACCTCGGGTATACCTCTATTTTGATTTTAAACTATTAACCCTTCATCCCTTCTTCGAGCACACTCCATCTATTTGGAATATATGTATAGAACGTTAAGTCATTGTATTAATGCGCAATCGTACGTAAAACGTATCGCCGAATTAAAAAATGAAAAATAACTTGAAGAAATTATTAATGTGGACGTTGAATGATTTATATGTAAAGGAATGTATAAGAAAAAACTTTAATGTGAATGTACAATATTCTTTTTTTTTATATTTGTTCAAAAAGAAAGAATACTTTAACAAAAGGATACTTTAAAAGAATACAACAATTTTAATATTAATTGAATAGAATTTTATATCTGACTAATTTAAAATACAAAAAAAAGATGTTTTTTAAAATAAAATTGAAAAAGTCTTGTATGAATGTTCGAATATGACGAAAAAATAAACTTTTACTAATGTACAGATTTAACGTTGAATGATAATTACTGAATTACAACTTTTTCAAAGACGTGCCAATTTCTTACTGTAACTTTTAACTCCACTTTTTCATCCGCATGTGAGTTGGTGTTTAGCGAAACGAAAGTAAAATTTAAAAAAAAAGAAGATAAATAGGAAAAAAAAACTCATCAAACGTGAAATAAAGTATTTATTCCCCATGAGGATTTTATATATACCAAAAAGGTTGTGATTTTCATTTGGATAATTTTCATACATTGACTTTTATATATCAAAGACTCTGCCAAATCCCCCCGCATTTTTTATATGTATAAAAAAAGGAAAAATACAACAAAAAACACGGGAAAAAAATAAAGGATAAAATATTTATCGACCGTGAATATTTTTGTTGTGCTGTTTGTACGTTTACAACTTTTAAATTTTACGACAAAAGAAAAAAATCATTAAAAATAAAAACTAAGAAAAAAACAGGTAAATTTAAATGTTAAGGGGACAATGAACCAGTGTTTTTTGTAAAATGTTATATAAAATTTTTTTTTTCCAATTTATAATTTGTATAATTTTAATACTTCTAACTTTAGGCTCATTAAAACTTGTAAAATATGTAAATAAAATTTTTAAACTATAAATATTTAATACTATTACAAGAATAAAAATTAATATAAACGATGTAATTAAAGTGCTATCAATAAGTTTCGAAATTATATAATAAAGTAAATATTTTGGATTTTTATTGAAAAAAAAACTTCAAGAAAATGATTATTTTTATTAAATATTTATTTCAAATAACAATAGCTATTAAATTACAGAGAAACAATAATAGTCACGTAGCATCGTAATTTATTTAATTAATATTGTATCGGGATCCGACGCTAAAACAATCAAAGCGATTGATTCATAAAATATTGTGTGATTAAACGCAATACTAATGAACACAACAACAAAAAAGCGATTGTCTGATCTAAATGCATAAATTGAGTAATTTTTTTTCTATTAAATTTATTGCCTTAAATAATTTCAAATAAAAAAAATTTTAATCTAATTTTCAAAATTATTGGCAGCTTTGTAAAATGCTTCCTATATAATAATAAAAAAAGGAAATCTTCGATAAACGAAACGAAAAAATTCCATTATTATCGTAAAAAAAACTGAGAGCTTAAGATGAAAATAATACGCCAACATCTAATTAAGAAAAGAGCCATTCATAATAATGTCAAATCTGGCCTTCAAATTTCTTTTCATTTCCCCTCTGTATAACACGCGAAAAACGAGTCGAAATAAAAAAAAATAACGAAGCTAGTAACACACATACGATCGCCATGTATGAATTTATGGTAGTAACGAAAAGGAAGGATGTGTATATATACATATACATTCGTGCACACACACGTACACATAACTTTGAGCCGTCGCCCGAGTAAAATCGATAGATAAACGCGTAACACGGAGGGAAACTTTGACTATAAGAGGGGAAAAAGATAGGAAGGTCCCGAAAAATCATCTCGTGATATGTTACACACTACATTGAGGGATGATTTTCATGATAAATGTGAGATTTCGGAAATTATGAAATTTGATTTTTCTTTTATTACATGTATCCCGTTGTTATATTTTTTTAATACGTTTTGGTTGTTATTTTTAAAAATTTTGTATTTGAAAAAATACATTGTTTGAAATTGATATTCTCATATATATAGTATTTTGCACTACAAAAAATATTGTTATAATATTTTATTTTATTTTATAAAAAGTTTTGTTTTTACCTATTATTTTATACTTTTAGTCGTATTGGTAAAATAATGGATTATTATTTAATCAATATTCTATTTAAAAAATAATATAGTCAAAATTTAAAGATATTCTTTATATTTAAAATTATTAATTATTTTCTTGAATCGTGACAAAGAAAATTTAAATTAATGAGTTTTGAAAATACTTTACAATTTTATTAAAGTTTCATATTTCTGCTTTTATGTTATCACCTTAAACTCATATTTCATGATTTTCAGCTCTCTTTGTAATTAATTCCAATGATACTGAACAAATCCAGTAATAAAATAAAAAAGAAACTCGTAGAAATAAGACTCTATCAAAGACGAATAAAGTTTTCAATAACAATAACATATAAAAATCAAACGTCTCGTATATATTAATTTAAAATGTAATTTATTTTAACAATAAAATTTCAAGAACTCTAATTTTGTATTAATAAATTAAAAAATATGTTATTTAGACACTAAATTCATGAGAAATCTCATAATCTTAATTATTTGAAAAATTATATACAAAATGAATCAACATTCCCCTTTTCAAATTATCTTTTTTGTTTTCTGTCATCTCATAAAAGTACTTTTAAATTCAAAGGTGTGGAAAAATAGCTGATAATTATTCAACTAATTATTGAATCTTTATAAAGCACTTTAATCGTTAACCCTTTTTTATTTCTTTATTTTACAGTATAAAAAATCATGAAACAGATCAGTTCCCCGTACACCGTAAAAAATCTGTTAAAACAGCATTTTTTTTTAAGAAAAAAATCTATTATAAAAGAAAGATATTCCGTCTTCCGTCGTTCATCTTTGAACAGACTAAAAAAATGATGAATATAATAAATCCGTGCAGGAAGCGTAAAGAAAAATATTATGTTTTATCTTTATTCTTAATAGTTTCCGTAAAATAAATTCACGATAAAAATAATGAGAACTTTTTATGGATTATCTTCCTAAAAATTTTTTATTTTATTTAAATAAAACAAAAAAGAAAATGTATTTTTAATATCATGAATAATCTATTTTTAATTTATAAATACTTTTTTTGCATACTCATTTTAAAAGTTTTAGTATAAACGAAAATAAATATATGAAAAAAAGAAAATTTATTTAATTTTCAGATGATTCTAATTAATTTTCTAAACTTTTGTTCATACTTAAATTATGAGTATGAAATGTAAAAGGCGTTGAAGACAAAATATCTACCAAATCACGTAACATCATGTAACAAAATTATGTTATTAAAAAAATCGTACATTTTTCAGAGTTTATAAAGAATAAATAATTTAACGAGACATATTAAATTTTTTTACGACAAGATAACACCAAAGTCAAAACTGATAAAATCTTCAAAATTACGACAAATAAAACCACTTTTAATACTATCCACGCGTTAGAGAAAAACGAATTAAAATTAATAAACAAATCTCTTTTTGACATAAAATAAAAACTAAAAAAAAAATACTAAGTCATCAATATCGATGTATCCTTGGGACAAAAAGTATTAATTATTAAAAATATTAGTTATATACGTAACTTGGGAGTACGAAGGATGAATACAGGCGAGACTAAAGTGTTTGTCGCTTGAGTAGCAGTTGGTCGAGGGCGCGCGAAGCGCGCCCGAGACTGACTGACTGCTGCTCAAGCGACAAGCACTTTAGTCAAGCCTGGATTCAGAATCCTTCGTACTCCCAAGTTACGTAGATAAGTTTATGTCGTTGGTAGGCCGTATGAGGAACTATAAAAATGATTTTTTAAAATTAATGATATATGTTTTATTAAAAAAAAGTAAATAATGTCATTATTTACTTATTTATTTTATTTATTAACTGTTTAACTTTGAAAATTTGTTTAAACAAAACATTCTGTAAAGTTAAGATTTTATATGAATTTGTATGAGCATTGACATATCTAACGACATTCTTTTGTTTTCACTAACCTACGAATCGATGTCACTCGCGTCATATACGGCCATGCTGTGCGATATCTCGATCTGTCAATACTCCCTTAGGGAGTATAGAGCTGTCAGTACTCCCTAAGGGAGTATTGACAGAGAGAATATCGTCGAGATATTAGCATGAACGTATGCAATGCCTATACAAATTTAGCGTGGTCTATAGGTATTCCACCGAATACGGCCTACGACGACATAAACATATTATACATAATGTATCTAACGAAGAGAACTGATCTATATTACGTATACTATTCGAATGTCTTCCTTCCTTCGGCGTCAAAAAAAAGACTTTTTATTAAAATAACGAATAAAATAAATAAATAAACATTCAAACAATGTTCAACATGATCGTGTGTATTCTGTGATTCTGTCATTTATAGAACAAAAAGTCTTATAAAATGTATAAAATGTGCGACGAAATGCGATACAAAAAAAAAAAAAAAAAAAACTTAGGTAGCGACAATGTGAATTTTGCTGAATGAAATATAAAAGAAAAAAAGTATAATGTTCTGTGAATCTTTGCCAGATATAGTGTAAAAAAATGGACTTTTACAAACTGTAGACTCAAGTGTTTCGAAGATTTTTCAAGCTAACAAATTGACTTTTGTAATTAATACGCATTTTTATTATTATTTTAAAAAAACTATCATTTTAATAAAATATATGAAATTATTTAATTTGTCGAAATAGAGTTTTGAAATATTTCGTTACACTTTAGTCATTAAAAATGTATATCTGTGTGTTCCTAACTGTCATCGACGTTACTTTCAATTGCTCTGTTACTAATAACCTAAACCATCATTTTGGATATAAATGTGTTCTTGTAAATTTTTCCCTAAAACGTACTTAAATTTTATTTGAAAAAAAAAAAAATTATTGTTTTTTTAACGCAATATCAAAAAGAAAAATGAACTTAAAAAGCAATTTATTTCTGTAAATTTACAAGAACAACTTTAATTCCAACACCGCATCGTTAAAAAGAAAAACAAGGAGGAAAAAAATAGCCAAGATAAGTAAGCGAATCATTAAAGCTACAAATAACATTTCACAGCGGCGTCTCTAATTTTCCAGAATTACTTGTCTAACTGTGAGACTTGCGCGAGTTTAAAAAAAATATATATATATACATATAAAATGCGCAGTTCTCACAATTTCAAAAAACTCCAACAACCACCTGTTTGTGTCCACTTAAAAAAAAAATCGCAGCAGTCCGTGCGCGAGATGAGAAAAAAAATGAATGAGCTACAAGAGAGCAAAAAAGAAAAAAAAAGAGAAAAAAAAAACCGAAAAGAATTTAATCGAATTGTACGCGCACGGACTACGCAAAGATGTAAAACGATGTGATTCGCTTGAAAATTTCTTCTTGTTCATCGAACACACACCCAATTTACTTGAGAGAAGTGGTGTAAGAATGAATAAGAGCGAATTCTAACGTAAATTCTACGATATCAAAAAAAAAAGTTCCATTGTACCTTGAATATGGACTCACCAAATAAATGTTTCTATTGCAAACTTTTAATCATTTTTTCAAATCCATTTTTATCCTTATTTTCATAAGTTTAATCCTTGTAGTAAAAAAAAATTTTTGTTATGAAAATTCATTGTGAAAATAATTTAAAAATGAATTTTTTTAGTCTTTCCGATTTCTATTATGTGTATGCACAATAATGTAGGATCATATTGATTGACCCTATGAGACAAGAAATTACTTATTTTAATCTGATCTATACGCTTATTTTTTTAAGTTCTAAATTGGTTTTTTGAGATTTCGTAAAGACTGCAAATAATCATCAGTGGCTCAGTCGGTAGAGTGATGGATTCATAATCTCGAGGTTCGGAGTTCGAATCCCGCTCTTGGTGGCCGATTGATACAAGCACCACTGTATACAAGTGCTTTGTTCATAAACACTTTGACGACCTCCGCCTCTAATTAGCATTGTAATGATAGCAAAATACAGCGACGTTAAATCATCAAATAGCACTTATAATATTTTTTATTCATAAAATAAGTTCAAATAGATATTTATTAAACAATTAAATATTATTTTTATGAAAGAATTTTGTATTCCATAAAATGAATTAGAATTTATAAATACAAAGTTACGAGAGTTAATTGATATATATATATATATATATATATATATATATATATATATATATATATATATATATATATATATATATATATATATATATATATATATATATATATATTCATGTACTGTTAAAAAAGGATGTGATAAAAATAAAAAAAAAGACAAAAATAAATACACTAATATCACTTTTTTATTTGTTATTCTTCGTAACTTTTCATTTAATTTAATATAAAAATTGTGATTAAAAAATATTCTAAAGTCTGATCAAAAACTACTTCCTTTTATATTATTTATTAAAATTATTACTATTATTGGTTTAATTTAACTTAATAATGCATTTTCTTTTCATATATTTAAAAGACAAACTTTAATATGATTAAGTAATCAAAAATGTTATAAGTTTAATTATTTAATATTTGTAGATACACGGAG
This sequence comes from Anastatus disparis, assembly GCA_017163975.1. NCBI lineage: Eukaryota > Metazoa > Arthropoda > Insecta > Hymenoptera > Eupelmidae > Anastatus > Anastatus disparis. The sequence goes on along the minus strand of JAFFSR010000264.1, from coordinate 876,567 downwards.
AAAAATTCTATCGTAAAAATTGCTATTTATGATAGTATAACTGTGGGTTATTTTATATAAAAATTACCATATATTATTGACTTTTAAAAAATGTGTTTTAAATCAAAATTATTAAAAAAATTAAAAACAAGACAGAAAGAATCATATATATTTGACAAAAATATAAAAAAAAATAGTCCCAATTTCATATTTACAAATCGCGCAGTTATGAAAACAAATTCATTTTTTAATAAAAAAATATAGATTTTGTTAACAAAATATAAAATTAAATTTGATATTGTTTAGATACATGATAAAATAGTTTATATCTAAAATAAAAATTTTGGTGTGTATGCAATACGTTTGTATGTAATGCAATACGTTTTATATTTTTATTAAAAAAATATGGATGTTGAATTTACTTAAGGTCCTTCAATACATGATGATGCAAAAAGTTAAAACTAAAATAGTTTGAATTTTTATTTTATTTTAAATATACTTTAAAAAAAAAATTTTTACTTTAGATATGTTTCCAAACGTGAATTGTGTCTTTTTTGTTTGAAATAAGTTGTGCCCGTATTAAAAAAAGATATAAGTAATGAGTAAAAGATACAATGCAATTACCATGGAAGTAACAGATTTTTTTTTTATTCTTCTTTAACGTCGCTATATTTATATGCTATTTTGTAAATGCTAATTAGCGATGGAGCTCGTAGGTGTGTTTGTGAACAATGCATGTGTAACGTATAGTGGTGCTTCTATCAATCGGCTGTCGAGAGCGGGATTCGAACTCAGAAACCCGAGATTATGAATCCAACGCTCTACCGACTGAGCCACTCACCGGCTCATAAAGAAATAGAATAAAATAGATAAAATTATGTCATTTAATAAAAAATAATTAAATATTTTTATTAAATGAAATCAAAAAATTTTAACACAAAAAATAATTGAAAATGAATTAATTCTTTTCTTAATTAATTAGTGAATGAATATATATATATATATATATATATATATATATATATATATATATATATATATCATTTCTGTGGACTCCAAAGTACCGCAATCAACATATATTATGCGACCAAGGTTACATAATTTTTTTGCATAATTTGCTCAATTGTGTTGAACCTCATATCATAATAATTTATGAATTTATTTATTTATTCCGATGTTTTTGTGAAATAAGTGCCAAGGGGGAGAATCAGACTCAGATCCATTTTATTTTATTTGAATTGTACAAACAAATTATTGTTTGAACCGTTGTCTGCATCATATACAGCTCTGTATTAGTACCTTAATTTGATTATTTATTAAAATTTTATTAGTACAGATAGTACATTTGAGTAAAAATATTTAAATGAATATTATATAAGTTAAAATAATTTTTTAAGACCTTTTCTTAATTAAAAGCTTAAATAAAATAACTTTATTTATATAAAATTGGAATTTTTTGGTAATTACAAAAAAATTGTTTATGTACAAATATTTATTTTTAAAATTCATTTGTAAATTATTATAAATAAGAAAACTTTAATTTTTCTTGTTTACGTACATAGCTATTGAAATTCATTTTCATTTTTTTTTTTGCAATTTTGTACAAAGCAATTATTTTAACAGATATATTACAAAATAATTTTCACAAAATTTAATTTACAAAGCTTAATTCTAAAATTATCAGGAGCTATTCTAATGCTTTTTTTCTTTCTTTGATTTTTTTCTACTTTTACTTCTAGAGCGTTCTTTGTGTTTGTGCTTTTTCTTTTCTTTCTTTGACTTTTTTTTGTTTCTTGACTTTTCTACCCATTTGTTATCTTCCGATTCCGTAACTTTACCAGGAAAAGTAAAAACTGGCCTTTGATTCAAAGGATCGTTTGATTGTGGAAGTGCTTGTGGTAGTGCTGGTCCGTAAACATCTTCTGGTAAATTGTCTTCTTGCATTTTCACTTCGGAATTTTGTTTTTCAACATTAGTATCAAGTTTCTTAACTTCATTGACCTCTTCAACTTTTTCATCAGTTTTACTTTTTGGCGATTCTGTTTTTTCCGGTCGCTTCATCAAACTGTCGAGATCTAATTTTGCGAAAACTCCTCTTGGCGGTGAGGTATTTCGTTGAACATTTATTTTTGCCGGGTCTTTTCCTATTATAGCAGCTTTGAGCTTTTCATCGTCTATTGTTTTTGTTTCTTCAGCTTCAGATTCTGAATCTTCACTACTACTTAAAAATATTGATTTAAAAAGATCTTTCTTTTCTTCAGTAATTATTTTTATAGGTTCTTCTGGTTCATTTAATTCAGTTTCAATTTCTTTAGTTTCAGGTGTTTTACTTTCTTCTATACTTTTACCAAACACTTTTTCATAAGATTTCTCGAAAACTTTTTCTTTTTCAGTTAATGGTTTAGTTTTGATTTCAATGGCAGAATCTTTGGTGGTACTTGGACTTTCTTGGTCAGGCTCTTTAGTAATATAAGAAAAGCTAGACGAGGTGGATGGTTGAGGTTCACATTCATATTCTAATCGTTTTCCTTTTTCAAATTTTGATACTTCATTCCAAGCTATAGAATCAAATATGGAAAATTTCTTTCTTTTTTTGTCTTCTTCCACAACACCTACAAAAGGCTCAGCTATATTAAATCTGTTACAAACTAACTTTGCTGGTTTCCATTCTTCGTCTGTTCTTGTAAGTCGACCAAACATTTTCATTTTTGCTGCAGCAGGCATTCTATTTTCTAAACTTAAATTTTCAAGATCTGCTCTAGCTTCAGTTTCATCCTTTTTTCCTTTTTCCTCACTTTTATTCTTTGAAATATTATCTATTTTCTCGCACAGTTTAGCAGCATTTTCAAACTCTTCAACTTCTTGATCTCTTTCCCATTCAGTCATAGAAAGGGGTTGAATAGTAGCGAATTTTAATTTTCTTTCCATTTCCGAAAAATTTAAATATTGTTCAAAACGACTCTGTTTATCTAAATCGGCAAATGATGGTTTTACTAAACCCATTTCATTTAACTCATCAGATTCTATTTTATCAGATTCTGTTGCAAATGCATCTATGCTTTGTAAACTTCCTTGAACCTTTGGATCATTTGCAATAGTTTCGCCTTTAACAAATGTTGTTGAAGAAAGTTTGTCAAGCCATGACATTGCAGTTTTCTTTGGTCTACTTTGCTCCAGTTTCTGTCTTTCAGCAACTTGTTCCTTTCCATGCAAATTAAGAGTACGAGTGATTAAATTTACAGCTGTACTATTCTTTGTTTCTCCTTTTTTAGATTCAATAATACTTGGTCTATCATCATTAATAATTTTAGCTCTGCTTTCTGCATTCATTTCATGCCTAAATAAAAGAATTTATTATAATTTTTAGTAAAAATTGATAAGTATATTTTTATGAATGAAAATATAGTTTTTCTTTTTAAATAAATTAAAAAATAAAAGTGAATACCTTTTTGGTAAACCCTTTTCCTCTCCTGCTAAAGGTGAAAATCTGCTAACCCTGACTTTGTGAAAAGGTTTGAAGTCTTTAGGTAATTCAGGAGGTGGAAAGATTTTTTTCGGTGCTAACTGTTGTTTACCAGGAACAAAACCTTCAATGCAGTCATTTTTTGGCTTAATTTCCTTTGACCATCTGCTTTTTGTTTTACGCTCAGGACCAAGAGCAAAATCATAATTAGACATATCTTCTTTAGAATAAATATCATCATCTTCTGCTTCAAAAGCTCCTACACCAAAAGCTTGTCCTTTTATAGAAAGTTTTTTATTTTTTTCTTGCATACTAAAAGTTGGAGCATCAAACAAATTTATATGTTGTGAAAGAACTGAACGACGATCCAGTCCAGTATAGCCAATGCCAAAATAATTATCTTTTGGATTAACTCTATAAAAAAAATATTTTTAATTAGTGACAGAATAAAATAAAATCAGTTTTCGTTGATATTTTATAAATATACTTTTGTTGTATTTATTCTAATTTTGAATGGAAGATGTTTACTATGTTATACAAAATATAATTAATAAAATTTATTTTAAATAATTTTAAAAAATGTAAGCTTTGTTTATTAAAATTAAATGTAAATTAAAATTCTTAAATATTTTACTTTATTTTTGTAAAATTATTGCAGTTTATTAATATTTTTTTCTTAATTTAAATACTTTTAAAAGTAATACAATGTAATAAATTTACCTGAAAGGTTCATAGTCATCAGGAGCAAAAGTAATATTTGCATATTCATCATCAGAAGATTCTGATTCACTTTCATATGTTTTTTCTTGTTGATCAGGTAAAGAACAGCCATAGATTTTTACTTTCTCTCGCTTTTGTTTCTCTTTTTTCTCTTTTTTTGTAATACGTGGTCCTACACCTTGACCTGGTTTCCAGCCCATCTTTTTCAATAGTCTTACCCCAATTCTTTCACTTAAGTCATACATATTAAAATTAGTTTCATAAATTTATTGGTTTGTTATGATTTTGATTTATGTCTGCAAAGACTGAATACTTTGAATGGAATCAAATAAATACAAATTTTCATGATCACATATATAATTTAAAATTTATAAATAAAAAGTTAAGCATTAAATTAACAATAACAAATTTTGAAATCACTTACTGAACTGGTTTAAGAATTTCATGTAAAACAGGAGTGCCAGGAATCGGTCCAGTGCTATCTTGTTTAGCTCTCTGACGTTTTGTACCTTTATGAGTTTCATCACTATAATCTTTAGTAGCACGAATGGCAGTTGGTGCAATACCAAATTCGCCAGTATCTTCTTCATCCATAAAATCTTCAGGTTTTTGAACAACATTACTAGCTTTAGTACTCCTAGTTGATTTAAATTGTTGAGGTTTCCAGCCATCTCGAGTGCCAACAGTATTGAAATAGCCAGCTGAAAAACCTCCTGTGAAAGCTCCATGAAATCTTCGTCTACCTTGTGGATCATATGCATATTGATCTTCTATGGTAATAGCCTTTTTCCGAGGAAGGTTTTCTGTAAAAGTCACATTTTTATTATAGCTTAAGTTTATTTATATACTTAAGTTTACTACAATAATAATTTGATTATTTATGAGTAATTTTATTGTTAATCAAATTTAGGAGTTTTTGAGTATACAATAATAAAAAAAAGTAAACAATTTTTATGACTATTTTCATAAAAAATTATAAATTTATATTGTTCATATTTTTTATAAGTTAAAATTTTGTACATAAATAAAAGATTAAGTATGGATTTATTATATTATTATAATTTATATAAAAAATATTTCAACATAAATAACATCAATAATTGTTTAATAAGAAATAATTATATTTAAAATTAATAATTATACGTCAACTAAAAACAATCAAATTAGCAATATTCAATAAAGTACTTGAGTTTACAATTTCATTAATAGACAAACCTTCGTCCAGCGGTTCAAGTGCATTGCCATAAGTAACAAAATCATCCTCGCTGTCACTCATTGTTATAATTATTCAATTAAATTTCACTTGGTTCGATTATTTATTATAAATAACTTGTTTATTATCAAATCCATACTTTGTATCTTACGAAGTCCTTATTTTGAGGTTAGAAAATATCCCTACTTTGATCGCCGCACGCAGATGCATTTTGATTGGACCAGACCTGATGCATTTCTACTTTCTAATTGGTTAAATTGATTATTTTCAATATATACTGCACAAACATTCGAATTTGCAAATATTTTACATGATCAATATTGATTTGATTAAATAAAATAAGCATTGAGACATTTTTTTAATATAAAATGAATAAAATTTTGTAAACTATTAATTTAAAATTTTTTTCCAATCATGCTTTAAAACGTAATTAAGAATTTAAAAAAATAATGCTCTAGAAATGTCGCTACGATATCAACAATTTTTTATTTGAATTTACCGCATATTTCATAGATTTATTTTGGACAGTTTACTACGCTAGCAAATTGAGCTGGGAGAGCGGATAAAAAGCCAAATCAGAGACTCATTTCCGCTTCCCGCTCAAAAATGGTTCTGAACGTACGGTGAACACTTCGCGATCCACGTAAAAGAATTGATTTTTGTTGTAATTATTACTTTAGTTATTTATTTAATTTTTTTAAATTTTTCAACTGATATTTCAATTATTCAGTTCAGTTTTTATCTATAAATCTTTATTATTTTTCGAAGTAGAGTTGAAATATATTGCATGCAATATTACACGTGGTTCGCATTGATATAAAAATGTTCATTGAATAAATCTATTTTTATATAAATAGTTAATTTATAAGTTGTTCAGAATTAATATATTGAATTTATAAAAAAATGCCTCCAAAGCATAAAAAAGGAAAAGATAAAAGTACTTCAAGGAAAGGTAATTAATTACTTCACATTATTTATAATTATTTTGTAGAGTAAAAGTTGGAAAAAATTTGAAATTTTATAAAATTTTGATTTAATTAGTTACAGAAAAGCCGAATCAGAGCAATCCTAGAGTAAAATTAACCAAAGATCAAATCAGCAATCAACTTATTCAACTTTCATCAGATAATGAAAGTGATGAATCAAGCAATTCAAAGAAAAATTTTGGTAAGAATCAAAGTAATGTTTCAAATTATAATTCAATTGAGGACGGTGAATCCTCCAAAATAACAATGAAATTTAAAAGAATGTCAGATCAAATAAGCTACAAAGTTACTTACTATGAAATAGGTGAAACAGGTAAGAAGAGTACAAGAAAGACAAGGAAGAGTATGCTACCTAAATTTGAGAATACACCAACAAGGCCACCTAGATCTTGTAAAGACAATGTAAAAAATTACAATGAAGACAAGATGCAGTCAGTAACATATGCTGGAGGAAAAAAACATTCAATAATATTTTCTCCTGATTCTCCTGGCAACAGAAAAAGATCTGTACAGTCTGATATTGAAAAAAATGTTGAAGTTGATGAAAATGATATGCAAAATGCAAATCAAACTCCAAAACGATCAAAACCTGAATCAACTCCAAGAAAGTCAAATTATAAAAATACTCCAAAAAAGTCTTTATTTAATGCAATGAAATATAATGAAAACGATAAGCTTCTAAAGAATTTAAAAGTAGTAATAAATAGTCCTACAAAAGCAATGGCAAATTTAAATATAAATGAAGATACTCCAAAACGTAATTTAAAAATTAAAGATGAATTGAATACTAGTTCTACTAGAAATTCAAGATCTATTAAAAAATTAGATGAATCCGAAGATTTTGAAGATAGAGAAGATTCAGATAAAGAATATAAACCAGATAATTTGGAAGAATCTGAAGATGACACGAGTGAAGGTGATGAAACTGAAGATGAAAGTATGAGTGAAGATAGTTATTCTTCTAGTATATATTCTCCGCAAAAACGTACAAAACATGGAAATAAAACATCAAAAAAAGCACGTATATCTAAAACGCCTAAACGACCTGAAACACCAAAGAGTTTTTCAAATATATCTCTTCATACACCAACAAAACAGTTTTCGCGTTTAAGTTTAGGTAATTTGACCCCTTCTATGCATCGAAGAACAATGAATATTGTTAAACCTAGAACACCCTTACAAGAAGCCCGACATAAATTACATGTAAGCATTCTTCCAAAATCATTACCATGTAGAGAGGAACAATTTAATGAAATTTATAGTTTTTTAAATACTAGATTATCTGATGGTAGTGGAGGGTATGTTGTTTAGTTATCTATATAAAATATATGTATAATAAAATCTTTAATTTATTAATATATTTTTCAGGTGTATTTATATAAGTGGTGTTCCTGGAACTGGTAAAACTGCTACAGTAAATGAAGTTATACGTTGTTTGAATAAAGCAGTAGATGCTGGTAAATTAAGTGAATTTCAATTCATTGATATCAATGGAATGAAGTTATCTAAACCGCAACAAGCTTATGTACAAATATGGAAACAATTAACAGGAGATACTTTAATGTGGGAGCCAGCTCAAAAAATGTTACACGAAAGATTTACCAAATCTAATCCTAATCGAGGCATGACATTGCTGCTTGTAGATGAGGTATCAAAATGATTATTATTTTAATCAAGCTAAAAAATTGTGACAATTATAAAATTATTCATATTTTTTAGTTGGATCTTTTATGTACAAAACGCCAAGATGTAATTTATAATCTTTTAGATTGGCCTAGTAAATCAACTGCTAAATTAGTAGTTGTCACAATAGCAAATACAATGGATCTTCCAGAAAGAATTCTAATGGGCAAAGTTACTTCACGTCTTGGTTTGACTAGATTAACATTTCCACCTTATAATCATAAACAGCTTGAAGAAATTGTAGTGTCTAGATTAAAAGGATATGATGCTTTTGGCAATGAAACTGTACAACTTGTAGCTCGGTAATTCATCATCATACTTCTTTTGATTTTTGTATTTTCTTTGAAGAAAAAAATTGTTTAATATACTTATTTGTACAGAAAAGTTGCAGCTGTATCTGGTGATGCACGACGAGCCTTAGACATATGTAGAAGAGCAACTGAAGTTGCTGAAATGAATGGTAGAGAAATGGTTTCTATGATTGATGTAAAAAAGGCATTAGATGAAATGATAGCTAGTCCTAAAGTGCAAGCTATTAAACATTGTTCAGACTTTGAAAAAATTTTCCTTCAGGCTGTTTGTGCAGAAGTTAATCGTACTGGAGTTGAAGAAGTTGTTTTTAAAAATGTTTATTTTCAACTTGAAACGTTATGTTCAATAAATGGTAAAATATATTATTCGATAATTATTATGTAAGTTGTAAAAAAACATTCATAAATGTTTTTAATGATTTTTTTATAGGAGAGAAAATACCTAATTCTTCAGAAGCACTTTCTATTTGTGCTAGATTAGGTTCATGGAGACTGCTTTTATGTGATCATTCAAGAATGGATATTCACCAAAGATTATTGTTAAATGTATCAACAGATGATGTTCATTTTGCTACACAAGATATAACGATTTAAGAATTCGTTTTTATTGTAAATCATTATTTTTTAATGGTAAGTTATTTTAATTAATAGTGAATTTTGAAATAAAAAATTTTTAAATGATGACTTTTTACCACCAAGATCGATGAATGCTATGACTAATTATTTAGTATTTGCTAAACTGACATAGTAGAATTGAAATTAAAATAAAAGTATAAAAAAATATCAATTATCTAACGATTATCTATTTTCTTTTAGGATAACTGATGTGATTTTACAAGACTTATTTTAATATAATCAAAAAAGTATTATTTTAGTATTTTACAAATGAAAAATTTTAATATTTTATCAATAATTTAATAATACAGCGTATATAAGCGGAAAAGCGTTAAATGAACAATAGAAATTATTATCTTCTGATGGCTTTGGATCTTTGAAATTTATATAATTTAATATTGTAAGTTGATTTACTTTATTTATTTATCAGTATTTATGTTTATTATAGCAAATTTAAGTATTTTTTAACATCACTAAAAAGATTCAATTGACTTCTTTTAAATATTGTAATATTTTTTTTATGATGACATTGGCAAACCACCAAAATCTATGAATGCCATGATTTTATATTAAGTATTTGCTATCTGAAAGCTTACAGTATATAGATAAAATCTATTTATTTATGTAAAGATAGAACATTGATCAAAATCATTTTTTTAGATTTACAATCAATGATAGTAGTGAAACTAACAAAAAACAATTGTCTACAAGATGAACTACAGAATACAAAATTTGAACACCTACACATTAAATTCAGGTACGCTTATTAGATTTATAACTGATAATAAAATAATTAAAAATTTAATCTCTGAGTGCCATGATTATGTTCTTTGTATTTGCTATCTTAAAAAATTGAATATTAAATTATTTAAAAACTATTATGTAAAAGAATTCTAAAGAAATGCATATTCTTTCTTTTTTAGGGTTTTAATTCTTTCTATACTGATGTTAGGATTACAGAAAATGAAACCAAAAAAGATGAAAATCAAATCGCTATATAGTTATATTAAAACATGTAAGTTGAGTTAAAAATTATATTATCTTACGAAATTTTCTACTAATCATTTTCATCATTTTTTATCATGATGACATTGGCAACCACCAAGATCTCTGAGTGCCATGATTATGTTTTTTTGTATTTGCTATCTGAAAATTTATCCAACACTTTATCGCTATATACAATTTGGAGAATAAATGTAAATAAATATATTATATTTTTCAGGATGTACAATTTTCATTTAATAGTTATGAACAATTAACTAATTTTCCAATAAATGCTATTTGGATGTGGACAATCATACCAAAAAGTTAGATATGCAGAACAGAGATTTCAACAAACTGATCTAAGTAAATACATTTAATATTTATTTTAACAGTTTTATTTCTTTTGTTATGATGACATTAGCAACCACCAAGATCTCTGAGTGCTATGATTATGTTATTTGTATTTGCTATCTGAAAAATCGAAAAGATAATTGTAATAAAATTAATTTAAAATGATGGTAAATAATTAAATTTTATATTTTTCAGGTATAGTTTACATAAAAACTTGAACAAGAAATGATATCTCTAAAAACTCGGAGACACGTAACTAAATGTGACATTGACTATATACACGGTTTTACATGATTGCATCTTTGTAGCAGTTTATAAGTAATGTAAAGTACGATTTCATTTGATAAATAATTATTGTTTATTTAATTTATATGATGAAATTAGCAACCACCAAGATCTCTGAGTGCCATGATTACTTTTTTTTGTATTTGCTAATCTGAATAATTAAATAGTTAATTCTTTTTTAAAAATATTGTTAAATGAAATTATGTTAAATCATGTTTTGTTTATTTTCAGGTTCATTTATTTTCTGGTTTTGTCTTTTCAAACTATCGGAGAATTCAATGAAAATTATTTTTGATAACATGCAATAAAAAATATAAACAAAAGATGCTAAGAAAAAGATGAGTTTCTAAAATAATTTTTGGTGAGTGTAAAAATTTAATTATAATATGAATTTCATTATGTTTCTTAAATGATGATATTAACAACCACCAAGATCTCTGAGTGCTATGATTATTCTGTATTTGCTATCTGACTATTAATACATAATTTCTTTTTATGTTTTTTTTTTCAATATTCTCATAATAATTTATCTCTTTTAGATTGATATCTACTTGTGAAAAATGTTCATAACTGTATAAAGTAAGTTGACGTGTTATTGTTTTATTCTTTTAGCATTCAATAATAAAAATTTAAAGTTTTTTGATTTCAAAAGTTTGTTGTATTGATTTTTTGATTATATGATGAAATTGGCAACCACCAAGATCTCTGAATGCCATGATTACGTTTTTTTGTATTTGCTAATCTGAATAATTAAATTACATATTTTCTGTTTAAAAATTGAAAATCAAAATTATATTTATTTGCATTTTTATTTTTAGGTTTCTTATATTTATAAAAGCTGCAGAAAAATGTGATGAAAACTATTTTTCATAACAAACATTAAAAAATTACAAACACCTGTTTTATCAGTAATTCCACTTACTATTGATGTAAATTATAAGGCAAATTTCTAGAAAATATTAGGTGAGTGTAATAATGTAATACAAAATTTTATTCAAACTATATATTCTTTAAATGATGATATTAGCAACCACCAAGATCTCTGATTGCCATGATTATTCTGTATTTGCTATCTGACTTTTAATAAATCATCTATTATTGAAACATCTTCTTATTTTTCAATATGCTAATTATGATTGAATTTTTTAGGATAATGTCTAGCTGTTCAAAATGATTATTACTGTACAAAGTAAGTTCTTATATTATTTTATAAACTATTTAATTATTACTTTTCTATTATTCTATTGAAATTTAAAGTTTTTGAATTAAAAAAATTTGATGTATAACTTTTTTTTATCACATGATGAAATTAGCAACCACCAAGATCTCTGAGTGCTATGATTATTCTGTATTTGCTATCTGAATTATTAAAAATTTAATTTTATACATATCATATTAATTAGGGTATTTTTTTTGTATCAATTAATTTTGATTTTTTTTTAGGTTTTCAATAAATCTAGAGTCTATTGGGGGATATATAAAGCCACAATTCCTTGTTTCTTGTTGACAAGTTAACGTTTATCTGTGAGATTCAGTGCCTTAAAATCAGTACACAGTACTCATTTTATTTAAATTTAACTAAGTGTTCAAAGTGTTTTAAATTATTATTTTTTATTGTTCCATGTCAAAATAGTACATTTGTGCTACTGTACTTTGTATATATGTTTATTGTAAAAAAAAAAATTTTTTTTAATTTTATAATAAAAATATTTTTATGAAAATGTTTGATTTTATTTAAACTAAAATCTTGTTATAATTTAAAAAGAAATCCCTTAAATTTGGAGAAGAGTTGTTTGTATCCTACTAAAAAAATCTGAATTGAGATCTCATTTGAGATTTTTCAGTAGGATAAATTCGTTTTCGCTCGCTTTCTTAAGTTACAAACTTTGCCTTTGGCATAAGAATTTACTTCCCAGCATAGATACATTTATTCTTCTAAATTTATAAAAATAAATTTTATAAGTATGATAAAGAATAATAAAAATGTTATCATGACTTTTTACGTATATTGAATACAAAAAAATAATGTTTTTTATGTAAAACTTGTACAAATTTCGATTATTTTGAATTTTGGAAAATTTGATTAGCAATTTTTAGATTACATCTTTCAATATTCTTCTTATTTATTTTGAATATAATAAGGATAATACTTTTTAGTCTTTCGAATATAATTACGTCACTCTTCATTATTTATATTTACAATAATAAAAAGTGCAATAATCAATTTACATTTTAAATATTTATTCTTTCAGGACTAAATGTGCATAACAACGTCAATAATTTTAATTTTGGTTAAATTTACAACTATTTAAATGTATGTTTTAAAACTGCATCTACAAATTGAATAATTTATATAAAGAATAAACATTGTTAAATAAATTTTTGATAAAAAAATAAAATTTTTCAAATCAAAGGAGTTATATGTTGCCATTATAAACATAATTTGAAAAAATGCATATATTTTTAACAGTTAATTGTCGCATTTATAATCGGTAGCTGGTAATCCTCGAACACCAAGATTTTTAATGGCAAAAAGAGCTCCGGAATTCGGCTTTTGATTTTTTTCCTCAGCTGTCATATCAAGATAGGCTGACGTTACATACAAAATATCTAATTGAGGACCACCGAACGTAAGGCTAGTTGTTTTATCAACGGGCATTTTTATTGTTTGTAGTAATTTTCCACATTTTGGATCCACTTGGATTACCTGCGAAATAAATAAAATTTTAATAAAATCTTTCTTTACATAATTAAGATTTAAATTCATAAAATTTTTATAAACATAACGCGTATAAGAATAAACCACTGTATTATACTAAGAATAACCAAAACATTATAGTCGAAAAGTAGATCAAGAATATATATTAAAGTCGGTTATTTACAAAACGTATTAAAAATATAATAAAATATTAGTGATAAAGAAAGTATGTAACGTGAAAAATTTAATAACGATTTGAAAATTATAATTTTTATAAATCAGATTTTTCATTGATAAAAAAATTTTACGCTATATGTATTTACATAACTTATTAAACAATATATTATTTCTCTTTAAATTTATAAGATAAATAAAAAAAAATATGATTTAGGAAATTATTCAATCGAAAATTTTCTATTTTCTATTAGGAAATAATATATGTTTTCAACATTTTTCTTTCTCTTATTTATACATATAATATAAATTTTAAAATATGTAATATAATAAGCGGAATCTAATACACAGTTCAGCTATAAATAGATAAATTTTTACTTACAGCACCTCCATCGTACAAAGCAATCCACAAATTACCATCGGTATCTATTGTCATTCCATCGGGCAAACCTTTAATATTATTCTTCTTTATATCAAAAACCATATTTTTGTTTGCTAAAAAATCAAAAAAATAATTGTAATTACTTTTTTGTTAAACAAAAAAATGTATTTTAAATAAAAAATAAAAAATTTATTTTGAAATTTTTCTCACTTATAGAACCGTCGTATGGATTGTAATCAAAAGAATAAATTTGGTATGTTAACGAATCAATGTAATACATAACATCATTTTTTACGCTCCATGCTATTCCATTGCTCACGGATACGGGCGAGAATACCTTTTTTACATTAAAATCCTTTTCCATAACGTATAAAGCACAAAGATTTCGTGGCATTGTATTGTTCACCGGATTTGCAATAGTTCCTTCAAATTTGACAGATAAATTATGTTTATATTTGTCATTAAAACATAATTTTATTTGTTCTATAATGAAAGAAAAATAAATTTATGCACTAACCAAACCACAAACGGCCAGCTGAATCACACTTTCCATCGTTTATTCTCAAGTCTGAATGATCATTATTTAAGGAAACCAATGTTTTAGTTGGTGGATCATCGGAGTCTTTTTCTCCGTCCCATGTTACCAAAACAATACTTTTGCGGCATCCAGCGATAAGTTTATCTTTAGTTCCTTTAACAGGTATTACTACTCCGATGGGTCCGTTCTCTGATAGAATTTAAATATAAATTATCTTATAATAATTGAATAATTCATTTTTTAAATTAAATGTTACAAAATCCTTTTTTATTTAAATTAAATTTATGAATTTTTAAAATTAAAAAATTAATAAATGTTCAAGGGCGTTAATATGAGTGTGCTTCATCATCTTCGTGCATAATGTATTTTAAATGTTAATAGTTAAACAATTTAATTTTTATTGCGGAATGACATTTTTATTATTTTTTTTAAATAAATATGTAACTATGCAATGCATAGATATTTACTTACTGATAAGATTTATCAAATATAAAACTTTTTTTAATTGATTGGATTCTCACTTCAAAATAATTGAATTTAGATTTACACGGATAATAAATAAATAGTTTTCAAAATTCAATTCTTATAAGCAAATAAGAAAGTTACAATGATTGATTTTCAATTTAAGTTTAAAACGTTTTTATTCACATGAATTTAATTTAATTATTTTAAATAAATAATTCATATATTAAAAGTAATAATTTTTAATGCGTATAAATTATATTCAATTACTTTTATTGCGATAACAATGAACATTGATGAAAATGCGTCAATTATTTAATGTTAGTAAATTTTTTCATTAAATTTTTAATTAACTTCATAAGAAATTAATAATAATTATAATTAAATATAAAATAAATAATCCAGCATAACAATTTATACACTCAATTATACCTTTATTTTATTTCTTTCTTTTTCATTTATTATAATTCTGTGATTTGAATAAATATTTATCGTACGTAAAAACTAATGTTAAATCGGAAATTAAATTATTATCATTTACTTTCAACGGCACGATAAAGAAACACAAAAATATTTAACTTACTCAAATAAGCCGATGTGAGCTTTCCATTTGTAGGATCCAGTCTAAATATTTTCTGTCCAATTATATCTACAAAATATAACTTCTGATTTTTAACATCCCAATGAGGAGCTTCGCCAAGCTCGACTGGTGTAGCAACTTTCTCCACTATCGCCGACATGATGTGCTTTCTTATTGTTTTGAAATAAAAAAAAATTAGTTTTCTTGTATTGTTATATTGATTTATAAACTTGTAACAAAAAGTTTAAAAAAATTTTTTTTGCGTTTAACAACAAAATTAAATCTTAAATTAAATGAATAAATTAATTTTAGTAACAAATCGTGTTCTAAAAAAAATAGATTTTTATTTAAAACTTAAACATATAATACTTTAGCATGCAAATAAATGATAAAATTATAAAAGTCTACAAAACTTGTTGATAAGATTCAATACTTTCGGAAGATCGAGTTTAAACAGGATAGAAGTCTTAACATAACTAATCTCTTTCTAACTAAATCAAAATGCGTTGAGTTTATGAAAAAAAGCATAGGATAAATTCATTAAAATTAACTATTTTAGATATTCCATTAGAAGATAAATCACAATGATTCATTCATTAAATAATTTAATTTTTTTAAACCTCTATCTCTTTTATGTGTTCATGATAACCGATTATCTTTTTGCTGAGCCATATAAAAAGATTCTTGTTTTCACTTTGTTACATTATAAAATGAAAAAAAAATATTATTTTTACTATTGAATTTATTTACAACTTTTTAATTTGCAATATATAATTTCTGTCCAAGCAATTAATTATTTCTATTAAATAATTACCCTTGGCATTGATTATATTGTTAAGTTTTACATTTTGATTTCTATTTCAATAAATCTAATTAAACATATAAATGGTATTTTTTAAAAATAATTAACGAGCATTTTTGAGATGATCAAACATAAAAATAGTAAAGAGTTTTATAAATTTTAGTTTAACTGTTTCACCTAGTTTCTTTGAAATATTTAACGAGTTTCGTTTCAATGCAATCATTGTGCTCGTGTATCGTATTAAAAATTTACATTTTCAATGAAATTTTACGATATCATGTCCTAAATTCTTTCATGTTGAAGGTAATACACAGAAACAATAGACATTTATATATATAATTGCTGAAATATTTAAATAAAAGAGATGTTATGATTTTGTTCATTAATTATTCCAATACGTTTGTTGTTTGATTGTTATAATTGGGTTTTATAAAAATATAAATTTATTCCATGAACTTATATTGAGAGAATTTTATTGATTTATATTTCATTTTTTAATTTATACATTGATTCCAAGTTTTTATTATACGTTTTAAAAATATCATAGAACCATTTTTAATGCAATTTTATTAATCTTATCTTCTATAAAATAGTTTCTATGATTTACAAAGTAATAATAATTCGCATATCTGTATTCATTTTTTAAAAATATATTTTGATTTATTAAAATTTTTATGGTTTGATTTTGTAAATATATTATAGCTCCAATACATTAGCTTCTAAATTGCAAAATTATTACCAAATAAGTTGTTATAGAACTTGCCATCTGTAAAAATGAATGTTTTAATGCTTTATATAACAACTCAATTATTCGACGAGCATTTCTAATTTTTAATACATACCGACACCAATAAAGAATCATCTATATTAAAAAGATTATAAACTGAAAATTTTACACTTTTGTGGGTTAAATAATTTGAGAATTGGTTCAACTAAAAATATGTAAAATATATGGTTATAAACCTTTTTTAGAGTTTTATTATAGAGGAAAACATAATTTTACCTGGATTATAATTTGTTGATCATTCAAACATCCTGAATACATAGTAATTATTTCTCCTGTTCGTTTACTCTAAAAATTAAAAATAGAATTATTGAGATGTGTAAGATAAGTTTTTACTGTAGAAAATCGAAATATTACATTAATAGTTATTTATGTACCTTGGGCGAGCCTTGCGCGATTACGACCTGAGGACGATATTAACATCGTGGGATAATAAAGCCGAGGCGCGCGAGCGAAGTGAGCGGCCGAGGCTTTATCCCACGATGTAAATATCGTCCGAAGGCCGTCATCGCGCAAGGCTCGCCCAGGGTGCTTAAAAAATTTTTCATCCCAGGCAAGGACGCATGAGGGTTTTTAGGTGCAGATGTTTTTTTAAAAATAATTTTATATTTATATAACAAAACTAAAATTATAGGGTACTCTTTTTTATTAAAATTTATTAATTTTTGATATTAAATAAAAAATTAACTATAAATAATAAAATTAAAAAGAAATAATAAATAAAAATAATAACATCGACAATAAATAATAAAATTAACATTAAAATTATTGATAATTAACAATATATTACAATTTTATAATTTTATTTTTTTTATAAATATCGATTTTTTAAAGTAATAAAATTCTGTAGCACAAGCTGTAGCTTGAATACCAAATACAACTGAACTTGCAGTTTTGCACTATTGATTCTTTTGTTTTTGATTTAAGTCGAAATGCGATAGAGAAAAGTTGCTGCTGGGCTTTAATGAGCTCAATGCAACCCAGGAGCTTTATACTCCTGGGCAGTAATGACTGCTATTGCAGCCTAGGAGCTCCTAGCGTGCATCTAACCTATTTATCAATTGAGGACTCTCTGCACGGAAAAACCCGAATGCGTCCGCCTGGGATGAAAAAGCATTTTAAGGCCTTTAATATTTTTAAGCTCCCTTTTTTTTTTTTTTTTTTTTTTAATTATGAGAACACAAAAATAATTTAAATTCTCAAAAAGATAGTATTATAACAGTTCAACTTTGTTCGTAAAAATTATATTGATGTATTATTATTTTAATATGATTTATACGGTGCCCTGGTAGAAAATGAAACGCTTTTTCTACCATTTTATGGCCATTTCTTTAAAGTGAAGAGCAGAAAATGGGAATGTTTTATGGCCATTATTTGAACTAATATGAAACGTTTTTTTCAACCTTCATAGTGCTAAAAAATGCTAATAAAATGTTGAGTCTGATCCACTATTATTTGAATATAGATAGTTAACAGTAGAGTCTATCAAATTGTGCTCTAATTGATTACTATTAAGAATCATTTAAGGTTTTTTCTTGAAAGTTATCATTAATCATTAATAGAATCACTTTTGTTAATATATTCGCGCGTATATTTTGGGTTGTGATCGAATTGTTAGAGGTTATTTTTAAACGATTAATAAAATTTTCCATTTATTATTTTAAAAAACGATATTTTTATACTCGTTTCGTACTGCGTTTCATATTTTTATTTTAAGAAAATTTAATATTATTTTTATTTTTATTCCAATAAAAATAAACATTGACGAAGGAATGTGAATAAATACTAATCTATATTTTCTCGCCACGTGGCAAAAGTGAGGTTATGATTTTACCTATGATCTGAAAAACTAAGGACTCATTACTAAAAAGTTATATAACTAGTCAAAAAAAGTTGTCCACAGTTTACCTAATTTTTAGATAGCTGTTACTGATTTTTTCTCTCCGTTTACTTAAAATGCGTATTTTTTTGGCTAAATACAAAAATTTTGAACAACATTTTTATATTAGCATTTTTTGCCTATAAGATGCTAACCAATATACCAAAAAATTTGAGCTCTGCAGATTCAGCAAAAAATTGCCATTTATTCGCCAATATTGACATGACAAAATATTACTATTGAAAATGGTCATAAATTGTTGTTTACACCATTTTTAATGTTCAAATTTCTACCAGGGGTGCTTAAAATTATTTCTTAAATATAGTAAAATAAGCTTAGCTTAAACTCGCGTATATATTGAAATCAATTAGTCTCATTTTTTTAGAGGGGTGCACACAAACTATTAACTTTTATAATTCTAAATTTTATAAACATATTTTCACCTTAAATTTTAATAGAATTAAAAATATTTTTCAATATTATTAGGGTTTTATGGTAAACAGGTTACTTTAAATTAATGATTTATTCATTAAGTGCGCGAAAAATGTCCTTATAAGGATTTAACATACTAGTCAACATAAATTCCTATTAAGGGTGTGTATATAGACTTGTCATCGGGAGCGCTATCACGTCCCTTGATTATCTCTCATATAATAGATTTGTTTAATAGCATAGAAAATAATTTGAAAATAGCATATATGGCAATTTTGACGTTACAGCAAAACAAAAAAATACATGTCTACTTATATCTAGCATAGAATAATATACCCCATTTGCAAAGTGATTGGTGACTTGAGTGTATAGTGACAGTTCGATTTGAAATGGAATCAGCCATACGGTTATTAGTCAAACTTTTTTATTTCGTAATTACGCTCAAAAATATGTTTATACTAAAAAAAAGTACATATTATATTCTAAAACATTAGTCATTTGATATCTTACCTCCATAACTGTAGTTGTAGTAGATCTTGTCAATATAGTCAAAGATACAAGGTAATAAATAAGATGACTTACGGAGTGAACAACAAGAAGTATCGTTATATCCGGATCACCGTGTATAATAGGTTTAATAATATAAAAAAAATATATTAGAAATGTTAGAAAACCGTTTATAGTACAAACTAATATTTGTGGTGAATAAAAGTTTGATATATCATCAGATACTTGACTTGATAATTCATATAATTCACGTAATTTTATTAATTTATCTAATTTTATTTGAACTCCGTGGTTTTGAAGCAAATTAACATCCGTCATAGAACTGGAATTCTTCGATATCTTCGTTAGATTAGAATTTATAATTTTGAAAATATGAATAAGCAATTGCAAAATAACGCTATATTGTAGCATCATCGAATTGATGATAAAGTTTCCCGAAGCAATGCAGACGAAATACATAAAAAGTTCAAAATTATGAATTGGAGTTGTGAATATCCAAAATATTGTAATTATAAAAGTAACAATGAAAATCGTTTTTATTCTCTTTAAAGCAGACTCTGCCTTACCATCCATGGTTTTATTTAAAATTATTGATAATTTATTAATTGCATTAAGTTTATTGGCAATCAAAATAGTTTCTTCTTGACGAACACAATAAATAATTAAAATAAATGTTGAACTAAATATTATGTATGCTGTTTGAATAGTATCAATAATTTTATCATATTGTATTCTACCACCGAAATCATCAAATAATGCATAAGGAACAGCAATATAAGTATAAATTAACATTAGTGTAATCAAAAAAATATTGTATATTATACCAATTCTGGAACGTCTAAATAATGAACTTTGCACCTTATTCATTATTGTTGTATTAACATTATAACTCATTGTAGCTATTCCAACAAATTTGAAAAAATAAAATATGCATTTTGAAATAAAAATTTCGCAGGCTAGTAAATTTTTCAGCATAATGATTATCTTTCTATCTTCCCTTTTAACATTTCATCTTCAAAGTTTACAGTGTTTTCAAAAAAATTAATGAAAATCCATTCTGTAAAAATAATGAATTAATTACCTTTTTAAAAAGTAATTTTAAAAATAATGTAATATTAAGAATTTAAATGATGTAAAAATATGTATATAATTTTTACTCTCACTTTTGGTATGGAAATTTTTTAATATTGCAATTATTAATTAATATTATAAGCAGGTGAATTTAATCATTTTTTAATTGTAATATTATTAATATATATTTAGAATTTAAAAAAAAAGGATATTTGGCCAATTCAACAGATATGTCACTTATTTAAATATTAAATTGATTACTTTTAGAAATTTTATTATTAATAATTACAATTACTGATTGCAATTTAACAATAAAAAATTATTGATGATTATGTCATCATATAAACATTGGTTTTATTTACTTTACAAATAAATTTTTTAAATAAAAACATGGAAACGAAAATTGACTTGTTTAATAACCAGATGATACATGTCTAAATATAAGGTTGATCTTTATGCATATTATAAATTAAAGGTATCCAAAAATTTTTATAAATTTTGTAACTGTAGTTTTCGATAATTTAGAAAATAAATTTGATTGTACAAATTCAAATTTTCAATTTGTACAATAAGTTGACACAAAAATATACATACACGTACACGCACATGGTGAAAATTACCATATAATTTTTCTTATATATATGAAACATTTATAAAATATGAAATACTTACTTTAATTTTTTAAAATTAATAGATGTAGAAAGTACGAATCAGAAACAGTAGTATTTATTATGCTATATCTATAACTTAAATAGGTCGCTCCAAAATTTTAATTATGATGTTGACTTAGTTTTAAGACCTGAAGAGGTGACTGAATAGTCACGAAACGTTGTCATATGAATAAAGACACATAAAAAGAGATCTATTGTGTCAATAAATAACCTGGACTACCACTTAATCCTTTTAATCTTAAATAGGTCGCTTTCATATGATATGCTAACGATTTATGAAATAAGTATATTTCGAGCGTACATTTTTTTTCTTTACAATCATTTTACAATGGCGTCATAAGATGTATTTAATGTTTATATTATTTATAATTTTTTAATAACACTTTAGTCATACTTATTCCACAAACATTGAAGTTTTTTATTAATCGATTCATAGTAATTACAGTGGTAAGAAAAGTATATAACTAATCAATTAAAAAAAAAATTATTTTATATACCGACGATCGCGGAGGAGACGTTGTCATTTTATTTTTGGTCAAAGAAGGTGTTATTTTATCTTGAGCTAAAAAGAGGCATAATTTTTTTCGAGCTAAAAAGAGGCGTTGTTTTTTAATTTTTTTTAATTTAATTTATTAATTTCTGTCGGATGGCCATCACATAATTAAATATGAAAAATTTTTTTTTAAGGACGCTACTCTTCAACTCAAAATGAAACGATATCTTTAATTAGCAAAAAATGAAATATTTTTTTCGCATTCTAACTTCAAAATCGCAACTTTTCTTTTTTTCGGTTCTCATTCGAAAAAAATCATTATTAACCTCTGGTGTAAAGGCTGTTTTACGAAACTCATTACAGCCCTCGCCTCCAGCCTTTACACCCCAGGTAAATAATGTACTATGCTTTAATTCAAAATGAAATGACAACTCTTTTAAATTAAAAATGCAATAACACCTCTCATCGATCAAAGATGAAATAACATCTTCGCAACCGTCAATATTCATTATAATGGAATTTTCAAAATACAAAGTAAATTGATAGTTTAATAGTATCAACTAGCGTATCTGTATTATTTAATTATCTTTTAAAGTATAACTTTTTAACTTTATTAAAATTTTAACGTTTATTTGATACTGTGAATATTTACAGCTTCAAAAAACTAGCTAGTTTAGGAGCTTCTAAACTGCAAAATTATTACCAAATACGTTGTTATAGAACCTGCCATCTGAAAAAAATAAACATTTTTAATTCTTTGAAAAGAGTACTTAATTGTTTTATCAACATTTCTTATTTCAGTACATACCGACATTAATAAAGATTCATCTATATTAAAGAGATTAAAAACTGAAAATTTTACACGTCTATGAAGTAAATAATTTGAAAATTGATTCAACTACAAATAAATTCAATATATTGTTAAGAATATTTTTAATTTAAATATATCATTTTTTTATATCATTTTTTAAAATATTTTCAAATATAAAAAAAATGATATAAATTTACCTGGATCATAATTTTTTGATTATTCAAACATCCTGAATATATGCTGATTATTTTTCCTGTTCGCTGACTCTATAAATCGGAAACAGAGTTATTAAAATACATGACATAATTTGTAACTGTAGAAAGTCAAAATATTTCACAAAAAGACTTTTATGCTGTAAGTTTTTGATTTTACTTGAAATACGAGAGCATAGAAAAAATATTATCGCTCAAAAAGATATTAGTAGTATAACAGTCTAATCTTGTTCGTCAAAATCATGTTAATAATCTTTCTTAAATCCATTATTCTTATATATTAAAACGTATTTACCTATAATGAAATAAGCTATAACATATGCCGAAAACATTAATTAGTTGAATTTTTAAGAGAAATGTACATTTAAACTTTTATTATTTTGAATTTTATAAGCAGAATATTTTCATCGTAAAATCTTTATAAAATTAGAAATATTTTGAAATCCGAGGGTTTATGATTACCGAAAACGGCACACGTAGGCCAGTCAAAACAGGGTTTCGATATGAGAAAAATTCTAGTAGGAAATGACAAGAGCGATCATTTAAAAGATAGTCCGTAGAAGTTTATTTACGTGTTTTGGACTAGCAATTCTCATTAATTGAGGTCTTCAGTGGCTCAATCAGTAGAATGATGGATTCGTAATCTCGAGATCCCGAGTTCGAATCCCGCTCTCGGCTAAATGATACAAGCGCCACTGTACGTTACATGTGCTTTGTTCACAAACACGCTGGAAACCTTCGTCATTAATTAGCATCGCAATGATAGCTGAAATATAGCGACGTTAAATAAAATTTTAAAAAACTCATTAATTCATTCATGCTAAAACGCGTTCTTTTTTGTTTTTTGCTAATAAAATAAAAACTACTTAAAGAATTGTTATGGTGGCAATAGAAAAATTGTAGAGGATTGAATCATCAAGAATAGACATTTTCTTTAAGTACTTTTCATTTTATAAGCAAAAAACAAAAACAACGTGTTTTTTGCACTATTGTGAGTTGCTAGTCTAAAACACATAAGTAAACATCTACGGACTATCTTTTAAATGATTGCACAGGTCGTTTCCTACTATGATTATTGTCAAAATATGACTTTTTTTTGCTCTATTGACTGGCCTAACGAAGTTTTATGGTAACTGGTTACATCGCGCATTTACTAAATAAATTATTAATTTGATACATCAATTAACTAATTACTAAATAAATCATTAATTCGATGTATCCAATTAATGATTTATTTAGTAAGTGCGCGAAAAAGGACCTTATGGAATTTAGCATGATGGTTGCTATTGACCCCTAATTAGGCATGTATATAAAATTTCTCCAACAGTTAAAAATAAATTTAACAAAGAACAGAATTAAAAATTAGCATGTGGTAAGCAATTAAACATATTATTTCATAATTTTGCTGAAAAATATGTTCATGTTTGAAAAAATTGCATAGTATATTTGGAAAAATTAAACATTTGATTTTATACCTCTATGACTGCAGCTGTAGTAGATCTTGTCAATACAATCAAAGATACAAGGTAATAAATAACATGACTTAAGCAGTGAACAACAATCATCGGAATACTTGGACCAGCGTATATAATAGGTTTAAAAATAAAAAAACAATATATTAGAAATGTTAGAAAAACGTTTAAAGTACAGACTAACATATGTGGTGAATAAAAACTTGATACATCATCAGATACTTGACTTGATAATTCGTATAATTCAAGTAATTGCATCAATTTATCTAACTTCATTTGAACTCCAGAATTCTGAACGGTATTAATTTCGATTATGCTGTTAAAATTCTTTGATATATTCATCAGATTACTATTTATAATTTTGAAGATGTGAATAAGCAATTGTAATACAATGCTGTACTGTAACATCATTGAATTGATGATAAAGCTAGCCCAGGTAATGCAGACAAAATGCATAAGAAGTCCAAAATTAGAAATTGGTATTGTAAATATCCAAATTGCTATAGTTATAAAATTAACAATGAAAATATTTTTCATTCTCTTTAAAGCAGATGCTGTTTTACCATCTATTTTTTTATTTGAATTCATCGATAGTTCATTAATTACATTAAGTTTGTTGGCAATCAAAATAGTTTCTGTTTGCCGGACACAATAAATAATTAAAATAAACATTGCAGCAAATATGGTGTATATTGTTTGTATAGTATCAATAATTTTATCATATCTTGATCTGCCACTGAAATCGCTAAATATTGCATAAATAACGCCATGGTAAGTAGAACTTAATAGTAAAGCAATTAAAAATATATTGTATAATATACCAATTTTGGAAGGAACAAAGAATGGACTTTGCCCTTTATTTGCTGTTATTGAATTAATATCATAACTAATTGTTGCTAGTCCAACCGATTTGAAAAAATAAAAAATAAATTTAAAAAATAAATTATGATAAGATGACCAACATTTCAGCATAATGGTTATCTTTTAATTTATCTTATCAACGTTTCATCTTTTAAGTTTTCAGTGTTTTTACAAAATTTAATGATAGAGCATCCTGCAAAAATAATTGATCAATTAGTTTTTTCAAAAAATGATTTTTAAGATAATATAAAAGTAGCTATAATAATTGTATAATTAGACAATATTAATGATTTTAATACACGATAAAGTAATAGTTTTAGTGATAATACATAATCTAAAATAAAATTTTAAATAAAAATTTAACGACTATCGATTACATATTTATAATCTTTATTTTGCATACGGAAATTGTTTAATATTAATATAAACAAAATTTAATTATATTGTCCTTATTCATAATAATATGTGTTTTGAAGTTTCATGACAAAAATTAAATTTTACAAGTTCAACAAAATATTCCATTTATTTAAATAATAAATTGATTATCTTTATAAACTCGTCGGGTGAGAAGGAAAAGGTCACAACTCAGACAAGTGCTGAAAAAAGTACCTACTCGATTTTGCCCATTAAAAAGTACTAACTCAACTTGGCAACAAAAAGGTTACATTTCGGCTTCGCTCATTTAATTTAAAATTTTAAATTTCTTCTCACCCAACGAACTGTACATATATAATTGCTATTAATTATTTGGAATAATAATTAATGTAAAATTATATTGATGATTTAATTATAATATATAGATTGGTTTAATTTTCCAAACAAACAAATCTATGAACTCATTCATTATGTTTATACAAAAAATGTCTCTGATCATCGACGGACGATAATGTCTAAATATACGATTATAGACAAATATATATATGTTATATTTTTATTATAAATAATATGCAAATTTTAATTTGAAGTGGTATAAATGTTAAGTAACCAAGACTATTATGAAATCTTACATGGAAAGAATCAATTTTGTTGGCACACCTAAAGTTGTTAGTTATTTGGTTACTGTAATAAAATATTCGGTTGTAGTAATCAAAAATTTTGTTCCTACAACAAAAGTAAATTGTTTTACGCTTATTGCTATAATAACCAAAGTTTTGGTGATCATAACCAAGTCATATTCAACTATTGATTTTAGTTGTGCTAACCAAATTTTTTCGTTGCTACAAGCAAAGATTTGGATTTTCCAAAAATAGTTTTTCTGTGGATTATTGAATGTTTTAATGAAAAGTTCATGTTAAAAAATTTTAAATATAATGAAATAATTACAATTTTGTTAACACAATTAAAAATAATATTGCAGTATTTTTGAAAATGATTTATTGAACTACGTGTAAGAAAAAAACATTTAACTTTTGATTTGGCTATAGTATGATAGTATCAGAAGAATAAAATCAGTTTGCACAAAAACATATACACACAAACAATAAAAATTACCATATGATTTTCCCTGATTCGCATGAAACATTTAAATATATGTGTAACAATTTTTACTGTATTAATGAAAATTCATAAAATACTTTGATTTTTTCCATTTTATTAAATAGATATAGAAACTATGAATCACAAACAGTAGTATTCGTTATACTGTATCTAAAACTTTAATAGGTTGCTTTCATACGAAATACTAACGATTTATAAAATAATATATTTCAAGTGTACATTTTTTTTATAATTATGTTACAGTAGCTTCATAAAGATGTATTTAAAAGTTTACATTATTTATAATTTTTTAATGACGCTGTAATCATTTTTTTTCCACTGACATTGAAGGTTTTTATTAATCGATGAATATAAATTTTTATTTGTGATAAGAAACTTAGTCATGAAGAGAAAATTACATGATATATTGACGGTTGCGGAAAAGGTGTCATTTCATTTTTTGTCGAAGGGAGGTGTTATTTTATTTTAAGCTGAAAAGAAGCGTCATTTCATTTTGAGTTGAAAAAATTTCATTTTTAGCTAAAAAAAGTATCATTTCTTAATTCATTTTAATTTTGTAATTAATTAATTTTTTTAGATATGGCATATAATTAAATTAAAAAAAGTTTTTTTTTTAAATAATACTTTTTTTAACTAGAAATAAAATGCCTTCTCTCTTGCCAAAAATGAAATAACATCTTCCTTTAATTCAAAATGAAATGACATCTTCTTTCCCGCAACCGTCAATATCTATTATTATAATGAAATTTTTAAAATCCTTCGTTAAAAATAGACAAATTAAAAATGGCTAATCGTCAGTTTTTGACTATTTTTACATGATAAATGTTTAGCCTATATATTAACAGTAGACAAAAACATAATTATTGCTTTAGTTACCAACATATTAATGAAACAATATTCAAGATACTGCACAATTCTAAAAATATATTGGCAACTGTCTTCCAATATAGCCAATATTTATATTTATAAATCTGTAGACCTTAATCCACGTTGCTCTCACATATTGCAAATAGAATTGCCCATATATTTGCGCATAAAAAACGAGAGTGTTGACAATATATTGTCAATAAACAAATCAAAATCGTTAATGCCTCTATTCGCTGGGAGCGTTTATGATTATTATTAGTCACGTGATATGTCCCCAAAATTTTTAGGACGTTTTCTATTGAGTTGAATACAGACTGCATTATAATTTAATATTTCGCTGAAAGTAATAAATTATTGATGTCAAATTGTGAAGAAGATAATTAAATATTTGAATATTTATTTATTTTTATTTGCAATAATTGCAATTAATAATCCTAAATCAATGTGAATTGAAATAATCATAAGATAATGGGATTATGTTATCGTTAGAGTAACGAAGATAGATGCTTGCGTCTATCTTCGTCGGTCAGAGTGAATACGTTTTCATGAAACATATGATCAGATTCATATACACTTAAGTATAAGTAAAAGTGAGGTTGACCGACTCTATACTTTTGATTACATTAATCTATTGAATTATTTGATTCCAATTACTTTTTAATATGGAAAATAAAAAGAACTTTACTTTACTATTAATCTACGTGTTTTTACAATCGATTATACAGTAAAAACCGTCATATGGCATTATTTTAAAATCTTTCCATTTACCTAATATACAAAACGTCCTATTTTTTTTTTGACATGTTGCCACCATGAGAAGAACAGTCGACTTACATACCCACACTATGTAAACTCTCGGTGCGAATATTTATACCCTACTTTATTTTTACGAAAGTGAGGATACATTTTTAAGGTGGATATATATTTCATTCAGAATATAATTAGAAAATTATTTTTAATTAGTTTTTTCATAAATTTTATAAATCAAACATACAAATATGTCAGAAAGAGATACTTTCGGGTGTAGAGAAAAGTGATTTCATAAAAATTGCAACCCTAGTCGTGCAGATATTAATAATTAAAAGAGAGATTAGTTCACATTGTGGCTTAGAAAATTTCAGAGGCAGTCATTGATGAAATTTGAGTGATAGCGCTTACAGTTCAAACGTAAATTACAATTGTTTATTAATAACCTATGTAATTTAAAAAAAAAATTTTTACTCTCTAACCCATATATAATTGTGTTCACTTATTTTTTTTTATTTAACGTCGCAGTGTTTATCCTATTATTGCGATGCTAATTAGTGACGGAGATTTCAAAGTGTTTGTGAATAAAGCACGTGTATCCTATACAGTGGTGTTAGTATAAATCGTCCGAGAGCGGAATTCGAACTTGGGACCTCTAGATTACGAATCCATCGTTCTACCGAATGAGACCTCTTGTATTGACTTATATTTCATTATTTTAATTTATAGATTGATTTCAAGTTTTATAAAGTTTAAAAAAAAAATAATTATAGGACAATATTAGACGCAGTTTTGTTTATCATATCATCATCGTCTATAATAGTATTTTTTGCCATTCTAACCCCAAAATCGCCACTTCGTTGCTCTTTCTTGGCTCTCATGGCAAAAAATACGGTTTGCAACTGGTATGAAAAGGCTTTTCTACGAAACTCGTTACGACCCTCGCCTTCGGCTCAGGCCGTAAACTTCTCGTTTCGTAAATAAAGCCTTTTCATACCCGTTGCAAAATGTACTATTGTGTAACTAGTGTGCGAAATAAGGGATTTGTGCACGAGTGAGAATTTGTCGCCCGAGCGAAGCGAGGGCGCCAAACTCTCACGAGTGCCAAATCCCTTGAGCGCACGTATTACATATACTATTTTTTGACTCAAGCTGCGCGAAATTCGATGCGTAAATCGATTATTTTGAACATAAGAATTTGCATTGGTATTGTATATAATACTTTGATATCGAAAGAGTCAACTATTTATAATAATAATTTGCAGTGATTCGGTGTAAGAAGGAAGGGGGGGGGGGCTCCGGGGCTTGGGGGGTGGAGCCCCCGCCTCCAAAAAATAAATAATAATTCTTAAAAAAAAAAAAACACAATTTATAAAACAATTAAATTTATATTCCATGAAAATATATTAGATCTCAATACTAAAAGATTATTCACATAACTATAAAATAAAGGTGAAAATTATTTTCAACTTCGCCCATCGATCCATCGACCTACAAAAAATAAATTATGTTATTTTAATTTTAATTTTTTTCGCACCCCTTGAATTCATTTTGCACAAGCTGAATTCATTTTGCGCACGCTGAATCTATTTTGTGCACGCTCAATCTATTTTGCGCACGCTCAATCATTTTGCGCACGTTCAACTTATAGCGTGTCTAAATATAATATTTTGCGTATGCTACAGAGGCAAGAGAAATCGAATTTCGCGCACAGAGTGTCAAAAAATAACTTGTAATTTATGAGGTAGGTTAATAATAATAACTAGCATAACTGTATTACTTAATAATCTTTTAAGGTGTATTTTAATAATTTATTTTTATTTAAATATTGATGATTGTTTTATTCTGCAAATATTTTATAGTTCTAATGAACTAGCTTCTGAACTGCATAATTATTACCAAATACGTTGTTATTGAACCTACCATCTGAAAAACGTTTTTAATGCTTTAAATAAGTACTTAATTGTTTAATGAATATTTCTTGTTCTAATACATACCGACATTATTAACCGTTCGTCTATATCGAAGAGATTATAAACTGAAAATTTTACACTTCTGTGCAGTAAATAATTCGAAAATTGGTTCAACTGAAAATATGTACAATATATCATAACTATTTTTTACTATTTTATTGTAGAAGAAATGATATAAATTTACCTGGATCATAATTTGTTGATTATTCAAATACCCTGAATATATGTTGATTATTTTTCCTGTTTGCTTACTCTAAAATTCGGAACAGAATCATTTGTTAATATATTTCAAAAAAGCCTTTTATGCAGTATGTTCATGATTTTGTTCGAAGTATGAGAACATAGAAAAACAGTCTAATCTTATTCGTGAGAATTATGTTAATAAATAATTATGATTGATACGGTGTTTCTTCAAGCCATTATTTTTTGTATAACAATGTTTTTATTAAATCGATTATTAAAATAAGCTTGAAAAAATATTAAAATTTTAATTTAGAGATATATACATATCAGCTTTTATGATTCTAAATTTCATAAACAGAATGTATTTATCATAAAAATTTTAATTCACTTAGAAATATGTTTGAATCCTATGATAACCAAAATACAATACTCAAGGATTTTTAACGATCAAAAATTTTTATGATAAATTTGAAATTAATAATTTCTGTAATAAATGTTTGAAAGATGATCTTAAAGGGTTTAACATATCGGTCGGTTTAGACCCCCATTTATACAAGAAAAACAAGTTCATAGCATTTTTTTTTTTTTTTTTTTTTTTTTTTTTTTTTTTTTTTTATATCCACGGGCATTACTGCCTCTTTTAACACAGAAATTCATTTTTTTTTTTTTTTTTTTAATACAACGCAGTTTGACGTATTATTTTTAAAAAATTATCATTTGATTTTATACCTCTGTGGCTGCAGCTGTGGTAGATCTTGTCAATATAATCAAAGATACGAAGTAATAAATAATATGACTTGAGCAGTGAACGATAGTTGGCCATCGTATATTTGGACCACCATATACAATAGGTTTGATAATATAAAAACTATACATTAGAAATGTAAAAAATATGTTCAAAGTACAGACCAACATTTGCGATGAATAAAAATTTGATATATCATCAGATACTTGACTTGACAATTCGTATAATTCACGTAATTGCATCAATTTATCTAACTTCATATGAGCTTCATGATTTTGAAGGCAACTGACTTTCGTTATACAATCAAAATTCTTTAATATATCCATTAGATTAGAATTTACAATTTTAAAGATGTGAATAAGCAATTGTAAAATAACACTATATTGTACCATCATTGAATTGATGATAAAGTTGAAAAAAGTAACGCAGACGAAGTACATAAAAAGTCCAATAATAGAGATTGGTATTGTGAATATCCAAATTGGTGTAATTATAAGATTAACAATAAAAATATATTTCATTCTCTTTATAGCTGATTCTGTTTTACCATCTATTTTTTTATTTAAATTCAAAGATAATTCATTAATTGCGTTCAGTTTATTGGCAATCATAATAGTTTCTTCTTGACGGATACAATAAATAATTAAAATAAATATTGAAGTAAATATGGTGTATATTGTTTGAATAGTATCAATAGCTTTATCAAACTGTTTTCTACTACTGAAATTGCTAAATAATGCATAAGTAACAGGTTGGTAAGTACAAATTAGGATCAAAATCATTAAAAATATATTGTATAATATACCAATTCTGGAACGAATAAAGAGCGAACTTTGCACTTTACTCATTATTATTGTATCAATGTCATAACTCATTGTGGCTAATCCAACCGATTTGAAAAAATAAAATATACATTTTGAAATCAAAGTATCATAAGATGATGCAATTTTCAACATGATGATTATCTTTCTATTTATTTTATTAACGTTTTCTTCTTCAAGTTTTCAGTCTTTTTGGAAAAATTAATGATAATGCATCCTGTAAAAAGAGTCAATTAGCTTTTCCAAAAAATATTTAAAAAATAATATGATATTGATTATTTAAATGATATAAAAGTAACTATAGCGATCGCACAATTAGACATATAAATAATATGAATGATTTGAATCTAAATATAATATTGTAATCGTTTCAATGCTTAATTATTATATATTGATTATTTACAGTTTGGATGCACTTTTGAAACAACATTAAATGGAGTAATCTCACTTTTCAATGTTCCAATAAAAAATTATTATATCTTTATAAAATTAAAATTATTTAAATGTTAAAAATATTAAAAAGTATTAAATTCATTTGATGTGATAAAAAAACATAAATAGCATGTTTGAGAATGATGCTATTAACTGA
Organism: Anastatus disparis; assembly: GCA_017163975.1. NCBI lineage: Eukaryota > Metazoa > Arthropoda > Insecta > Hymenoptera > Eupelmidae > Anastatus > Anastatus disparis. Next base: position 843,726 of record JAFFSR010000264.1, on the reverse strand, counting down.
ATATGAAAAAGTACATTCAACCATTGATTTAGCTATGATATGAAAGAAGTATAACAATCAAATTAGTTTGCACTATATACACATACAAAATGTGAAAATTACCGTATAATTTTCTCTTATTTGTATGAAATACTTACTATGTATACGCAATAATTTTTATAATAAGTAAAATATTTTCTTTAATTTTTTGAATTTCATTAAATGAATAGATGTTGAAAGTATGAATCAGAAACAGTATGGTATTCATTATACTATATCTAAAACTTAAATAGGTCGCTTTCATGTGAAATACTAACGATTTATAAAATAAGTATATTTCAAGTGCACAGTTCTTCATTATAATCATGTTACAATAGCGTCATAGAGATGTATTTAAGATTTACATTATTCACAATTTTTTAATGACACTGTAGTCATACTTGTTTCACTGCCATTGGAGTTTTTTTTATTAATCAATATGCATGAAATTTTATTTCATAGCAATTACAGTGATAAGAAAATCAAGTCCTAAAGGGAAATTATATGATGTATTTTTTATTATAAATCAATTATTTCAAATTTTTAAAATACTAGTCGTATGATTACGAAATATTAAAGATGAGTGTCCTTTCAAATTTTAAAAATAATTATAGTATGAATTGAATACAATCATTTTTAGGTAGCATGAGTGTGAAACTATTATTCAAATTAATATTTTTCCAAAAAAATACTTTTTTTATTACTAAATTTTGTATTACTTGAATTTAGCAAAAAACTATTTATAAATCTTATTTATTTTCTATACTATATGTAATTGTGCAGATGCAAATTTTTGTGGTAATTGAAGCATATAATTAAACATAATTCATCTTATATGGAAATACAACAATTTTTTATTCGAATATTGAAAAGTAAGATTACTCTAATTAACATCATTTAAAAATGTGAATTTACAGAATCAAATTTTTTTTCAAAATTATCTTTTTATTAAATTTTTTAAATATGTTTCATTCACAATTTGTATATAATTTAAGTGTTAATAATTTTATTAACTCGACACTTATACTAGTAAATAAAAATTTAAATATTATTTATAAAAATATAGTAAGAATTGTTATGAATATCTATAATCCTTATATTTAAATTTGTATCCGCTGATGAAACAAGACACTTTTTTACATAATTATAGTAACAATTATGACGAGTAGATTCTTGCTATTAATTAAAAAAGTTATTACGCATCATAATTTTATCATCAATAATTATTGATTAATTATTAAATGAAAATCAATAATTTTAATTATTAATTAATTTAAACAATTGACAAATATTGTTAAATTTTTTAAATTCAATTATTGTTATAAAAATTTTAAGCCTTAATGTTATAAATTTACAATGTAACAATAATTGTGTTTAATTGTTAATAATCTTAATATTAAACTATAGCCATATCCAAAGTAACAGTAATCGATATGTAATCAATAGTTTTCAAACCAACTTCAATTTCTTTAAAGATTATGCATTATTATCCAAAATTATTACTTATTCTAGCTTACAAATCACTAGTATTGTATAATTATACAATTGATGGTTTTACATTATTTAAATTATCAATATCATATTATTTAAAAAATCTCTTTTTAAAAAGTTTCTAACGAAAACTAGCTTGTCAGTTACAATATTGAATTTTCATCAGTAATATTTTCTCAACATTTATCACTTTAAAAAAGATAAACTCTTTTTTGTTTTGTACCAATTAAATTACTTATTTTTATGAAAGTTAACTTTTTAAAAATCTGATCAATTTTCACAGAAATTATTACATTTTTCATAGAAACACTGAAAACATAAAAAATAAAATGTTAAAAAGAAAAATAGAAAGATAATCAATATGCGGAAATTTTTTTTGTCTTATGATACTTTAATTTCAAAATGTATATTTTATTTTTTCAAATTGGTTGGAATAGCCACAATGAGTTATGAAGTTAATTCAATAATAATGAATAAAGTGCAAAGTCCGTTATTTATTCGTTCCAGAATTGGCATAATTTACAATATGTTTTTAGTGACGTTAATGTTAATTTATTCTTACATTGCTGTTCCTTATGCATTATTTGATGATTTTGGTGGTAGAACAAAATTTGATAAAGCTATTGATACTATTCAAACAGTATATGCCATATTTACTACCATATTTATTTTAATTATTTATTGCACCCGTCAAGAAGAAACTATTTCAATTGCGAATAAACTTAGTGCGATTAATGAATTATCAATGATTTTGAATAAAAAAATAGATAGAAAGACAGAATCTGCTTTAAAGAGAATGAAATATATTTTCATTGCTAATTTCATAACTACACCAATTTGGGTATTGACAACTCCAACTTTTAATTTTAAACTTCTTATCTATTTCGCCTGCGTTACTTCGGGCAACTTTATCATCAATTCAATGATGGTACAATACAGCGTTGTATTACAGTTGCTTATTCACATCTTCAAAATTATAAATTCTAATCTAATAGAGATATCGAAGAACTTCAGTTCCATAGCCGAAGTTAATATCCTTCAAGATCATGGAATTCAAATAAAGTTAGATAAATTAATGCAATTACGTGAATTGTATGAATTATCAAGCCAAGTATCTGGTGATATATCAAGCTTTTATTCACCACAAATGTTAGTCTGTACAATGAACGTTTTTCTAACATTTCTTATATATTGCTTTTATATTATTAAACCTATTCTATACGCTGATCCAGATATAACGACAATTCTGGTCGCTCATTGCGCAAGTCATGTTATTTATTACCTTGTATCTTTGATTATATTGACAAGATCCACTACAGCTACAGCTATAGAGGTACGAAATCAAATGGCTAATTTTTTAGATTTACGTATTTATTTATTTTAATATTAACGTATTTTTGAACGAAATTATGAAATGACAAAGTTTAGTTTCTAAATATAAACTATTTATGAATTCTTTATTTTTCTATGCTATTGAACAATTTGATTTAACTGTGAAAAAAAACTTACATATACTATCTCAACTGAAGGCTTATGGCTAACAACATTTTCAATTTCTATAAAAAATCAATAATTCAAGTTCACCGGTTACTATAAAAATTTTTGGTCGAAAAAACTTTGTATTCTGTATTTTGGTTACCATAGACTTTCGAATCCAAAAATATTTCTAAATTAGTTAAAATTTTTATGATGAGTACATATCACTTGCAAAATATAGAATCATAAAAGCTTATACTTACAGCTTTTTGAATTATCAAACTGATTGATGATTATCTTATATATGACTTTTAGCCAAGTTAATTTTAAAATAAATTTTAGTATAAATAATAATGTAAAAACTGTACGAATTGAATCAAAATAATTAATAAATCTTTCATATCTTTAATGAGATTGAACTATTATAATCTTTTTGAGTGCTTAAATTATTTTAAAATTTTCATAATTCAAGTAAAATTGAGAATTTATGTCATGCATTTGAATAATTGTTTTTCATTTATAGAGTAAGCGAACAGGAGAAATAATCAACATATGTTTAGGATGTTTGAATGATGAACAAATTGTGATTCAGGTGAATTTAAATTTTTTTACAACAAAATAGTAGAAAATATTTATAAAGATATATTTTATATATTTTCAGTTGAATCAATTTTCAAATTATTTACTCCATAGAAGTGTAAAATTTTCAGTTTTTAATCTCTTCAACATAGATGAATCTTTACTGATGTCGGTAAGTATTAAAATAAAAAATATTTATGAAATAATGAAGTAATTATTTAAAGCATTAAAAATATTTATTTTTATAGATTGCAGGTTCAATAACAACATATTTGGTAATAATTTTACAGTTCAGAGATTAATTTGTTGGAGCTATAAATAGATATTCAAATAAAAGGTTACCAAAATAGTTAAAATATTTACATTATTAAGCAATCATTAAAATTTTAATAAAACTAAAATAGTCGTAAAATATTTTAAAAGAAAATAATACAGATATGTTAATCATTGTTACTAATTTATTTTATAAATCATAAGTTATATTGTAAAAGCTGATGATATGATTAATAAAAATGCATTTACAATAGTTTTATAATATTTTAAAAATATTAGTAATTCTATGCTCATTCTGTCCACTTTACAATGTAAATTTTTTATTTTAATATAATTTATTACAGTATTAAAATTTTTTATTCAAACTAACGTCTTTTAGTTTTAATTTTTTACATTAACATCTTACAAGTTAAAAAATTTTTGAAACATTAAATTATATAAATTTGTTCTTGCTGACCAAATAAATTGCACTGAATACTCCTATTACTCACGAACTTTACCATTATTATTAAAGCATTAAGCCTTGTATCAAATTTTATATCAAGAACGTGTAATCCCCAAACAGCATCAAATTTTCAAAAAGCTTTCCAACGAAACATTCAAGGAACATTTCAATGTAAGTTTCCGGCAAACTTTCCGTAAGCTAAATGAAAGTAAGATTACTTTGGAATCTTTCTCAGAAGCTTGCTTGATATTTCACAGAAGCTTGCGTGGAATATTAAAATTATAGAAGAATGGATATCACGCACAACCTACCAGAAAGTTTATAGAAAGATTCCATACCGTTACATGAATATACCTGGGAAAATCACCTGTAATCTTGTAGAAAACTTTCAATAAGATTTCATGTTAGATTCTACTGAATCTTCCTAGACTTTTATGATAGATTACAGTAAGAAATTTGAAAAGCTTCGTGAAAAGTTACCGAATATCTAGCGTAGAAGGTTCCCTGTATTCTAGTTAAAAAAAATTTGATGGTTTTCACTTCATTCGGCACTTGGCCGGCCTCAGAATATCCTCCACACCTTTATTTATTCTTCCATTTATTTTTTCTTTCTTTTACCTGTCCTTATCTTTAACCCCACCTCATTCCACATTCGCCCGGGGTAATGCCCGTGGGGAGGGGAAAACCAATTGGTAAACCCAATGGGATAAATCCTGGGAAATCCCTCTCCGGAATAGGTCAGTCTATATAGTAAATTCGGTATTAGGTACCCTTGTATAAGAATACCTACACTGTATTTGCCACATCTTCCGTTCACATTGTCAGGTCGTTAGCACGTCCGAGCGACCGTCATATAAAGCAAGTCCGAATTGAACGCCCGGTTCTTGAGCGGTCACCCACCCAAGTACCGGATGTGGCCAATGCTGCTTAACTTTGCAGATCGCCTGGCGCGCACTAAACCCGTCGGTTAACCTCCCGGCAACCGGCACCAAATCGAAAAGCGTGTATTTGAATAGGGAACTGAACGAGTTAAGCTGCTCGAAAGCTAAATGAAAATTTCATTTAGGTTACATTGGAATCTTCATCGGAAGTTTTCTGAAAATTTCACGGATTTATTTTAAATATTTTTATTAATTTTCTTTTGTTTTTTTTATTTAATCTTAAAAATGTCATGTCGCAAAAGAAAGGATCAAAGCAAGTCTTTACGACAAATTAAAAGGCAGACGAAACATGAAACAGAATCAGAGGTGCAAGAATCTATAGCTACGGTTATTGCCTTTAAAGATGTCAGTGCTACTGAAAACGCATTTGAATCATTAGAAAGTATGATTAATGAAGATTTTAAAAGATTATTTTTAGAATAGAATAACTTGATGTCAGCACATCTACCTACAGCACACGTATGATATTAGTTGTCCAAAAGAATAATCGAGTAATGATGAAATAAGCGTTGTCAGTGACCAAATTATAAAGTATATAGATATATTTATAATGAGGAACCTGTAAGTCTTGAAGATAAAAAAGATAATAATAGATACAGTAACAGTAAAGGTTGATTCTATTCTAGACTCTGAAAACGAAGATTATATGGATATAGTCCTAAATGATCATTATTTAAATTAAAATTAAATATGTGATAATGAATTAAAAAAGGAATAATTCTATATTTTTAATATTTATCCAAAGCGCTTCTAAAGTCATAACAGCGACTGTAAGTTATTAGGACGGTTGTCTCTAGGATCTTACATCAACTTGTCTTGGGTAAAGTAACTTTAAATGCTTGAGAAATATCGGCCGCAAAATTAGAGCAGTGCTAAGATCTTGGGTACATTTGGCATCAGATTATCCAAATAGTTATATACATAGTAATGTCTTAGATGGAGGACTGGGCATACCATCTTTAAGGTGGACTCTACCGCTTGATAGAAGAAACAAACTAAGAAGATTGCTTGGCTCAAGTTTTATTACGGGTGAAAGATCTCAGAACTATTTTTTACAACAAATTGAGGCAGTAAACATTCAACTTAAGATAAATAGAACTAAAAACATAGTTTCAAGAAAAATAACAGACTCGTTCGGGACCAATCTACATCATAGGACAGCCGATAGTAAGGCTCTACAAAAATCTCGATTTATTAGAGGCCAGCACTAATGGGACATGGATAGTATGAGATTTCTAGGAGAAAAAGATTTTGTCCGATCTTACAAAGCGAGGATTAAGAGTCGGCCGTATCGCTCTGTCCTTGTCTAATCTAAATTTTCGTTATAATAAATAAATTAAATATTTATATACAAATAAAAGGGGTGAGCACAATAGCGCAAAAGACGAGCAAACGATTCTATTTTATGAAAAAATATGAAATTTTCATTATTTTTCAAGTAAAGTACCAAACGGAAAAAATGAGGTTGAGTTTGACTGTGTTTTCCGTTTCATACTTTACTTGAAAAATAATGAAAATTTCATATTTTTTCATAAAATAGAATCGTTTGCTCGTCTTTTGCGCTATTGCGCTCACCCCTTAAATTTGTATATAAATATTTAATTTATTTATTATAACGAAAATTTAGATTAGATAAGACAGAGCGATACGGCCGACTCTTAAGGTGGTTCGTGCGACTAATGTGTTTTTTCAAGATATTCTTGAAATTGTAGGTATAGTTCAATGAAGGCAATGTAAATATCATATTAAAATTTCAGAACATTTCATCGTTTCGTTTTTGATTAATCGATGTTCAAAGTTTTACAAATTACATTGGAAGTATATCTATATATATTGGAATTTTTACATTTCGCAGCTGTTAATCGCAATATCTCATAAACTACATTCAAATTGTAATTGAAAATTTAAACATATATAAAGGAACTAATAATAAACATTTTCCAACAAGATTTACGTAAATTCATCGTTTTATTAAAGAGATAAAGTGTTTTGAAAATGTAATTATTAGATAAACGATGCATATTTCGTTCACATTTACGTTGCTACGCATGCGCAACTGGATCATGTGAGCGCTATCTCTTTCTCTCACAGCTAGCTTTCTCTCTCTTACTGCACGAACCACCTTAATGCACTACTTACACAGTTGAGAACATCAAAAGGATAAAATAAGAGAAATACTGTCGTGCCGGTTGTGGATGCGTGGAGACCCTAAACCATGTGGTTCAGATTTGTCATCGGTCTCAAGGTCCTAGAATAAAGAGGCAAGAATCAGTGCTTAAAGCAATAGAAAAGAATTTATCTAGTAGTGAATTTAGAATTGGCAAAGAGTCGAAGATTCTCATGTCCAAAGGCCTTCGGAAGCCGGATATCGTCGCGACCATTGGAAGAGTATCATTTGTGATAGATGCTCAGGTTGTTGGTAATGGATGAAATCTTGATGATGCTAACGAAAGAAAGCGAAATAATTATGACAACCATTCCATGTTGGATCACATAAGATCAGCCAAAAAGTGAACGGACGTCTTTGTTATAATAGCAGCTTTAAATAAGCGCGGAGTTTGGAACATCGCATGCGGAACTTATTCTCAGAGTCAACTGAAGGACGGAGCGGACGAAAATAATATCTTCAAGAGTATTAATCAGAAGCCTAACAGCCTGGCATCAGTTTAACTCAACGATCAGTGTAAGGATAAGAATAGGAATAGAATGAGATCTAAGTAGAAGAAATTAAATCTATCTCTGTCCTTGTACAAATAATGTCGTAAGCATGAGCAATGGCAGTTATTGTTATATGGGAGTTAAAAATGTTAGAAAAATTATTGCATATCACATCTCATAGATGTACGATTTTTTCCTATAAATTTATTCATTAATATTGATGAATTCCTTGAATAGGATAGTCATCTGACAAAGATTTATGGTCAATTCTAACCAACGATTATGATCGCGAAATCGTGTATATTATAGGTGTTTTTCATGGAGCAAAGAAGCCTGAAAATCCTAACTTTTTTTCAAAACAACTTGTTGATGAAACCAAAATATTAAAATATATAGGGTTAAAGCACAATGGAAAACTATATACTGTAAAAATAAATGGATTTAACTTAGACTCTTCAGGTAAATCTTTTGTATTATATTTGAAATACCACAGTGGGTATAGTAGCTGTCGCAAATTTAAAATAGAATACGATTATTACAATTGCGTTTGCTTTCCATTGCCGAATAAGCAGAGCTTGCTAAAATATTGCAATATTATTTTAAGGTCGGATCACACTAGTAACTATATTTTTAATGAATTACCCTACGTTATGTTGGTGTCAGATTTATCGATTGATAGTATGCATGCAGATTACTCACGTGACAATTAATTAGATACTGGCCAGATTTAAAGGTAGAAACAATAAAAATTATAAGCTTTGGAATCAAATTTATATCAAAGGCTCTCGAAAGTTTAAAATATGTTTTGCCAGATGACTAACAGATGATATAGATCGTTAAGTTACTGGAAACAATAGAAGGCCACGAAGTCCAGCTGCTTTTTACTTTAATTAGAGTCCTTACTTTTACAAAATAATCTAAAATTTGATGTACACATTAATTTTTTAAGTTTGCGAGGACGCTTTATACGAATTTGGGATTAAAATTCAAAATAGAGGCCGAAGATTTGGGTACTTTCGTAAAAGTATTTACTTCTTATGATGGAAATGATTTTAGGTTCATCATTTTGCGATTCTAGTTTAAAACAGCAGCTAAAGCTTGGCTCTTTTAAGCTGCTCTATTCTTAGCGTGAGAAATGACGTCGCATAGCGGCACGGAGTCGATACTATTACGTTTAGTAGCCCGTATGCTACATGGTAAGTTTAAATGTACAGATTTAATGTTCGTCACAACCTCAAACTGTCGATATCGATTGAATAGTTTTTATAATATAGTGCATAAAAGTTGTGAAATTTTCTAGCGTTTGTAATTGAAAAAGTATAATTCAGAGGGTTATTTGTAATAACCCTTAGAATAACAAAAGTTTAAAAGACGCAGGTATATCTAATTTAACTTTATGACCATTTACAAATTTTAAAACTGTTTAGGGTTTTACGAAAACTAATTTTGACTCAATAAAATTCAAATTTTTAAAACAATTAAGAATTGGAAATACAGTAATGTCAAAGAGAGTGCATTGCATTTGGATTTCAGATTTTAGGATATTTTTTCTTAAGTAAAATCATGAAAAAAGCCGCATCCATTCGGTCCAACGCTCGATTTTTTCAGAATTATGAGCAGTTTTGTCTGTTTTGTTAAAAAATTTGCATAGGCTTTATAGATATACAGTTTTTAAATTATTTATTCTATAAGATTTTCACTAATTGCAGCTTAAAATTCAGGTTTATACCTTTCGATTAAAAAAAAAACGTGTTCAAAAAGCTCAAGTTGTTCAAAAGTTATGAAGGCATGAAAATTAAAATGTAATTCAGACTGAAATGCAGCATTTATTTTCTATGGACATTTTCAGCTAAATATTTGCTCTATTTTTATTTCCTTATAAATTTTAAACAAATTAAGTTTTTTGAACACGTTTTTTTTTAATCGAAAGATTTTAATCTCAACATATAATTATTGGATACCTTATAGAATAAGTAGTTCAATAACTGTACATCTATAAAGAAGATGCAAATTTTTTAACAAAACAGACAAAACTGGTCATAACTCTGAAAAAATTGAGCGTTGGACCGAATGAATGTGGCTTTTATCATGATTTTATGTAGGAAAAAAATATTTCAAAGTTAAAAAAAATCTGAGACCTGAATGCAATGCACTCACCTTGTTAGTACAAGCTAAGTAATATAGTCTGATATACTATCTTGGTTAATTTGTATGATTGAATTTAGATTATAAAAATTATAAATATATATTATTATAAATTTACAATGTAACAATCATGCAATTTACTTGTTAATAATCTTAATATTAATTGATTATCATATCTAAAATGAGAGTAATCGATTATCATATAGGTAACTACAATTTTGTTTAAAAAATACGTATTCAAAATTACTACTTTATCCTGTACACAAACCATTATCATTATCAAATCATACGATTGTTATCAATACCGTATTATTTAAAAATGCACTTTTTATAAAATATCTGCAACTATAACTTGCTTGTTAGTTAAAAAATCGAATTGTACTCAGTAATATTTCCATAAAGTTTATCACTCTAGTATATAAAAACTCAACTTTTGTTTCTGTCAAATTGTTCATTAACGTTTTTATGGAAGTAAGTTAAACTATTAGAATGTGATGGATGTAATAGATTAATTATTTTAACAGAAAACATCTTTTTTCTAGAAACTCTCAAACTAACCAGATAAAATGTTAAAAAAGAAAACACAAAGATAATCATTATGGTTAAATTTATGTCGTTTTATAATACTTTAATATTGAAATGTATATTTTATTTTTTCAAATTGGTTGGATTAGCCACGTTAAGTTATGACATTGATGTAATAATAGTGCAAAAAGTGAAAAGTTCATTGTTTATTCGTTCTAAAATTGGTATATTATACAATACATTTTTAATGACATTAATATCAATTTCTACGTACCATGCTGTTAATTTTGCATTAAATGCTGATTTTGCTGGCAGAACAAAATTTGATAAAGCAATTGATACTATTCAAACGGTATATGCCATATTTACTACAATATTTATTTTAATTATTTATTGCGCTCGCCAAGAAGAAACTATTTCAATTGCGAATAAACTTAGTGCGATTAATGAATTATCAATGATTTTGAATAAAAAAATAGATGGAAAGACAGAATCTGCTTTGAAGAGAATAAAAAATATTTTCATTGCTAATTTTATAACTACAGTATTTTGGATATTTACAACTCCAATTTATAATTTTGATCTTCTTATGTATTGTATATGCATTACTTCAGGCAACTTTATCATCAATTCAATGATGGTACAATACAGCGTTATATTACAGTTGCTTATTCACATTTTCAAGATTATAAATTCTAATCTAATAGCTATATCGAAGAATTTGTACTTCATAACAGAAGTTGATTACCATCAAAATCATGGAGTTCAAATGAAATTAGATAAATTGATGCAATTACGAGAATTATATCAATTATCAAGTCAAGTATCTCGTGATATATCAAATTTTTATTCACCTCAAATGTTAGTCTGTACAATGAACATTTTTTTTACGTTTCTAATATACTGTTATTATATTATTAAACCTATTGTACAAGGTGATCCAGATATAACGATAATCGTTGTTGTTCATTGTGCAAGTCAAGTCATGTTTTTCCTTATATCTTTGATTATATTGACAAGATCTACAACAGCTACAGCTATTGAGGTACAAAATAAAATAACAAATTTTTTCCAGTAAATTAGCTTTTAGAGCATTTAAGAGCAGTTCAAATATATCTATCCTTTTCTAACCAAAGAATTGATTTTTTTACAAAAAATTAATAATTTTAACAAAAAATAAAGAGAAAGCCGCATCTTGTATAAAAATAGCAATATTTTCTTTGATGAGAAAATAGTACATTTCGTAACGGTTATGAAAAGGCTTTATTTACGAAATGAGAAGTTTACAGCTCGAGCCGAAGGCGAGGGTCGTAACGAGTTTCGTAAAAAAGCCTTTTCATACCAGTTGTGAAACGTATTTTTTGTCATGAGAGCTAAGAAAGAGCAACGAAGTTGTGGTTTTAGGGTTAGAATGGAAAAAAATTTATTCTGCTGCTTCGTTTTCAAGAAAACCTTGAAAAATTTAAGGCATAGAAGTTACAGTAAATAATTTGGGTTTTCAAAGTTTCCTTGAAAACAATGCAATTAAAATAATTCTTCCTCATCAAAGAAAATTTTGCTTTTTGTGATGCGAGATGCGGCTTTCTCTTTACTTTTCGTTAAAATTATTAGTTTTTGCAAAATATTAATTCTCTGATTAGAAAAGGACAGGAATATGTGGGCTTCTCTTAAAACATATTTAAGTTGTAACAATTTATGTCATGCCTTTGAATTTTGATTCGTAGAGTAAACGAACAGGAGAAATAATCAACGTATGTTTAGGATGTTTGAAGGAACAACAAGTTGTTATTCAGGTAGAATTATATTCTTTTCTCTATAATAAAATAATAAAAACTATTTATAATAATATATTGTAAATATTTTTAGTTGAATCAATTTTCAAATTATCTTCTACACAGGAGTGTAAAATTTTCAGTTTTTAATCTTTTTGATATAGATGAATCTCTATTGATGTCGGTACGTATTAAAATAAGAAATATTTATGAAACAAGTAATTATTTAAAGCATTACTAACTCACATAAGACCATGAACTCTAATTTTTTAGATGGCAGGTTCAATAACAACGTACTTGGTAATAATTTTGCAGTTCAGAGACTAGTATATTGGAGCAGTAAATATGCATTCAATTAAAATATTTATAAAATAGTTTATTTACAAAACCAAATATTATTAAAATGTTAATAAAGTTGAATAGTCAAAGTATATATTCAAAGAAAATTAAATAATACGCTCATTATTGTTACTAACGTTCTTTCTTAATAATAAATTATATAATAGTACATGATAATATTAATAAAACTGAATTTACAATGACACAGTGATTTAAAAAAAAAGAAATCTTATAAAACTTATAATAAAAATTGAAAAATGAATAAATTAATGGAATAATCAAGAATGATTGAATAATGTTTATAGCACACTGTGTCCTAAATCCGCATTTAGACACACAGCTGCCTGTGAACTAAGTAGCCTATTATTGCACACCATGTTTAGCAAACTTCATGCTATACAATAATGAGTTACTATTAATTTTCATGAGAAATCTGTGGCTATTGACAATTGCGAGTCTTTCGAGCGAAACTTTATCTCAGTCAGATCTCTACCTTAGGCCGAAATCTGCTCTAACATCACCCAGTAATCGAAAATTGTTTTCGGTGTTTATGTCACATTCCGTTGGTTTAAACACCGAAAACATTTATCTTTTACCTATACACACATTGTTGATGAAAGAAAAAACACCTAATCGATCGACGAAGTTACATAGGCAGCGGTCACCCATCCAAGTAATAACTGCGCCCAATGCTGCTTAACTCCGCCGATCGGCTGAGGTGCAGTTCCGTAACCCCACCAATGTGCCGGTACACTTTTTAAATTAAATAACAATAATAAAGTGAGATACGAGTAAAACTAAAGTTAATGCCAGTGTAACATATGAAACGAAGAGGTAGTATTATTGTATTATCATTATTATACGATTTAAGTAAATATTTGAAATCACGGTTTTATTTTTTTCTGTTTTGATTTATCATGTTAAAATTTTTTTTATTTATAGGGTAGATGTGGGTATTGCTGCGGAGGTGCTAATTACTATTTTTTCATATAAAATTCGTAAAAATAATTTTTTTCAAGTCCATAAATAATATTTGAATGCATAATCAAATATTATAAGTATTATTTAATATTTTAAAAAATATCTCTCACAAAGAAAGTCTAAAAATATTTAATATTGGTTATTTGAAATTGAACTGTTCTAAAATTTTGATAAATTTCGTAAAATCGCGATCACGTATGCATCCTAAATTTGACAATATTTTCTGTTTTTATTCTTTTTTATGTAAAATAAGATCATTATTAAATAAAATATATCTTTGCTAGTTATATATTTTTTGGAAATTTCACCTAGCACATATTTAATATTTTAATTTAACACCTTAGTATTATGCGTCATTAAAATCACCAAATATGAATTACTGTGGCATCCTTTTATTACTATAACACGTGGTAAACCTAACCTCAACTTTTGGAACGGAATATATAAAAGTGTCAATAGTAACTGGCACACAGCATTAGAAACACGGCCGCAGCAATAGCCACAAATACATTTTATTTTAAACTCGTTTTTTCTTAATTTTAACTCTATAATTAAATGCCAAATTAATTTTTTTCTAGTTAATCAATGTTTAAATATTTTATTAAAAATAAAAGTGATAAGTTTTCTTCATCTATAAGCTTTAATTTATGAGTTTAAAATTCATCATACGTCGATTCCGCTGTAATACCCACATCTACCCTAGTTTTTGCTTTCCTTTCTCGATTTATAATTCACGGAATGCCTAATATTTGCTCTTTTACAATTTCCGTTTTTATTTTACGAATTATCATTCGTGGAGTGCATAGTTTTTGTTAATTTTTGATTTTTAAGAGTACTCATGTAATGCGGCGGATTTATGACACTTGTGCTATAAAATAGTATACGATACTTGAGACTTAAGTGGCCCATTGCATGACGTGATTATCGCCCGAGTGTAGCGTGGGCGATAACTTCACGTCGTGCAATAATGGGCCACTTAAGTCACATGTATCGTAATATACTATTTGTATGTATTTTATTAAATTGTATTCTCATCTTTAAAAAACTTTCCGCTACCAAATAGCCAATACATCAACAAAAGAAGAAGCAACAATTACTTATGTTGATTAAAAATTTTTTGTTGCTTTTATATAATGTATTAATTAGAAATATAAATGTTGTATTTATGTAAATTAAAAAAAAAAATTTAATTTCTCGTAAAGACAAGAATAAAGTACTTTCTTTTGTTCAAATTTTAGAAGTTTGTTATATCTTACTTTCGACCCACTTCACGGTACTCCTGGATTGACATATTAAACCCATCAATGAAAGATGTATATATATTTAATTTAATAACCGACGCATTGACCGAGTGGTGCGGCGCGCGCCAGGCGATCTGCAAAGTTAAGCAGCATTGGCCGCGGTTAGTACTTGAATGGGTGACCGCTCCAAGGAACGCTGCGCGTCCAGTTTGGACTTTCTTTGTGTGACAATCGCTTGGGCGTGCTGACTACATGACAATGTGAGCGGGAGGTGTGGCAGATACGGTGTAGCTATCCTGATACAAAGATGCCTAATACTGAATCTGCTATATACACCGACACATTCCGGAGAGGGTTTTCCCAGGTTTTATCCCACTGGGTTTGCCTATGGGTTTTCCCCTTTTCACGGGCATTACCCCGGGCGAATGCGGAATGGGATGGGGTAATTGGGACGAGTAAAACAAAAAAATTGGAAGTATAAATAAAGGTGTGGGAAATACGTTAAGATCGTAAAGATGAACGTGGAAGCCACCAAATTTTATTTAATTTAATAAATGTTTCTACAGCATTGCTCATTATGATGGAAACTAAATTATTCTAGCAATATTGAACTGTGTTTATAAACAAAGATAATTTTAAACATATACGCGTCATTGTAAACAAGGTAAGTTTTGATATAAAAAAATCGAATCAGTAACAACAAAATCGTCAGTCTAACTAAAACTTCTGGAACGTATTTATTATAACAAATAAATTGTTATAAAAATTTTGAAAAAATGTAAAGATTATACATGATCTCATCAAGAAAATTCTTCGTTTTCTTGTATGTTTATTGTGCCATAAGTAAAGTGGTTCTATGTGCAAAATAGGAAATAGTTTGCAAGATAAAATAATGAAAAAATTTAAAAGTTATAACCCTGCAAATGAGTGCCTTCCTTGTGTTGTATGTGCTAGTTGTCAGAGATATTTATACCGTTTTGACAACGATAATAACACAAAAGTGAAAGAAAAAATCTTTTCTGAATATCAGTTTCGAAAAAATACAAGATCAAATTCAATTCTCGTTTGTAATTGTTATTTTTGTGAGATTTCAAGAATGAAAATTAAAAAAGTACCTGAAATTATTTTTAATATTTCTTCTGAATTAAAGGGCAATTTAATTCCTGAGAATTTAAACAATATAAATTCTCATCGAGTATGCAATAATTGTTTGACAACTATTGCAAAAGGAATAAGTCACTCTTGTAAAAAAGCATCAACTCGTTTGAGTAATATTCATCACAATGTTATTACATTATAAAATTCAAAAGAAAAAGAACAATTAGCGTCATTGCTTCTAAAAAATACTGATGAAAATAATAAAATAGAAAACGTAAGTACATAATCAAAATCATTATCACTACCACTTGCTCTATCACAGCCCAAGGGAAGACAAAAATTAAATGTTATTATTATTTATTATTATTAGAACATTTCGGGTAGGTTACTCTAGGGAATAGAGCCACCTGATATTGCCTAGGCCGAAGCTCTTTGCAACCCCATAGTATAGTCCCACCAGTGACTCCTCACCACAACCTTATGAATAGGTTCAGGGCATGTGCGGTTAGACAAGTTTAGATAAGCATTATTTCGTGATATCTTTGTACAAGGAGATCACTTTGTTTAAGGAAAGCACTTTGATTCTATCGATATCGAAGTACTCCATTCTTATATGTTTCATTCTGGTTGTGACCAGTTCCTTACATTCACCGAGAATGTGCTGAGCCGTTTTTAGGGCGGCTCCGCACCATCTACGTGTTGGAGAACCAACCACCTTTATGTTATACATGTGGTAGTTTAGTTTTCCATGCCCCGTCGCTATTTGTAACACTATATTTACGTCTTCTCTGCTTAGATTCACCCCCTGTGCCAACCAAGCATGATCGGGATCATCACTCAGCATAGCTTTCACTTGTCTACAACCTGGTGTGTTCCTCTAGATAATCCTATGTTGTGTCTTCAACCAATGACACATTGTTTCTTCGATTTGGCTCATCTGCATTCCTAATACAGGTTCAGGGCCGATCAATGTTTTAACAGACAATTTAGCCAGGTCGTTTGCTGACTTATTGCCTTTGATTCTCGCATGACTGGGAAGCCAGTAAAGGTAGAGGTTCCTGCATTTTATTCCTAAGATATTTAGTGAGTTGATGCACTCTTCTACTGAGCTAGACTTTGTTTTGTAACTCTGTAAGGCCATAAGAGCCCCTTTGCTATCTGAACACATGTTCATTATGTCTTGGTTGTTCGCATCCAGTGCCATCCGAACGCAGATCAGAATGGTTACCAGTTCTGCTTGAAAGATTGAAGCCTGTTTATCCAAAGGTACGATGGCACTCTTCCTGAGCTTCCTACAGTAGATGCCTGCTCTAGTACCTATTGCAGACTTTGATCCATCCGTGTACCAGATGTCGCCTGAGCGCGATGTTCTTTCGTTCCCGTCTTCTGCTAGCCAGTCTTCTCTGGTTGGGAAAATCACCTTGAATTTATTGTCAAAGTGATATCTCATCACCATTAGATCTTACCTCGTCATTAGTAGTACATCCTGTTTAAAACAAGGAAGGTTAGTATGTTCATCTTTCCCTGTCCACATATTAAGAGCAATCAGTCTGCATGCAGACCTTGTAACAGTCACTTATACATATATTTGTAGGGGTGTCACTCCCATCAAGAAGCCCATGACTGTAATGCACCCCGTCCTCATTGCCCCTGTCATGGTACGTTTCCACCATACCACTGCTGCATAAGTTAGTCTAGGAATTAAAATTGTCCTAAACATCCAAAGGATGGTAGTAGGTTTAAGTCTCCAGTTCCTTCCAATAGTTCTTCTACTAAGCCAAAATATGTTGATAAGCTTTCTGCACCGCTCTTCTATCTGGGATTTCCAGTGTAGTTTGCTGTCCAGTATAACCCCCAAGTATTTTGCCTCGGGTTTTGGTGTTAACACCTGACCTCCTAGCTTTAAGGTTCTGTGTAGTCTCCACTTGTACTTCCTCGTAAAAACCACCACCTCTGTTTTACTAGGGTTGATAGACAGTTTGTTGGTTGTGCACCAGTTCTAAAGTCTGTCCAGGGCTACCTGTAATATCTCTGCCAGTGGTTCGAGAAATCGTCCTCTCACTATTATCATCACATCGTCAGCGTATCCTATAATGTGACACCCGGTTTCTTTAACACAAGTTAAGGCACCCTTTGCCACCAAGTTCCATTTTAGGAGGGAAATCACACTACCCTGAGGGCAGCCATTTGCGACTTTGCCTCTGACCATGGTATCCCCCTTGTTACTTTCAATTAGGGGTATGCAAATACTCGAATAATCGAGTTCGCGTCGAGTCGAGTACTCGAGATCCTTAAGTACTCGAAATAATACGAACTACTCGAAAAAATACGAATTACTCGAGCAATTCGAATTACTCGGATGGCTCAAGTTACTCGATAGATCCGAGTAACTCAGATGGCTCGAGTTACTCGAATATAATACTCGACTCGACTCGAAGTTAGTTTAAAAGTTTTTCCAATATTCTTTCTAAATAGACGTATAAACAGAATTCGTAGAAAATTAATGAAAATAAAGTGTTAAAAAATGATTTTTTTGACACTCCGTGTGAGAAGCTCGATTTCACGCACGCTGTACAAAGTGATACGTGCGAAAATGGAGCTTCTCACACGTCGTATCAAAAAATAGTGTTCGATACTCGTGCGAGAAAGTGATTTCTTACTCGTGTGACCTTTTCACCCTCGCTTCGCTCGGGCGCAAACCGCCACACGAGTAAAAAATCACTTTATCGCACTAGTACCGAAATGGACTATTTTCGTATTAAAAAGAACTAATTACTACATAATAATATAATAGTTTTTTGAGTTATTCGAGTAACTCGGGTTATTCGAGTGAATCGAGTTATTCGAGTAGTTTATATTTTTTCGAGTAACTTGATAAATTCGAGTAACTCGAAAAGTTCGAGTTAATACTCGACTCGGACGAGCTCGAGTCGAGTCAAGTAATTTGTTCGAGTTACTCGTAGTTCGAGCTACCCGCATACCCCTACTTCCAATTGTCAGTGACTCAGAATATCTTGGATCCAATCCATGATCATGGCCGGCTCTCCTTTGTTCTTGGCCGCTTTGCAGATAGCCTCTGTTGGGGTATTATTGAAAACCCCCTCTACGTCCAGGAGAACTCCTATAGCGAATCCTCTTGCTTCGATTTCTTCCTTGATTAGTAACACTGCTTTGTGCAGTGCCGTTTCCGTAGATTTGCCTTCTGTGTAGGCGTGTTGTCCTGGTGATAACGGATTCTGAGTAAGAACCGTTTCCTTGATGTATGTGTCGATGAACCTTTCTATCGACTTCAGCATAAAGAACATCACGTAAATTGGTCTAAAGTCATTTGTAGTAAAGTAGCTGCTTCTTCCTTGTTTCGGGATGAATATTACTCTTGATTTCCTCCAGTTTTCGGGTGCGTAACTCAACCACAAACAGGCTCTCGCCAGTCTCACGAATGGACTGAGGATAACCTCCATGCCCTGCTGAAGCAGGATCGGTTGCACCCCACGCACCCTCGGAGACTTAAGCGGCCCGAAGGAGAGCCAGAACCAGCTGCGGGGTGACAATCCTAGCCGCAAGCTTCATTCAGGTTAGTAAAACCCGGAAAGTGTGTCCGCATCAAGCAGCCCAATGCCTCTCTGTTTGTAGCTAAGTTCCTACTTCGACCTCCCTTCTGTACTCTTTTTACTTGTCCCTCCACTTTTGCCAAGGTAACTCTGATTTGGAATCCTTGGCCTTCTTGAACAGTCTTTTTACTGCCTCCTTGAGAGTTTCCAATTTTTGGCTCTACCATGGAGACTCATACTCTGTTCTTGCTTTTTTAAGAGGACAGCTCTTGCAGAATGCAGAGATGATAGACTGATGGAGCGTTTCTGCCGCCTCTTCTACTTCTTCCCTGTTCCCGATGTTCTTAGGAGATACTCTCATTGCTGTTGAGAGTTCCTTTTTATATGTACCCCAGTTCGTATTTCTTGGCTTCCTAATCCATTTGACCTCCTGTAACAGAAAACAAATATTAAACGTGATCTGTGCATGGTCAGAAAGCATCGGTTCATCCAACACTCTCCAACCCTCCACAGCATGAATAAAGTTTTGTGAACACAGTGCAAGATCGATCACCTCTCTTCTCCTTATATTGAAGGAGGTAGGTTCTGATACCTTATTAAGGATATCTAGCTCTGTAGTAGCTAAGGACTCAAATAGGGCCGATTCTCTGATGTTCGAGTCTGTGCTGCCACACACCGTATGGTGAACATTGGCATCACATCCAAAAACTAGATGAAGCCCCCTCTCGCCATAATAGTCCACCAGCTTGATTACCTCTTTGGTGGGGATTTCTTCCTCATATGGGAAGTAGACTAAAGCTCACACTACCCCCTATGGAGAGATTTACCTTTGTAGCCACGACATCGCGAGTGATGACTGCTATAAGTGGTATGTTTTCTAGACCCTTGATCCAGATACACGCTCTAGGCTTAACAGCTGTTGGATTTCTGACAATTGTGCCACCTTTTCCAAGTCCTTTAATTGAACTATTAATGGTCCATGGTTCTTGTATTAATAATACGTATGTGTGTGCCACAGCCTGTCTCCTCGCCAGAAGGGCAGAGGAGTCTTCTCTGTGGGGCAAGTTAATCTATGTAATTTTAAGGATCCCCCTTTTGAAATTTCCCCTATAGATTACTTGAGGCTTCCACGGTCTTGGCAGAGAATCTAACTTCAACTCTGCCCACACCGTAGTGAGCTTTATTGCCTGATAAACTCAGGCTTATGAGAGACGATTCGGGAATGCCCGCTATGAGAATCATTCCCTCCTCGTTCACCTTACCTTCAGGCTGCTCCACCGTTGAACCTTGGTCCGGTTGCGCGATCTACTAGTCCTTTGATTGATCTTGTTGTTGTAGTTGTTTGATTGGCTTCCGGGTTTCAGAGACATACAGAGGGTTTTACAGCTTCCAGCCATCCACTCGTAGAGACGGATTGAGCCTCCCCAAACTTTTCAGCGCTACTCTCGGCTCTACCTTAGAAGGTAGACGGATCGTGGCCCTAATCAGGCGCTGAAGAAGCTTAATCCCTCCCACTCTGAAGATGAGAGCACCTGGTGAACTCTTCTCACCCCTCCGCCGCACAAACCATTCCCTACTGAATTGGTCTGCCAGCACGATGATCAGCGCACCATTCTTCAGCATGGAGTCCTCGAACCTGGGTAGTTGCTTGTCCTCTATCTGATCAACGAGCTCCTCAATTACCTTACGAAGATTCGTCAACTTAACTGACGAGCTCTTATCCAGATACTCCATCGGAACCACCACTGCTGTGAGTGGATTTGTTTTCTGCGCAAGCGACAGAGAACCTTCATTGGTACGATTATTGTTACTCTTTTTAGGGGGTCTTTGTCCCTCCAGCGGAGTATCACTTGATGTTTTTGGTCTTTTGACCCCTTTGGCCTTAGAGGGCGTCAAAAGCAAGGAGGATAACGTACGTCCTTCACGCTTATTCCTAATCTGCTTTTCCCCATTCTTCTTAGTGTGTTGTTAGTGGTTCCTTCTTTCAGGTTCACCGACGTGTTTCGGTTCCCTCTGCAAGGTTTACCAATATGGTTTCGGTTCCCCCTTTCAGGTTCACCGGCAAAGTAACAGACACTGGTTGTGCTTCCGGTTGGATCACTAGCTCAGGTTGAGTGGTTCTATTTGAGTCCCACAAGAAGCTAGGGGAAGGTTAGTCCACCTCCACAGAGCCCCGCATGCAAAGATGAGGCATTGATACTCGTAGAGGGCGCCCAGTATCTGCGAGGCACCGTTTGAGACTCACTGTAACCCTTAGGCCACGAACAACATCGGCACAGTTCACATTACACCTTCAGTCAGAGGGTGATGTGTTTTGTTAACACACGATGTATCTTCATCACCAGTAAGAGTTAGGGAGTTGTTTCTTGGTCACCTCGGATTGCTGAGCCATCCTAGATTCAGCTAGGTAAACCCTCGGGCCAACGACGCCAAGCCGAATTACTCGCGTCCCTAATGCCCATACCTCCAGGCACCCCGCGGCTCTCAACCACCGGAGCTCCCAGAAGCCGACAGTGCCAGTTGCATAAGCACCCTCCACCCCACATCCCCAGAGCCTGCCTCCCAGGATGAGATGGGAGTGAAGAAGTACCGACCCAACATCCTCCGCGCGAGACGATGTTAGGCTCCCAAGAGTTTGATCAGAATAGCAAGTCTAAGAAAAGCTTTTGCTGAAGTTTTTCGGAGTAGGAAGGACTTCTTTTAGCTTAACATTTTGGCGATTATTAGCATTTATTATTAATAATAATCTTGTATTAAATATAATAATGTCTATTTTACAATAAATATTTATGATTCGCAGGCAGCTGTGGGACCGAGAGGAGAGTTTTTGTTTGTTGATGTCAGACATTCTGGTAGCACTCACGATTAAACTTGCTTTGATCGAAGTACAGTACCGCTCAAAAGTTCGTAAAAATTTTTTTTTTATTTAACTCAACTTCAAACTGCAATATTTCGGAAACGGCTCGATGAATTTGAAAAATCCGGACAGCGTTTGAAAGATCAGACAAAATACTATCTTTTTGTGTCCTGCCAAATATTTTTATCTCTATTTTTAACTCTATTTCTAATGATAGAAAAATTTTTTATTTTTACGAATTTTTAAATTTCAATCAATCAAATGTAACTTTTTAAGAAATTGTTAAAATTAAAAAATTCGAACACGACTGAAAAATAGAGTGAATTTCCTAAATCTTTATATTTTATGATTTTTTTGTATCTATTTCCTGCGTGTAGCTAAAAATGCGCAAAAATGGAAAGTACAAGAAAATCAGTTTTAAATATGATAATATTTTCCAATGTCGCGAGTCAATTTTGGTTTACATTAGCAAGATACAAAAAGATAGTATTTTGTCTAATCTTTTAAACGCCATCCAGATTTTTTAAATTTATCGAGTCATTTTCGAAATATCGCAGTTTGAAGTTGAGTTTCTAAAAAAAAATTTTTTTACGAACTAATGAACGGTATTGTATACTTTTAACAAAATTATCACCAATTTTATCACAATTATTATAAATGATAGTGTCCTTTTTTTGAATAAATTAAAGTTATTTACAAATTTAATTCTTCGTATGTATATACGAACTACAGATTTGAACACATGCTGAAATGTAAACAAAAATAGACCCGCGATATTGGAAAATATTATCATATCTAAAACTGATTTTCTTGTACTTTCCATTTTTGCGCATTTTTAGCTACACGCAGGAAATAGATACAAAAAAATCATAAAACATAAAGATTTAGGAAATCCACTCTACTTTTCAGTCGTGTTCGAATTTTTTAATTTTAACAATTTCTTAAAAAGTTACATTTGATTGATTGAAATTTAAAAATTCGTAAAAATAAAAAATTTTTCTATCATTAGAAATAGAGTTAAAAAAAGAGATAAAAATATTTGGCAGGACACAAAAAGATAGTATTTTGTCTGATCTTTCAAACGCTGTCCGGATTTTTCAAATTCATCGAGCCGTTTCCGAAATATTGCAGTTTGAAGTTGAGTTAAAAAAAAAAAAAATTTTTACGAACTTTTGAGCGGTACTGTACATTAAAAATTTATTTTGAAGAAAATGCATTCAGAGGTATGATATGAAAACAGTCATTTTCAATTTGTATTATTTTAAAATTATTAAAATTTTTGTGTGAATATTTTGATCTAATTATCAAATCATTGTATTTATCATTGATTTTTCTAGGTTTACTTTTGGGTGATAATCGATACAGTTCACAGCCTTACATGCTAGTTCCGCTGATAAATCCTAGAACTCAAATAGAAAGGGATTATAACAAAAGTCACATAAAAACCAGAAATATCATCGGAAGAACATTTGGTATATCGAAAAGGAAATTTTCATGTTTGCCGAGAGGGTTAAAAAATAGGCAGTATTATGGAATATGCACGTAAATTTAAACTATCCTCTTAAAGAAGCAGAAATAAATTTTCGAAATCCCTATTATTCAGATGATCTTCCTCGTATGTCAATGGCCTTAATTTTAGAAGATTGTTTATAGAAAGACATTTTCATCGTTAATTTGTGTTATGAAAAGATGTGAATTATTAGTATGCATTAGATTTAATTTTCAAAGTTTAATTATGTTAATCAATTGTCTGATTCTAGAAGAATATATGCTTTGACATGTTTATCCTATATATTAATTATTATTTTCAATGAGCGAGGTACATTAAGCTAGTTTTCAATTATAATAAATAGAGTTAACCCGCTGACTGTTCTTGTCCACTACGGTGGACAAAGCTTTAAAGCCGTATAAAAAAAACACTGCGCCATCTTTTTTGGATTGCGTTATGTTTTTTTTTATAAATAAACACAAATGTAATATAAATCAACTACTAATATAACATTTACTAGCGAAATCATTTCATAAGAGCTAATTGAGTTACACTATTTTTTGAAAAATTTGACAACTCGTATTTTGCTTCAAGATATTATCGTATAAAAGCTTTAAAAGTAGTTGTATAAGGTAAGTTAATTAATTGTTATACTTTTGGAGGTTAACTTTAAATATTTTATTAGTTAAAAATATCGTAATTCGCTTAAAAATAATTCATATGCTCTGTTGAAAACATGTCCACTGTAGTGGACAAAAGCAGTAAACGCATTCATAGTATTCATAAAGGTTATAAATTTTATTCCAATAGATGCGTCGGAGCGATCGTCTCAAAGAGGTGAAAAATGTAAAATAAATTTATGCCTAACACGAAATAATAACTGTTTCAAAGATTTTCACACCAAACCCATTGAGTAATCGGCTCAAATAAGATAAATATTGTAATATTTTAGTTCGAAGTTATGTTATTTAAAGCGATTAATATGTAACTCTGTTTATTATGTTAATATATGTAGATTTATGCGATAATTAGGCGGTGAATAAAATTCATGAATTCTATGAGACCGTTTACTGCTTTTGTCCACTACAGTGGACATCGGTTTTATTATATTTATTCTAACCTAAACTTGTATATGAAGCTTTTAATCATCATTGTGATACATATTATGACGAATTTAAGAAAAAATAGAATTTTTCAAAGTTTCGAAATGTGCTCTGCAGTCAGCGGGTTAATAATAAAATTTCTTAATTTTATTTTTTATTTATGATTTACATATTATCGGATAAAATTAAGGGAAGCGGTTAGAAAATTAAAAAATGAATAAACTATTCATCCAAATATGAATTGACAGCATTGAATTTTGCTTGCCAACAAGAAACTTGAGCTGTCATTGCTTTCAATTCTTCGGCGTAGATTGTTTTTTTCAAAGCTGCATACTCAGTCATTTTGTCCCAATATTTACATTCTTTTTTAAGAACTTCTAATTTCATTTCATGAATTTCTTGTTGCTGAGTTAAGCCATCTGGTTATTTCTTTTGATTCTTGCTTCCTGTTCAATTTCCAATGCAGATTTCTTTTTTTCACTAGATCTAGCAATCATATCATCTACAATAAAAATGAATTAATTTTTAATATTCTTATTTAAAAAAAAATAAATTATAGATTATGATTAAAAAATTGAATTAATTTTAACCTGAAAGGCTTTTTAATCTATTATTTAAAATTGGAGTTTTTGATATTCTGTTTCGATTAGCATCAGAAATGCTGTACATATTACTTAAACTTTTTAACGGTTGCCTTACGTTCATAGTACTTTTAGCTGTTAAAGCTTCATTTAATCTATTACAAGAATTCTTGTTCATGATCCTAAGTACATTTTCATTTATTTCTTTATTATTGACTGCTTGACAATAAGAACGTTGATCATAATCTGTTTCTGCAGCTTTAAGAAAATCTTCATCCAAGAACTCAACTTGGCCATCCGAATCCTCATCAATGTTAATAGAATTACCTAGATCAATCAAATTTTAAATTATGAGAAAAAAAATTAATCAATTATCATAATATTAAACTTATCTTCTAGCAAGCTTGTACTGTCATATGGATTTTCTCTCATATGGAAGTCAATATGTGGTACGATTCGTCTGACATAATCATTCAAACATTCTTCATCTTCATCTTCTACTAATGGTAGACCACCTCCTGTTTTAAACATATGTTGTATAATCTCTAACCTGTACTTCAAATTTTCCCAACATCTTTTCAATTGATCAACAGTCTTTGTCACTACTATGCCATTACTTAATGATTGACTCTTATATTCTTCACAAATCATTTTCCAAGCATTATTTTTCATTGTTTTCGAAACACTATCAGTCTTGGGACTTTCAATGGCATCGCTTACATCTTCAATTAGAGACATTAAAAATTGTTTTTCTGCAGAGCTAAACTTCTGTTTTATTGATATCGACAAGAGCTGAAATTAAAGATAAAATTACAAAACATGTTTTAAAAAAATTCTTTAGCTTATTAATTATTCAAAAAACTTTATACTAAAATGTACAATTTATGATAATTTTTTGTATCTACTGTTTGTTAATGGACTATACATATTTACAATTCATAATAATTATTTATTACTACTATTTGTTTAACAGACTACACAAAATTTACAACTTATAACAACTTTTTATCGAATGATAATTCAAAAAATTTCACAAAAATTTAAAAACAACATGACATTACAAAAATTATACAGCTAATAATTTTACCAATTCTTCATGTTCTTCATTTTCCATGATGAATATTCAGAATAACTTTTATATATTTCAATAATTTTTCAGTTCTTTTTTCTCAAAGTACAAATTTAACCTCACCTCTATCTAAACATCTGTTGAGCATTAACTATGCAGTTTTTAGATACGAGAAGCATGTCTAAGTTTATAGGGAACACGGAAAAATGAAACTTTGAGATCTGAGGGTTGAGAATTGAGTGCTGAGTGTTAAGTGTTGACCATAAATTCGCGCCTAAGCTTTCCCACCGTCCTCTTTCAAGGCACCCTATGAGGTCCTACAACCCCTAGAGGAAGAAATTAAATGTTACCATTGGTAAAAACTATGCAAAGAAAGTTTTCAATGAGTCTTTAATAAGTGTCGACAATTTAAAAAAAAAAAAACTAAAACTAGTTTCAAACTTACTAGGAGAGTGTCACATCTCCGGATTACGGATTTCGCTCAAACTTCGGGATAAGTTTTCAGATGATAAAATATAAAAAAAGCTAAAGTTATAGTCATAAACACTTAATATTTCCCTAGTTACAGGCAATTGAAGAAAATCACTAAAAAAGTTACTAGATTTTTAAACGCATATAGTTATTTAGCATTAATAGCTAGAAGCTTAAACCTTTTTTTAAATTAAAGCTGAGCTCAAGTCCTTTCGAAACAGTAGTTACAACATATTAAAATATTATTTCTACCTAAAGTTATAGCGTAATAAAGATTGGACCTAATTTTAGCTTTTATTATTAATTAATATTTTTAAATAAAAATTCAGGTCTAACCTTTATTACGCTATAACTTTGGGAAAAAATAATATTTTTACATGCTATAACTACTATTTCGAAAGGATTTAAGCTCAGCTTTAATTTAAAAAAGGGTTTAAGCTTCTAGCTATCAATGCTAAAGAACTATACGCGTTTAAAAATCTAGTAACTTTTTTAGTGATTTTTTTCAATTGCCTGTAACTAGGGAAATATTGAGTGTTTATGACTATAACTTTAGCTTTTTTCATATTTTATCATCTGAAAACTTATCCCGAAGTTTGAGCAAAATCCGTGATCCGGAGGTGTGACACTCTCCTAGTTAGTTATAACAATATCTATGAAATTGCATCAACTTTTCATTCTGCTTCTAAAAGTTTAAAAATAATTGAACCAGGATTAAAGAGAAAAATTGTCAATGATTAATGATATGTTAGACGAGTATTTTGAAACAAAAGAATTTGATTTAGTAAAAATAAAAGCTAAAAATGTAACTGATGATTTCAAAGCTGTAGTGTATTGTAATTGATGTTTTCAAATTAAGGATGTTCAATGGTGTCATGCGGGGAGGTGAAGACTCAGAGGGGTACCCTATGCTTTAACATAGGAAAGAAGGATCGCTGCCAACTTAAAGTAATAAAATATTTTTCAACAAAAAGTTCTTTGAATGGCACTTTGAGATGAAATATATTATTCAAATTACATTTAAACGTTTTTACTTAATAAATAAAACATTTAAAAATTTTATTTAATTTATTATAAATTAATTTAAGTTCAGTAATATGTTGAATGAAATTTGGCAACGCAGCGCTTCTATTTGTAGGTTAAGTTTAGCAGAAAAATATTATCTTCCAATTCAAATCTTATGTTATATATACGCAACTTTGACAAATCTCTTACGTAGCAGTAGCGGGTTTTCAAAAATTAACTCTTACTTTACTCTGTCAATTTTCCTGAAAGGTATATAAAAAACTATATGAAATGAATCTTTAGATAATATACTTTCATAATATCTAAATTTTAACTTGATCCGTTAACTTTTATGACAGAAATTATATAAATTGCAATCGATTCTCAGATCCCCCATAAGAGCCCATGTTATTTTTCGTATTTTTAACATCAAATTTCTCGAAAAAACATGCGGAATGAAATATGGAAAAAAATTGAGGTACTTTAATTTAATATAATTGTGCGAGCACGCCCTTTTTAATTGATATTTTATTGACTGTAAATTTCCCTTTTTATTTTTATACTAAAAGACTTTTAGCTTTAAGAGAAATATATGCGTGTCG
This sequence comes from Anastatus disparis, assembly GCA_017163975.1. Lineage (NCBI taxonomy): Eukaryota > Metazoa > Arthropoda > Insecta > Hymenoptera > Eupelmidae > Anastatus > Anastatus disparis. Next base: position 815,016 of record JAFFSR010000264.1, on the reverse strand, counting down.
CTCAGAATGTGCGTTGGTTGGGTAAGAAGACAGCAAGTAAGAAAAAACACATCACTTTCCTTTAAACACTTACACTTTAATTTAGCAAATTAATGATTAAATGATATTGGCTTTTACAGAGATAATAAAACGTAATTGTGCGTTCACAGTTTAAATCTAAATCAGTTTCAAGTACAGTTAATCTAATGTACGCGTGGGTTTGAGTCTCGCTTGTGCTTTAGGAGCAGCGAAAGGCTTTCAGTGCGTGTGGTCACTCTCGTCGCTTGTACTCGACAGGCTGTGCGCGAAGTTAACGTTAAGCGTATACGCGCAGCTTCTTAACCGACAACGTGGTAGTGTTCAAATCCTACTGCGTCGCGAGGGGTTCACAAGAGTGAGCGCACGCAAAGAAACGTGCTCGTGGTACTACATTCAAATGTTGTAGAAATATACACTTTGAATGTGTACCATAAGTTAAATAAGGCAATTGGCCTGAACATACCGCCCGCCATGAATCCAGTGAAAAGACGGGATTCATAACAGGTGGAGAACTATGTGAAAGTACATCGTATTCCTCCTGAAGGGAGACATGAATCTCTATCTCCTGAAGGGAGTTACAAATTAAAGTTAGAGTTTGATTTGAAATTTAATTAGCAAGGTTTATGACCAACTACGACCAATCTGAGACAGCCTCCTCAATGTCACTGGACAACGTTCTAATTTTTCAGAAAGACTAATCTACAGTTCAAGAGATAAATGACATGAGTTATCTGATTAAGAATGGCCTCAGATGGTTAAGATCTAAGAGGAAAAAATAAGCAACACAATTTAGACCCTAGCTAACTATATATAATCACTGATCTTGAAATCTTCGCTCTTGCATGGAATACCGCCCATAGTTACGGTGTTGATGAAGGTTGAGCACAATTTGCTTCTGATGGTAGAAGAATGAGTTGATTCACTGACCTCCTAGGTTCGGTGGTAGCAGTTTTCAGATCAACTACCCTGCATGATTCGTCAGAGCCGGGTAACAGCTTTGTTATTCTAGCCAGCGGCTATTTGGTTGGAGGTGTCAAGGAATCCTTGAAGAGGACGAGATCACCTACTTGAAACTTTCGATTTGGTTGTAGCCATTTAGCGCGCTGTTAAATGTGAGATAGGTTTTCCTTCACCCAGCGCTTCCAAAAGTGATTACGCATCTCCACTAACAATTTCCACCTCAAGGTGCAAGAAGGATTCTCGGTGGAATAGTCGAAGGGTGGTAGTGCCAATAACGGTGCTCCTATGAGAAAATGACCCGGTGTGAGTGCTGTAAGATCATTGGCGTCAGTACTGAGCGCGCTGATGGGGCGTGAATTCAAACAAGCTTCGATCATTGCTCCTACCGTTGAAAACTCTTCGTAGGTTAATTTGGAATCACCCACCACTCTTACCAGGTGTTTCTTAAGCGTCGTTATGTTTGCTTCCCAAAGGCCACCGAAGTTGGGAGCACGTGGTGATGTGAAGGACCACTCTATCTTATCTTTAGCGATAGAAACTGCTATCTCTTGACTAAAGCCGACGTTGATTGAAACAGCTTATCATCGTCAAGAGAAGGTGCTAAACGAAGAAGCTGGCTAGTGGTGTTTATAGCTTTTCCTTTACTAAGATCATTGATCTCTAATTGGAAGGTTGAGCTTTGCACTATACGTAGCAAGAAAGTGTGTCCAGCTTGACGTCCTTTTGCTGAAATGTGAGCAGCCATAGGTTTTGCTTCAGGGGGTCGAATTTGGGCAAACCATCGATAAATGTAAGAAAGGATACTGATGATCCGGGTAATAGAAGAGAACTGAGACAACCAGTCAATCAGTTCATTGTTGATCGTTGTTGTGGAGCAATACAATTCATCTTCTTTACGAGCTTCTTGTTTGGTTGATGCTGGAGCTGGAGTTTTTGGCCATAGATCTTCAGCCTCAGTAAACCAGCGAGGCCCGTGCCACCGAAGACTGAAACCTGCTAGTAAAGAAGGTGCAACTCCTTGCGTTGCAAGATCTGCAGGGTTGTCTGCAGATGAGACATATTGCCAAATAGCGGATGGCAGTGTGGTCGTAATTTCACTTACGCGATTTGCAACGAAAACATTCCATTTCGTTGGGTGAGCTTGAGGCCAGGCCAATACTATCTGAGAATCAGTCCAGCAATGTATACTCTCCGTCTGTGTTTGAGTTTTTCCAATCACGTAACTGACCAAGCGTGATAAGGTAACTGCTTCGCAGAGTTCGAGACGATGCAGACTTATCGTTTTTATGGGAGCAACCTTAGATTTCGCAGTAAGGAGTCTGCAAGTAATGACATCCTCTGGTGCTACTCGAACATAGACGCAGACAGCGTAAGCTCGTTCAGAAGCATCGCAGAAAGCTTGGATTTGCCATCTTGAGTTTTTGCAAGTACCTATCCAACGAGGTATTCTAAATGTTTCCAGTTGAGTCAGCTGATCTCCAAGTTCCATCCAGACTGCAGCAACATCTTGGCCAACAGGATCATCCCCATCTAGCTTGTGGTGCTGGATTGGCGGAGGCGGTGGCGTAGTTGAAGTACAGGACTTAAACTCCGAAGAATGTAGCTTTGTGTGGTGTGGTTGATTGCAGACGATACATCTCCCTTTCGAAAAGCATTGATCCACCGTATGACTGGCATTCAGGCAGTTGGTGCACAGCTTAGCAGTTGTCGTCTGCACACGAGATGCGAGAAATTCACTCGTGGATTTTATTGCGTAAGAAGAAATGTGCATTAATGGTAAGTAATTGATAGTTGAATAAGCGTTCAACTACTGATAGTGACTCGCTGCTACAGAAGAATGCAGTGTGGTTAGCGATACCTCTAATTCAAGGTTAAGTTTCACTTGAGGAGGTTAACTATCGGTCTGACTGCAGAAAAACTGTGAAGAAGACGTTTTTCTCTTACGCAGTATAGACAATAAGCTAAGAAATACTAGCTTATTTTTAAAGTAATATTCAGAAAAGATGTACAATCATTTGACAATAGAAGAAATGTCATTGAAATTGGACACTGAGTAAGTACAAATCCGATTTGTTATCCAAAGAGAAATAACCAATCGATATGTTTTGAAAGATTTGAACAATTAGTCTAGACGTAAATTTGCTTAAGAAATTAGCAAAAGTCTTGAATTTTATTCAAAAATCGATGCTAGCTTAGGTTAAAATAGCGAGAAATGCTATTTCTAGTAGCAACGACGAGTTGAGATAAATACAAATTTGATTTAAAGTCAAAAGAAAAACAACCCAGTGATAAGTTTTTCAAGAGGTAATTAAACGACTAGTCTAGACGAAGATTTTGCTTAAGAGTTCAGCAAAAGTCTTAGATTTTATCATTTAATAATCGATGCTAACTTAGGTTAGAAATAGCAAGAAATTCTATTTCTAGTAGCAGCGATGAGTTGAAATAAATACAAATTTGATTTAAATTCAAAAGAAAAGTAACCAATCGATAGGTTTTTGAAAGATTTGAACAATTAGTCTAGACGTAAGATATCGCTTAAGGAATTAGCGAAAGTCTTAGATTTTATCGTTCGATAATCGATGCTAGTTCAGGTTAGAAGTAGCAAGAAATTCTATTTCTAGTAGCATCGGTGAGTACAATAGCAAGCGACGACGATGAGTAAAATGTAGAAAAAAGCCTTTATATGAGTCTGGCCATTAAAGGAAAAGGTTAAGTGTACGTTACCAAAGAAATGACGCCTGCTTGAGAGTGTGCTATTACCGTAGAAGAGAGCGTCAGTAAGATGGCGGAGCGTCTCTACAAAAATCCTTTGTGAAAGATGGCCTATGGTGATAATCTAAAAGGCCAATTAAAGAAGAAGAAAGATGGCTACCTGTTGCTATCTCTCTCTACTTGGCGTCACTGGCTTTTACGCTTAAATTTTCCACGTAGCGTTTTGATGAAGCCTTGACTCTTTTAACTTTAAATTTAGACCACTTTTGCACTTTTTAGATTAACTTTGAAATAGAGTTTTTCCTAGCCTTTAATTCACTAGTAAGTTAAACTTTCTATGAGAGAACAATGTCTTTAATGGCGGCCTTTCCGACTAAACTGCGCACTAATTTTACTGTTCTTTTTCAAGTGTAAGCGCTTCAGCTGATTTCTCTGTTTGATGATTAATTTGTTTTTTCTTAAAACCCAATCCGGCTCGAAGGACCAAATGTGCGAGCACGCCCTTTTTAATTGATATTTTATTGACTGTAAATTTCCCTTTTTATTTTTATACTAAAAGACTTTTAGCTTTAAGAGAAATATATGCGTGTCGCTCAGAATGTGCGTTGGTTGGGTAAGAAGACAGCAAGTAAGAAAAAACACATCACTTTCCTTTAAACACTTACACTTTAATTTAGCAAATTAATGATTAAATGATATTGGCTTTTACAGAGATAATAAAACGTAATTGTGCGTTCACAGTTTAAATCTAAATCAGTTTCAAGTACAGTTAATCTAATGTACGCGTGGGTTTGAGTCTCGCTTGTGCTTTAGGAGCAGCGAAAGGCTTTCAGTGCGTGTGGTCACTCTCGTCGCTTGTACTCGACAGACTGTGCGCGAAGTTAACGTTAAGCGTATACGCGCAGCTTCTTAACCGACAACGTGGTAGTGTTCAAATCCTACTGCGTCGCGAGGGGTTCACAAGAGTGAGCGCACGCAAAGAAACGTGCTCGTGGTACTACATTCAAATGTTGTAGAAATATACACTTTGAATGTGTACCATAAGTTAAATAAGGCAATTGGCCTGAACAATAATAAATCATATTTTAAAATTTCAAAGCATTCTGTTAACTTTTACGTAACCATTGAACATCCTTAATTGAGCTTATTAAAGATTCACGTGGTATTGCTGATTGACATTTTAAATTTAGCATTGATGGAGGAGGTGGTTTTATGAAAATGTGCCTATACGTTCAGTCTCAAAATTGAAAATAATGATGAAAAAAACACCTCAAAGATGGAATAGCTTCAAATAAATTGAAAGATTCGAGAGTGAAAAAATTGTTTATTTTAGCGTTAGCACCTTCCGCTCAAGAAAATTATAGCAATATATCTCAATTGTTTATAGCTTTTAAGATTAATGAATTTAATGGGATGATCGCAACGAACTTAAAGCTCGCGAATTTGATTATTGGTATAATGTTACACTCATCCTCATACCCTTGTACATGGTGTTACGTGCAAAAGGGTCATCTGGACGAAATTGGATGTTATGGGACTATTGGTATTTCTATGGTAAATTATATGAATAGGTCAAAATTTAGAGACAATGAATCTGAAGCTAAAAAATATAGGAATTGTATTCAACCCCCCATTATTCAAACCGAAGAAGATAAATTATTCTTATAGAAGTAATTCCTCCACTTGAATTGCACCTTATGTTAGGTGTCATAAATAAATTATATGACCACATGCTAAAAAAATTTGAGAAAAATGCATTGGAATGGGCAAAATCATGTAACGTTCAACGCGAGATTACACATGGAAGTTCAGCATTTAAAGAAAACTCCTGCAAAATATTATTAAATAAAGTAGACTTATTGAGAGTGAATTGCAGTTTAGGTTGCTTAAAGTATGCAGAAGCTTTTCAAAACTTTCAAAGAGTAGTCAAGTCTTGTTTCATTGTAAATCTTGATGAAGATTTTTCTATGCACATTGATAAGTTTAAAGATAATTATTTAAGTTTAAAAATAAGTATGACCGCAAAAGTGCATGCTGTTTTCTTTTCATGTTAAAGATTTTCCGTGAAAAAACACAGAAAGGCTTATGATTCTACAGTAAGCAAGCTATCGAATCCATTCATTTTGATTTTGCTCAAACTTGGGATAGGTATAAAGTAAATAATAACTAATTAAACATTCTATAAACTGTTTTTTAAAAAGGTTATTACTACTTTTTCTATAAAATTCTACTATATTTACTAAGTTTTATTTTTATAATATAAATTATTGTACTCAATAAAGTTTTTATTTATAGCATAAAAATCAATTTTTAAAACTATTTTTATATTAAATTTTTTGTGATGTCTTAAATAATTAATTAATTAAATATGTAAAAATACAATTTCAAAACTAATAATTTCAGGTCTTAATAATAGAGCTGCCCAAAATAATACAGCTGCTAACGTTCTTGTCAATAATGTACCAGATGCTGCTCATGTCCCGAATGTACTTGGTGCTGTAAATTTAAATAATAGTACAATTTTTTAATTAACTCAAATTCAATTATTAAGTTTGTAACTAGTTTTCAAACTATTTTTATACTTATTTTTAACAATGATGATAATAGTAATAAATTTCAGGTTATAGACTTAGAGGCGTTCGAGCCGGTCGTAACCGACGAAGGAACAAGCCATATGAAATAAGCCTTAAAAATATGGCTTCGTTTCTAGTGTCTATAATGCAGTCGAGTATACAGAAAACTCGAGCTCAACGAAGATTAATGAGGGAAAAGAATGAGAATCCAGAACAATAAATACGTTAGAATAATCACACCTCATCACTCATCAATATTAATCATTAAAAAAAGTTATTTAATAAAATGAGATAAGATGATTTAACTCAAAAAAATGTTTTAAAAACGTAAATATTTTTTTAATAGAAAGAGATTCATGTTTAGAGTAAAAATGTTTGAAAATTTTTAATAATTTTTAATAAAAAGCATAACTTTTAAATTGAAAGCGATTTGTGCGGTAGTTTTATTTATAAATCAAATTTTACTTTATAATATAAATAAAAAAGTTTTTTATTCGTTTAATATCAACTGAGAATTGTTCACTTATTGAACTACTTTACGTATAAAAAAAACTTTTGGTACTATTATTTTTTTTTAAATACCAGAATGAAAAATAATTTTAAAAAATTGTTGAATACTTTTTATAAATTATTTATAAAAAAGTTGTTAGTGAAGTCGATGTGGTGACCTAATGCTGATTGTATGAAGTGTTTTAATTTTACCTTGCTGCTGTGTTCTTTGAGTCTTTGGTGGATTGTTCTTCCAGTTTCTCGTATGTCGACTTTTCCACAGGAACAAGGTATTTAATAAGCATCGGGAGTGCGTAGCGTAGGTTTTTTGTCTTTGGGGGAAGGGAGGAGGTGAAGTATTTGGCCTATTTTCGTTGGAGGTTTGTATGTGGTACGGATATTGTGTTTGTTTCGTATTCGTCCGATCTGTTCTGTGTTGAGGTGAGTTTTTATTGTTTGTTGAATGATACTATTAATAGTTTTGGAGTTTAGTTTTTTGATTATTTGTTTAATTTGTTTTAGTATATACCGTTTTCTAATAGGGCTTTTTTAACTTTGTCAAGTTCCTGTTTAATATAAGTTTGGTCAGGAATGTAAAGTGTTCTGTATATGAGTGAGTTAATGACTGAAAGTTTTTGGTAGGGAGGATAATGAGAAGAGGCGTGTAAATATCTGTTAGTGTGTGTGGATTTTTTGTATACATTATGTCCTAAAGTATTGTCGGGTTTTTTGTATAGACTAGAAAATCTAGGAAAAGGAGTTTGTTGTTTTGTTCTGGGATGTTGTTGATTTAAGCGTTATAGGAACTTGTGAAGTCCGTTTTGACAATGTCACCAGATGACAAAAGTATCATCAACGTATTTTAGCCAAAGTGAAGATGTTTGGGCAGTTGAATTTAGGGCTTGAGTCTCGAAATATTCCATAAACAAATTAGTAATGATTAGTGATATTGGAGAGTCCATTGCTTGTTCCTGATGTTTTTTCGTTAAATTGTTGGTTTAATAAAAATATGTGTTAGTAAGACAGTGTTCTAGTAGTGATAAGAGATGTGGATGTATATTGAGAATGTTTTTTATAATGTTGATAGTGTCGAGATTTGGAAATTTAGTGAATAGTGATACCACATCCAAGCAGGCTAGAATATCACCTGGTTTTAGATGAATATTTTGGAGTTTGTTGACGAATCAGTTAATAAAGAAAGTGCTTCGAACGATTCTCCAAGTTCAAATAACTTAATATCATCAGAATCAGTTAATAAAGCAAGTGTTTCAAATGATTCTTTAAGTTTGAATGACTTATAGTATCATTAGAGTTGATTGATGCAGAATCGAAAGAAAGTATTTCGATTAAAGTAACACCTGAACTAGCTAAACGAGCTCATGAAGGTATTTTATTTTTATAAGATTAAAAAAATTTAATTTTAATTTATTAATTTTAATTTTATACTTTTTTATAAGATCTTCTCTACGCAACTGAATTATTTCATCGTTATCATAAAGAAAGAAAGAGAATATCTGAAAAAGCATGTTCTATGAAGACTACAAAGCCATTAATTTTACATGACGATATAACCAAAGAAAATTTTATATTATATATAAGTGAAGATGTATGCAGTAAGGCAGCAAATGGTAATTTTTATTTTCAAATGATATTTTATTTTAATAAATATAATATTATGCTACTTATAAAAAGTTTTTTATAGATATCAACTATGTTTAACAATTGCTTGAAGATTATAAAAAGACTTTAAATTGTCAAAAATCGAATGTTTTGCAAACAGCCATGGTACCTGGATGCAGCTCTAGTGGCAAATCAGCCAGTACACAATCAATAACTTCCATGAATAATTTTGAAGTAGATGATACAGACAAAGAAAATGAAGATGAAGTTAATTTTTCGTCAAAATGTCATGTATGGACCAAAGATGATACGTTATTATTAATAGAATCCTACAAAAAGTATGAAGAATTATATAATACCAAGAAAATCACTTTAAAAATATTGTGGAAAAAAGTTGTTAATAAAATGGTTGTCAAAGGATATAAACTTTCCATTAGCCAATGTTCTAGTAAAATGGATTTATTGAAAAAGAAATATAAAGAAGTAAAAGATCACAACTCTCAAAGTGGTGTTGAGCCAATGAAATATGTTTATTATGATGTTAGTATTTATTTTTAGTATTTAATTTTTAAAAGACGATACCTTGCAAAATTAGGAATCAATAAAAATTTCTTTTAGGTACTTGATGAGATATTCTGTAAGAAACCATGGATATGACCACTGTCAACAGCAGGATCAAATGTTTCAGGAGATGATTTAGATTCAAAAAAACTTGCAAATAGTATGTTATACTTATTTAAATAAAAATTATTTATTTGTATTATGTAATATGTAATGTAATGATTATTATTTTCATTAGAACGTCCTCAGAATGCACTAGAGGCTGAAAAAATAGCATTTCTACAAGAATCTCGTAAAGATAAACGAAAAAGATGAGAAAGTAGAGAGGCGTATCAAGAGAAAAAAATTAGTTTAATGGAAAATATTTCGAAATCTTTGAAGAAAGATTAAAATTGTGATTAAAAATCATATCTGTTTTGGATCCAATGGTAAAGTTGTTAATGCATGTATGTAAAATCTTAATTTTTTTATTAAAATAATATCTGTTACTTATTGATATACATATAATGATAATTTTTTACACAGTTTCTAAAATGTATGTAAACCACATAGTAATTATTTTAAAAACTATTTTAAATTTATTAATGATTTTACAATTATTTTCAAATCTAATTTAAATCTTAAAATTATTTTATACATTAAGGTATAAATTAAATAAGTAGACTGATTTTAAATATTTTAAAATTAAGGAATTTATTCTCAATATTAACAAAAGTTTGTGTGCATTTTACAAGGTGATATAAATCATAAAAACATTGGAAACAAGAGTACTCTTTGCACCAAGCACATTTTATGAATGCAATTGAATCACATTCACATTTTTTGCTGTTTTTTAATGAGAAGCATGCCTCACTGACATTCATAAAGATATCTCTATCAGTAATTAGTCCAGAAGAGTACCATACGTATTCAATCATTGGTCTAAATAATGGAGCAGATAGCTGATGGTGAATAATCGAATGAATTTTCACAGCATCATCTCGAGAGTTTAATTGCCTTTGCTGCTGCATTAAAAACGCTGCCAAATGCTTTGGCGGAATGCTTTCTCATAGAGCTCTTTGAGTTTCATTATTTTTTTTTATATTTATTTAAATGTGATTTTAATATAAAAAAATTGTCTAACATTAATATTTATTAATGAATTTGTACTTTAAAAGAACGATGACAACGAAATTCATTCTTCTTCTTCAAATATTTTTTCCATTTATTAAAAAACAATTTAATTTATAATATTTAATAATGATTATATTTAAATACTTAATTGAATGTAATAATACAAGTCAACATCTAAATCAGTAGTACTATTATAAATTTTCAAGAGTTACTCAGAAATCAAAAGAAGTGATCAAAAAGCTACGCTAAGAAAATTATTTTTTTTAAACTTGGTTTATAAAGACAGTAGCAAATAACTTGTATACAAATTTTAGAGCAAATCTATCGAGTATTTTACGTAAAATGGAAAAAAACTAAAATATGAAAATTTTTTAAGAAAATTTTTAAAATTTTCTAAAATGAAAACTACTATAAGAAGATTGGTTTATAAAAGTTATCCTTCTTTTGGCAGATGCAAATTATTCTCATGGAAATCTCAAAGCAAATTCACCAAGTAACTTACGTAAAATACAAAAAAAATTAAAAATTGAAAATTTTTTCAAATTCTTAAAATGGCTTTATAAAAAAAAACTACACTATGAATACCAATTTTCAATAGCTTCCCGTCTAGTTATACAAAAACATAGATGGTATACAAAATTTGAAGCAAATCCATCGAGTAATTTTCGAGATCTAACTGGTTAAATAAATAACATTTTCTTTTCAAAATTTCTTTTTCAAAATTTTAAAAATGCTCTAAAATTAAAACTACGCTATGAAAATCAATTTTTGAAAATTTCGAATTCTATTATTTTTTTTAAAGGCACTTGCCCAAGATGGTCAAGCTTCAGATGAAAAAGTCCCATTTCCAATGAATTGTGTTGCTGCTTGCAAACCCCATTCTTGGATGTTCTTTGTGGAAACTGGCTGTTTATTTATACGGGCATCTTGAAATCTTTTTAGTCTAGTAATCAATTTCTTTTAATTTGTCGAATTTTGTACTCCCATTTATTACATCTTTTTTCCATCGATGAACTTCATCTTTTCGTATTAAACAAGGGCCAACAAATTTTTGTAAAGTTTTTAGACTCCAATTTGGATGTTCACGAAAAAGATTAACAGCCTTAATCTTTTTGTCGATTGGAATGAAACTGTACTTCTTTTTTTTGGAGGTTCATAACCAGTAGCCGATTGGGTTGAAGGAAGTGATTCTATTTTAAAAATAGATCATTCAATATTTTAAATTACTAATAAAATATTTTCTTATGAAATATTTTTACCTGATGGTTCTGAAGTCAATTCTTCACTGTACTGATTGCTTGGTTCATCAGCTTCCCACACAACAACTTCACTTTCTAAGCACAGTTCTTCAAATGTCACTAGTTTAAAATCAGTGTTGTTGATATAATCTATTAAAATATCTGCCATTTCTTGGCTAGCGTTTTCTACTCTCATTGAAGAGGATATGGATGAAGACTTATTAATGATGCCCTTTTCTTTTAGTATTTCAATACATTTATGAACACTAACAGTTATCAATTCTAGTTCATCATTTTCAATCTTATGATAATCTTCATCCTCACTTGGATCGCACTCCATTTAAAAATTTTTTTATAATAACCAATGTAAAGTCAATCAATTATTAACTCTGAATGATTTTAATAGTTATAAAATAATAATTATGATTAAAATGTAATTATAAATAAAAAAATCTATGTATAAAAAATGAAATTATAACTAAAAAAATCTATTTGTATGAAATTCAATTGAAAAAAAAACTCTATTTGTAAATCTATTATAATCAATAATAACAATAAATATATAACAATAAATAGTAAAAAATTAAAAAAATAGATATTATTATATATAAATATATATATATAAATTAAATAAAATCTTGTAACGTACCTAAGTGGGTAATTGTTACTTTTCAAAACAAATAAATTATGGTCCAAGTTCGATGCTGGATTAAATACCGTATAATATAAACGCGATAGATTTTTAATTTTACGTATGCAATTTGTATAATTTTCTTTAATGTATTCAATAAACTACGCAAGCTCCGTTCGGGCAGTGGGTCAGATTGGAGGGTAGCTAATAAATACTTTTATAATGAACTGAATATAATGATAGTTTTATATTCGACAGTTTTATAATGAACTAAAATGGAAGACAGTAATAGATATTTGAAACATTTATGGATTAAGAATAAAAAATTTGGAAAACTGTAATGTCGGTGTTTTTTTACAAAATTAAATAAAAATTAAATTTAATTTATAAAGACTATATTTAAGTGTTAGATATTGATTTAACAAAATTTAAATCTTATCATTTGATTATTACACTTCAATTTAGCTTTTTCAAAATGATATTTTCAACCCTATACTTTAAATAAAATCGTAAAATTGATAATTATTTATATGATTAAACTTCACGATGATTACAGGATAGTTAGCTAATTGTAAAAATATATTGTAACCTATTTTTCATCTATTATAAATCTTAAACTTATATGTTATCATATATCGTTATATACGAAACTTAAAATTAGCTATTACCAAGTTGACTACAAGCTTGAAATCAGCTAATTTTCGGTTATTTTAAAGCTCAAATATAGCTTAATTTAGTTATTTCCTAGCTAATTACATGCTTAAATCGGGTGGGGTCCAATAATTAGAATGTTCATCTAATATTTGCGTCAAAAATACGAATTCCATTTATTCGAATAATTATTATGGAATTTCGAAGTTCAAATTTAAGAAAATTTATAAAATAGAAACGTGTAAGTTACTAATAACACAGGCCCACAAAATGAAAAAAAATGTCTGAACTTTTGACCGGACATACATATTCCCATGTATTTTTCGACGCTGAATCCGAATCTGTAATAAAAATATAGGGTTTTCCTACCTTTTCTCAGAGTTTTATTGAAAAAACCTCATTTTTTACGGTTTTTTTGCGGTTTTTCGAGTCTAGAAAAAACAAATCATGAGATACGGTTAATTGGACTTCAAAATCGAATTCTACGGGAAAAAATACACGGGAAACCATACCTTCAAATTTTTTTAACGCGATTCTAGTCCTCTGTATGGGGCTGAAAAGATGAGGAAATCGGTAAAAGTCGAAATTTTGCCTAAAATGGATTTAAACAATATTAAAATTTAATCATGCGTCTTTTGAAGAGTCGATAAACATTGGAAATACTATCCTGGGGGTTTTTCAGATTGCTGATCATGAATTTGAAGTCAGATTGTGTAAAAACTACTTCTAGAGGGCGGTGACAAGATCTGTATATGGTAAATTTATCGATTTTTTAAAAATTTTACGTCTGAAATACTAATTTTAGAGTCTTTCACAGCATTGACTGTAAATTCAAGATATTAACTTAGCCTATTGTGTACGTTAAACTTAACATTTTGTCTATGTTTGTCTCTCTCTCTCTCTCTCTTCTTCCGATGTTTTTTTAAATTGGCTTACGCTTACGTACACGTTTCTCTTCGAATGACCGATGTAGTGGATTTCTGACACGTTTTTGTCCTTTTTCGCAGCTGTTTCTCTTTTTATCATCCAGCAGTAATCTGCTAACATGTTGATACCCCAGTTTCCTTGAAATCTACGTTCAAACTCCTTTAAATCTTGGTGAAATCGTTCACCATGCTCTTCACTAAAGTCTCCGTTATTTTCAGGAAACTGATCAACGTGTGAATCAAGAAAATGAAGTTTTAAGTTCATTAGACAACCCAATTTTTCAAAATTACGTACCATTCTTTTCACAATAGCTTTATAATTCATGTCTTTGGCATTACCCAAAAATTTCGTCGATACCTCTTTAAAACTTAACCATGCTGCCTTTTCAACATCAGTCATGCTTTGTTCAAAGTTTTCGTCTCTAAATAAAGTTCGGATTTCAGGACCATCAAAAATACCTTCATTTAATTTAGCATCAGATTTATGGGGAAATACTTTGCTTATATATTGGAAGCATTGACCGTCCTTGTCCAAAGCTTTAACTAATTGCTTTATCAATCCAAGCTTTATATGCAGAGGCGGTATCAAAATTTTCGAAGGAAACTGGGGTATCAACATGTTAGCAGATTACTGCTGGATGATAAAAAGAGAAACAGCTGCGAAAAAAGGACAAAAACGTGTCAGAAATCCACTACATCGGTCATTCGAAGAGAAACGTGTACGTAAGCGTAAGCCAATTTAAAAAAAACATCGGAAGAGAGAGAGAGAGAGAGAGAGAGAGAGAGAGATAGATAGATAGATATATGTTTATTGTATGTACATTATATTGTACAATTTTTATACAGTTATATACAAGTAATAATAAAATATAATATTGAGTAAAAGCAGTATTTAAAACAGAAACAGAAGAAAATAATAAAAACTTAATAATTTGAATTAAAGATTATAATTAAGTTACAGTTTATTTTTATTTTTATTGTGATGGCATAGGTCCATTTTCTAAGGAGAGGTAATGAGTAAATGCTGAAGATTTAAATGAATGAAGTGATGGTGAATTACGAATTGACTCAGGGAGCTCATTCCATAGGAAGGATGAAGTGACCAAGAACGATCCATTGTAAAATTCAGTAGTTGCAGGTGGTACAGTCAATAGCCTCACAGCACCCCTCAATGTTCTAACAGATTGATTCCAAATAAATCTAGAATAAAGATAAGAAGGAACTTTAGTAGAGAACATCTTATAAAGAAAGGAGGATGCAAAATATTTTCTTCTACTGGAGGTAGATAACCAGCCCAATTTTGTACGATAAGCAGAAATATGCTCACGTCTGCCAACACCATAAACATAGCGAATACCAGAGTTGATGACTCTCTGAAGCCTCAAGTCAAGTTCAGCCGACAAATCAGAATAAACGAGGCAACAATAATCGATGAGCGGAAAAAGTAAAGTCTGTATCAGATGCTTACGAAGAGCAATGTTAGTACTCTTTCGAAAGTAGTTTAACCTGTAGAGCAAAGAAAAAGACTTATTACAAACCTGAGAGATGTGCTCCTTCCAATTCAGTTTACTGTCCAACCACACCCCCAAATTCCGAACAGAAGATTCAAACCTAACAGTAGTGCCATTAATTTGGACACCAGCAGCCTGTATAGTAGACAGCAAATTAATATAATAATAGGAGCCAATAATTATGGCCTTAGTTTTACCGACATTCAATTTAAGGCAATTTCTAGCAGCCCAATCAGAGATAGCAACAGCATGTGCACTCATAATAGAAGAGTAAACATCCAATTTATCCAAAGGAAAATGGACATATACCTGAAGATCATCAGCATATATAAGGTATTGAATATCAGGACCAAAATCAATAGCAACATCATTCACATATATAGAGAATAATAACGGCCCCAATACAGATCCTTGAGGAACTCCCATACTAAGAGAGAGGTAATTAGATACATTACCACCCTCGCCAATAACAGCCTGCTGACGACCCGCAAGATAAGAGGCAAACCATCTGATTACCGTGATGGAGACATCAAGTGATGACATTTTTCTAAGCAAAATAGCATGGTTCACGGTATCAAATGCCTTACTGAAATCAAATAGCAAAAGCAAGGTGACATAGCGTCTATCCATATTGAGTCTAATATCATCTGTCAGTCTCAACAAGGCTGTCTGTGTACTATGCCCAGTCCTAAATCCAGTTTGCCGCGGATCCAATAGTTGTCTAGTGGACAAATATTCATACAACTGCTGATGGACAAGACGCTCAAGTACCTTTGACAGAAACGATAATAAGGAAATAGGTCGAATATCATTCATAGATTGTGGAGAAGTAACTTTATTAATAGTTTTAATAAGCGATAACTTCCAACATGATGGGAAAAGACATTCTTTCAAGGAATCGTTGAAAATGCGACACAAGAATTTACCGATAACAGGAAATGCAGTATTAATAAGAGACTGAGGAATGTCATCTGGACCCCTCGCCTGCGTAGTAAAACTACGCACAGCCTGACCAACCTGAAACAGCGACACCTCAGAGAACGTAAACATAGGTTTAAATGGTTCATCCTCAGCTAAAGTATTCGAATAATCAAAGACTGAGGTGACCGATCTATCAGATGCTACACTGGAAAAATGAAAATTTAGCTCATCAATAGAGAAAGGGTGACAAGAAGTATTTCCACTCGAACAAATACCGAGATTACGCAGCTCCTTCCAGATTTGCCGAGAATCATTTAGCCCAGAGAGCCTGCCATAATAATAAAGGAGTTTTGAAGACTCAATGCTCTCATGAGCACGATCACGTGCAGCTCTATATGATAGCAAGTCAAAGGGAAGTCGTGAGCGTTTATAGCGTCTATAAAGCCGGTCTCTATCATGAACCAAACCACGATGCTCTGCAGTGATCCATGGACGACGATTTACACCCTGTCGAACCTTTTTAATGGGAACAAAGAGTGAAATTGCTTCACTTAGATGGCCATAAAGACAATTAAGACGAGTTTCGAGATCTGAATCGCCATTACAGATAGAGCAATCCAAAGAGGAAAAATAATCAATCAGCCTTGTGTTATCAACAGCCTTATAGTCTCGATAAGAGAAATCATTAAGCACAGGCTTAGAAAGAGAAGACTTGACAGTGGCTGCAATGAAATCATGTCCATCTATAAATGGCACATCAGTCTTCCAATAATCAAGCAAGGAATCACTTGCATCCACAAGGCATAAATCTAGCCAAGTATCAGATGTGGCAGTGTGATGAGTTGCACCGTAAGGCACAGAAAAGAGTGCATTTTCCTTGATCAAACCCTTCAGAAACAAAGAGTCATCAGAATCAGTAGATAGGTTTGTATTGAAATCACCCAAGATAACTTTAGTGCTATAATCATGCATATAAGATGACAGATCAGGAATAAAATCAGTTCCAGCCAAGAATGGAGCATGAGGTGGTCTGTAGACTACTCCAACAAAAATAGGAGAAGCAACATCATGAGTTTTAATCTCACAAAAGAGATATTCAGGTAAGCCTGGCTTACCACACCAGCCACCTTTTGAAGAACACAGTCGTATGCAATCCAGTGAGCGATGAACATATAGAGCAACACCACCACCTCTAGTGTTACGATCCTGTCTGAAAAGCACATAGTCATCTATGGCTATAAGCGAGTCAGAGACTATCTGACCCAGCTTTGTCTCAGTCACAGCCACCACATGAAAAT
Source organism: Anastatus disparis (assembly GCA_017163975.1). Taxonomy (NCBI): domain Eukaryota; kingdom Metazoa; phylum Arthropoda; class Insecta; order Hymenoptera; family Eupelmidae; genus Anastatus; species Anastatus disparis. The sequence continues at coordinate 797,794 of JAFFSR010000264.1, read as the reverse complement.
AAGTGCGAGAAGCCAAAAATAATCTTATCATTTCAATATGAGCACGAATGGAGTTGGCATTAAAATGACAAACCCTGAGACCATCCTCAGTAGAGACATGTTTTGTAATGGTAGATGAAGATGAAGTATTATTAGTAGGTAACAGAGAATCAGAAGGGAAGGAAGAAGAAAATGGACTTACCACAGCATCTCGAATCAGCTCGCTTCTCCGTTGCTGATGGGAGTTATTTTTGCTAAAAAAGCATTCAGGTCAGCATCAGTAGTAATACGCACAGGTATCCGATCCCCCTTCTTCCTAGCGTATATCATTCCATTTCGCACAAATGTGACAAAGTCATATTTTTTATCCTTTGCCTTTTCTAAGACTCGCAGCTTCAACTGATGTAATGAGCTAGGCAGATACTCGTTTATATTAATCACCGACGATGTCAGAGACTCAACATTTTTATTATCAGGAGGCAGATGATCATTTATTTTAGATGATGATAGCTTTCCAAACTTCGCTTTAGAAGCAATTACAGCACGAGCCAATGATGCACTCTTCATAGTGACAAGTAAAGGCACAGTAGATGGACGAACAGGATGTTGTGCAGATGCAGATGTTGATAATGAAGAGGCAGATTCTGTTGCAGACGCTGCATCAGTCGCCAATGAACCAGCAGCCGCAGCACCATCCACAACTAGAGAGCGCCTAAGAGGTCGAACCGATGTTATGTCACCGAGAGAGTACCCAGAGTCAAGTATAGTCAACACAGCCAAGACAGCAGACCTTAGATCCTTCAATTCCTCCGGCACAAATCCTCCCACTACTAGAGAGAGAGAGAGAGAGAGAGAGAGAGACAAACATAGACAAAATGTTAAGTTTAACGTACACAATAGGCTAAGTTAATATCTTGAATTTACAGTCAATGCTGTGAAAGACTCTAAAATTAGTATTTCAGACGTAAAATTTTTAAAAAATCGATAAATTTACCATATACAGTTCTTGTCACCGCCCTCTAGAAGTAGTTTTTACACAATCTGACTTCAAATTCATGATCAGCAATCTGAAAAACCCCCAGGATAGTATTTCCAATGTTTATCGACTCTTCAAAAGACGCATGATTAAATTTTAATATTGTTTAAATCCATTTTAGGCAAAATTTCGACTTTTACCGATTTCCTCATCTTTTCAGCCCCATACAGAGGACTAGAATCGCGTTAAAAAAATTTGAAGGTATGGTTTCCCGTGTATTTTTTCCCGTAGAATTCGATTTCGAAGTCCAATTAACCGTATCTCATGATTTGTTTTTTCTAGACTCGAAAAACCGCAAAAAAACCGTAAAAAATGAGGTTTTTTCAATAAAACTCTGAGAAAAGGTAGGAAAACCCTATATTTTTATTACAGATTCGGATTCAGCGTCGAAAAATACATGGGAATATGTATGTCCGGTCAAAAGTTCAGACATTTTTTTTCATTTTGTGGGCCTGTGTTATTATATAATAACAATGAATTTGATAAAACAAATTTTTGACCTTCTTAATTCTTTAATACATTAAAAACTTAAAAAACTATTTTGCGCTACATAAGAAATAGAATACTTTTTGTTTCCTGAAATATATTTTTAATATAACTATCTTATTATTTCATAAAATTTATTTAAAGTTTCAAATCTTAAAACATTTATAAATATTTATTAAAATTAACTTACCATTATATCAATATCTTTTACAATAGCATGAAATATTTTGTCCTGCAGATACAGATGAAAAAGCAAGTTGAAAACAAACACTTCAAACTTGAATCTGTTCTGAACATGCAACCTAACCTCAAATTTTCCACAAAAATCACCCCAAGAAAAAATTGGAAATTACGTTGATATAATTATTTAAAACTTTGTTTATAATAAAGTGTACAAGAATTACAGTTCGATTACAATTCCTTGTACAAAGGATTATTCTATTATTTGAATAACCTATATTTTTTAATACACCAGAAAATATTTGAAACTTTGATGCACTAATAGCAGTCAACGTCTACACTATAATACTAAAAATTAAAGTTCATTAATTTCTTGATAGATTAAGTTTAAACTAATTAGAAACTGAACGGAAAAATAACTTTAAAATAAAAATTTAATAAAAATGTTTTACTTAGATACAGTAGAGAACCGTGTTACCTCCTGAGACTGATCACTCATAGACACTGAATCAAGTACAGGTGGTGGCGCGCAACGGCTTAATTACGAAATTGAAGCGCGAATCCTTATTATTTTAATTGTCCCAAAAAAAAATAATTAAAGTCCTAAAATGGTTTGAAAATTCTTATATAAATGATTTAAAATTAATATTTGTTGAACTTTATGCTGTTCAAAAGAATTAATGACCGTATTGTATAAGCAAATTCTTTTATTCTTTTTGATGTTTTTACAACGTTTTCCCTTCTTTTTTTATTGGAACTTTTGTAGGTACATAGAAATGGAAATATTAATTTCTTTTTAATAAAATTTTATTTTTTATTTTATAACTACTTCGCTAATCAAGATTAAGAAAAAACATAACTTAAATTTTTTCAATGCATTCAAGAATAATATTATTTTGCAAAATAATATATTTTATTAATACTTAAAATGGTTGTACTAAGAATTTAGATGAAAAAGTAATTTTCAATTATTAAAAAAGTGTCGTGAAAAAATAAAAAAAAATATTTTAAAGTGCTCATTAAGAGCTTTCAAAATTAATATATAAAATTATGTTAAAAGTTTTTTATCTTATTAAAAAGCAACTTGAGAATAAACATTACTTCCCAATTATTAAAATTGTAGATTCGCTCAGACAGCTTTTCGAGTAAGATATAAAAAAATATAATTTAAAGTACTCTAAAAAGGTTTTTATCTGCGTTTTTAGAAAATTTTCTACATTGATATTTCGTAAAGTTATGAAGCTTTAAAGTTGGGAATTTTTTCTGTTTTTTGCAGGAAATTAGTCATTTTTATGCAAAAAACAGCAAAACTTATGTTTTTAAATCATGTTAACGGTGGAGGTCTCGGTCTCCAGCATGTTTGTGAACAAAGCACTTGTATCGTGGTGCTTGTATATTAACCGGCTGAAAGCAGGATTCGAGTTACGAGTCAATCACTCTACCGTATGAGCCACTGAGACTTCAGAATGAAATGAAACATCTTTTCTTTTTTAGGTGGCTCCAGTGTTTTGTGTCATATCGAGCTGGAGCCTCGACAAAAAAAAATAGATTTCTCTAAAATAAATTTTATAATGTTTTTAATCAATTACAATACTTATAATTTTTATTAAATTTTATTATTTTACAAAAAAATATTTGTTATTTGCGCTTGATGGCGTTCTAATTGTACCAATTTCAATCAATTTTAAAAATCTTTTTTATTTCATCGATGTTGTGTCATATTTTTGATTTATTTAAATTTACAATAAAAAATCTGAATTTCATTTTTGGTATAAAAGTTACGACAGTTTGTTTTAAAAACAATTTTTGTGTCATAAAAAACTATAATTTTACTAATTTATAAGCATAAATGCTATATTTAATGTAGCACATGTTAAATCAATGACTATATGTTTCTGAAATAGTCATGAAATATTAAATAGCTTATACTTTTGATGGTATTTTCATATAGTGTACATTTGTGAGTACTTTATATTTGCACAATATCTATTATTTATCTTTGTTCTTATTAAGGTTCTTTTTTTTAAAGCTCGCTTTTCTTAGGTAAACGAGAATGAACATTATATTTTTCTTATTGACAATATGCTTTTATAAATTTATAGCTCATTCTTAATCAGAAATACTTATTTTAATTAAAATAAATAATATTTTTAAATGACACATTAAATTTCTGAAACATTGAACGTTATACGTCATTTGTCGGGTCTTTTCGTAAACTTTGGATATTATACTTACCTATTGTTTTAGCTATTGGAATGTGACAAAATTCAGTTTTATCTATCAAAACCGCTTTTCAATTTAATAAATATATACTTTAATAGTCACCTTATAAGTTTAACAAAGTATTTACTTTTTTACGTACTTTTTAAATTTTTTATAACAGCTATTTAAGATGTAAAAACCACGGTTTATGTGGAGGTACGGCTAGGATAGATTTGGCTAATATTGATGAGATTCATCCGGTACGGGAGCATTCTCCCAATTGTCTACCGGATGAAAATGCAGAGGAAGTGGCTCGTTTCAAGAACGAAATGCGAGACGCCTTGAGGAGTCATTGGTACGAACTCAAGGACTTGTATGAAAGCTTTAGATTATTGTACGTAAAAAACAAAGTTATATATATCAATATTAAAATCAGTACACTGTTAAAAAAAATTGAATTTTGCTTCCAGTACATTTATGAAATATTTATTTTTGCTTTAAATTTCATGGAATTGTACAGTAAAATTATTAATTTTAATGCAATTTTGCATTAAATTTACGGTAAAATTATTAATTTTCATGTACATGCTTGAAGCAAGCTTCCAGTTTTGCATTAAATTTGCATTAAATTTCATGTTTTTTTAAGAGTGTAATTATTATTCTTAGGTATCCACGAGCAGCTATTGCTATACCTTATTCGACCATCAGGTCATCTATGATGAGATGGCGAAGGGTTCTCTTTCCTCCTTCTCCAAGAACCTTGGAAGAATTTGGAAATTCCTTAAATCAAATTCACGATGGAGGAATATTAGAGTACAATATGGGGAGATTACGCTTTACATCATTGAGAGACAGGGATGATTGCGTGCACGTAGCTCTGTACGATACTGACTTCATAAGAGCTCATTTCAATGATGTAACATACTTACTGATAGACGCAACTTTTAAGTGCGTACCAAATATTGACAATTGTCAACAGCTACTTACAATTATGGCTATAAAATACAATCATGTTAGTATTATTATTTATATTATTATTATTAGTATTTTTATTATTATTATTATTATTATTATTATTATTATTATTACTATTATTATTCTTTCAGGCTATTCCAATATTTTATGCCTTAATGTCGAGGAAAACCGAAGTAGCATATACTGCTGTAATAGATAATTTTAAAAATATCATGATTCATCTCAATCCACAAATAATAATGTGTGATTTTGAGATCGCATTGAGGAATGCGTGTAAGAGTTTGTACGGTGATGCGCGTATCACTGGATGCAACGTACATTATGATCGCGTAAGTATAGTATATAAATGTTCTTCAATTTTTATTATATCAATCTATATTTTAATCTACTGACAACTTTTATTTTGTAAAGTCTAAAATAAAGAATCTTCGGGCTATCAAGTAATTTATTCTTTGTATTTTTTACCAACTACGTTTCAGCTATATTTATAGTAGTTTTCTTCAGGTTTCTGAAAACAATCACAAAATTACATAATTTTGTGATTGGTTTCGGAAACCTAAAGAGGGCTACTACAAATTTAGCTGAAAGTTGATAAAATATAAAAATAATAAATCACTTGATAGCCCGAAGATTCTTCATTTTACATTTTATTCTTATTTTTGTATTATTTTAAAATTTTCAGGCTATTTATCATAAATTGCGTGAACTTCGTCTAACATTCGTAGTTACAAATAATGAGGGATTGAAAAAAATAATAAAAACCTTTTTGGCCCTCGCGTTTTTGCCGCAAGAGGAAATTGCGCGCACTGTAATTGAAATTATAAATGGATTGCAAGCAAACCAAAGAAATATTTTGAGAAGATTCCTAAATTACTACCAAGACCAATGGATTCAGAGAGTAACTCCCAGAGGATTTTCGATTTTTGGATTGGATAGGAGAACGAACAACGCTATAGAATCGTATCATGCCAGATTGAGACACGTAATTGGGATTCATCCAAGTCCATGGGACTTCGTGTGTAAGTACATTTTTAAAATTCATTTGATCTCTGTAAGGTGAAATTTAGACTAAAATTTAACACTTATTTTATTTATGACTAATTCCGCGGAACCTTTCATGTTTGACTTATAGAAAATAAAATTTTTTTTTAATAGCACCCTGTTCTTATTTTTTTTTTTTCACTTTTAAGTAGTTCAAAGAACAATAATTATGTAGTGCCCCCCATTTTTTAAAGAACGCTTTCTCTATATTAGAAATATTTAGAATTTTTAATGTTAAAATAATCATGCTATTTTTCGAAAAAAAACTTAAATTTTTTGTTTTATTTGGTCATTTCTGAAGACCTATACTAAAATAGCGACTTATGGATAGCATTATAAATTTAAAAATATGGCAAACAAAAAAGAGCAATAGGTTTTTTAGAATTTCAAACTTTTTTTATAGTGTGCTTGCAAAAAGTTGCCAAAAAATAAGAATAACTAATACGAGGGGCGCAAACAGTAATGTATATTAAAAACTTTACAACTTTTTTTTAATAAATCGCACGCTGATGTAATAGCTCTAGTTTAATTGGTTTTAAGGAATAGAAAATATTCTCGCTTTATTATTTCCCAAAAATCAAAACGCATTTTTTTTAACGTCGAAATGTAAAAATAAATTCTTTTTCATGAAAATGTAGTTCCTATTTTTTTTAAGTTATATTTTATTTTCAAAGGTAGACACCTTCTTGAAAACTCTTTTTTTTTAAAGTAAAATATCAAAAAACGCTGCCAAGTGCTTTGGCGGAATGCTTTCTCATAGAGCTCTTTGAGTTTCATTATTTTTTTTATATTTATTTAAATGTGATTTTAATATAAAAAAATTGTCTAACATTAATATTTATTAATAAATTTGTACTTTAAAAGAACGATGACAACGAAATTCATTCTTCTTCTTCAAATATTTTTTCCATTTATTAAAAAACAATTTAATTTATAATATTTAATAATGATTATATTTAAATACTTTATTGAATGTAATAATACAAGTCAACATCTAAATCAGTAGTACTATTATAAATTTTCAAGAGTAACTCAGAAATCAAAAGAAGTGATCAAAAAGCTACGCTAAGAAAATTATTTTTTTTAAACTTGGTTTATAAAGACAGTAGCAAATAACTTGTATACAAATTTTAGAGCAAATCTATCGAGTATTTTAAAACTACGCGAAAAAGATCGGTTTATAAAAGTTATCCTTCTTTTGGCAGATGCAAATTATTCCCATGGAAATCTCAAAGCAAATTCATCAATTAACTTACGTAAAATACAAAAAAAAAAATTAAAAATCGAAAATTTTTTCAAATTCTTAAAATGGCTCTATAAAAAAAAATACACTATGAATACAAATTTTCAATAGCTTTCCGCCTAGTTATACAAAAACATAGATGGTATACAAAATTTGAAGCAAATCCATCGAGTAATTTTCGAGATCTAACTGGTTAAATAAATAACATTTTCTTTTCAAAATTTCTTTTTCAAAATTTTAAAAATGCTCTAAAATTAAAACTACGCTATGAAAATCAATTTTTGAAAATTTCCCTTCTTTTGGCAGTCGCAAATAATTTCCCTGCCATTTTTAGAACAAATCTATCGAGTACTTTACGTAGAATAAAAAAAAATAAGAAAAGAAAAATCGAAATTTTTTTTTAAATCTTTAAAATTTTCTAAAATTGTAACCACGCTAAGAAAATTAGTTTTCAAAAGCTTATTTTTTTCAGACAATAGCGAATTCATTGTATAAAAATTTTGGAGAAAATTTATAGTATGGTTAACGCAAAAAAGAAAATAAATGAAAAATAAAAATTTTTTTGAAAATTTTCAAAGTGCTCTAAAATTAAAACTGCGCTGAGAAAATTAGTTTTCCAAAGCTTGTTTTCTTCAGACAGTAGCGAATTAATTGCATACAAATTTTGGAGCAAATCTATCAAATGGTTTTCGTATAATAAAAAAAAATTAAAAATAAAAATTTTTTAAAAAATTTTAAAAATGCTCTAAAATTAAAAGTGCGCTAAGAAAATTAGTTTACAAAATTTTTATACTTTTGGCAGTCGAAATTAAGTTCCATACAAATTTTCGAACAAATTCTTTGAGTAGTTTACGTAAAATACAAAAAAAATAAAAAATCGAAATTTTTTTAAAATTTTTAAAACAATTCTAAAAAAAAAACTACGCTAAAAAAACCAATTCTCTATAGCTTCCGCACCAGTTCATCAAAAAATTGAATTGTATGGAAAATTTGAAGTAAATCCATCGAGTAGTTTTTAAGTTTTATTGGCTTAATAAATAGAAACATTTTTTTTTTTAATTTCAAAATGCTCTAAAATTAAAACTAAGCTAAGAAAATCAGTTTTTAAAAATTTATTTTATCCGGGCAATCACAAATAAATTCCATGCAAATTTTGAAGCAAATTCATCGAGTAGTAAACAAAAAAAAACCAAAAAACGAAAAATCGAATTTTTTTTTTTTTTAAACTTTAAAATGAAAACTACGTTAGAAGAACCAATTATCAATAGCTTCCCAGCAAGTTAGTCACAAAACTAAATTCCATGCAAAATTAGAAGCAAATCCATCAAGTAGTTCTCGAGATACAGTTTACTAACTGAATTCATACACACACACACACACACACACACACACACACACACACACACACACACACACACACACACACACACACACACACACACACACACACACACACACACACATACAGACATTTTCTGGAAACCACTTTTTTCGACTCACCGAGTTCAAATATGTACAAATTAATGAAAAAATAGAAAAAAATTTTTTTTATCGATACAATGCTTTCTCTATGAGATAGCAAAATAATTATTATAAGAAAAAGTTTTTGCGAGCTTCACTCAAAACTTTTTTTTAATTATGTAAAGGAAAAAAATAGGTACCAGTTTTCTTTGCAAAACTTGAAAAATGACGTATTTTATATTTTTTTATGCGAGAACAATTACGTTACATCAGCTGAAACTATCTTAAAATACTTTTTTATATTTCTTTCATACGAAAAAATTTTTTGTGCTCATCAATTACATTAAATTCATAGCTTTTATATACAGTCCCCTAAATATTAAAAGTTTCACGGAATCATTCATATACTTATTTAGTTAAATATTTGCATTATTTTTATTTTTCTATAACTTTTGAACAACTTGAGCTTTTTTAACGAATGTTTTTTTAATAGAAAGCGTTTTATTGTTATTGTTGTTATTATTATTATTATTATTATTATTATTATTATTATTATTATTATTATTATTATTTTTATTATTATTATTATTATCATCATCATCATCATTATCATATTTTCAGGCAAATTATTGAAAGTGCAGGAAAACACTGTCACAGATGTCGAGAGGCTTTCCAGAGGACTACAAATTAGAATGCTCCCACGTTATATATCCACTTTTAGAAATGTCCAACTACAACGTATTTGGACATTGTATACTAGAGGCGGCATAACAAAAAATGAATTCCTGACAATTATTGCTAACTTGAAGGGCAATATTGGAAATAACGTAGAATTATTAGAAGGCATGGACGAAGAGTTGAGAGAGCGATATGCAAACTTCATTAATGAGAATGATGGTAAAATTTATATTATTATAAATATTATATAGATTGTTATTTTTCGCTACAATTCTCACAACAATTTTCTTTACAAATATCAAGTGAAACGCGAAAAAAATAATTTAAACACACTTTTTACGCTCATGCATATTATGAAATATTATATATATATGTATTATTAACGTCTGCCTTTACCTTACTATATACTGCTGAAAATGATAAAACAATAATATTTATTCATTAGTAGCATTAATTAACGAGATGTCAGAGTTGCTGAAAGCAATTTTTGCTGTATTTTTTTATTGATATCTTTTTAATTTAATTATTTAAACAAATATAATGACTTGTCTGCACCAGAGCTATGTTAAGAGAATCATTTTAGTATAATACGGAATTAATAGTTTTTTATTTTTTTATAAGATTGGAATGGAAATTAGACATGAAACTCGATAAAACTATCCTCAAGATACTATTCATTAAGAGATTGCTGATAACTTTTTATTTCTAGTGTTTTGGTAAATTTCTTTAGTTGTCCGCACTCAAGTTTAAACTCACAAATTTTCTTACTGTAATGAAAAAATTCGATTTAACGTACCATTTGCACGTAAACTTGTAACTAAACTATTCCCAGGCTATTTGAGGAGGGGGGGGGACCTCCGTCATGCTCTTAAAGCTTTTAATAAATTATTGAACATTTAATTTACAGAACCAAACATAATCGATCCGGAATTCAACTTTGATATTGTGAATGTGGGGAGAAACAATGTAGCTGATTTGCAACGCGTAAGAGATTTAATTTTAGTGAATGCTGATGATGATGAAGAAAACGAAGAAATGGGTATGATATATATATTTGAAAAAAATTTTATAAAGCGTTTTATTCGATTTTTCTATTTAAGAATGTAGTTTTTTAAAAGAAATTTACAATTTTTTTATTTTTTTATTTTTAAATAGATAACCGGATTCCTGCTCATGCACCTCCTTTACCTGCACTACCACATGTACCTGCACTTCCACTTATACCTGCACTACCGCCTGTTCCTGTAGTACCACCTGCACCATTACCTGCACTACCACATGTACCTGCACTTCCACTTATACCTGCACTACCGCCTGTTCCTGTAGTACCACCTGCACCATTACCTGCACTACCACATTTACCTGCACCACTGCCAGTACCTCCGGCGCTTGCGCCTCCAGCACCTCGGCGTAATCGAGTACAATTACGTAATCAATTAAGAAACAGGAGGCGGAGGAATAGGCGAAGAAATGCGCGAGAAGTTGAAGAAAGAGAACAGCAGCAACAACAGCAGCAGTTGCCACAGCAGCAACAACAACAGCAACAGCTGCCATAAGAACAGCAGCCGCAGCAACAACAGCAACAGTTGCCACAAGAACAGCAGCCGCAGCAACAACAGCAACAGCTGCCACAAGAACAGCAGCCGCAGCAACAACAGCAACAGCTGCCACAAGAACAGCAGCCGCAGCAACAACAGCAACAGATTCCACAACAACAACAGCAACAGATTGCACAGCAACAGCAGCCGCAGCCACAGCAACAAGTAAATGGAGGTAATCCATATTAATTATTACTTTCAACTTGTAATTTTAGTTTTCTTTTAATTATATTTTATTTAACTTTGACGTATTTGCTTAAGTTAAGTTAATAAAAAATATTGAAATTAACAATTTTTATTTCAGAATCAGGATGTATATGTTGCTTCGAAAATGCTGATTACGCATTCATTTCATGCGGCCATCTCTGTGTTTGTTTGAGGTGCGCTCAGAGGGTGATTGCGATACAACCAAGGTGTCCTTCTTGTCGCACTGATGCTATGTCTATAATTAGGATATATAAATGAAGTTATTACATAAAATATATATTATTATTGTATTATACAAAAACAGTTTGCACCTAATGTAATTAATAAATAAATGATTATAAAATTATACCTTTTAATGTTTTAAGATTTGGTTTCCCATTGTAGATAGATGGATAGATATACGTTTTATTCTATATATAAAACAAAACAAAATAAATAAATAAATTAACATATAAATTAAAGTTAGGAAAAATTATTCGAAGTCGAGCAAGTACCCCCTCGCTGCCGTCTTAAACCTGCTGAGAGATGGAAGATGTTTAATCTCAGCAGGTAAGGTATTTTAAAAATGCGCACCTTCAACTTGAAAGGAGTGCCAGCCAGTCTCAGTAAGCATAAGGGGCACTGCTACATCCGTAGCCTCTCCCCTAGTAGTCACTCTAGGTGCACATCTAGTGAAGAGACTCACTAGATGCTCTGGAGTCTTCATACGCACGATCTTGTACATAAGTACAGCCAAAAAATACTGTCTCCTCGAATCAGTACGCAGTCATCCCAGCGAGGCTCTATAAGGAGAGACATGATCCTCCCTTCTCAATCCCAAAACATATCTCACACATGCATTCTGCAGTATTTGTATCCGTCTTCTCAACTCCTGAGAAACGTTGAGCAAAACCACTGAACAGTAATCAAAATGTAGAAACAGTAGGGCGCTTGCAAGTTGTTTACGCAAAGCCTCCATGGTAAAAAAAACCGCAGAGCATACGATACCCTATTAAATTTCTTAGTAATTATGTCAATATGCGATTCCCAACAAAGTTTTGAATCAAGCACAACACCAAGGCTTATTACGGAGTCAGAGAAGGGTAGGCTGACACCTATCCCAATGTCGATCGTCCTGAGAGCTCACCACCATAAAATGAGTTAACAAAACGACTACCACGAAAACGATCGCCTTAGATTTATTAGTATTTAAAGTGAGGGAACCCTAACACCAGCCAGCCCGCCCACTCCGACACCGCTTTAGCCAGGATTATATTTAGAGAATATATTACAAAATAATATATTTTCAAAATATATTTTTATAATTCAATTTTTTAATAAATGACAGTTTAATCAATGGGGACCCTAATCAACGATTCCTAAAGTTATTATGTCAAAATTCTATTTTATTATATACAATTTCTTCTACTTACCTAGATGGCGCCGAAAACTGGTCGCTCTTCCGTAGTAGTATAAACTTTTATAAACACCGAAATAATAAATATTTAAGAACATTAAAATAGCATAAAACTAAAACTATTCATAAAACCAATCGTAGCTATAATTTTCGAATTTTTGAACTTTCGACTATTTGGACATTCGAATTTTTGAACTTTCGAATATTTGGACATTAGATTTTTTTTTCAATATATAATATTTTCAGTAAATTAGTATTCGCATAATATATTTTTCGATATTTTGATAATCGACGATTTGAACCTGGTAATTTTCGGATAGATAAATTTCTATTATATTTTTATGTTTATTCAGTTAATAGTAATTTCGAAATAATTGACTCATCTCTAATGTCGAGTAAATAATATTCTAATAATCAAACTTCTAACGATTGATTATTAGTAACTTAACGTTTCTATTTTATAAATTTTCTTAAATTTGAACTTCGAAATTCCATAATGATTATTCGAATAAATGGAATTCGTATTTTTAACGCAAATATTAGATGAACATTCTAAATATTGGACCCCACCCTAAATTTCAGCTAATTTCCAACTAAATTTTGTATGAATTTAGCTAATTTTAACATTAAATTTAGCTAACTTTTGATTTAATGTAACTAACTTTTGATTGAATGTAGCTAACTTTTGATTGAATGTAGCTAACTTTTCATTGAATGTAGCTAACTTTTGATTGAATGTAGCTAACTTTTGATTGAATGTAGCTAACTTTAATTTAATTTTATCTGACTTCAGCTAACTTTAAGCTAACTTTTAGCTACCTTTTAGCTAATTTTTAACTAACTTTTAGCGAAATTTCAGTTAGATTCTAGCTAAATTTTAGCTAACCAAGGACAAATCGGGGTGGGGTTCGATTTTTCGAAAGACCGATATTTTTTTGTGCTTAACGTAGAATCTCAAAATTTAGAATCATGCTATTGATAACATTCATTTAAATTATTTATAAATTTCATTTTCAATTCATGGCTGCAATCGAAATTTATTTATTCGAATAAATTGTAATTGATATTCAGAATCGTAACACGTACATAGAGCACTATATAATTATAAAATATTTCGAAATTTCTAATAAAATCTTTTGACAAGTATTGAAAGAATATACAAAAATATACTTTCGAAAACTCTATTAGAAATTTCGAAATATCTAATCATAATATGGTGTTCTGTATACTTGTTACTATTCTAAATATCAATTATAATTTATTCGAATGAATAAATTTCGATTGCAGCCATGAATTGAAAACGAGATTTCTAAATAATTTAAATGAATGTTATCAATAGCATCATTCTAAATTTTGAGATTCTACGTTAAGCACAAAAAAATATCGGTCTTTCGAAAAATCGAACCCCACCCACAAATCGAATTCTTACACACAGCGGCAACGGCGACGGCGGAATCTGTTTATAATATAGAGAGATATAGCTAGCTTTTAGCTAAATTATAGCTAAATATATCTAAATTTTAGCCAACTTTTAGCTGATTTTCAGCTAACTTTTAGCTAACTTCTAACTAACTTATACGTAACTTTTTGCTGACTTTTAGCTTGCTTTCAGCTAAATTATAGCTAAATTCATCAAAATTTTAGCTGACTTTTAGCTGAATTTTAGCTGAATCTCAGCTGAATTTCAGCTAAATTTAGGAGCCAAAAATGAGCGGCGTATTTTAGACGGTGACAGCGGCGACAGCGTCGACAACGGCGATATATTTTTAATAGTATAGAGAGAAATAAAATTAAAATATAAATAACTAATAGTTCAATAAATAAAAATATATTATTTAAAAGAAAATAAATAATTGGAAAATAATAATTAAATAAATAAATTATTTGAAAATAATAAAAAATATATTAAAATTTAAATGAAAAAATCTAATAGTAAAATTTTTAAGTAATTAAATAATAAAGAATATAACAATTAGTAATGAAAAATAAGAAAATAAAATTAAATAAAAATACAAATAATAATAATATAAAGAAAAAATAAAAAGGTAGGAAATAGGGCGCTTTGGGGCGTCAGAATCTTTCAAAATTTTAATTGATTGAATTAAAAAATGATAATTAAAATAAAAAAGAAATAAAAAAAAATAAGGTTAGTAAATAAATTACTAAAAACTAAATAAAAAAATTCTTCTTATTAATAAATGAAATAAAATTAGTTGAATTGTATTTAATTTAAAATAAAAAAAACACAAAAAAGAAAAAAATTAATTATTTTAAATCAATAATGAGAAATTTAAAAATGTTATTGCAATACCTAAGTGGTCACTCTTTGTATTTTTTACAGTATTAAAATTTTTAAATATTTTAATATTTAAACAAAATTTTTAAATATAATTCAATTTTTAACTACTAGATAGCGCTAAAAGGTGAAAAAAGTTTGTGTTGATTATGCCAAGCAGACGACCAGCAAGTTAAGTGCAGTGTGATAAAAAATTATTTAAATTTTTTACTTTAGTAAAAATAAGTATTTTTTTTAAATTACACGAGAAGCTTGTGTCTACAACTCCAAACCATTCTGAATGTTTTACCTCTAGAAATGTACTGGACTGTATAGGGTAGAATGCAATGCAAGTGCATCGTCATCTTTTTAAGTTATCAGATAAGTATATCTTTTTTTCAAATTAAAATTTAATCATTTAAAAAGAGAAATGAATACTTTGTGATAATTTTTTTTTTATTTTCAGGTAAAGATTATATAAGAATATTGTTTTCAAGGAAATAACTTGAAATAGAATGCAGAGTAGAAGAGAAATTAAATCACTATTTTATACAATACTTAAATTTTATAAAAATATATAAAACTATCAGGTAAAGAGTATTCATTAAATCAATTATTTTAGATTGAATGTTTATTTTTTTACATACATTATATACATTTTAAGTAAACTTAATCACAAATTTACTAGTTTTATCA
The DNA here is from genome assembly GCA_017163975.1 of Anastatus disparis. Lineage (NCBI taxonomy): Eukaryota > Metazoa > Arthropoda > Insecta > Hymenoptera > Eupelmidae > Anastatus > Anastatus disparis. The sequence continues at coordinate 782,341 of JAFFSR010000264.1, read as the reverse complement.
TTTATTTTCATGTTTTTTGTTATACAATAAAATTTCAAGTTTGTCGACGAGCTAATATTGAAAAATTATATAATTCAATATTTCAAAAATGGGGCAGCGTTGGCCTCTAGAATTTTACAAATTATTTATCTTAGTTGCCAGGAACCTACCCATGAAGTTTGGTCCAAATCTAAGACCCGAAGGTGAAAAACACTCTCCTTGTAAGTAATACATTATAAATGGAGGATAAAAAGTAGATCAGATTATAGATGTCATATAAAATATTCATTTCTAAAATATACCAAAATTGATAAACGTAATTGAACAGAGAACATAAATTTAAAAATTCTATATCTGAACATAAAAGTATATTTTGAATAAAAATTTGTGCGAAATTCGTAGCAAATTCATTGGGTAATTTTTATGCAGTTACTTAATAACTACATACGTACACATGGTTTTTGCAAATCACTTTTTATTAAGCTTAATAACATCCCATTTCTTTATTTGTACTACATAAATATTTGTATTTACATAGTTGTTGTAACAATAGTTATTATAACATTATGCTCTAAATTGTAAAAGTATTACCAAATATGTAGTTATTGAACCTGCAATCTAGTAATAATGAACATTAACGAAAAATGTTCTAAATAATATGATTTTGTCTATAAATTATGATGATTTGTATTTTTTACATACCGACATTAATAAAGATTCATCCAGTGCAAATAAATTATATACTTTAAATGCTACACTCTTATGAAGTAAATAATTTGAAAATTGATTTAACTAAAATTAAATAAAACATATATTATTGAATTTTCATGTATAAGTTTTATTTTGAAATAGAACATATTACCTGGTTTATTATTTCTTGATCATTTAAAGATCCTAAGCACATGTTTACGATTTCTCCTGTAGTTTTGCTCTATAAATAAGAATAAGTTGATTATCTGAATTAAAATTCAATTAATTTTTTAAGTCAAATGTGAAACAATTTCCAATTTCAAAACTTATATTTTCTTATGAAAACAGAAAAAAAAATATTTAATTTATTATTAATAATTAATTAAAAAAGAAAGTTAGTGCTTAATACTTTACCTCATTCACAGTAGCTGAGATAGATCTTGTTAAGATAATTAACGACAAAAGATAATTTAAAACATGACTTATACAATGTACTATAAGAATATACGTCAAATCGGGATTCCCAAGCACTATTGGTTTTATAATGTAATAACAATATATAAGAAACGTAAGAAAAACGTTCATAGTACAAACTAACATTACGGGTGAATAAAAATTTGATATATTGCTTGACACTTGACTTGATAAGTCATATAATTCACGTAATTGCAATACTTTATTCAATTTGACCTTAATTGTTTTACTATACAATATATAACTGATCTGTGATAGATACATGGAATCTTTTGGGATTTCCATTAAGTTGATGTTGATAATTTTAAAAGTATGGTGAAGTACTTGTAAAACAACACAATATTGTATCATCATGCAATTGATAATGAAATTACCAACAATTGTGCACACGAAATAGGAAAAAATACCAAAACTCATCGTTGGTGTCGTAAGGATCCATAATAAAGTAGTTAAAAAACAGATTAAAAAAATTCTTTTTATATTTTTCAATAGTGATTCTATTTTGCCTTCCGATTTAGTGTTTACAATTGCAGACAAATTATTTATTTCAATGAGTTTGTTAGCTATAGAAACAGTTTCCTCTTGATATACACTGAATATTATCAAGATGAATATAGCAGTAAAACTGGCATACGAAGTTTGAATGGTATCTGTAATTTTTTCAAATGACGTTCTACCCGCAAAATCATCCACCAACGCATATTTAACGGAATGGTAGGCACAAAATAAAACCAAGGAAATTAAAAATACATTGTATAAAACACCTCTTCCTGAACGTACAAATAATAAAGATTTTATTTTATTGGTTTTTGTCAAATTAACATTATAACTTATAGTCGCAATTCCAGAAAATTTAAATAAGTAAAATATACATTTTAAAAATATAGTATTGTAAGTTACAAGTGCTTTCATGATCATAAGTTTTTAGTTACTCTATTTCGAAATATGAGGTGATGGATCATTCTTTGGATTAAAAATGATTTAAAAAATAGCATGGAAATAGTACATTATAATAATAATTACTTGGTACTACCTTAATTACAAAAAAAATTATAAATAGAAATAAAAAAAGGTTTGTAAATTAGAGAAAATAGTCGATCGATTATTTCATTATAGTTTTAAAAATGTCATAAAAAATTTAGACAATAATCAGTCCATATCATAAGTACTAAGCTTGTTACACTTAGTTTAATTGTAGAAGTGTTTCGAAACAAAGAGAAAATTACTATAATTAGAGTGAGGTGAAAAGATGATGCGGTGTGATATATTTCCTTGTAAATTTCATTATTTATAGGACTTGTACAAATATATTTGAGAATAGAATAATTAATTAATTTTATAGTGAAATAGCTATATAATAAAATATCTAGTTAAGTTTACTGTATGTAAGATTATATCGTCTCTAAAATCATAACGATTAATCAATATTAAAACTAGAAAATATCATTATTTTTAGTTTTTATATTGTTTCTAAAAAATATCATAACAAAAGAGTTAGTAGTATTTAAAGATTATAATTTGGTTATTTAAAAGTTAATTAAGTTTCGTAATTAAATTAGTATTTAATCAATTATTGTATGATATAAACCTTGATTACGCGAACAATACAAAATTTCTTTTGTAATGATTAAATATCACTTTATAAATACTTTCCATTTATTTTTACAAACTATTTGAATTCTATTGAGTATCATCTGCGACTTATTGGCTGTGTCGTTCAAGTCTAATGGGACAAAAAAAATATTTTTATTAGTTTCGTTAAAATTAATTTTAAGAGTCATGAAATTGAAAAACATAATTACTTTACTAATAAAATGAGAAAAAAATCTACAATTTAAGCTTCAATTCCATTCATGTGTATTCTAATGTTTTTAAAAGATTTAAAAATAAAATGAAATTGATCATAACTGAAAAAAAAAAATATTTGAACGTTTGATCAAACGAATAGGGTATTTTTTATTATTTCGTATGATATCAAATATTTTAAAATCAGAAGAAAATTTGAGACTTGCAATGCAGTTTTAGTTAAAATAAAATGAAAAAAATGATAACAGCTTAAAGAAAATTGTCAATCGATAGTTCAAAGATTATTTGGTATTATATGTACGTAAACTTTTTTTATTTATTTAACTGTAGAAGTGTTTTAAATTAATGAAACAATCATTATAATTACTTTGAAGTGAAAATATGATGCACAATAATGTTTGCTTATAGTTTGTGTACTTATAGAATTGGTGTAAATGTTTCTGAAAATTGTTTAATTTATTACCTAAAAGGTATAGTTTTCAGATAAAAGATCTAACAAACTATTATTTCGACATTTTTAGTTGTAAAAAATTATTCATCTCATATTTCTTATTGTGGACATTTAACCCTGGTAGAAAATTGACCACTTTTTGGTCATAATTGCTGATCTAAGCATGTTAAAATGACACTCATTTATAAATTCTGTTTAACGTATTTCTAGAATTTATAGATAAGTGTCATAGCATGCTTAGATTAGCAATAATGACCAAAAATAATTTTCTGCCATGGTAATCTACTTAATATTTTAATGAAATCGTTTTTCTAAGGGAGTACATTTATATTAGAAACTGAAAATAAAAATCCACTTTTTTAATTGGGGGAAACCGGGGTAAATCTAATCCCTGGGGCGAATCGGACTGGCACCACTGGATATGAGTACAAGTAAATATTAGAAGATTGAAATAACTATAAATAAACTCTAACAAAGAAAATAATTTGATGTAACAATATTAAAATCTTAGTGCTAAAATAAATATGGAGTATATATTTATATAAAGTAATGCCGGTCCGCTTTTTCCCGGGGGTCCGATTAGCCCCGATTACCCCTAATATTCAATATTTAACTAAAATTTAAAATATTTAAAATACTACCTTAAAGTAGACATAAATACCTTAATTTTAAGCTCTCTTGAAGCTATTTTACTCCAGCCGTACTACCACAGATTGCACTATTATTCAATTGATATTTAGTATTATCAATTAAATTATATAAGATCTAGTTTGATTTAAAAATAAAAATATATGTAGTATATATATAATATATTTTAAAATATACTATTACAATAGGAAAATATTTTGGTTGAAGAAAATAAAAAAAAGCTTGCATGCATGAAGCCAGTGTTAAGCGAAAAAGAATGACAAATGGTTGTAAAATTTTTAGTCTAATATAGAAGTGTTCCCTTAAGCTAATAATCATCAAGATTTTAAGAAAAGTAGTAATCAACCATATCTGCCGCTAATCTCTTATAATATACATCTTTATTGTTCCATATGAGTTACGTTTCTCATGCTTGATTAACTTTTCTGTATAATAAATATATGTATATTAAAATAAAATCTCTTGAATTTATTTAAATTATAGATATTAACAAATTTTTTAATTGATGTATCAACGTTTGATATATAAATTATTAAATTAGGTTCTAAATTGTAAAAGTATGATCAAATACGTAGTTATTGAACTTGCCATCTGAAAACAAAAGATTTGACATTAAAAAATTACTTCAAGATTATCTCTTTGTATACGTGGTTTTTAATAATTTATGTTTACAACGCACCGACATCAATAAAGATTCGTCCAATGTAAAAAGATTAAATACAGTAAACTGTATTGCTTTATGCAATAAATAATTTGAAAATTGATTCAACTGAAAATTGATAAATTCTAATATTATTAAAATTGAATTATAATGTTATTCAAACAAATAATATATTCAACTGTACCTGATTTACGATTTGTTGATTAGCTAAACTTTTCAAACACACATTAACAATTTCTCCAGTTCTTTTGCTCTATAATCAAAGATTTTCATTAAAAAAAAAAATAACTAATTACAATTTAATAATCTTATATAAACATTTATTATACAGTTTATTTACCTCCATTGTAGTAGCGCAGACCGATCTAGTCAATATAATCAAAGAAAAAAGGTAACACATAATCTGTGATATAGAATGAATAATAACCATCGTTGTTATATTAAGGCTGACCAGTACGAAAGGTTTTATAATATAATAAATATAGATTAAAAATGTAAGGAATACGTTCGTTAAACAAATTAACATTGGAAATGAATAAAAATCTGCGATTTCTATGGATACTTGGCTCAGCGATGCATACAATTCCCGTAATTGCAACAATTTGTTTAATTTCATTCCAATGTCATTGCTTCTTATGTTGCTAGCTTCAGGTAAGGACAAAGAATTTCCAGAAATATCGATTAGGCTATTATTTATAATTTTGAAAATATTGTGAAGTAAATGTAAAACTACGCAGTACTCCATTATCATAACATTAGTAATAAAATTGGCCAAAATTAAATTGATGAAATACAAAAACAAACCATAGTTTACTATTGGAACTGTAAAAATCCAAAATATCGTTATCATAAAGCTTAATAAGAAAATTTTTTTTACATCTTTTAACATTGATTCTTTGCTGCTATCCATTTCATGTCTTAATGTTATTGATGAATCATTAAGTGCAGTAAGTTGGTTTGCAATTGAAATAGTTTCTTCTTGACGAATGCAGTATATAATTAAAATCGATAAGGCAGTAAATATGGTAAACGTTGTCTGAATTGTGTCTATAACTTTTTCAAATTGAGTTCTGTCTGCAAAATTATTTAGCAACGCAAATGGAATAGAATAATACGAGTTAAATAGCACTAATAAGCCTAGTATTATGTTGTAAACAATGCCCATTTTAGAACGTGTAAACAATGAGGATTTAATTATATTGGTTTTTATTGAGTTTCTATCATAACTCATAGTTGTTAGGCCAGAAAATTTAAAAAAATGAAATATAAATTTTAAGAATATAATATTTGATGTTTTTAACATTATGAATTTCAAGTTTTTAATAGACAAATATATTTTTGTAAAGGAAAATTGAAATACGATAGTTCAATTTTTTTAAATTATGATAAGCTTTTGTCATTTCTTTATTCATCCAAATAAGCGTAAATATAATTTAACAAAACTTTAATCGTTAAGCTATTATCAAATCATCAAATTCTCGTTATCAAATTCTCCGTCTTAAAAATTGTATGGTATAATTTGGGAATTGTGGTTGATATGTTGTTGATTAATTTACCTTCTTGGTAATTTAGACTTGTAGTTAACGTACTATCAAATCATAAAAAATTTTATTTTGTGATCAACATCATGTAGTTAAGTTATGATGAAAAAATAATTATCTTTGAACAATTTTCTTCAAGACTAATACTTTCAAAGATATTGAGAAAAAAAGATTGCTTTTCCAAATTATGCAACAGGCAAAAATTTTTTTGATTACATTTTATTACTAACTTTACAATAATAGTAAGTTCTCCATTAGGAAATTCCAAAAATTTCGTCCATTTTGTTCTTAAACCGATACTTCCAAAAATATTAAAAAAAACAACATTATTTTTCCTATCAACAACTAATTTAACTACCTTCAATATATTTATAAAGAATAAGTACACTAATATTGTATGCACTAAAATTTTAATATTGATGTATCTAAATTATACAGAATACGTATATAAATTATACGGTTAAATGTATGTTTACGCGCTTTAAATTTGATGCTATAATTTACGTTGAATCACTTCAATGGTCAAAATACATTAAATTTTACGCGCAAATATTGTTGAAAAGTGCATAAAAATTCATGTCATAAAAATAATTATCTACGTACAAAAGACTATAAAACCAGTTTAACACTTGTGTTTATTTATAATTTAGCCTTCAATTTTTCATGAACTCCACAATACTTCATTGATCATAATCGATTAACAAGTTTAGAGTGAATTTTAATCAAATAATAAGTTTTTCACATCATTCATACAATTTTTCATATCAATTGATAATCAAACACCAAAAAAGATCTAGTTAATTATCTAAATATTAGGTTCAACTGAATGCTTATTTGAATTAACTAAATGAAATTGAACTAAATCCATTTAGTTTATTTAACTAATTTTTTTTTAATGCAGTAATTAAAAATATAAGTAACTTTTTAATTAAAAAATAATATTTATTACGTTCTAACAGAGTAATAACTACATCTACTTAAAAAGTAAGATAATAAAATTTTTATTCAATAAACAATAAATTATGACAAATTATTCGATTTTTATAAGCATTTATGCAATTACAACGAAGTGTAAGTTTTTATCTATTCCACTTACAATAGTTAAAGTGACAATATCTATTATATTTATTACATTTTTTCATTATCCAAGTTTAAATTTTTTATGAAGTGAACATTACCTTGTTGAGAATAATCGATTAATGTATTTAAAGTGAAAATTTTATTAAGCAACACGTTTAACCCGTAGTACGTGTGCAATCATTCATACAAACATTAGATTGTAAAAGTAGATAGCATTTGTCTAATATAGTATCTTATGAACCGTTATACTAAGGCTTGTTATTAGAATAATAATTTTGAAGAAAGGAAAATGTTAGTTTGTTAGATGTAATGTAAACATTATTAAGTTAAATTATTAAACAATTATCTTTATTGAAAATATCCAGTAAGTTTTTTTATTAGATGTTCAGCTACCAAAAGAGATATTTAGGACTAACAAGGAGAGTCCATGACATTTGGATCTTGGATTTTCTCCTAGCTTTGAAATATTTTTTCTCATATAAAATTATATAAAAAGCCTTATTCCTACGGTGCAATTTTCGATTTTTCCCGAGTTATCAGCAGTTTTGTCTAAATTTTAAAAAATTTCCATCTTTTTTATGGTTATACATTTTTCGAAGTACTTATTCTAGAAGGTTTTTATTGATTGCATATTAAAGTTGAGATTAAAACCTTTCGATTAAAAAAAAATGTGTTCAAAAAGCTGAAGTTGTTCAAAAGTTATAAAGGAATAAAAATATTGCAAATATTTAGATAAAAATATACATAGAAAATGAATGCTGCATTTTAATCTAAATTTCATCTTAATTTTCATTCCTTCTTAACTTTTGAACAACTTTAGCTATTTGAACACGTTTTCAATCGAAAGGTTTTAATCTCAACTTTAATATGCAATTAATAAAAACCTTTTAGAATAAGTACTTCAAAAAATGTATAACTCTAAAAAAGATGCAAATTTTTTAAAATTTACACAAAACTGTTGAAAACTCGGTAAATATTGTATTTAAGAAAAAGTTAATTATATAGAGGATATTATTATCCTCTATATAATTAACTTTTTTCATATGATAATATCAGATAGATTCTAGCCCGGAACCGTTTAACACATTACATCAGGCTAGCCCATCTGATACACCATACCGAAATCTTTGACTGCAGATCGATGGTCAGTCACATTTTTTGTGACCAACAATCAATTGATACCCAATGAGATCGGATTTTGTAAGAGCCGCGCGATATTATTAGCACATACACAAATTTTTCTTTAGAAAAAAAAGTCAGAGGTACCTGGTCAGGATTCAAACTCATGCCCACCGCGTTGAAGGCAAGAGCTCTATCCGTTACGCCACCGCGCTCTCTGTTGAAAACTCGGTAAAAATCGAGAGTTGCACCGTAGGAATAAGACTTTTTTCATAATTTTATATAAATAAAATATCATGGACTCTCCTTGTAAGAGGTGTATTTTACGCAAACTATAACCAGAAGGAATTTAGGTTTAAGCTGCACATTTATAAAACTTATTTTTTATGGACAAAACTTATTTTTTCTATGAGTTTTAAATCTGTGATAAGAATTTATACATATTACATTAAAAAGAGTGATTTTCGATTTGAAAAATCCATTTTTAATTAAAATTATAAATTGAAGATAATATCGCTTGATCCTGCGTATACAATTCATCATTATGTAATTTTTATTTTTTTTATCATTATCAGTTGTCTCTAGTTTCAAAGACCTGTATCGTTGGCCCAAAAGATTCGTTACATCAATTTTGAAGTTGATAAATTTTTTTTAAATTACAGGTTCCACCACCATATTTATGATAGTGCTGCGAAAATTTCATTTCAGCTACAATAAATATAATTCTATATTTAATGTAGCCGCAATATGTTACCATCGACCAAAATTATAAAATTTATTTTATCTAACTTCATTTTTGAATAAGGATCATCACATGTTATATACAAAACAATTCATTCATTAATGATGGGAATTATAAAATCAATAACGTGATTGAAATGAATGAAATGATTGAGTGAATAAAATCAACAAGTAGAAATATATCTCTAAAAATTGAATTATTATAAGTATACAATTAAAGTTATGTGACTTAAAATGATTTAGAATTTAATGTATCCTTAAATGTTAAGTAATACAGTTCGTATGTCATAATAAATCTTATAAGATTAAATGTATTTTGAACTTTCATAACTCAATTTTAACACTTATTAATTCATAAATGGAATTAAAATAATAACGTTCATTAAAGTATATTAACTCTACATATCATTAAAGTCTGGTTATTCAAAATTTCTTTCTGTGTGACATTATTATTATTGTTTTTTAGGTTGACCTATTGTATTGAGCTTTGGTTGATTCTTAACTTAATCCGTAAAATCTTATTTCCACAAATATATTATATTAGGATCAAGGTAAAATCAAATTATAGCTTCTTGCATTTCGGATTGTGAAAATTAATCTATCTTTCATCTCCAATTTGTGTATTATATTATGATAGCGTTTATATTCAAATGCATTACGACGTTAGAAGTTACTTCAATAAAATTTTATAAATTATATGAATCGACCCGTAAAAATTAAAGAAATATCGGTTCTTTTATGTTCAGCCTTTCTCCGAAGGATGTATTGAAACTTTACTTTTTTCAATATTTCTACAATTAATAACTGTGTTTATCTTTCGAAATAAATTTATTTTTATACGTATAGTAAGGGTTAGTTCTTTGCTCGTATTTGAAGAAATATGTGTCCAATAATTGCTCTATTAAAATAGGAAACGAAACAAATAATGAGCTTTTTTTATCTGTTCGAAAGTAATTTTTTAAAAATTTCTGTTTTACGTATAATTATTTCATTTTGTAGCAAATTTTTATTGACTTTAGCTCGTAAACGAATGGGAATTCAATAATGTGCTCTGAATTCCAAAGCTTTCAAAAAGATTATGAATTTTAAAACCTTTGCAGTATTGATTATATTGTGAATAGTTTAACAATATTTTTGCAAAGTTAGTGAAAAGAGTTTTATATACAGATTTGATACAAAGCACATTTTATATTTATCTACGAAGGAATCAAATAATGTATTTTTCCAATTATATTTTTTATGTTGCAAACACTCACAAACCCATTGTTTTAATTTTAATGTAAGTCTACTTACAAAAAAAATATAATTCATCAACATGATTTTTAAAGAGTGTACGTGGTTCTTTATTGCAGGTTTCTGGTATTTATTTCAATATCTAAAAAAAATTAATAATCCTTATTATTTTTACAGGCACAAGACTTTTGAAATTTTCATCATTAAAATGCACATTTTACATTTTTAAATTACTTGGTTTAGCTACGATAAGCTTAAAAACTAATATAATGAACAATAAAAGTATGATATATCATGAATTTTCGCCTTCTAACATTGGAATACTGTACAATGTATTTCTAATATTTTTAATATCCTTATTAAGTTATTTTAGCATAAATTGGATCTTGAAAAGTCATTTTATGAATCATATAAAAATAAATAATGTAACTTATATTTTTCGCATCTTATTGAAAACAGTAGCTGATATATTAATATTATTATTGTTTTCTTTAAGACAAAAATCTACTATTCAGATAATTAACAAAGTCCAAATAATTAAATTACTTTCAATGAAATTTAATAATACAATAATTAAAAAAAATATCAAAAAATTATATATGATAAAGATAAGTTTCTTAGTCATTGGAATCTTAATATTCATCTTAATTATTCTTTCTCCAACTTACAATTTACTTCTTTTATCATACATTACTGCATACAATGTATGTGATTTTATTGTTACTTGCGTAATCATGCAATATAGTCTAATCCTAAACTTTATCTACAAAATTCTTAAAATCATAAACATCAATCTTCATTATATTTCAAAAACAAATAATCAATCTTTCATTAAAATGTCGATCTATCAATTGTCAAATTTACGTGATTTATATTTCAAAACAAGTAAAGTATTATATGATGTTTCAAATTTTTATTCTTTGCCAATGTTACTAGTTATTTCTTATATTTTTGTTTCTCTTATATTCCTAACTTATCATATTATTGAACAAATAACAAATTGGGCACATATTGATGTTTATGACATAATAATGAGCGGTTGTACGGTTTTATTGTACGCAATTTCGATGATGATTTTAATAAAATCACTAAGAGCAGTTATTATGGAGGTAATAATATGTTTATATGACACAAGCTAATTAATTTGATTGAATTTTTTTTATTATTGTAGATTAAAAAAATTGGAAATTTAGTGAGTAAATGGATAAATAAAATTGATGGGGATTCAGAAATGTCGATCAAGGTAAATGTAATATAGATAATTATACAAAATCAAATGTTTAGATAATAAAAAAAAAAATTATAAATTTTAGCTAAATCAATTTTCAAATTACTTATTGCACCAAAACCTGGAATTTTCTGCGGGTGGATTTTTTTCACTTAATGAATCGTTATTAGTTTCGGTAAATCAAAACTTTTTATGCATAAAATGCGCTTATATAATATTCAATTTTAGAACATAATTTTTTATAAAATTATAAATTATTTAAAAAAAATTAAAATTTCAGTGCAATACGATTTTTAGATTGCAGGTTCAATCACTACATACATGGTTGTACTCGTACAATTTAGAAATATAGAATCAAAGTAATTTTCATTGAATGCTCAGTCAGGGAAAACTACGCTCGAAACTGACTTGCTTTGTGTCACGGTCGTTCTAGTGAGCTATAGTCACTAGACAATAGGAACATGAACAATATTTATTCAGAACGATATTTACTTACCTGAAGAGTGTCAGGGTTGCTGATTTTTCTTAAGTTTTAAAAAATGATTTGAATGCAGAAATGTAAAGAATGTTAAAATTTTAAATCATAACACTGAATATTTCCCTGGTGTTAGAAGCGATGAATGAATGTCATTAGAAAAGTTACTAGATTTTTAAATGCTTTTAGTTCTTTAACTTTAACAGTTAGAAGCTTGAAACTTTATTGAAATGAAAGCTGAGCTAAAATCCTTTCAAAATAGCAGTAATAGAAATAAAAATTGAATCAAATTTTAACTTTTATTATTAGTAGTTTTTTAGAGTCGTGGTGGCTCAGGGGCCTAGGGCATTCGACTCTCACGCAGAAGGCTGGGGTTCGAGTTCCGGTGGGAGCGAGACTTTTTCCATTTTTAATAAAAAGTGGAGGATGTCCCAAACTCACTGACACCACGGTGGACCGTCTTCGAATAATTTTCGGCGGTCGTTCGGCGGAGGGAGAAGCTCCCAAAAACCGAAAAAACGGCCGGTGATCATGATAAGGTCGTTAAAGCGGGGCGCGACTCAACTGTTAAGTCCTGGCTTTCATCAGGACTAAATAAAAGTGTATGATTTTATTATGTTGAATGTTTTTGTAAGATTTTAAATATGAATTTGAATTAATTTGGAATAATTAAATTAATTATTAAATTATAATTATGAAAGATAAATATATGTATAATCTAGTGGTGAATTGAACTCCACCAATATTTAATTGAGTAAACCGTTTCTCACCATTGAAGTATATTGAAGAATATTTATTTAGAGTATTTGAATAGAGTATATATAAAATGAATATTCTTACCTTGATTGATTCAAGTAGACGAAGGCTGGATACAGACAGACAAAGAATAGATATAGGCACGATTTGAAATAAGACTCGAGTCGAATATAAGAAGCTTTTAAAATATTTATTGACACTTGTAAAAATAATTAAATATTGAATACAATAACTTTATTTGAATTTGAATTTGAATTTGAATTTGAATTTGAATTTGAATTACAGGATTTACGACTTGGTACCAACGATGATCCTGGGGTAGTGTCCACTGTCGTTAATTTCAGTCGGCTTTTATAATTTTTTATCTTTGACATAATTTCATTAGGTAAAAAGTGGATCTTGTTCTTCTTACAAATAATTTCAAAATATGAGTTTGGTTTTGTAATTTTGAATCGAAGAATTTTGTTTGCTCAATATCAACTTTAAGTTTCTTTACTGTTTAGGTTAACACATTCTTTTATTGTTCGATGACCGTTTAATTAGTTCATCAATATCATATTAATAAAAAGATATTGTGAAAATTGTAAATTAAAAAGTAATATAAAAGATACGTTGTGACGTAACACAACTATTATAAGTTGAGTCTAACCGCTCTACCGGGAGGTTATGGGCTATCGATGCGCCGAAAAAGTGGGTTCAAGCAAATCTCCCCGCTTGAAACTAGGCCTGTACGATGAGCACAAACCTTCTTGGGTAGAAAATAAGAGTGTCTGAAATTTGCAGGAGAGTTAGACCTTGTAATGCTGATCAAAATTTTTCGTGGACACTAATTCTGGTATGGCTTAGTTTCCATACGGGGGTCAAAGGTCCTAAAAATTAGGGGTTGAACCTAAACACGATACGTGGTCAAATCAATGGATTCGTGCGTACGTTTTTATGTGTTTAGATGTATATGTAAATGTGCGTGCATAAGTGCGTGCGTGCGTGCGCGCGTGTGTGTGTGTATGTGTGTTTATTGAGAGGAAAAAAAATCACTAATGAACTATCGGTGACAAGTTCACTCTGTATTACGTACTGAACCGGTTGAGCAGATTGTGGGTGTAATCATAACCTGAGTGGTTTGATGTTCTGACCACATCCTAGGCTTTTTATACGCATTTTTATTCCAGAACCTGACCGGAAAAAAACAACCTCTCTATACTTGGCCTTGATTTCTCCAGGGGAACCACCGTTAAGCATTACTTCTTAGGAGAAGCATCAGCTGTTTCAGCTCTTCCTTCTGTGTTGAAGCCATTTCGTCCCTCATCGAAAGAAAAATTCTGTTGTGCCTACTTTCGTTTGGAGTAAACTCAATTCTTAAGCGAGGAATAAATGTGTAGGTGTTAATATAACGTGAGGATAAGGCGTATCTACAACTCCTTAACGTTAATACTTTGTCAATGAAGTAGCTAGCTACCAATTTGCGCAGGCACTTTGGGACATTCTTGTTCGTAAGAACCTCCATTATGCAGTCCCATCTTGCTGAATTAAAAGCATTTTTTATGTCTAATGTAACCACCAGGCAGTATTTTTTGTCACTGTCTTCCCACCTTTCACCAGAGATAGCTTCTTTCGCGATACTAGCGACTAGGTCGATAGCATCAAATGTCGATCGGTCCTTACGAAAGCTGAACTCCCTGTTTGAGAGATTTTTGTTGACCATTTCTATTCTTCCATGTATAATTCGCTCAAGAATCTTTCCAGCTGTATCAAGCATGCAAAGTGGATGATAGGATGATGGTTCATCTGGTGATTTTTTCCCTTTTGAAAGAAGTACCAGCCTTTGATGCTTCCACTTGTTTGGAAAAACTCCTTCCTGAAGGCATCGGTTATACATACTGAGCAAAATTTCTGGCGCTACATCAATAGCTTTCTTAAATGCTAATTCTTCTCTCGTTACGAACGGGATCACCCTTTCCTCATTTTGTGAAATCTGAAAATGGCTTCTAGGTCGCTGTAGAAATAGTGTTTCTACTACCTTTTTGAGAAACACTGGGCAGGTTGATGATGTTGTTGCCTGGCTCTTCAGACGCTTGATAACGGCTTTTTTTTGCTGTTTCGCGGCATTTTGCATCACAAACCCTGACGATTCTTTTTATAGCCTTCTCAATTTCATCTTCGGCGCTGCCAACAATAATGGAATCCGTATCTAGTGCAACTCTGAAGAGGTTGGAGTCAAAATCTTTTGCTTTCTACCCTAGTGCGTTTGTCTTTTCCGGTAGTGTCCCTTTCTTTCCTATTTACCAGATGACAACTCGGTGATCACTCAAATTGAAGATGTCGTTCACTCCCCAATTTGTGCATTGGCGTAGTAGACCAGCGCTCACAAACGTGAGGTCAACAATCGATGTTCCTCTGTTCCTTTCGAAAGTTGGCATAAAGCTTATATTAAGTAGCTCTAGATCGAGGCACGAGATAGCTTCAAGTAGTTCATCTCCTTTTCTATTGTTCTATTTACTCCTCTATTCTACAGCCCACATATTAAAATCTTCTGCGACGACTACAGGGGGATGCTCCTTGACATCTTTGACTATTTTGTCAAGGAAGTCCGTGAATTGCCCTGGTTCTTTGTCCAATCTGGGTGGTGCATAACAAGTGTAAAAGTGTATTTTGCCCAGTTTTACTCTTACAAAGCTCCTATTGTATGTGCTGTCGACCATATCTTAGAATGGGAGGTTTTTACATTGCCAAATGGCTGCCTCTCCAGTTGCGTCAGTGGCCCATGTTTCTGTAATCCCAGCGTTGTATGAGTCAGCTATTATGGTCACATCTATTTTCCATTTTCGTACTGTCTGAAGTAGAAGTAGCAGTCAGTTCCTCCATTAACTCTTTGTAGTATCTCCATGAGCTCAGCCTTGGTGGTTGTTTCCTCGATAGTTTTGATCTCCAGGTCTACCTCATACGTGTTGTCAAGGACGCCGGCTTCATTTTTTAACGCAACTTTTATTTCCTTCTGGAGGGGTCCCATCCTGTCTCTTACTTTCCGGTTGAGCACGATTGGCAATTGACCTGTTGCCGTTTTGCACACTTTCGCAATAATGTCCTCAGCCACCTGTCCAGGTATTGTGGCCCTTATCTCCCTGAGGATGTCTGCGTACGACTTGTTTTTTGGTTTTTACACGTTTTAAACCATGCTTAGTCAATTCAGAACAGTTTTTGAAAATTTTTTAGATAATCTGGTCTTAGAAAAAATTTTGACTAGTTTTACAAAAAAATTTCAAAAATTTACAAAAATCGTTCTGAATTGACTAAGCATCGTTTGAAACGTGCAAAAACCAAAAATATCTTTATATGATTTTGACAAATCATCTGAGAAATCAGGTGATTTGTCACCTGATTTTTTTTACCAGGGATTCTCTGCTGGTTTGCTCTTTTATTACCTCGAGCTACCTCTGTGCTTGGTGGTGATCTTGCCTTTCTCTTCGATATGCCTTCAGAAGGATTTGATAAGGATTCTCCTACTGGCGTGAAAAACAACTCTTTCCTAACACTTGATAGCTCCCAGGCCCGAGGATTAGTGAGTACAGATACCTTGGTAGCCTCTTTCTTAAGCATTATACTTTTATAACTCTTGGATGCTATTTTTATCTTTCGCGCAAGTCCACGCGTGGTATTGTTAACTGTCCTCTGCTGCTTATTCTCTAATATCTTTAGGAGATCTTCTATAGTCAACTCGAGTCGCTACAGCTTACCTGCATAGTCATTCTCCTTTTCGATTTCTTGAGATATTATATACGAGGTATTCTGTATTCTAGGAAGAAGTCCTTTGACAAGGTGCTAGCATCCAGGCCAGATACCCCTGGGTTATTTTAAAGAGGATGATACTCCTCCCCCTTTTTCTTCCCTACTTCTTAAGTAGCAGAGCTCCAGGCTTGGGACTGATACAGCGGAGTGTGTGTGCGTGCGTGTGTTTGTGTGTGAGTGTGTGTGTGGGGGGGGGAGGGGATGGTTGTGTATGTCGGTGTGTGTATGTGTATGTGTTTGTGAGTGGTTGCGTGTATGTCTGTATTTGTGTTTGGCTGTATATGTATGTACGGGCGCGCGTGTGTGTGTGTATATGTTTATGTTCGTGTGTGTTTGTGGGTGGCTGTATGTGTGAGCATCTGTGTGTAAATGTGTTTGTGAGTGTATATATGTATGTGTGTTTGTGGGTGGCTATGTGTGTGCGTGTGCATGCACGTGTCTGTACGTGTGTGTGCTTAAAATATTATTAGAAAGTTTGATGATAAAATCGAGCTAGTAATTAGTTAAGAATATCCATTTGAATCAACTCTAATTTGTTTACGTTTTGGAACTACTTATGTAGACTATTTCGCTATCAACAAACACAAAAAATCACACACACACACGCGCACACTCGTACACACAACTACCCACAAATATACACACACTTGCACCCATACTAACATATGCACGAATTCATTGGTTTTATCACATAATGGTTTAGCCGAAACCGCTGATTTTTAGAACCTTTGACCTCTCGTATCTCGAAAACTAACAAGGAGAGTATTTGACCTCCGAGAAACGGATTTGGCTGAAACTACAGGATATAACTTTTTTTTATAAAAAAAAAAATGAACCTGTGTTTTTTCTTTTGTGCTAATAGGACCTATAGACGGAGATATAAACATTTCTTTGAAAATGTAGTGAAAAGTAGTCTTTATAAGAACTTGAATAACTAAACAACTAAAACTCTTACAGAAAATTGTATGAAAAATAAAAGAGAGTACAGGTTAAAAACTTTAATTTAAGCTTTGTCGCATTAAAAAATCTCATATGGTTCAAAAGTTACAGGTGATTAAAAAATGCTAATAAAATAGGGTGAAAATTCGATCGCATGTAACATGCTAAAAATATTAATAAATATGTAGTAATTTTCAAGTAGGCAAGACTTTTGAACTACAGAAGCTTTTTTGATGCAATAAGACTTAAATTGAAGCTCTTAAAGCATACTTTTTTCTTTTTCTTATAAATTTTTCTGTAAAATTTTTAGTTGTTTAATGTTTTTTGTTTTCTATATTTTCGAAGAAATGTCTATATCTCCGTCTATAGGGCCTATTAGCACAAAAGAAAAAACACATTTTTTTCATCAAAGAATCATATCCTGCAGTTTGAGCCAAATCCGTTTTCAGGAGGTCAAATACTCTTCTTGTAAGCCATACCGGAATCCGTGCCCTCGAGGACTTTTGATCAGCATCACAAGGTCTATCTCTCCCGTAAATTTCAGACGATATAGCTGAAATTTAATTCCCATTAGGATTCTCCGGTCTCCTTTTAAAATGATTTTTCTGCACCCCCAAAACTGAAGAATGGTTTAAAATTAATAATTAAAATGTAAACGTAATAATACGTTCAATGTAACTACTGTAAATCAAACTTTAATAATAGCTCATAATTTCTTTGCATACTTTCTTTTCCACTCATTATTATCGCTATGTTGCCATCAACCAAAATTGTAAAATGAGTGCAATTTTATTTTCAAGAAAAATTTTGGATTGTATAAGCGAAATTTATTTTTTAATAAAGAATTAAAGGATATATACAATGCAATTAATTCGTTGAATGAGTGTTGTAAAAAAGTTAAACATATTTTGGATAAATAGAAATTATAAAATCAATAAGATAATCAAAATGAAATTTATTTTGATGAAATAATTAAGTAAATGAAATCAGCGAGTTCAAGATATATCTTTATTGATTGGATGAAATAAAGTTAACGAAATCAGCAACTGCAAATAGTTCTTTGGAGATTCTTCAGAATTTACAATAATTATTGATATTAATATTATTATTTTTCAGTTTAACATATCGCGTTGAGCTTTAAATGGTTGCAGACATTTCATAAACATTGCAATTCGTTTAATCAGCGTTCTCAGGTCTATCTTGTGATAGAATTAATTTAAATTCCGTACTATATTTTTTATAGTTTTCACAACCAGTGATCGCACATGGTTAATCAATAAGAATTATTTAATATTAATTATCAACAATAAATGTCCGATTTATGTCAATTTATCATTCAGTTAATAATAATAATCATTATAAACAGATTAATTTCGATACAATAAATCAAAAGGAAGCGGGCTTTCTAAATTTCACGAAATATTTCGTAAAACCATATTTCTATAAATATATTATATTAAGATCTAAGTGAATGATCTCATATTGTTAAAATGAATCTATTTTTCATCTTCGGTTCGTGTGTTATATTATTCATAGCGTTTATATTCAATTTGGTTTTCATACGTATTGTGAGGGTCAGCTCTATGTTTTTCTTCAAAGAAATATGTATCCAGTAATTACTTTATTAAAATAGAAAACGAAGCAAATAATTAGCTTTTTTCATTTGTTTAAAAGTATTTTTTTTTTTACATTTCTGTTTCACGTGTATGTAGCAATGCATTTGCAATCTCATACAATAAGCTAACAACAAATTTTTATTGACTTGACCTCGTAAATTGATGAAAATCCAATAATGTTCTCTGAATGCCAAAGTTTTCAAAAAGATTATGTATTTAAAAAACTTTGCTAAATTAGTTATATTGTGAATAGTTTCATAATATTTTTACAAAAACAAAATAATTTTCTGTCAAGGGTGTATTGATACATAACTTCTTTCAACATTTTGGACATATATCATGTCCCTCATCAGAAACAAATTTATTTTTATTTGTATCGCGTGGATAAAAAATTTGTTCGTCTTTTAAGAAATTATATAATTGCTCTATTAAAATAGTAAATAAAGCAAACCATTAGTTTTTCCTGTGTTTGAAAACAATTTTTAAAAATTTCGTTATAATTATTTCATTTTGTAGCGATAATCTCATATAATAAACTAAAAACGAATAACATTCATAGAATTTTTTCATAACATTACCTTGTAGCTGAATAGAAATCCAATAATCGATAAAGAGTGCAGAATATGTATTATTTGGTACGAATGATTTAAAAAACAAAATTATTTCTTATATACATTTCTGAGAAGAGTTTTATATGCATAATTGATACAAAGTAAATTTGTGATCGACAAAATGAAAAGAAAATTATATAATAACATATTTTTTTATTGTGCTAATCCCTATAAATACATTATTTTAATTATAATATAAGATATATTTAAAAAAAAAATTATTCTTCATCAATATGATTTTTAAAAAGTGTACGTGATTCGTTGTTATTGCAGATATCTAACATACTTTGAACTTAAATATTTAAAAAAATTAATAATCCTATTATTTTTACAGGTAAAAATCGTTTGAAAAATTCATCAATAAAATACGTATTTTATATATTTAAATTATTTGGTTTAGCCACTATGAGCATAAAAAATAAAACTATGAACGATAAAAGCATAGAATGTTATAAATTTTCATTTTCCAATTTTGGAATACTTTACAATGTATTTTTAATTTTTTTAGTATCTGTATTAAATTATTTTGGCATAATTTGGATCTACAAAAGTCATTATGTAGAAATAAATGATGTAACTTATATTTTTCGTCTCTCATTGACAACAACAGCTGATATATTAATATTATTTTTATTTTCTTTAAAACAAAAATCTACTATTCAGATAATTAACGAAATCCAAATTATCACATTACTTTCAATGAATTTTAACAACACGATAATTAAACAAAATATAACAAAATTATATATGATAAAGATAAGTATCTTAGTCATTGGAATGTTAGTATTTGTCTTAATTATTCTTACTCCAACTTTCGATTTACTTCTTTTATTATACATTACTGTATACAACGTATGTGATTTTATTGATACTTGCGTAATCATGCAATATAGTCTAATCCTAAACTTGATCTACAAAATTCTTAAAATTATCAACATTAATCTTTTTGATATTTCAAAAATGAATAATCAATCTTTTGTTGAAATGAAAATTTATCAATTTTCAAATTTACATAATTTATATTTTAAAACAAGTGAAGTATTAGATGATGTTTCAAATTTTTATTGCTTGCCAATGTTACTAGTCATATCTTATATTTTTGTTTCTCTTATATTCCTAACATACCATATTGTAGGACAAATAATAAATGGAGAACATCTCGATGCTTTTGACATTATGATGTGCAATACCACAGTGCTACTGTACGTAATTTTGTTGATGATATTAATAAAATTAATCAGAACAGTGATTATGGAGGTAAGAGTATATTTAAATAAAAGGCAATTGATTGATTTTATTTAATTTCTATTATTGTAGATTAAAAAAATCGGAAACGTGGTGAATAATTGGATGAATGAAACTGATGGGAATTCAGAATTATCGATCAAGGTAATATATGGTTTGGAATAGATAATTACCAAAAATAAAATGTTTGGACAGTAAGAATAATTATTTTATAACTTTTAACTGAATAAATTTACAAATTACTTATTACACCAAAACTTTAAATTTTCTGCGGAAGAATTTTTTTCATTTGATGGATCGTTATTAGTTTCGGTAAATAAAATTTTTTTTATACATGAAAAGTGCTCATATGACATTTAATTCAGTATTTATTTTTTATAAAAACGTAGATAATAAAATTAAATTCAAATTTACAAAGAATGTAATTTTAAGATTGCAGGTTCAATCACTACATACATGGTCATACTAGTACAATTTAGAAATGATTAAAAATCAAGATCGATAAAAAATTGAATTTTCATTATAGCAAATTATGCAACAAGAGAGTAAAGTCGTACATTTCTTTGATAAGTAGGGCTTGCAGCCCAAACAAATGTAACCAAGCAAGGGTCGTTATCACCCAAAGAACAATAGCATGTTATGCAACTAGGGAGTAAAGTCGTATATTTTAGTCGGAGAAATAGACTTTGCTCCCGAGTTGTATGAGGTGCTTTATTCTCACCTCAACTGTGGCCACTTTTTAACTTAAAAAAAAAGCGTACTTAATTAGAAAAAAATTGAAATTAAATTTTTTTCTACAAATTTCCAATAATATATTAAATTTTATAAATTTTTTATTTTGCGGGGAAAATTAAATTTAGCGGGAGAATTTCTTGTAATCTACTTTGTATTTTCTATTTTAGAATAAAGTATAATGACAATATAGTACTCGCTAATTTTCAAGCGGAAAAAATGATAGTATATCAGTTCGGAATAATCTTTTTTGCTTATACTGTTATTAAAATTACCATCTACGTATAAAAAATTCTACTATAATTATAAGTATGAACTTATCATATCCATTTACCATCCAAGTTTAAATTATTTATGAAGCGTACATTACCTTGTTGAAAATAATCGATTAACATATTTCAAGTGGAAATATTATCAGACAATATATATTTTACATGATACAAACAATCATTTATGACAACTTAAGGAAATTTGTAAGCAATTATACTTATAATTACAAGAAAAGCAACAATTTAAAAAAAATAAATAGATCTATAAATATTATTTAGTTTAATTTTTAAGGAGATTGGTTTTCAAGTCATAAAAATTATTGATTTTCGATATTATTTTTATGGAAACACTATATAAAAATTTTATTAATGTCTGTTGAATTAATTATAAATGTATTTAAATTTCTTACAGTACCGCTCAACAGTTCGATAACACCAAGTTGACAAAATAATGGTGAATATATTTAATTTTATTATAATATTTCATTTGAAGGTTATGATCACGCTTTTCTGCTAACATCTGCTGTCGCTATATAGATACATAACCTAACAGCTATACTCCACGCAAAATGTTTGCAGCACTATACTATCTGCTCACGCGTGATAAATCAAATAACTTATTTATGAAACAATTAATAATATATACAGTTACATTAAAAGAAAATCGAACATTAGTTAAAATAAGATATATATATAATAAATATATGTAAATTTTAATAATTAAGTTCCAATTTTTTCAACTTTAAAATTAAATCATTCACCATTTTTTCGACAACTTTTTACCAGTGACTGGCTAAAAATTGACTAAGAAAGTTGGCCAATCGTTAATTTTTTCACCATTTGAGATGGTGAATTTTCTACCAGGGAAATAATATCTTATTTCAATTCCTTTATTTAAATGAGTATATTTTTTCAAGAATTAAATCTTTAAGAGATTGTCATATCTTTCCTTTATTTTTAAGAATTATTTTTAACAAAAAATATTAACTGTAAACAAAAATAAAGAATTAGTCTTATCTTGTATAATAATCAGCAATATTTTCTCTGATAAAATTAATTTCTCCTCATCGAAGAAGGCATTACTTTTTTTATAGAGAAGAGTTCCTAGTGTTTTAAAAAGAAATCATTTTTTAATTAGAAAAGGATATAACAGTCTTTTAAAGGGACTGGATTTTCAATCATTATCTTCAAGATTTTCAGACTTACAATTAAATACTTTTATTTTTTAAAGTATGGTGATTTCATAACCACTTTACATTTATAAAAAAATCAATCGAAATAACTTATCGATCAGTTAGACAATGATAGACTTTGAAGCTTTAAGCATTCTTTTCTGTTTGTCCACACAATGTCCAAATTTATGGGCAGTATCACAGGGATTTGACATTTCTGTAAGAAGAAAACAAATTTTCACAATATAATTATGAAAAACACATTATTTATGTTATTTCTATTTATTAATTTGAACGTATTCTTTAACCTTTATTGCATGATTCAATCATATTTTTAACTTCTGATTCCGTAAAGTTTTCGCTTCGTTTAAGAGCATATGCTACACTGTTGGGTACATTTATCGTACCATCGTCTCTCATCTGTAATATGATAAATTGATATTTAATATATAAAAAAGAAAAGATTTCAATAGTAAGCGTGCGGGTAAAATAATTCAAAAGTTTGAGTTTTTGAAAATTTTTCGAAAGAATGTAAAATTTAATTAATAATAATAATAATTAATAATAAAATGAAATTTTTAATTTTTAATTTTTTTTTATTTTTTACTATGATTTTCCAATATTTAATTATCAAATAACAATATAACTCTAAAATAAACTTGTGAAGAAAAATTCTGTTTGATCAAATTCAACATTAGATAAAAAAATTGATCCTTCTTAATTTATAAAAATAAATTTTTAAATGCAAGAAGGCTATTTTCAAACTACATGAACAAAGTAAAATCTTGGACAGAGCCGAATTCTTTAATTCAAGCACAAAATCTTCTCATCTGATAACATAAAATACGTATTTACTTTTGATTAAAAAATGAAAGCTGCTTTTTATCGGATATAAAAATATTTCTGCTTAATTCTAACACAAAAATCTGTTTGGAAAAAAATAGTACTAAATAGCGTTGAAATCAAATTATTTTTATAAATGGAAATTCTATTCTTTTAAATCCAACAAATTTATTTTAGAAATTACAAGGTTAATAGAATTGAAATTTGTTTTGAACCAAGCAGATTTTTGTCACATTTCTTTTTGTCAGTATATCATTTTTGCTGACAGTTAGCAAATTGTAAGTTTATGTTATATGAAAAATCATTAATATTTATTAAATATTGTTAAAATTTTCTTTTTAAGTAATATAATTAAAACGAAACATTAAAAAAAAGGGACAAAACAATTACATTTTCACGAAACACATTAGAATTATAATTCAAGAAAAGGCTACTTTTACTTTGTTACATACTAGAGAATCAAACTTACACATTGAAGCTCTTTTAACAAACAAAAGACGACGCACTTTATCTTCATGTCAACGTCATTTTCTTTACCGACAGTCTTCTCATAGTCTCCAAGTAAAACTCCAGTTTCTTGCAAGCATTTATTTTCCGCAGCGAGATATTCTTTTAGTAAAGCGGGATCTGCGGCCTAAGATTGTAAAAAAATTAATGCGAATTAATTTTGAATATTCTTGAATTAAAATTAAGCTTGATAGAAATGAGAAAATTTACATTTACTATAACACTCGAGAGCATCAAAGTACCCATGATTATGAATAAACCCATTTTGATACCTGAAAATTGATAAATGATATGAAGTTTGAATATTTTAACACTAAAATATTAAATATAAACATTTTTAATTTTCGAAATTGACATAAGTAAAATTGGCTTTGATTTTAAGACAGCATAAATAGTATTAATAACAATGTTTGAGTTTGATCCAAAGGTTAAAGCAAAAGTTAATGAATATAACTATGTAAATTCATGAAAGAACCGCCACCAACACATTAGCAATTACCTTCCTTTAGGTAAAATAATAATTTATTATAACTAACTTTAAAATATTTTACATCACTAATTTGTTATTTATATTTTGAAAATATTTATTATAAAATCTAAAAGGTATAAAATACTTTTGAAAATGTTTTTATTATAGTTTATTATTAAAAACTATTTCATTAATTGAATAATTGATGTAAATTACTCCAAGTAATTTGTAAAACTTGAGTTTTATTTTAGTTTTTAATGTATATCAGAGCTTATTGTACTTAAATGTAAATTTTTTTTAAAGCTAAAAAATACTTAATCTTATATGATGATAATTTTTTACAGTGAATAATAAAGAAACTAATAACCACAACACTATAAGTTAAACAAATTTTTGCAATATTTAAATTTAAAAAAATATAAACGTGAAAACTCACAGTGCACAAAATAACAAGTTAAGATCACAACAATAAATATAGCTCATCGACTGGTGAAAGCAGACGGTAAACAATCGTTTATATACAAATGCCAACTGATTTCTGTAGCTATTAATAAAAAATGAAAAGATTCTTGAGAAACATAAAATTAAACTAGAGATGAATTTTTAAAACAGTATAATTTTTTTTGTATCATTCGACCTACTTAAAATTAAATAACGATTTCTACAAGTAATCAATGAGACTGATAACGCTTTAACTGTTTTTAATAATTTTCTTAATAATATTAACAATTTGTATTAGAGTATACTATCATTTTTTATGAATGAATGTCCATCTGTAATGAAATTCTAATTCTAATTCTAATTCTGACAATTATTTATTTATGATGTTTGTATTTTTAAAATCATAAAATATTTTTAAATAAGTTTTAGTCTCGAAAAAAGAGTTATATTCAAATAATCAAAAAAACCTTGATAATAATACTACAATAAAGCTTTAATCGTTCAACTTATTTAAGTTTTTTCAAATTTATTTTAAATATTTAACTGTATTATCCAACGAGTCTCAGTCATACCAATATCCTTGTACTTTATGAATTATTAATTAAAACCTGATTTATTAAAATATTATTGAATATGATAATATAAATATTTTTCTCACAATTAATGCTAAATTTAAAAGAATTGAAAACAAATGAATTATAAAAAAGAGGATATAGTTTATCACACAACTATGAAAAATTGAGTGGAAAAATTAAGTTTACATGATTGATGCTATAAAAATAGTACATTATGCAACCAGGGAGTAAAGTCGTACATTTCTCCCGAGGGTGGATTTGCAGCCCAAGTGAGCGAAGCGAAGCGAGGGGAGCAAGTACCCGAGGGAAAAATAGACTTTGCTCCCGAGTTGCACAAGGTGTTTTATTCCCACCTCAACCGTACCCACTTTATTAACTTAAAAAAAGCAAACTTAATTGGAAAAAAATTAATATTAAATTTATTTCTAGAAATTTTCAGTAATATATTAAATTTTATAAATTTCTTATTTTTTGGGAGGAATGAATTTTGCGGGAGATTAGTACTTTTCTCCTCCAAAATCGGAAAATTATAATAAAACAAAAATACATATAATATAAAACAAACTATTGTTCCTTCTCGGTCAACTCGAAGAAGATAACAAAAAATTAGGGTCATGTTAGATCAAGGACATTAACAGATAGACACGCAAACTCATAGACGTGCATACACGCAAGCATACACAAATATACAGAGATTTTCTGCAAAAATTTTATTATGATTGAAAATAATTCGAACATACTTCTATCACGTTATTTTGAAAAATAATCTTTTTACTTTGCAAAGCTTCCTCTGTAAGGAAGTAAAATTGATTTCTTAATATTTCTTAATCTTGCAATACATGAAAGATTACATTTTAAATAATTTTTGTAGAATTTCAATGCTTTTTCTTATTAAATATAAACAAAATATTAACAGTTAATTAATTTTTGTCATATGCAATTCTTAAACAATAACAATAATTCGTGTACATTATAATTTTATCTATATTTATATAAAATTTACTATAAAATCAAATGAAATTTCATATAGATGTATTACATTAATTATAATATACTTCCAAACTAATATAAATCACGCTTAATGTATGAGCGTAAAAATTTATCACGCGTTTTATGTTTACCTTTCAAATTGCATTCAATTTCGTATTTTTTTAAAGAAACATCTATTAGTTTATGATGCTAAAAAAATTTTTTACAAATATTATAAGAAGTATGAACATATAAATTTTGAAGCAAACCGGTATTTGTTACTTTGTTTATTAAATTAATTTATAAATGATAAGTATTCATAAACACTAGTCAATAAATTATAAACCCATTATTAAAAACTTTAAAATAATTATTAGCTATTTTTTGTAATTGTAATTATGATTTTTTTTTATAAAATAATAAGAATATTTAATACTTACTATTTATTGGATTGTCCTGGTTCAATTTGTGATGATGATACTCGAAGCGATAAAATAATGATATTGAATAACAAATCTTTAGCACTTGGTTTTATAAATTCAATTTAATAATATTTTTGCAAGTGAATGTGAATATACGATAAAATAAATTACAACTTGTATAAAAAAAGAAATTTATTAAACACTTAAAACTGATAAAATTTTAAAACTGTAATTTAAGCTTTTCACGAATAAAAATCAGATCAAACTTTAACAAGTTTGAAAATTCAACGAATAAAAAAAATTATTAAATTTATATTTAATAAAACGTTTTATACATATATTTTTAACAATGAAACAATAGTCAGTTTTCAGGACTATTTTCACTTTCTAATAGATAGTTGAATAAAATGCGTAACGAAGATCGTTAAGATCAATAAAGAAATGTATCTGCCTTGGAATACTAGTAGCGACCCCATTGATGAAAGGGAGAAGCTCAAAAAATAAGGGTGAAATATAAAGCACGTAAACAAAACTATAATTTATAAAAAGGGAGTAATAGAGCTAAATATAGAGTAAATTGTCTTTTTTTAGGATTTTAATGATAATAATAAATAGAAATGGAAATGAAGTTTTTGATAGCGTACAAATCGTGTGTGTACAAATGATCAATTAAAAATTATATTTCTTAACAGAGTATTAAATTAAGATGCGATTTTATAAATAATTTAAATATCTACACATTATTGAATGGGATTTAAAAAAATTATAATAACGTGTTTGACTAATCAAGACTAATGTAAGAATAAAAGATACACTATAAAATAATTGAAGTTATTGGGAATCCATAAATACCTAAAAAATTGATTATTTTAAATACGAAATAAAATATATTCCTTTGTTGTGTATAAACTTTAATTTCAAATAAGATCTTAAATTGAAATTAGGGATATAAATATTAGGAAATCCTAATGAGTTTTTGATTTTAAAATATATACTTATTGATGAAAAAAATTAATTGCTAATGGAATGGATTTCAACTGGAGCTTAACTGAAACAACCAATTACTATCAGCATCACTGTAGCACATGCTCGCTGAAACAGGCGAATAAAGGGCACTCTTTTAAATATCTACTGTACGCTTTTTATAAGTAGTATGATATCGTGATGGAGTTGATTACTCCATTCGTCTCCGTTCATGTAGATACTATATCGGGTATAATTATTAAGTTGGCATAATCCATTCATAATTTGCTGTTTTCTTTTAAGAGTCGACTTATTTTTCACAAGGTTTAAAAATCTTGAGAATAAAATGGAATGTTGGCTCTTGAGAACACAGGATACTTTCGATGTTATATCGGAAACTGTAAGACACATCATCATTGTAAATATACATATTGTATCTTTATCGAAAATCTTAAAAAAAAGAGAACAATATTAAAACATTCGCACCGATATCTCGGTTTAGGTATGTTATTACTATAACGTATATTGTTACACAAATATCAGGACCGAGAGAACGGTTTAACTATATTTCTAAGAAGAAACTTTAAAGTTCTGGAAACATTATTAAACCGTTCTTTCAGACCTGATATGCTTAATTTTTTTACCAGCAGCTAAAAATAATCATTTTAACTTGCGTACTACACAAGAACAAAATCTAGGAACAAAATCTCGAGCTACACAAATTTTGTTTGTACAGGTAGGTCGGTGGTATTAATAATAGTAAATTCTTTTCTAAGTTTAAATTTTGATATTCGAATATTATATGGTCAATGTCCCAATTGCTACTCGCTGTTAGAAATGAACCTATTACCAACCGCTCAATGTTATTTAGATACAAAAAAAAATTTTTAACAATGAACGGCTAGTAATAGGTTCGTGAGTAGCAATTGGGACATTGACCATACTATATGAAAATTTATCAATGATAATTTCATTTAAATTTTATTATAATTATTTCACAAAGTGGAAAAAAAAATTCCGAAATATATATATCAAAATTTTTTATTTTTTAAAATTAAACATAGCCAGTTAAATTTTTAACTAAATAAAATGAAAATGCCAGTTAAACTTTTTATTTTAAAAATAAATAGTATATAAATAATTACTATTGTATTAATTAAAAATAAGAGGAGAAACGTAACCATCCTCTTATCGATCGCAAAGCGAGCATCCACCAGAAGCTTTAGGAGAGCTGTATGGGTGCTGTTCCGTAGACAAAACTCAGTCTGAATCGGATCAAGGAAGTCATTGGACTTGTTTGTGAAGGAAAATCCATCTTATTAGACTTCACCAGAGGCAACAATTATGCTCGTTTTCATGATAAAAGAAAATTCCTAATATTAGTGATAGATTCACTAAGTTAATCAAGAGTGATACTAGAGAATCACTAGCAAGTTTATGTCCACGGAAAGGCCATCTGGGCCAGTAACCATTTGAATAAATGACTTGACATACAACGAACTCACTTCTATGAAATCAAAGACTGGGCCATCATCACGCAGATTAGTTTGCAGAATCCTATTTATGTTGATATCAGTAAGAGCTCGCGTTCGAGAAGAAACAGATGTATAATTGTTGTTTAATGCATCAGCAGAGTTCTTGAAGAGAAGTATTGTAGTAGAGATGGTGAAAAATTAAGTAGGACAGACGATTTGAAATGAATTCATTTTTGGCTGAATTAAGGGAGTTAGAAACTTTACTTCTAACCTTCTGTAGTGACTGATGCGCTGAAAGAATCCAGACCTACACGGAGAGAAATGCTATACTAAATATAATTATAGATTGTATTAAAAATTACTATATATTGTATAAGGAGAGTTGGTCATTTTTGCGTTATAAGAAAAATTACTATGTCACATAGTAAAATTTGTAAGAACAGATACGTAGAAAAAAAATTTATTAATTTTTTTTTAAACCTGAATCTTGTTATTTAATTTTTTTAATTTAATTGCTTTCTCATATAGAAAGCATTGCATCGATAAAAAAAATTTGTTTGCGTTTTTCCATTAATTTGTACATATTTGGACTCAGGGAGTCGAAAAAAGTGGTTTCCAAAAAATGTTTGTATGCATGTATGTGTGTGTGTTCGTTACGTCAATTTTTTTCTCTAAAACTACTCGATGGATTTGCTTCCAGTTTTGGATACAATTTATTTTTTTGTCTAACTGAGGAGGGAGGGGGAATCTATTGAAAAAAGGTTTACTTAGCGTAGTTTTTTTAAAACCATTAAAAAAAAAATTTTTTTTAATTTTTCATTTTTTTTTGTATTTTACGAAAATTATCGTGAAATATATAGGTTAAATGCAAGTGAATTTGCAGAAAAATCTGAACGATCCCTGCAGAATCACTTGCAGCGTACTTGCAAGGAAAACTGAAAAAATCTACAGAGACTCTATAGGTTGCCTATAAAATAATATACAGGAACTGTATACCCATGCAAATTTTCACAGGGTTTTCACCTACATAATTTTCTACAGAATCATCAACAGAATTATGTACAGAATTTCCTACAGAATTTCCTACAGAATCATCTACAGAATTATCTACAACATTTTCTTAATAATCTCGTGTATACAGGATTTCTTATAGGATTTCCGTAAAATATATCAGGAAAGTTCAGCCCTCTAAAAAATGTAGAGATTAAACTGTAGATAAGTCTACAGGAAATTTTGTAGAAATATTTGCAGAAAACTTATAGAAAAATCTGAAGGATTACTACAAGAGTTTCTGTAGAGAATATCGTAATAAAATCAGCAGATTGACTGCAGATGAATCTTCAATTATCTGTAGAATTAAATATGGTAAAATTTCTGGCGTTAGTATTATTTTAGAAAGGCAATTTCCTTGTATTCAAACGTATAAGATTATTTTTTTGTAATTAATTTAAAAGATTACGAGTTAATAACTCAACTTTTGTTTTCCTATCACAGGAAAAAACCAAAGACGAAGTAAACCTCGTAGTATGAGCTCCTCGAAGAACGAAGAATTTCTATGAGTTTTCTGTGCCTTACATATCTGCGGCTTTGAACTTTGTACAAACGATCGAAAAATTTAAAGAAATGCCACCTAGCGACTAAAAGTCAAATCAACGTAATCGATCACATAAATGTCATCGTTGTATACACAACTCTTAATTTGTATATACAATGATTAATATTTGAATAAATAACAAAAAACTCAATTAGATAAGGACAGCGAATCCGATTTGCTCTTAACTCGCAACGGTAAATAATAAGAAACCTCTTCAGGTACACATACAAGAATAAAAGAGTGGGACGAGGTCTAGTCTCGATTAACTCACGACGACTAGAAGGAGAGAGTAAGGAAGCTATATATGGTTGATCTTTTGACCCTTTGATGCACATATTTTTCTGTTCAGTAAATTTATTTGAAAATTCTTACTTTAGGGTTTTTGAGATCGCTAATTGCGAATCTGAAGGCAAAATTTTGAAATTTTTAATTTAAGATGGCGGCTGCAAAGTTTTGAAAAAAGAGATGTATGAGCTCTTTTTTCAAAATTTTGCAATCGCCATCTTAAATTAAAAATTTCAAAATTCTGACTTCAGGTTCATAATTAGCGACCTCAAAAATCCTCTAAATAAAAATTTTCAAGCTCGTATTTTTTTTTTTTTCCAAATTTTGGAGCTGTTATCTTGAATCCGCCATCTTGGATTTTAAAACTTTAAAATTCTGACTTCAAATTCGTACAGTTTAGCTGCTAGATGTCTTCACTCACGCAATGGGAATAGAGGACTTCAGTAGATATAAGAAAGCTCGATTGCCATCGCAATCAGAGCTTATCCAGTCTCTCTTTCTCCGCTTATAATATGTATATTTTGCATAGTACGAGCATCCCTACTCTTGATTGCCTTCTTAGGAGTTAACTGGAAGCCAAGCTCCTATCTCTACCTAATAAAGTTGTGTTTTCACCCTTAGTTGCACGGTGGTAACTTGGGTTCCTACCCACATGATTTCAGATTTTTGCTATTTAATTAATTGTTAACGTATTTAGGTCGGATTTTCTTTATTCATTTGCTAATATATTAGTAAGAAAACATAAACATATGGTTTATTGGTCATAATAGTTCATAATAATTGTTATATTAATAAACATAAAAAAATGCAGTTTTTTTCGAAAGAATTCATTTTTTTAAAATCTATTCAACATAATAAATTAAAAATTCTAGTTTTAAATACGATCGTCGCAGTATATTTGCTCGATTTTTTTCCAACAATAAATGTATCTCTTTTCTTGATTAAACTATGACTTATTTATTTATTTTTTTAAGAATCTCTAATGTAAGACTTTTTTTCCAATAGCCTAATATCCAATTATTTTTTTTATCAAGTGAATTGTATCTATGTTTATTTGAGTAAAGATCCTTTTCGAACAAATGTCATTTAGTCAATATTTTCAAGCAAAAGTACGGATGTAATTAGAAAATATTAAAATAATGTGCAAAATATAATAAAAAGCGTACGGTAACAGTACAAATTTTCGTAGATTTGAGTATATATTAATTTCAACTTTATTATTATATAAGGATGTTCCGCTGTTAAGAGAAATAACAAACAAAAATCAATGAAAACTTAAGTAACGGTATATTCATGTCTATATTCGTTGGCGAGAGCGCCAACGAATTTGGCGACAGGAAGAATGGGATTACGAGCATATGTTGTATATAGATTCCTCCCGGCTAGCTAGGTGACGCGTCGATGCGGAGGGAACATCGACTTTCGACGTACATGCGTAGAGAAGGAAGTCGAATTTTCGACCGAGATATGAAGAAAAAAAATTTATTTACCGCCAATTCATACGAGTGTACTGAAAATTTGTTCAAATAAAAAAAAAATTAATAAATTTTTTTATAATTGGGATGTTGCATGAAATTTTTTTTTTAAATCCATTATATCAGTCATTTAGAAAAAGAAAAAAATAAAGGACACGTACTTTTTCTTTTATCATGAAAATAAAAACTCAAAGAGATATGGGCAGTTAAACTGACAGTTAATCATTTAACATGGCGCTATATCTAACCAAAGTTGTACTAACTTGTACCGGCTATAACTTTTGCAATTCATCATATTTTAAAAAACAAAAAAATACGGGTTTTTTATTTTTTCATAATCTAACTGACTGATATAATACATTTTTTAATGCACAATGCTAAGAGTGAGATACTTTTTGTTGTTTAGCATTATAATATAATTTGCATCTAATATTTTTAATAAAATTAAAAAAGTATAGGTCAATTTAAACAAGTATATCTCCAATTTTTATTACAATTATTTTTAAAATGAAAAGTTCTTATTTCTTACAAAACAGTTTATAATTCACATTTGTAATTTTTTTTGTATTAAAAGGAGGCAAGTAAAAATACTGAATGTTTATTTTATAACTTATTTCAACATTTAAATAAATTGAGTTTGAAAATCGCACTCCTCATCGAGACTGTCGACAAAACGTAAAGCTAATTCAGAAACTGGCTTGATCGCTTGTGCATTACAATCACGAGCATCTTGCAATATTTCATCGGTTATGTGCACGTTTTTAACTTCGTATTGATATGTATGATTACCAATGACACCTAATTCCTTGATTGGTACATGTTGCCTTTTGCACAAATAACTTTCAATTTTCCCAAATTTGCAAACTTGAAGAATTTTTTTCACTCTACCAATTATCCGTTTAGCAGCCTTGAATAAATGAAAATTTGATATTTGATCTATTAGTTTCTTTTTGTCTTTGAAAATGTTGATATTAGAATTATTTACCTTTTTAAAGTTAAAGAAATCGCGTAAATAACGTCCGTATGCCGCGAAAGCACTTGCGTGACACGTTTCAATATCATCTTTTAATTTTCCATACATTTGATATAAATCGTTATAAGATTTGGAATAACATTCTAAGCTTTGTGGTATATCAGCAACTTGATGTAGCTATTATGTATAATATGAAATTAAATATCTTTAAAAATAATAATTTAAAACAGTATTACATTTATTTTGATGAAAAATGCAATGAAATTTTAATTCTTGTTAGCTATATTGTACATACCTTTAATTTTATATTTACTAATTCATCATCGATGATTTCACGATTTCTTACAAGCTCACCATCGAACCTGACATCTTTAATATTAGTCGTAAAGTAAGTGTTAAACTTCTCGTAGTTTTTATGTAACAATTCCAAATTATTCGTTTCACGTACAATTATCCAATCTAAATCCGTTTTAAGCTCGTCTATTTGCGATACTTCAGTTGCATTTTTCTACAAATTTTATTAAAATAATATTTCTAATGAATATAAATTTTAGACAAACATATGGAATGAATAAAATAAAAATTTACTATTCAATAATTCCAAAATGATTATAAAAATATTTTATTGATATAATATAAAACAAATATCAAAAACTTACTAATTGGATGAATAAAAATAATAAAAATATAATTGAAAAATTGTGTTTTTTCATTTTTAAAAAAACTTGAATTAATCACAAAAAGAGTAGGCACATAATAAATTGATTGTTCTTCTACTTATATTTCTAAAACTGTTGCTTTAAAATATACTAGCCACGATATTTTTATTATTTCACGTTTCGATCGTAAAAATATGATTTGAAAATATAAATTATTAAATGACTCGAAAAATATACTTATTCATACATAAAATATGTACAGTTAAAAAATATACGGTAATTTTTAAATATTGCACTGTAAAAAATTTTGTTTATTTCGTCAAAAATTTTCTCGTTGAATATTTTTGTGTTAAAATTTTACACATAAATACGTAAAATTAGCATAACATTTTTTGTTGATCCAAAATTATTGTGTACTTTTAAAAAAAAATTTTTGTAAAATTTGTATACAAAATATGTATTTTATTAAACGAATCGTCTTATAACTTGGAATTAAGAATTTTATCATTAAAAAATTTATATCATTCATAAGTTGTCTTAAAATTTTTATTTTAAAATTTACACAATCATTTATAAATTTTAACTCAAAAAAAATTTGCAACTTATCTAAAACACTAACGTGTGTTAAAGTTTTAAAAAAAATTTTTACATTGTAGAAAATTATATGTAAAATATTAAAATGGGTAAAAAATATTAATAAATAACAAAGACAAAATTTAAGTGACACTTGTCGTAATACATTATTTTATTGCTATACAATAGATCTCAGTATTTTTTTTTACATTTTTAAATGTATATTTAGGAATTCACGATCCTGCTTGAGAGCCTGTTAAAGCTATTTGAAGCCTTATGATTGAGTAAATTACAGTAATTTAATTCAATGTGTAACACAATGTGTTTTCGTACGCTTTGATTATTTTTTTTTAATTTTTCTTTTTTTTCAGCTGGCGAGCGAGTTATGATATATGTTTTATTTTTTTTCGTGTCATTCCGTTGCCATCGCTTTTTTTAATTTTTATTTTATCGAATGCCGAACCATTTTTATAACTGATTGTTTTTTTTTTAACTATTCCTCGCTCACGCTCCAGCTTTGATGCTCTGTTTCCACGTCTTTTGTCTTCAACTGTTTTATATATATACTTTTTTTGTTAATTAACTTTTTTGCGTGCCTTGGTTAAATATATAATGAGTTTAAAAATTTTTTTGTCAAATGCTCCTCGCATTATCGCATAAAATTACAGATCTGTTGATCGTCCTGTATTCTCGATAATTATTTATTATATTTTTTTTTGAAAAGTCGTACAATCATAATACTCGTATCTTTTTTTTCAATATTTACAAAATGAGAAACCTAATCACTAAGATTTTTTTTTAAATATATTTTATATCTTTGCAGTCTTTTGCGTCACATTGAATTCGAGTAAATTGAAGTTGAAATCGAATTGAATTTGTTTCATTTTTTTCTTATTTTTTTTTTAAATTTTTAATTGAAAAGTATACGTGGTTTTTTATTTTTAGGCTAAGAAGTACAAGAGACAACCTGCGGCAAAAAAAAATCTTTACTTCTCTAATTTTTTTTTCACTTTTCTTTCTTTTGCTTCGCGATTCTCTTTTGCCTTTTTATATCTTGACAGATTCCAGCGATTTCTGAACTTCTAACTTTTTAGTTGCAATCTTTGAGTTCTTTGGCGAAATTAAAATTCCATTGGCCTTTTTTTTATCATTTTTTTTCTTTTTGGTTCAGACCTTTGTTTTTGATATGAATCAGTTGGAATAATTGTGTTTTTTATAAAGAGTTTTTATAGTATATATGATTATTTTGTTAATATATCTCTTAAAATAAAAAGTAAAAATTTTACAAAGCACAATTAGTGATATGTAATTTTGATATTTATAT
Source organism: Anastatus disparis (assembly GCA_017163975.1). Taxonomy (NCBI): domain Eukaryota; kingdom Metazoa; phylum Arthropoda; class Insecta; order Hymenoptera; family Eupelmidae; genus Anastatus; species Anastatus disparis. The sequence continues at coordinate 745,545 of JAFFSR010000264.1, read as the reverse complement.
AGCGTATAGTGCGAAGATTAAAAAGTGCCGAAATGATAAATTATTTGTACTGATCATTCATTCATGAACTAATTATTATTTGCATAGAACACGTTAACAATCAAATATAATATAAAATTAATAATTTAAGGATTGGTCGTATATATTACATAATATATGATAATAAAATTGTATTATTGATTCGCATTTATCATTATATTGTCGCAAGGTGTAAATCATCTTATAGAAACGAAAAAAAAACACATTTCTCCAACTATAATAAACAAGTTGACCAAAGGGAATTTTTTTTTTTAAATTCGTTTATAAACAAAAAAAATGTTTTTCGTATATTTTATTGTCATTAAATTTCAGCCAAAGATTACTCATTGCTCAATTTAAATTTCGCGTACGTACACGAATAAAAAATTATCTATCGAATTCCCGCTTTAAAATTTTATTTTTTTATATATTTGTCTGCAATATCACAGGATATTTCTGTTTAAGAAAAATTTTATTTTCATAAAATTGAAAATTATATTATAGCTTTTTCCTTTTTTTTTAACTTATATATTTGATTGCATTGACTAGTATAACTGATTAAAAGTGATAAATAAAAATGCGAGAATCCTTATGAATTTTTTGTTCGTGTAATTATTTTATTTAATATATGAATTTGACAAATGAGGAACACAAGTAACGCAAAGCCCATTAAATTATAATATTATTTTATATTTTATTTTATTTTTTTCCGCAGAATGTGAACACGTGGCCGGAAAAGTTTTGAAAAAATGCGAAACGATGAGTAGGCGAGTTTCTCGTGTCGCTGAATCGCGTTTCTCAAGATTTAATTTTTCGACGTCGATATAATGGATTTGATTCAAGCGTATTATAAAATTTCAATAAGTCACAACATTTATTTGTTTTACTGTCAATATATACAAAAAAATGTGAACAATAAAACAATAACAATGCTCAGTAAACACTTATTTATTATAATAATTTATTTTAAAACTTTTTTCTAATTTTTATACATAGTTTGCGAAAACTTATTAAAAATATAAACAAATAGAAATTTAAATCGACGTCGATACAGTAAATTTTAATTAACATTTGCAATTTTATATTCAGCGAAGCGAGGGACCGAGTGCCAAAGTTGCTACAATTCTCGATAAAGAGCCATTTTTTTTTATTTACCATTAAACACATTTATTAATTTAACGCGTTTTATGTTTGTTAAAATTGTATTTCTTATTATTTTTTTATCTTAAAACAAAAACAAACGCTTATTTTCATTTAAATGTAAGTGAAAAAAGAGAGACACGAAAAAGATATCGCTTGGATTTTTTTTTTGTATTTTGATTATTATATAAAAATAGGCCAATCTTATTTTTATTTGATATGATCACTGGCGAATAATCATTATTATTATTATAATTATTATCATTATTATCTATTATTAATTGTAATTATTAATAATTAGGGCATTGTTTTTGAAAGTCACGCGAGCAACTCAGACGCCGAGTCCCTTGTTTCATGTTTAACTTCTTGGATTTTTACCAACTTCAAGATTTAATTTTTTATTATCATTTTTTATATTTTTTGTTGTGGTTTTGTTATTTTTTGTCACTTATATTATATAGCCAAGCAAATGGATGACATCGATTATTAAACGCGTAAAACGCCGTTGAACAAGTATAATATTTATTGCAAAAAGATACAAAACCTTTTTAATGTTTGAATCCTGATAAATTTTATTGTTTATTTGGAGCGATCGATAGATCAAGTTTTTCAATCCCCTAATTTTTTTCGTTTCTATTGAGCGCATCATATTTTATAGTATAATTAATTGCAATGTTAGAATTGACTTAAGCTTGAAAATTTTATTGAAAAATTTTCAATTGCTTATTTTATCATCAATAATAATTGTTAATAACAATTGTTATTTTTTCATTATTTAATGATCCACAGAAATAACCAGTAACATTTTCAAATCGCAGTGATATTATAGTTTCACATACAGTCGATAAATTTTTTATTAATTGTTAATAACAATTATTAACAACAAATGGAAGATCTATTAATAAATGACATTTTTTTAAACATTAGTTTTATTTCACATTAAAAATCTTATTTAAACACTATTTCACATTTAAAGATTTCTGTAACTTTTTTTTTTAATAACAATTGTCTACATAACAAAAATTATTGTTTCACTTACTTTTTTTTTGAAAGATTGAAAAATGATCTGATAATCGCTCCGAGAATCTCGCCCTATTCATATTTTCACTCGTTGCAAAAAACATCATCGTCGCTGCACGTGCTTGCTCGTGTAATTTTTCAGTTATAGTTAATAATTATCGATATGGTGAATTCGATAAATTTATATGTTACACTTTATATCTTTTTTTTTCTTATTTTCACTTCAAATATATTCAGTTTAAACATTAACGTATGAATAATGGAAGACTTAGTAGTATCCAGGGACACTTTTTAAAAGGATTTTAATATACTTTTTATTTATATTATATCTCCTTTTTTTCACTCGTTGCTCATAGCTCTTTAGGTTTTCTTTGCAATAAAACCTCGACCCCGTCCCTGATTTTTTTTTCATCTTGTTTTCTCTCCTTAAACTTTAAATGAATATCTCCTAAAGTCTTTTAGCGACTTTACGCGCTTTTTTCATTTTTTTTTTATTATCAACCGTTTCATTCGGTCCCCTATTGTTTTTTTATTCACTTATATTTTTAACGACTTATCCTTCGAATTTGCTTTTTTTTTCTTTTTTTTTAATCAATCTCGGACCTGAGAAGAGACACGCGGGCTCAAGGTGAATGTAGGTTTTTTATTTTAACGTCGGTGATAATTTGATCAACTTATTTTTCACCCCTAGCTCGACGTCTAGGACGTTTGTTTACTCTTTTTTTTTGCTTTTTTTCGATTTTTTTTCTTTTACGTCATTTTGCGTTTGTTTTAAAGACGCATTCGTACCTCATATCAAAGGAAAACTTTTAATTTTAATTATACTCTTCCTCTGTTTCTTTTTTTTTTTGCGTCGCAAATCTCGCAGTTTAGTATAGGACGTTCGAAGTTATTTTTTTTGTGTACATTGTAATGAGAGAGAAAAAGTTTAAATTAAAAAAAATTGTCATTACAACACACTTTTCAAAGCTCGAAAAAACACAAAAAAGAGTCCAAGCACATTTTGTCCGAAAAATTTGTCTTTATCATTTTTTTTTTTTTTAATATATTGTATTTAAGTAAAATTCTATAATTAGTTTCCGTTTGACATTTTTGCGATGTATTTAGGCAAGCGGTTTTTGTTTAGTTTGTATTTTTTTTTTATTTGGAAGCCAACGTTGAGCAGTCAATTTGTTTTATTTTACTCCTCTTCTTCTTATGTTACTTTTTTTTAAAGTTACTACTCTAAATATTTTTCAGCAAAACACAGTGAAAATTGTATTTTTTATTAAAAATTCAAGATATTTATTTTATATCAAAAACACGTCTAGAATCAATGACTCGTTTTTTTTAAAGCTTTTTTTGGTTTATAGATATTTATAAAAGCTTGATAATAAAATATGTACGATATTAATTATTCTATACCTAACAAATTCTTCTAAAAAGGGGATATATTTTATTAAATAAAATTTAACTAATTATTTCCTTTTTTTTATTTTTCTTTTAAAAAAAATCCAATGAACTTGGATAAGAAATATTGTTTATTTATTAAAATATAGGATTTTACCATTAAAATCACTCGTTTATACTTAAAAAAATTTAGAGAGTTGTATATATGTTTTCCTTTAAAATATTTCGCGAGATTGCGCGTTTCTTCGCTTATAAGTTTTTTTTTTGTTTTATATCATTTAGAGGGGATATACATATAAAGTACACACGGAAACCATGAAAAACGCGATCGACCTTTGATGTCCAGTCAATATATTATTTCTTTCTCTTGGAAATTTCTTTTGTTTGCGTCTCTATTTTTTTTCTTTTATTTTTTTCCTCGGACTTATCGGCTTTTATCTTTTTCTTGTTATTTATTCTCTTTTTTTCTTATTCTCTTTTATCGTTCTATATATCGAAGGCGATGCGAGAACGTCTTTTTTTTGTTTTCTTTTTTTATTTTTCCACCGACACAAGAGATAGTTATTATTTATTATTAATTTAATTTTTTTTTTTTAAATATTTGTTTTTAAAAGATACTGTAAAACCGTTTAATTTTAATTTTTTTTACGAAAAAACTCGGCATAATAAACGCGATATTAATAATGATCATAACAACAGTAACTTTATTATCTATATAATATATATTAATTATGTATATAATATATATACCTTTTTTTTAATGCTAAAGTATTACCGCGACCGTAAGTAGCTTCGTAAGCCGAACGGACACGCGTAGTACAAATTCTAATAATGTGCTTGTATTGTCTGCAAGGTTCGTTTATTTTTTCTCTCTCTCTCTCTCTCTTTTTTTTTTTAAATTACTCACGCACTCTTTAGCTTTCTTACTCTCATCTCTCAACAATTAAATATTATGCATCTAAATTTTATATCGTACAATAATAGAATTTTTATTCTCTTTTTGCTCGTCGTTTCTTTTATTTTTAGGGGGGAGGGGGAAAGGTAAGAGATTTATTTTTTATTTTTCCGTTCTTTTTTAAGTTTTTCGTATAGAAGTGATGAATGTGGCTCTTAACAAACTTAATTATTTGTCTGTTCTGTTTAATAAAAAAAAAATTATTTCATGATTCATATAAACTTTATGATGATCTGTTATTTTTGGAAGATTAGTATTACATTTACTTTTTTTTTATTTTTTTTTTTTAATTTTTCATCTGTACGCAGGTAAAATGTTTCACTAATAATTTAAAATCATCTTGTGCCCCTTTTTTCTTTAACATTTCGCTATCATTACCCGTTTTGATTAATTTTTTTTATTTATAGAATATGCAAAAAAAAAAAAAAAAAACAATTAATAAAATATTTTATTAAATAAGGGACTTAAAAAAAATATTATCTACACTTAACATTGAATTGTGCTACTTTTAAATTTCAATGTAACATATTGGCTAATTTTATTTAATAAACTATATAAAATATTACATAAATAAAATTGCTATATATATTATAGTCTCTTTATAATTCTAATAAATATTTGACTTTTGATAAATTGAATTTATTTATTTATTCTTTTCTATTTTAAAAATCTTATAACAATAAACAATGGTTCTATCTATAGAATTGTATAATCAACACTATCCTAATTTATTTGTTTCTTAATTAAGTTAACAGTGTATATATTTATATCACATTATAGCAAAATTGACAACTAATTTTCAATAATAATTGAAATTTGCCTCATACATCATAAAGTTTGAATAAATTTTTATATTTAATTTAATTCGTCATTTAATTTGGTATTGTTTAAAAAAAAAAAAATAAACACAAAAAAATATGTTTGCTAAGAGCCTCTCAGTTATTGATTTATTTTTTTTTCATCGATAATAATAAAACTTTCTACGATCATCGGAAAAATCACGAGCGTCTTACCAAAAAAGATTGAAATAGAGGGATAGACACGATCCTACATAATTTTCGTTTATTTATTTTAGTTACACTAGAAATTTTTCAACATTTAAAACGAAAAAACAGGGTATTTAATAACGTTTATTTTTTTATTTTTTAAATCTTTTACTAGTATAAAGATTAAAGATCACTTGTATATTTATTTTCTTTTTATTTGTCGACCCCATTTATCTCGCATCACTTTATAATGCTATTATTAAAGAGCTCCGGGGTTAATACTTCGAATACACATATTGTCAACAGGGTCAACTAATTGTCGATTTTATTAAAATTATAAAATATATATAACGAAAAAAACGTAAAAATATATATCAAGAAAAATTTTTATATTTCTATAATATTGTAAAGCTTATCCGTAAAAGAAATTTTTTTACTTAAAAGGGATAAAATTTACTACTGAATGAGACTTTATTTTATTTTAAAGATCTTCAAACCTTATCCTTCGCACCAATTATATAGTATTTTTTAGTATACACATTATATTGCCTAAAACTCACTCACACATACAGAGTCACTCGAGAAATATATGGGAACGTGAACGGAATCCTCGCATCGCGCTTGTTTTTTTTTTTTTGATAAATTTTCCTTGCTCTTCTTTTTTTATAATTTTTTGGAGATGCTTTTTAAGTTTCTCCACTTTGTTTTTTTTTCTTTAAGCGCTCATTTGCTCTGTAGCACTTCTTAAGCGCTTGAGCGAATTTTTGTTATTTTTGGTATTTATCAAAGTTTTTTTGACGTACTTCTTTTTTTTTTGTTCCGTGTTTGTTCATTTTTATTAGATTCGTTTATGGTTTTTATTTACCCTCTCGATGAGATCTCGCGACTCAGACGTTCGATATTATTTTTTTTTTTTTAATTTCTTTTTTTTATTCTTTGTAAATCAAAATCAAAGGCACCTGTGTTATTATTTTTATGGGTTAGATGTGAAATATATAACTTGTGCTGTCATTGTATTTTTTTTATCATTTATTTTATATTTTTTGCTGTGGCTCCTTGTTTTGCCCGCGATGTGCACACGCGTATATAAATCTTGTGATTCGTTTTATTTTTTTTTATTTTTAAAGAATTCCTCGATTTTAGGCTTATCTTTTTTTATTATTTTGTTAATTGTATAAGGAAAAGTCAAAAGAGTCTATTGTCATAAGCATGTATATCATTTATACACGCAATCAATCACATTCATAATAAAAAAGAAGGAACAAGTTTTTCAAAATTATTTCAGTTTTATAAAAGTTTCACTAACTATTTCATTATTTATAAAAAATTATAGGAATTCAAGTTTATTATGTTAACAGTATTGTTTAGGCTTAATGGCGATATAATTTGATTTTATTCAAGTCATATTAATTTATTATGATTAAAAATTAATTTTTTTTTATATTTCTATAAAGTAAAGTCTTAAGATATTAATATTAAATGTTTAATATAACAGCATGGGAGCAATGTTCAGCGTTAACTAATTGTTTGAAAAAATATCTAACAAAAAAAAAATTGAAAATCAAAAAAATTTTACTGTACGGTGCTTAAAATCAAGGATATTCCATTTCACTGATGTGCATTTTGTGCTTTCATTTTACGTATATTACAATATATATGTGTGTGTTATAGGGTTTGACGTTGGTGCATCGAAGAGTTTTCGCATTAATGCGTTTTATAAACTCCTAATGCCAAAATTCAAACATCCTCGCGCGCAATGTTGATATATTTTTTTTCTTTATTTTTAATATGTGGACGGCCTCTCACGTCTGTGTAGTATAATTTGTATTTTTTTTTATTCGAAATCTCATTTGATATTTCTTTTTCATTTAATTTTTTTATATCGCGAGCGATTGATTTCTCTATCGAGATTTTGGGATTTGTGGTCATGCATTTTTCGGTCATTAGTTTTATGTTCAATTTTTTAACTTAATAACCTACTGTAGGTATAATTTTAAATCGATAGTAAAATTTGTGTGCGCGTTGTTCTCTGTCTCCCGTTGTATTTTTTTCCCTCTGACTATTTTTTACAGTTGTTTGTCTTCTCGTTTTTATTTTTTTATTTTTATAGCTTTGTCATTTATTTTTTTCACGTCTATATTAATACGACCGCGTCCTTCTCGGGTTTATTTTTTTTTTTGATAATGAAAAAAAGCTCTTGTTTGACCGGCTGCCAGCGCCAAATCAATCTCCTTTTTTCCTTCATTTATATTTTCATTTTGTCGATTATCAATGATCGACAATTTTTTTTTCTCGAGCCTCTATATCTAACCAGCTCGAAGAATAATCCCGTATTAATATTTTTTTTTGGTTTTCACTTTTCTTTTCATGTTAGTGAAAAAGTTTACTACTTCAATCACGTATGTCAAAGCTAGAAACTCGCGAAAAAAGTATATTTCTCTTATTGTATATACTTGACTCTCATTCTCACAAACTTACATACACTTAAACGGACATTCATTCATACTTATCTAAAAGAAAGAGTTTGCAAAAAATAGGTATCTTTTATTTTTTTTTCTTTCTTTGTGCCTCGTCGGGGAAGCAATGCACGCAAATCATCCTGTTTTTTTTTCTTTTGTTTTGAATTTTCGCGCGCTTCCCGCGGTCTTTTTTTTATTTCGTTTACAATCCTATTGCTTCGCAATTATAATAGTTTTCTTTTCAAAAAAAAAGAAAGGAAAACCGTCTCGATGTATGTATTTTTGGCATTTTATATGCCTCTTTTTCTTCATTCAAACTTGATCGACGTTTTAATTTTGGTTTGTTATTCATCGCTGTTTTAATTGGAAATGATTATTTTATAATTGTTTTCATCCTGTTATTATCTTAACTGTTGTTCACTATTAACATTTTAAATTTTTGAATTATGAAATTGCCGTTACCGACTGAGTCATAACTATTCGGAGACGGGTTTTCTTTTTTACATGAATTGATGACTTGAATTTTCTTTTTTAAATTCTTAATCCGTCTGTTAATATATGAAAAGTAATTTTTTCGATTATTTAGCTGAAGATCTAACTTCAAATATTACTTATTGTATAACTGCATTTTCAATGAGGAAGTTAATTTAATTTTAGAAATATTATTTTTGTTGAAAGCTACTATGCAATTACAAATTTTTTTAGGAATCCCACAATTTACGTATATCTAATAATTTTAAAGATAGAATCGAAAAAATTAAAAAAAAATTTACTTTCTTCGGCACTTATTTACTCAGTCGGTAACTTACCGACCTTCATATTACAATCGCTTATTCAACAGTATGCAATATGTTTCATTATACTACAGGATAAAAACTTGTATTTTTTTTTCAAAGAGAAAGATAATCTTCGCTTCCAATTATGAACGTAATAATCTTTCCCTTTTTTATTTGATAATCAATCTTTACGATTGATACGCTTATTAACTACCAAGTCACGTTAAATAGGCGACGAATAGGCTGATAAATAAGCTTAAATGTAGACCAACAATTTTGTTGGCGCTACCACACACTTTGATTTCCAATTCTTCAGGATGATAATTTATGCATTTGTTAGGTCTTCGTCGGTAAAGACGCTCGCGCCGTGCTGTACAAGCACCGGCCTCTGATCTTGCTGGGATCCGCCTGATACTTAGTCGCTTGCTACCACAAGGACATAAAGTATCCACCACAAGGAGAATAAGATTTGTATGGCTGATCTTCTGAACGCTGAATGGCCTATAATAAAAAAAATATGGTGTAAAAAATGTATCGATCGAGCAAGGTGTTACGTGAAGCGTATTTATTACAGAATCTTTTTTATTATTTAAACTAGACTTAATTTGTCTTTAAAGAATATAATTTGTTTTGATTTTAATAAAAATTAAAACTAAAATTTGAAAACTTAAAAAATTATTGATATTATTTTGGATGTTCAGTCATAATAATAAATGCATCCACAATAAGCGCATACCCCTCTGTTTGCTCGCGAGTCATGCCCCCATTCCGACTACCAAATCCGAGCTCACTAAACTTTTGTGAACTGCTTCTCAATAAGCGCAATCACTCATGAAAGATTTAAAATTCAAAATTTTGATAAGACCTTATATTTATTTATAAATAACAAAATTTTTTATTAATTATATTTATAAATTTATTATAAATATAATTTGAATGTTTAATTATGAAAAATGTTTATAATTATATTTATAATAAATATTTATAGTTCTTACTCGTCTATTAATTCTACTAAATATTAAATGTTTTCGAACAAAACATTGTAAGTTGATGTAATAGGAGACACATTTTGAAAAGCGTTCTAAAAATTGCAGTAGCCGTAAAACAGTTTATGTATACAGCAACTTGACCTACGCCAATATTTTTTAAGAAGCAGTAAACTAGAATGCAGAAAAGAGACAGCAAGTCAGCGAGAAAGAGTCAATGTACGCGTGGCGGGGAGCCACTCTTCCCCTAAAGGGGGAAAACTCTTCCCCTTGGGAGCTTTTATGTGCTTATTACGAGGGATGACTGTATGATGAAATATATTTTATTATAATTCTTACCTTTCACAACCAGACATGTGACAATTAGTTAATTTGCCCTTCAGTGGATTACCCTGTCCACTGGTATTTAACCTGTCAGGTTGTAGAATGTATAATTCTGTCCTTTCTTCGCAAGTATACAATTTGTGCAATGGAAAATCAGTTAAAGTTGAATGAGTAGAGGTAGTTGGAGAAACAGGTCTTGGAATGATTGGCGGAGGCATATTTTCATTATCCATTGTTGCCTCGTCTGTCACATCTGGTGGGTAATTGTCATTGTCTGGATATATTATATTTCCTATAAAGATATAACGGTGAATTTACATAATGAAAATTCATTTTAGTTCATTATAGTTTGAAATTTTGCTTGTCCAATAATATAAAATTATGTAAGACTAATACAATTACGATTAATGAAGCTAAATTTTGAGAAAAACTTATTTATTTGTTATAATAAATTCTTTTTGAAGAAGTAAATTTTACTCCAACAAAGAGATCGATATTTAATTTATTATTCTTTTACAATAATATAGAGAATATTCAATCACATTATAATTCTTAGAAAATAATTCATTTGAACGTGACTTTTTCTTGTATGAATGCTATGTACAGTAAATAATAAAAGTATATTGATTTTTCAATTTAGAAGTTAATTTATTATGAAGAGCTTTTATTATTATTTTATATCTTTTTCTTTATAATATGGATGAAATTTTATATTACAAATATTGAATTGAAAACTTTTTCCTTAAATTTTAAGAGGAAATGTTAAAAAGGTTTATGTTAAGTGAAGTAAATTTTAATTTAAGAAAAGTTTTTTTTGATTTCTTTAATATATTATTCCTACGTATCATAATATCTTATCTGATTTGAATCTACACATGTGCAATTGACATGTTTTATTACATAGTTATTGAATAATAAATGTCACAAAATACATTTGCTAAATATGTTGAAAAACAAAACTTTTATGCAAAGATGAAGAAGTTACTATAACACTTGAAAAATATTACCATCATCATTAGTTGCATAGGCCAGTACAGGCTGGAGCACATCTACTAAATTGAAATTGATCGCCCAAGTCCATAAAATATTGCCAAACGCTGCCACGGTTTTTAATATTGAAAAAGATGACTTCGGTGCAGCAGATATGTGAGATGGCGGAGGCATACATATTCCTTGATAATCTACGACCTCAACTTTTTTGAAAATTTTATCCTGTACCAAAGAATCCATAATTGTACCGTCAATTTCACCAAAAAATTTTCCTGTATGTTCATGCTTTTCACTGATGATAATATATCCATTATTGTCCAAAATATAACAGTCCAGCTCATCTGATGCGCAATGCTTCTTACAGACATTCGTTGCAAAACACTAAAGGTATGAATAAATATTATTAAATTATTTGTCTATTTTAATAAATAAGCTAAGTATTTTAACGTATTATAATATTATAAAACTTACCGCAGACGTGACGTTCACAAAATGTGATGCTAAAGATGCATGCTGGAATTGTATGCCGACCACTGCTGCTGGTGCTTTATGTCCTTTGGTCTCGAAGAAGATTGCATGAGTTGCTGTTACCAATGGTCTCGGATTGTCAGCTGAAAAATTAAATATGATAAATTTATCAACTAAATACAGACATATTTATATTTTAATTAATTAAATAGATTTTTTACATACCGGCATCAAATGGCACGCTAAAAACAAAACTCTCAGGTTCGATTGCATGTTGATCAACTGCCCTTTTATACCAAATAGAATCTATTGCTCTCCTGGAGGCGTCAGCGAAATCTCTGCAAAATATAAAATAAACTCTCATTGAAAACATAAATAAGCTAATCCACATTACGTAAATTTTGCAATTAAAGAAAGGCAATAGTAATATCTTGGTAAATATGAAAAAATTTTTTAATTATTGTTCGATTGAAAATATTATTATAATTTTACAATATAGATTGATTTAATGCAACTTTTGTGATAAAAAAAGTTAAATTTTTATATAAAATTTCACAATTTATTTTGAAATACTAATATGCATGCAATACTATCTTCGGAAGATGCTATTTCATTGAAAAATGAAAAATAAAATGATCCATCACAAAAAATTATCCATCAACGTAAATTTTCATACCAACACAACTAAATCAATCATAATTATCTATCAATCAAAGAAAACTTTTACGGAACAGTATTTTTTTTTCATTTTTCACCGAAACAACACATTCTTTTATTCATTCATCTTAGCATTTATGATTTTTTATAAAATTAAACTAAAATTTTATATTCTACATCGGGATATTCTCAAAGTCGAATTTTTATACCTAAATAGATAAGTATAATATATTAAAAAGATGACTTCAAACAATAAATTGAGTAACTTAACTATTGAAAGATTAAAATGACCTCACTAATAATAAAAACTTCATTTAAAATTTTATTAAATAATTAATATTACTCACGGTTCTTCTTGAGCGTCCTCATTTTGCTGATGATCGTGCCATCGTAAAAGTCCGCTTCTAGTTGCAATGAAACTCCGTGCAACGCCGAATCTTCCTTTGCCCTTGCTGAAAAATACGCACCCAGTAAAACCCGATTAGTGATATCATAAAATATAAACATTTGTAAAATTGATAAAATCATAATTTCACACTTTCAACTCTTATTGTCACATCTTTTTGATGAGATTCAATCATTCATAATTATTCATACTTTTTGGTTTATTATACGCTTTTATAATTGATGTTAGTAGTTACTCTACAAAGTTTTCTTTTTTTACGTTAATGGTGTTAGTAATTAATTAAAAACAAATTACTTTAGCGACATGTGGTATTTATTTTCTTATCGACTTATTATTATGGCAATACAAATTAAAATCCTAAGATCTACATGAATATTTTATAAAAATTTTCCATTAAGTATTACATTGAATTTTACAACAAAATTCAGAAATTGTTAAATTTCAGTTTTTCAATGAAAATTGTCTAATGTTTTAAACTCTTAAATATGTCATTGCACTGTTCTATTAATACTATAAATACGTTACTGTAATATTACTACGAAATAATTTCGTACAGTAGCACGATATATGATGGCTTTACAGTATTTATAGTATCGTAAAATAGTTATAAAATAACTTGGATTAAAATCTTTTATGATTTTATTAAAGTCTTTATAAATATCGTGAGGTTGGTTACATTATTAAATGAAGAAGTCTTATAGTTATTTATCAATAAAATTAACTAATTTTCAATCATAAAATTAAAAATTTAAATCTTACGTTATTGTTGATATGGAGAAAATAACAAAAATAATATTATATTAATAATATAAACTATTAATATAATAATTTTGTTAAGTTTTCAACTTTATTTTAAAATGTTGAAAAATATACTGTTTTTCCGTGTTGTTCAACGGAAATTTATATTTTGAAAATTTTATAATAAAGTCTGATCAATAAATAATCTGGACAATCATGTATATAATATTGCCCTATTTATCTTCTTAAGATCTTCTTCATGTATGCAATAATACTTAGTCGATAATAAATAATTTCCACATTCCGCATAGTACAACAAACTAATTTTACATACTAGTGCTTTATTTAAGTTTTAAAAAAAATTGAATTTAAATGTTTACTTTTTAAAAATTCAAATTATGATGGTCAAATGAATAGAAAAGCTTTTAAATCTGAATGTAAAAAAATTTTTTGTGAAAAAGAATAATAATATGTTTATATAATTATTAACAGGAACCAGGAGTTTCTATCATTTTATCTGATTGGATTTTTCATTACTAATCTTATAATTATTTGTTTTTAACAATACGTTATGAATCAAGGGCTCGAAACAGGGAATTTGTCCCAAGTGCGAATTTGTGATCCTGGCGAAGCAAGGATGCCAAATTCACACGAAACGCATTATCTTAGTGCCCGTAGTGCAAACACTATTTTTTTGATCCATTAAGTATAAAGTTTGGGTTCTCGTGTCAATACAGTAAATTTTTGCGCTCTGGGCAAGAATGTACTGTTTTTCGCCGAGAGGGTTAAAAAAATGAATAACATAATGATCATTAAGAAGAGTTCGAACTACCTATCTTTGTCTAAGTGTGTTTTTCATAATTTATATAAACACCATCGGTTGTAACAAGAAAAAAATAACAGGCCCCGCTAGATATTAGTATGATAAGTAAATTTTATAATAACAACAAAATAATTTAATCACATAATTTTTGAATAATATGAGACCTACCAAGAAAGATAGGTTATATTATAGATTGTTACTAGGTCTCATATTATTCAAAAACTACTCAATAACATTATTTTGTTCTTATCATAAAATTTATCTATTTTACTAGTATCTAGCGAGATATGCCATTTTTTTCGTGTTACAGCTAATGGTGTTCATATAAATGATGAAAAACACTATTAGACAAAGACAGATAGTTCGGCCTGTTTTTAAAATTAATTTTTTTTTATTTAACGTCGCTGTATTTATGTTATCGTTGCGATAATTAGCGATGGAGTTTTCTCAGTGTGTTTCTAAACATAGGACATGTAACGTACATTGGTGCTCGTATTAGTCGACCGAGAGCGGGATTCGAACTCAAGACCTTGAGATTACAAATCCATCGCTCTACCGAGTGAGACACTGAGATATTTAAAATCTCTTACATGAAATCTTACAAAAACTTGTTAAGCAATAATAAACGTATGAATAACTATTTCATAGTTATATTAGGCTCAATCACGCGATAAAAATTTTTTTGTTATAAATAAATTGATTGGGATATCTACATTAAAATTACTCTGTTAAAATTAATCATTTTTTAAATAAACAATAAAAAATACTAGTTAAGGAAATTCTTGAATTAAAAAACTTTTACATAAATAGTAAGTAAAATTTAGTAGTTGTACATTATCTTGTTAGTATTACTCAAAATAAACTTATCTACAAATTTTGATTTACCAAATGCCTAATTACGTAGTACGTTTTACACAATTTTAAAATTTCACAATAACTATTAAAAAAAATTACATAAATAGATGTGAATGATTTATATCAGCCAAGTGCCAAGAATTTTTAAGGTAAATTGAATTTTTAATTTTTTCATGGTAATTTTATATATAATATAGAATAATAATATGTTCATATTATGGTATAAATAAAATTTGAAATACTAAAAAGGATAAAGTATATGTACACTTTTAAAAATATAAATATGATTTTTTCTGATTTCTTTTGTTGTTGACATAATTTGTATATAGATTCTAAAAATTTAAAAATGAAATCATATTTAAACAATTCTTTCATAATATTATGTTCATTATTATTATCCTTATAACAACAATTTATCCTTCCTCCTGAAAACTTTGTTTGTATACTTTATACTTACCATAAAATTTTTCATAAAATGAATTCAACTTATACATACCTGAGCGACCTTCAGAATAGATAAAAATACATGAAACAATTATTGATATGTTTAAATGTTTATGTAAAATAATAAAAAAGTAATAAAACATTATATTTGATTCAATTTACCTTATAAACTAAGATAAAAAGTCTTCTATTGGAAAATAATTTCAATCCCTTATTAAATTAATGTTACAGCTTGAGAAAAGCTATACTATTTCAATCTAAATTAATTCTTATTACTTGGCACTTGGTTAATGTCATTTTTAGTACTATCAATCTGCTGATTAATGATTCAGATTGATTATCGTTTGAAATTTGTTGAGTACAAATGATAAGTGGATTACAAATTACAATTTTTTTCACACAACAATCACACATTTCACGTATACAATTTATTTTATTTACGTATAAACATTGACAAAGAATAAATAAACAATCAACCATCAAAATGTCAATTGTTTTATTTATTCTTAATTATCTATACATAAACATAAACATTTTTAAATACGAGGATCTCATATATTATCGAATGATGTTGCTGGTGCATTGGTGCATTGGTACATAAAAAAAATAAAAAATTAAGCAACATGATTAACAACAAATGTTATGGGCAAACATTACCGTGCAATATAAAATACGTTATTTATATTTTTTTTTTGTTAATATTGTGCGAACTAGCATTTTTAAAATTTTGTGCAATTTGGTGATTACCTGTGCAGTACAGCCATCAGTATGGCAATTGGGCTGGCGGTGAAGACACACAATAATATAATAAAAAATAGTACAGTAAACAATAAAACATATTGATAAAAATTAAAGAAATTTTTTTTTTCAAGTTAAGAACGTAATTTTGTGCAATATATAATAATTGTGCAAGTGCTTTAAAAAAAAAGCATAAATATATATAGTTATAAAAAGTGAAATCGATCGATCTGAATTCTTTTTTTTCTTTGGTTTTTCTCACTTTTCTTTTACTAAAAAAATATATATTGGTGCAGTTTTGGTTCTTTATGTACCAGGTGTATCAAAAAAGTATAAGATCAGTTTTTTTTAATAGGCGTAAAAATGATTGAAAAGTTAATTCAACATGCAAAATTATTTTTCAAATAGCCAGTCATTCAATTTTAAATACACCTGATACATTTAAATAATTGTGCTTTTATAACTAAAATAAATAGTGCTGCTTATTACTAACTATTTTTAGAAAAGAAAGTGAGAGCTTGTGTGCTAACTTATTTATCTATTTAATACTAATAAAAAATAAATATTTTTTTAAAAAAATATTATATTACATATTCGATTTATAAATTTTAATTTAAAAGATGTATTAATAATAAGATAATTTTTATTGATTCTATTAAAATTTTATAAATTATTCAATTCTGTATTTTCAAAACAAAAAAATATAATGAAAATCTTAATATTATTTACAATTTATATGTGATCCACTTGATAAACTTTTTTAATAAATTTGGTTTTAATTAGATGAAGATATATAAAAAAGAATTATTCAATCATCAACTGCTATTTTTAAAGATTAATTTGACTCGAATATTTTTTTTCTAAACGTGAGATCGATCGATTAATTGGTGCATTGTGCAGTTAATACTTGGTGCTTTGTGAAATTCATTTATTTGCAACAAATCTTTTTCGCTCTTGAGCGTGCCTCGAGAATTGCTCCGTTTATATATTTTTTTTCGTTCTCTTAGTGCAAGTTTACTTACTTATCCTCTTTTTCCATTGATTTTTCACTTTGCTTATCAAAGTCATCCGTTACTGACGCGTCCAAAACTAATGATTGCAATAACCCTTTGTTGCCTATAAAAAAGTAAAACAAATTTTATTACTACTCAGTTTTTCACAATTTAACATAGTTTCGTTCTTGTTGTATCAAAATTAATACATAATCATTTGAAATTACTTTAAATTTTTAAAGTGAAAATAGAATTTATTGTATTTATAACAATAATATCTATAGATTAAGTGAATGAATATAAGATGTTATTAGATAATTTTTTTAATGAAATTTTTTTATTTAACATCGTTGTATTTGTGCTACCGTAGCGGTACTAATTGGCGATAGAGATTTCCAGTGTGTTTGTAAACAAAGCACTTGTAAAGTACAGCGGTGGTAATATCAATAGGCCGAGAGCGCGATTCGAACTCGGGACCTCGAGATTGCGAATCCATCGCGCTACCGACTGAACCACTGGAGACCTCAATGAAAATATTCGTCAAACTTGAAAACATTTAAACTTAAGAGAATATTTAACTTACAATAATATAAATCTTTGTCAGGTTTATTCGCAGTTTTTTGATGCGAGCTTGGACTTTTGAGCCTCATAGACCTCCATTTCCAGCCTGGATTATGAGCCTGGGTTAGAAAGTGTAACACACGTTCTTCCGGGGTAGCAAACCATTTTTCAGACTCGAAATAATATTCGCAGTACGTCCAATCAGGATGAACTCTCCAATTACTTCCTTTGAAGTATTGAGTAACTAAAATGAATTTAAAAGAATTGTTTCATGACTGTCTATAAAAAAATTTTTTTTATTAAATTGATTAAAATAATTTTATTGCAACGGCCTAATTTGTTATTCATTCAATTTATTTTATGTATAATTATCAATATTGTTGATTGTTGACTAGAAGCTTTTAAATTGCATAAAATTTGATTATATATATTTTAATAATTAGATCACTCAAATAAATAAATTTTTATTCAAATTTTCATTAAATTTTGTGTTTTGAAATTAGATAATAATTTTATCTCATTATAAATTCATCAAGGTAATGTATATTTATAATTATGAATCAGCATTTAGATGAAATAATAGAGATCATTTATTATTTAACTTATAATCCGTTTAAGCAAATAATTTTAAATTCACGAGTTTACCATACAATCAAGTCAATATTTCATTCATGAATGTTGATTTTGCACAATTAATTAATCCGTTCTTTCGATATAAGTTATAGAGCTAAAATTACTAGATTTTATTTTAATTGTTGAGCAGACTTAATTTTTTGTAAAAATTACTTTATACATAGTAAAAATTATTACATGCATAGTAAACATTCCATACAAAAAATAAATTTTCTCATGTATAACTTAGCTTTTACTATCAATTCGCAAATTTTTACAACGTAAACGATGATTTTTATGCAAGATCACTTGAACTTGATTGTAATTGTTAAATAGACTTCTATTTAACAATTAAAATGTAATATAGTAATTTTGCTAGCATATTTTTTAAAGTGTTATATTTATGAATAGTGAAAAAAATGTACATTTGGCAACGGAGGGTGGACTCTTATTTCTAAATGAGGCTTATTTTATGTATATTAGATATATATTAGTAAATCATGAAAGTTAATTTTTTTTATTTAAAAATTTGCTTTTAATCCTAAAAAAAAATAAATAAAAAATATAAAAAAAATATAAAACAGTAAAAAAAAATAATAAAAAATATATGGTTACAATTAATAAAATTGTAACCATATATTTTTAAAGTTTTAATTTATAATGTATTGTAAAAATTTTTACAAAATAAAAAATAAAAAAATCTTGAAAAGAGTAAAAAATCCAAGTCCTTTTTGTAACTTATCGATAACTTTGGAATTCAATCTTTTTCCATTTTCAATATTAACAAAACAAGCAAATAGTAATTCATGTTTTCAAGATTCAAGTATTGAAAATCAGGGATCGACGCCAAGGCACGAAGTAGATAACTCTCACAAGAGTATAGAGAAAGAGAGAGAGATAGAAGAAAAAAGAAAAACGGAAAAGCAAGGTTATTGCATTCTCAATTTTTCATACTATATTACGAATTCATGGCATTCCGTTGCAGTTAAATGCATCTTTTCTCGTAAATCGGGAAAATATCTTGAAACTCATACGCTTAGGCTATACATGTTCTTTCATAAGGTAAGTATTTTTCTTTTTTCTTTCTTTCTTTTCTTTTTCATTTTAAAAATAAAGTGACGACTCTTAAAGGAATTTATTGTTACGTAGTCGCGAGGTTAAAAAAATTACGAATTCAAGTCTCGTTTTAGTATTTCAATTAATGTCGAAATTAAAAATTAGATGATTAAAATGATATTTACCACTGTGCATAATAATTATTTTTAATTGCATTTTTTTCGCATATTTGTATTATTTATAAAAAATAATGAAACAAAAAAAATGCAAAACTTCATTATTAAACTATAAATTTATATTTAAAAAACTAAAGTCAAGAAGAAAGAATTATTACAAAAAAAACTTAGTAAAAATTTTATTACGTAATCTTCTAGTCGGAAATGATTAGCTTAAAATTTAACGATTGTACTTTGTATGCATGAGGGGTATATTATCGTTCTCAGTATAAATTATGTTTATAATATTTTGTACGTGAGGTGCATCTTTTAAAAATCTTTTATACCCTAATGAATCACTTAAAAAGTGTTGAATAAATTTACAAAACACAATAATTAAAACATTACAGTTGTAATTTTTTTTGCCGTTAGTAAGTATATTTTTAATTTGTTTTTATTTCAACAGTGTTTATAATGGCGATATTATATAAAATATATTGATTATGTGATTCGTACAGAAAAAAATTAATTTCTATTATTATGCTTACAAGGAAAATGCATTGCGTTTGGGTCTCAGATTTTCTTTTAACTTTGGGATATTCGTTCTTACATAAAATCATGAAAAAAGCCGCGCCCATTCGGTCCAACGCTCGATTTTTCAGAGTTATAAGCAGTTTTGTTGAAAAATTTGCATCTGCTTTATAGTTTCACAGTTTTCGAACTACTTATTGTATAAGGTTTTTACTAATTGCATATATCAAGTTGAGATTGAAACCTTTTCGATTGGAAAAAACGTGTTCAAAAAGCTCAAACTGTTCGAAAGTTATAAGGAAATACAAAGAGCGCAAGTATTTAGCTAGAAATATGCATAGAAAATAAATGCTGCATTTTAGTCTGAATTTCATTTTAATTAATACTCTTTCTTAACTTTTGAACACGTTTTTTTTTAATCGAAAGATTTTAATCTCAACTTTAATATGCAATTAGTAAAAATCTTATACAATAAGTAGTTCGTAAACTGTACAGCTATGAAGCAGATGCAAATTTTTAAACAAAACAAACAAAACTGCTCATAACTCGGAAAAATCGAGCGTTAAACCGAATTAACGTGGTTTTTTTTCATGATTTTATGTAAGAAAAAATATCTTGAAGTTTCAAGACTCGAATGCAATATACTCTCCATGTTACTTTATTAAAGAATTAATAAAATGTTCATTCATTTATTAAAATCAACGTTACTCTTTGAACTTAATGAGAAAATATAATTATATATAAAATGCTTTTATCATATTTACTTACCATTGACATGTGCATGTCTTATTTCTTGTTCCGCATGCAATTCAAACATTCCATAGTTTTCTGGTAATGCCAAACCTAGTGAAAACGGTGTGTCTTCGATTGGTTTGTAAAAATAATTATGACGCCTGACCGCCACTCTCTTCTATAAAATAAAGATTAGATAACGTAATTATTCTTTTTTTTTTCACTAATTGTTATTTATTGAAATAGTGCTTTTGTCATATTTACAAAATAATCGTCATGTATTTTAACAGAGAATTCAGTCTCTCCTTCCTTCTGATCAATCATGTCATGTCGAAGCTGTAATTAAAATAATCATTATTTCAATATAACATATTAATAATTTCATATTTTTAATAAAAATATTCAAGTCAAATTAAATATGAATTGAGAAATTTTTTTTCATAAATAAAGAGTGATTAAAAAGCTAACTCACATCCAATAGAAGCGAATTGTTTAATGTATGCATTGAATCATCATTTTCCGAAATTTCAACTTCCGAAAGATCAACGCTGATGTATTTTCTTTTCATAGTTTCTTCGTACTGTAAAAATAAGATGCGCTTACTTTAGTATGTTCTTATTTTTTCATTATAAAATCAATCAACATATTTGAAAAAAAAACTTACTTCTATATTACCATCAGGCTGTAAGACAAGTTAAACCAAGTGTAATTAGTATTCTAAGTTTTAATTGTGTAGTTTAATAATTTTTAAAAAATTTGTTCAAACTTACCAAAGGTCTTAAGTTAGGGTGATATATGACACGTCCATTATTGTCGACTAAAAATGAATATCCATTAACTCCCAGCTGAAAGAAATTTAAATAATCATCATTTTTTAATGAATGATATTGTTAATTTGATTAAATCCACGTTTTTTAGGAATGACATATTTATACTTTATCTACCTTATAAGGTGGTATGAGTTTTTGGATTTGTTCAACTGGCACATCAGTTCCAACGATGCCCAATAAGTTGGCTGTTCTTACCTGGTAATTAAGAAATTAAACCAAAAAACTTTAGTTTTATATTAATTTATGAAACTTTTAATCAAAATCGAAAAGATATCCAAATTGCTATTACAAAATTCCTAACACATATTAAAATACAAATAAATTATCACATAATCATAATTTTTATCAAATGATAAAAGAATTTCATAAATTTAAAACAATAATAAAGTATTAGCTATAAAAAACAATTTTGTAAGTATTATTATTATTTTAACATTCTGTTAACTAAATTTCAATAAATTCTTTCTTTGAACAATGATATTTTGTTCCACTGATAATTTATTAATTGTTATTTAAATATTGCAAATCAATAAAACTAAAAATGAAATTTTCATATAAAAATTACATTTTTATAAACATTACAAATAAAATGTTGAAAATTTTTCAAAATTTAAACGATAAAAAGAAACGTTAATGAAAAAGATTAAAATTACATAAGAAAAACAAATTGCAACAATTGCCTAGTATAATCGCGCGATTAATTAAAGATAATATTCTAATTAATAAGAGCAATGTACTTTTCGACATATTACCGTGTGATTTCTGCGGTCTAATATAGGTGCCGTGACTGACGTCATGAGTTGACCTTGACCCTCAAGACCGTATCTGCTACTCTGAAAGTTTATGAAGACAATTAACGCTCTACTTCTAATCTGATTAAACTCCTCAAGTATATACCGAGATGCTTATGGAGAGAATGGAAGAGAAAGAGAGAAGAGAAGGAGATAGATGATAATCATTTTCTTAATTACATTTTTATGATACTTTTATAATTCAATTTTAAACATTTTTCTTTTAACATTTTTTATACTATTACAGTTTTTTAATTGTTTTTTCGTTCGCAGAAGAAAAAAAAGAGTTCAGCGTAATGATTTTTATTTACTTTTAATGCTTTCATCAAGTAAGTATTGGGAAAATAGATTTTTATTACGATATATAAGCGAAATATATGAGCTTTCGTTTTAGTTTGTATATGAAATTTTTACGATTCGATTTCAGAATGAACGTACGCTTTTTAATTAAAATGAATTTAGAGGAGAAATCTAAAAAGAAAAATAATAACACTAAAAAGAAAACGGATAAATATTTACGCTTTGAAATTAAAATTGGTGATATTTGTTGGAAAATAAAGACTTATCAGTTTATTTCAAAGTTTCTATATTTGTTAATTAATAATTCGTCATTATTATTATTATTATTATTTGAGCTTGATTAATATATTTCAATTGTATTTTCTATTGAAAAATAATAGTAACCTAATTAATACGTTTAAGATTTGATAAACTAATGAACTTTCAACGCAATTATATTTTTATTAATATTTAATAATCCAATCAAATAATTAAAAGACAAATTGCACAAAATATGCATGACACATTAGCAAGCTATTACTATGCAAGATAAAAATTTTTTTCAATTTTTGCAATGACACAGAGAGAAGTTTAGCTTTGATTATAGATTTTTCGTAACTTTTTTTCTATTTCAAGAACGTGCTTAAAATAAGTAGTAAGCGCAGTATGAAAACTTTGAAAAGAAGATCAATTTAAAGTTTTCATAAGTGGTTAGATTCTCTAGTAGTTTGGCCTGAGAGAGAAAGAGAGAAAGAGTAATTTTGAAAAGTACCCAGAAATTGATCGTACTTATTCAATTTTTACGTATTAGTCTTGTTACTAACTATTAAACTTATCTTAGAATCTTTTAATTACTTGTTTCTTGATTATTTTTCAATGTGTGGTTCAACATTGATTTATATCATTATAAAACTTATATGTATAACTTTTTCAATTGAAAATATACGAACTAATTATTTAATTTCTTTTTTAAATGAGTGGAGAAAAATGGACACTAAAAGATTATATTATTTTAAGAGAAGCAAGCGTTAAAAAAATAATATAGAATATATATTTTTTATTGTGATTTATTAATTTACTTACTTTTCCACCAATATACACCGGTGTCCAATGTATAGGATGATCGCGTTGATATAATACCATTGGTCGTGCCAAAACTTTGATGTACTCAAAAACTTTACTCTTTATTTCTTCTACATTTGTTATCCTTGCATAATATCCTAAAAAATTTATGTAAAAATTGTAATTATTAAAAGTAATATAACAGATTAAAAAAATTTAGTAAAACAAGTAAAGAGACGAAAGCTAAATTTATATTGAATATTAACAAATTAAACATAAAGAATGTAAAGATTGAGGAATCGTGGATTTTATAATTTATAAATATATAAATTAATGTTGACGTAATACAAATTTTAATATAAATGTATTATTCAATAGTAAATTAACAGTTATTGTTATCGTCATAATATTGTTTATCTATTAGTAACTTTAAAAAATTAAAATTAATAATTATAATTTACTTTCATCGTAGAAGTTGTGAACAGGAGGGTGTCTCCCTCTACTTTTATATGAGTAAGTACTACATATATATACTTTTTTATGTATTGTAAATACATTCGCTTAATCTTATGACGATGTATTTAATTTTTTTAAATATAAGAATTATAATATATGCTTTGAATTTCATTTATGTTCTAAATATTAACACCATATTCTGATAATATTTAATATATGAATTATATTTAATCATTTAAATCATAAAAATGTTTGATAAGCTTAATAAATCTAAATTCACCACGTATAAATAATTCTTAAAACAAAAAATTACACAAATATAACTAAGCTAAATTTCAACTAAATTTTAAGTAAAAATTAACAAAATTTTCTTAAAATCACACGAACCTTTATTACTACAAGACATATCCTTAAGCTCTTGACTATTATCACCGCCAACAAGATAAGTAAATATCCTAACTGGCATATGAGGTGAATTGTAACGTTTAATTAGATCAACCGGCGCACCTTCAGTTCTCGACGTGACTAGCATTATTGCTTGATTACATTGACTTCCTTGGGATGAACGATTGTATTTGTGTAAGATTTCAAATGCCGTGCTTAATGCCGCTGATATGTTTGATGGTGATTCAGCTTTTATGTTATTCATTGCGGTCTATAAATAAACAAAAAAAAAAGGGAAAAAATATATTTTTTTATATTTGTAATTAAAAGTGCAAATATTTTTTAGTTGCGTTGTTTTTTTTTTATAAGAAAACTAATTTTGTTCACAACTCTGAAGAAGGATACGTATGTCCCAATAAATAAATTGTTCAAATATCCAATAAAGGTTGTGGTTAATTTCTGTTTCATAAATCAACTTGACATTGAGCTTTAAAATTTTAATATTATTTCAAAAATTATAGGTGAAATTTTTTTTTTTACATATATTGGAAAAAAAATTTGACAATTCTAATTTAGAGTTATTAATAACCAATTTCATTTCCTTATGAAAGTGAAAATAATTCTTCATTAATGTAAGTGGATTATTTTTAAATGATATTGATGTAATTATAGGTATAAGGTATCGATTGGTGTATGAGAATAGACTTGGCTGGTTATAAAAATAGAAATCTTTAAAATCAGAGTATATAAATACGAATATCATCTTCAATACGATAACTAAATATAGCAATGTAAAGTTTGATAAAAAAAGTTTATGAAACTTTTAATAATACTAAATTATTGTTTGTGTTTAAAAATAATTTTATTATTGATCGTGAAACTTACTATAATTTCAGAGCAACTACTTTCTTTTCTACTTCATTGAATTTTTTCTATTATTATTTCAATATTATTTAATTGAATTTTGATGAATTTTTTTAGAGTAAAATTATAAGGATAAGATTTTAGTTTAATAAATGTTAAATAAAATACACTTTTTATACGAAAAATAATTTAAAATAGCTTTTTATCAAGCTACTGAAATCTGAACCATGTTAAACACGCAGACTTACTATATTCATAATTTCTTAACTTATTTATGTATACATATATTTTATGTATTTTATCCTTTGATCTTTAGCTTCAAATTTCTTGCCATATGAATTCAAAGCTCTTTCATAATAATGGAATTTTAATCGGCTTTAAAAATAAATTGCAAATATGATATTCAGGTATGAATGCTTTAGTTATTTGTACCGCGTTTAAATTTTTAATTTTATGCATGAAGTGAATATTGATGAAAAATTATTTAGAATCTGATTTATCACGGTTGGAAAAAGATAATATATAATTTTTTCAAAATATTAAATTACTACTAATAATTTGAAAAATTATAAAAATAAAATTTTTATATTTTTATGGAAAAATATTCTTATTAGTATCGCGATCACAAATGTTTAATAATTTAAAAAATACCTTGAGTTCCTTAACATTCTCAGGCGAAGCAACAACAAGATTATCCTTGAAACATTGCACAATTTCTTCAGCGCTTTCGGCATATCGATAAACATTGACATAATCATTAGGCCCTAAACTATCCAATATTGTATTAGTTGTTGCGATCATAAGTTTGCGTATTTTGCTTGACGATAAGCTTGAGCCATCAACGAGAATCGTCAGATCTTTTGGTGATGTTGCAGCACCGACGAACCATTCGGATAATCGAAAATCATCGACATCACGTACGTTCAATGGGCCTATTTGTACCGGTGACGTGTCTACTGGTGGCCATGATATTGCTATAGAAATATTGATTCACATATTGTTGATTAGGTTATTATATGCAAAATATTTTTTACTTTATTTGTATTACAAATATCAATAATATTCATTATGGAATCAAAGATCGAGATATTTTTTTTGTAAAGAAGTTTATAAGTCATGATATTATAATTTTTATTGATAAGAAAATTCTATATTTTTCATATAAATTAATTTTGAAAAATATCATGATAATATCATGTAAATTTTATAAATCATAAACAATCCATAAATCTAAAAAACGAATATTTGAACATTCTTACTCCAACTAGTGACTAATAGAGTCTAGTTTCTAATCATTTATCTGATTCATTTATCTACTTATTTTCCTTTTTGATGCAAACACGTGATTGGTATTTAGGAATACATAATAATTAAGTGTTAAAAAAAGAAAAATAAATAAATTAATAATAAATCTTTTATTTTACACTCAACGCAGTATCTTAAAATCTTAATTATCACATTCAATTAGAATTTGATTGTGACAAATATTTTTATTCCAAATTACTAAAGGTAACAGAATAAATTAAAAAACAATAAGGAATTAGGTCAATTACTGTAGCATTTAAAATCTTTTTTGCTATTTTTTGTATACATTTTTTTACAATATTTAAATTTCTCTCTATTAACTCTTATTCGCTAAATTAAAATAAAAAACCAATTAAGAAATAGTAGTTCAACGGTATTTAATATAATAATTTAATAAAATAATAAATAAAAAAAAGAAGTATTTTAATTATCAATATCATTTGATAAAAATTCAATGATTTCATTCACTCCACACTTAAATAATTTGAGTGAAGCATTGAATTCTTTAAATGAAGTTCATAAAAAATTTAACTACACACACAAACTCTTTTATAAACTCATGATAAACATTCAAAACACGCCTCTTCACGCTCACGGTTAACCACAAATATTTCATTGAGTTCGCATAAAAATAAAAGAAAGGAAGAAACTAAAATAAAAGGCTTAAAATACGTTAAAACAGCTTCAATGAGACTCGTTTCTTTGAGTAAAGTGAAAATAGCAACTAACAGTAAAAAATGAAAAAAATAAATAAAAGAAATAAAGAGAAAGAGCAAGATGTGTATATATATAGACAAAAGAAAATACAAAAGCCTTACCAGGAAAGCGCCGTAAGAAGCCGGAAGTTGATCCAAAGTACTGCCAAGAGAGGGTTGGATCGATTTCGTAATTGTTGACGAAGAGCGGGTCGAGATATTCGCTCCATTGAAGGTCGGATGCCACGTCGGATTCTTTTGTAAGAAAACGAAATAAGAATAAAAAAAAGGTGAATAAAGAAAGAGGATGTACAACAAAAAAAAATGTAAGGTAAATAAATGCATTTCAAGGATTCGCTCGAGCACTGACACCATTTCTCTTTAGTTATTCTGATGTAAACAAGCTGAAATATTGTTTTGATCTTTATTTTTGATTTAGATGATAAAATTTTTTATTTGCTTTAATGCTTTCGTTTCAAACATTTTAATTTTACTTTTATCAATGCTCGAAAGTAACCATTGATCTTTTAATACTTTTTTTTATTCATTTGAAAAATAATCAATTATTAAGAATAAAGGATTAAATTTTATGAATTAATCGTAAATAAAAAATATCTATATAATAGAGATAATATAAATATAATCTCTAAATCTTAAATTTTCAAAACTTATTAATTCTATTACTTGTAAAAAATTTTTTTAAACCTTAAAAAAAAACTTATGGGGTTTGACAAAGCATTCTTTATGGAATGTATTATATCATGTCTGACACGATACTGCCATTATCTACTTAAGAGGATGTATTTTCCATTCTACTTGGCTAATTCAAATTGATTTTATTAAGTTTATATTTGTTATGTGTTTCGAAAGTTGTAAGACTTCTTTAAACTCCATAATCGAAATTTTGTTTGTTAGATTAATATTTTGTAGTTATATATTTGTTAATAAATAATAGTGCATCCAAATATCCATAAAAATTTAAATATAGGTCAAAGAAAATTAACAATTTTTATTTTTTAATTTAACGTCGCTATATTTATGCTATCATTACGATGCCAATTAGCGACAGAGATTATCAGTGTGTTGATAAACAAAGCATATGTATCGTATACAGTGATGCTTGTATCAATCGGTTGCCGCGAGCAGGATTCGAACTCGAGTCTCCGAGATTACGAATCAACCCCTCTATCGACTGAGCCACTCAGACCTCAAAATTTTAATCTCATTATTAAGTTGACTATGATATTACAAAAATTAAAATCGAATGAGTGTACAGAAATTTATATTTATAATTAAATTAAATTTGAAAAATCAATATAATTACTAATTCTAAATTAATTCATGCCGGAACTCAATTAATATAAAACTTAAATGGTAATTATTTTTTTTAATAAGACTAATTTGGTGTTTCAATTACTTTAAAATTA
Organism: Anastatus disparis; assembly: GCA_017163975.1. NCBI lineage: Eukaryota > Metazoa > Arthropoda > Insecta > Hymenoptera > Eupelmidae > Anastatus > Anastatus disparis. The sequence goes on along the minus strand of JAFFSR010000264.1, from coordinate 716,641 downwards.
TTCTCACATTAGAATTTTAAATATTATTTATTAAAGTAATGAAATGCAATTGGCATGAAAAACTTTGTTATTCAACCATTTGTCAATTAAGGATACTTTAATTATAATGAAATTATTTTTTTCGAAAATTTTCCATCTGTGCACAGATCATGATAATTAATTATTTAATTGGTTTTAATTAAATATTTTAAATAATAATATTAATTATAATGACAATAATGCAGTTGATTAAGGCAGAGTTGACTTGATATAATTAAATAAATAATAATTATTATACATTAAATCTTAATCAATATTCAAAATAATAATCCAATAAAAATATATAGGAATAAAAAAAAAGAAATTTCTATCTATAGATATATTTACCAGAATCCTTGATACCATTGGGCATAAGTACAGCGGATAAGCTCAAGTTGACGGCAATATGATCAAAATGCCGATTAGCTGTAAGATACATTTCACGTGAGCCTGAAGTTAACTTGCCATCGTCGCCAAACAGATTGATGCGATGAGATGCGTAGTACTTGGGCGTAGCCGCACCCTCGTTACGAGATGCCGAGACTGCTGCTTGTTCTGCATTCTCCATTAATTTCTGATGGTATACGTATATGGAAGAAGAAGAAGAAGAACAGAGATAGAGAATAAGAGATAGACAGAAAGAGATAGAGACAGACAGAGAGAGACAAGTGAAAGCTGGTGTATAGTTGACGTTCATTAAAGATGCGTTAATTACAATGAGGAGTGAGTTGAGCTTGATGATGATTACTACGATTTATTGCTCTCTATTATTCATTCGCCATTTTACGTTTAGCATTTCTATGCACGTACATGTCTTCTCTATGTACACGCACATGTGTGTGTGTGTGTGTGTGTGTGTGTGAGTTTTTGCATGAGTGTAAATATATATTTGTACGTGTGTGTGTGTGTGTATGGGGGTGGGCGTGTGTATGCATGTAAAATTGTGCGTGGATACGCGTTCAAGTGTGTGACTGTGTATATATATGTATGTATATCTAAATACGTGTGTGTGTGTGTGTGTGTTTGTGCGTGTATCCGAGTATGTACGTATTTATGCGCGTGAATTTGAACATATATATGAGTATCTGATTTAAATAAGAGATTCCAAATTAGATGTTCTACTTTCTTTTTATTTTTATTAATTTCGCGAATTTTCGTTAAATGTGTTTAATTTTAAAAATCGTTTAAAATATCTTTTAGAATTGTTCATGATTCATTAATGAGATATTTTATAAAATCACTTGTAAGACAATCGAATCTAACTGATAAATATTAAAAGATAAACGAATTAGTCTGATTTTATTGGATCGATAAGCGTTAATATTACACGAGCAAATAGTGACATGCAGATAATAATAGTAATTCAATATCGTAAATTTGAATGTTCTAATTTTAAAATCTACAATTTGTACAATCTTACTAATTTTATTATTAACTATGTTCATACATATATATATATATATACATAGCATAGTTCATTGTTCTCGTAACTTTTAATCCTTGGCAAAAGGATTACAACGAATCTTAGCGTGCATCAACGCCTTTCTCATGTTGTTATACGGGACTTTGCTTAATTAGGGCAATTTTCATTGCACGCGTTATTAAGAGGGATTTTTCAGACATAATGAGATTTTCTCTATTTAATAATGATCATATAAAAATTTATATGGCTTTCTAATTTAACTGATATTTTTTATTTATTTTTAAAAATTCAATCTTTTTTAATGATTATTAACTTTATCGATTAGTAAAATTTTTTTTTTTTGTATTGAGAATTCTAAATTAGACGATGAATACTTGATCAATCTTTTATGTTGAAAGTTACTTATTCTAATACTTAAAATCTAGATGATTATGATACAAAATGATGAAATATCCGCAATTTAAGAAAAGTCATAAATAAAGTAAAATGTTAATGAAAATACAATTAATTATTTAAAATATACGTGGATATATATTTTTGCACTAATTAATTCATAATATAATTTTATTAGATAATGTACTAAGATTCATACATAAAATTGAAGTCAATTCAATCTAAATTTCATCATTGAAACTACTTTAAAACTCAAGAAATAAGTAAAAAATTTCATTTTGAAAAGAAATTTGAGAAAAAATTCGTATTAAAATATAATTAATAGGAACTTAAAATCACGTAAAACTATTCTATTTCTTCTATTTCTTATTATTTGTATTTTTCACAGATTTAATATCTATAGGATGAACATTTATGATAAAATAAATATTGAGTTTTAAATATAGAGTAATTTTCAAATCTTTAATTTTTAAGTCTTTATTCAGAAGCGCTAAAAATAATGATTCTTTGATTTGATGTATAAACCAGCTTCATGATGTTTCTCTCATTAAAATTGATGATAAATTATAAAATAAATAAAATTATTACCATTACGGCATTCATCTTGAAATACATCATGTTTTTCACTTCTTCAGCCATCTCTCGAACGAGCACTAAGCCATCTTTTTTAACAACTTGAGCATTGGCATTGCGATATTTCTGTAATGTTAGAATTATAATAAATTACTATTATCTATTCATACATATTTTTTTGAAAAATGAACTAAGTTATCTAAATCAGTAATATAAATTGACATTTATAAATTTATTTTCATATCAGCAAGGACGCGATAGCATTGGTTGTCTGACTATGTCTTGGTTGTTCTACTTAAAGTAGATCAAATATTGCTAACATAAAATTTTCAATTTTTAATTCAAATCATTATGATTACTTATTTTTTTAAATGTTCTAAAAATTACATACTTATTAATAATCAATTGATTAATCGAAAATCTTATTTATCAATAAGAAATAAAAGCATTTTATAAAGTCCAAAAATTTATTATGACACGAAAATTTCAAAATCATATAGAATATTAAATTTATTCATCGAATTGAATATTTCGAACAAACCACGCGCAATAATTTTCCATTTAAACAATGCAATATTAAATAGTAAAAAAATATACTCACCCTCTGTATCTCACTCATTTTCGTTATTTGTCTGCCGAATTCCCAAAGGTCAACTCCGAACTTCAAAGCCCAATTTCTGACTCTATAAAAATCCAAAAAAAAGAGAATGAAGAAAACTTTATTAACAAAAATCGAATATCTATATAAGCATCGATATTATCAAAAGCCAATCTCCATAAATTATTTTTCTTTTAAATAGAGTTTTCAGCAAATAAATAAGAATATCTATGTATACATATGATTTTTTTTTGAAAATTATGAAAATTAAACAAGCACGTGCTAGAAGGATAGATATGACCTAGTTTGCAAAACTTTTAGTTTGTCCTGAATTGTGTCTGAATAGCGTACGACGCGTTAAACGCGCTAGCATGGCTACATGCGTTTGTTGCGCGACCTATTTTACTAAAAAGGGTAAAAGAGAGAGAAAGAGAGTGAATGATATATAGCAAGGTTGTTTGAGGGGGTAAAACTCCTTGACAATTGAAGTAGTGGAATAAAAGTATCCTTTCTAGCCAGTTGTCTGCACTAGGACAATTGAAATTTACGTTATCAAATATTTCTTTATTCATTTCAGCCTATTGACCCAAAAATAGGACTTGGTTAACATTTTTACTATAAATAATCACGCATTCCAATCACACTCATACAAATCCCTAACTTTTCCAAACAGATTTCATAATCGAACCTCCGTAATTCAGCCTCTTGGCCCAGAAATGCTGAGAACGTTCAATTAATCTATCCTTTATCTCTTATTTTTATTCCCTACCTTTTTTTCTAGTTTAATTCACAATCTTTATTTTTGTCTCCTTAAAGCCAGAAATATACAAGAGCAAGACACAATTAAACTTTTCCTAATTTCCAAACACACTATAATTACATAATAACAAAAATTTTCCAAACCTTTTATATTTACACTATCTCTATTACTAATTGAAATAATTTAACACATTTTTATTACATTTTATATCCTCAAAACAATGTTATCCTCATTTTTTCTTTTTTAGGTTTTTTTTGTTTTTCTATTTGTTATTGTTTATTTTGAAATATAAAACGAGGCGCAGAAAAGGTAAAAGAAACCGTTGAATAAATACATTGAGAACAAATATGTTTTTAATGTTATTGTTCGTAAATTGTAGAGTACGCAAAGTTTTTGATTATTTTAAATTAAGAAAACGGAAATTAGGAAGTATTTGCACGGAATCTTAAATTTTTAAATAAGAATTTCACTTATTGAATAAAACGTTTCTAAAAATATAAGGCACTCCATGTAGCGGTCATGCAAAAAAATGTTAAATTTTTTTATTAATATACTCAAACAATAAAAAGTTAAATTACAATATAAAAGTATGAACTGTTTGTTTTTTCTATCGAAAAAGTTTTTTTTTTTATCTACTTTAACGTATAATTGATCAATGAATTCGTATTATAGTGTATAGAATCCTATTAACTTATTGGATTGCAGTTTAATTGACATTTGAATACGCTAAATTTAAATCGGCATATAAATCTATTATGCAACGCATCACGTTTTGTCCTACATTAGGATATGAAATTTTTTTTTTACACGTGTCATAAAACGTATAATGTCGGAAATATAACTGAATAATATCATTTTAAAACAAATAATATAAATATGTTTTTTTTTTCACATTCAATACAATTTTTACACATAAATAATTTAATAAACTTTTAGTTGTTTATAACAATTTAACTATAAAAAAATTTTTATTTAAAATAATAAACACGACAAGTTTAATGAATAATCTTATAAAAGAAAAAAAAAATATATAAGTTATGAATACTTTTTAATCCTCTTAACCTTACGAGCTTTATACTGTAAACTACACGAAAGTTGAAAGCCAATTACGAGACACTTAACCTCCTATGTTGTCATCCGTTATAACTGGATATAAAACATCGCGTTTTTGTGGAATATTGCACATACTACTACCGAGACGCTTCTTAAAGCGTCTAAAGCTCATAAAAAAAAAGGTAAAGAAGACACAATAATATACAAGTTGAATATAATGTTCTTTTATGTCATACCGTACATCTTATTGCAGACGTGTTTAGTAAATATTCAGATTATCAATGCTTTTTTTTAAATTTTATGGATATTTTAATATACATAATTAACTGATGTTATTTTTTAATTGTTTATTTGTTAAGAACTCGAACAAAATAATAATTTATTAAAGCAGGAAACCAATGGACACATAGCAAATAGGAAAACGCAGCAGAATGTACAAAACTGATATGAATTACTTACTTTTAGTCAAAATGCGATAATGAAGAAAAAAATGTAAGTAAATAAAGGAAAATGTTGGAAAACATATAATAAAAATTGCAAAAATAAGTGAAAAAATCAAGATTTCGTCCGACGTTTAAAATAAACAGAATAAATGAATTCTTTGTAATTTTTTCCAATGAGAAATTAACTAATTGTTTTTAACTTTTATATAACTTTATAAATTTTCTGAAAATCAAAAGATCAAAACTTTTTTGTATCAAGCTTTTACAAATCACCTTATTGATATCCTCTTTTTTCTAAAATTATAAAAATTTATTAAAAATCGCATGAAAAACAACAAGTTTTCATATGATTAAAATACCATACATAATAACGCTGAAGTTAAATGCTTTTATTTTAAGTATAACTTCATTTCTTGTAAATCTTACACTAAATTATTTACACAAACTATCTTAATCTTTAAACAAAGTACAACCGGAAGATGCATACTTTAGAATATTAACAATCCCGGTCTTGAGAAATACCCGAAATTCATGAAAACCTCGACTTTTAAACTTAAAACATTCCTTTATTCTAACGTTATTAAAATAAAATGAACATCGAACTTTTTTTTCATTTAAATATAGCGTAATAATATTGTTATTTACATTTAATCATAGATAGAAATTCTTTGCCTTTCTTCGCAAAAAAAGAAAAAGTAAATTCTATTTTCACGCATCTGTTCGCATTACAAACAAGCGATGTATCCTTTTTTTCTTTCTGTATATACAAGTATCTCAATTTCCTTCTTGGATTCAACTTTGAATTTTTGCTCTCTCGGAATAAAAAATAAAAAAAGAAGAACGTATCTTGCTAGCGTAAACTTTTCTTTCCATCCGAATAATATTTTCACGGATATACATACGCGTTTTTCATGTTTAGGAAAATACAAGTTTTTCGAACGAACTGCACACACATTGAACTGCAATGTTGAATCTTTTTTTCTTTCTTTTTCTTTCATCCTACCGCTTCCACCAGAACTGATCGAACTTGTATAAAACTCTAACGCGACGTCTTTTCCTCTTTTCTTCACTCTTTTTCTCTCTCCTCCTACCAAACCCTTTTCCCTCTACCCCCTTGAGATGTTAAAGTTTAAAGTTGATAAAGTTTTCGCGAAGGCATAAATTGCGTATCTGTTAGCGCCCTGGACCCTTGTGCCTTGCTTCGGCTTGACTTGAAAATACAAAGAATGAAAAGAAATGGCTGGAGAGAGAGAAAAAGATGAAAGATATGCTATGCTGAAAAAGAAGTTATGCTGCCAAGAGCTTTTATTGCAAAATACGTTGCTGGCTGGCTTTAGATATTATGGGAGTAAGGAAAAAAAGAAAAGAAATATCACCAAATATCTAACCGTAATGTTAAGTGTTTGAAAGTTTAAAGATTTACAGATTTCGTAACGTTTTTAATTATAAGTTTCATTTCATTTTTTCACCCCAGATTTTTAGTTTCTTGGAAGTTTGATGAAATTTGAACATTTTTTTTTCATTTATTTAGTTCCCGAGTAACCTTTTCACTTCGGCGTGCAGAGGGCCCGAAGTCGGTGCCGAATCACCCTCAGTGGCACCGAAACTCTTGCCGAATTGTCGCCACAGTGGCACCACATCGGCGTGAGGCGTGGCGGCGAAACGGGGCCCTGAGAGGGCAGCCGAATCTAGCTTATAAAATCATAGAATTGAACGTAATTTATGTACAATTATCTACATAAAAAAACAGCTGATTTCCAATGGTAACCGATCGATTGATTGTTCAAGCAACTGACTACTTTTTAAAATAGTTTTCATTAGTAAAAAAATTTAAGTAACTTGAGTTATTCGAATTATTCGAGTAACACTAGTTATTCGAGTTCATATTTTTGTCGAGTACCTAACTCGAACTTGAAGAAAAAATTACTCGCGAGTACTCGACAATTGAGTACTCACACTTGAAGGCGTATTCGAGTTTTCATTCCAAGTACTCGAAAAAAATATGAATTACTCGAATTACTCGAGTACTCGAAAAAATATGAATTACTCGAATTACTCGAGTACTCGAAAAAAATATGAATTTCTGAATTCACTTGAGTACTCTAAAAAATATGAATTAATCGAATAAATCGAGTATTCGAAAAATATAAATTACTCGAGTACTCGAAAAAATATAAATTACTCGACAAAATATGAAGAACTTGAGTTACTCGAATAACTATAGTTAATTTATCAATTATATTATCTGTGGTAATTAGTTCTCATTTCCACGAGATTAATCAGTTTTTCATTATATTTTTATCAATTGGTTTTAGGTTGTATTTGTCCGTGTATTCGGGCGGAATTTCGGAATCAATTTTTAACGAGTTCAGGTCGAGTCCAAAGAAAATCATTTTTATTAATTCAATCACTCATATTTAATTTTCAATTGAAAAAATGTTTTATCATAGCATGAAAATACAATAAAGAATATTTCGAGGTTATGTAAGATACACATCGATATTATGACAAAATCTATACGATTTTCGGCTAGCCATCATAGGACCACGCTCGCCACCACGCCTCACCCATTCGGTGGCCCGACTTCGGCAGCCGAAGATGGCCCAACTGAGAGAAGTTGGTTGCCGTAATAAAAAGGTTACTCGGGTTTATTTAATTCAATATTATCGGTTAATTATAGATGTATATTTATATTTAAAGATTTTCATCAAAGTTATTATTAAAATGTCATTTTTTTATTTAATAAGAATTCGAGTTGTATTTCTTTTATCGAAAAATATTATTTTTTTTTTTTTTTGATTCATACCATTACAAAGATAAAAAGTCTCGCTATAGACACTTGGAAGTTTGTTCGAATTGAACTAGGTCTTGTGTTAATGGACAATACATGACTTGAAAGATTACACGTGAATCAATAACAGAACATCTTTATCATTTATTTAAAAAGAGATGATCTTGGTATAAAAAAATATTGTATTTGTAACATTAAGCCTAGTTTTAGTTCAAATATAATATGATATCAATTAAATTTTTTTATGAATTATTAAAAAAAGTGGAATAAACAAATAGTGTACTACAAAATTTAAAAATATTAAATATGATTTGCTCTTATTATTAGCATTAAAATGTAGATTATCTTATATGCTAAAAAAATTCATTATATCCTGGGCAGAAGTTCCGGTCAACGTAAGTTAGAATAACACTTTTCTAAAAATTTTGTTTAAAGAATTTTTAGAATTTCCTGACAATTTGTAAATAAGTGTCATTTTAACTTGCGTTGATCAGAAATCCTGTTCAGAACATGGCCAGTTTTCCACCAGGATATTTTAATTGAATAATACGTCACGTATTTAAAAAAATTAAATTAGATTATTTAGTAAATTAAATTTGGTATAATGATACATAACTCATAAGAAATCCACTAATGAAGATTGTTAGTATATGCACACAACAACAAAAAATTCAATATAATAATAAGTATTTTAACCATTTGCGGTTTGTTAACTTTTAGCTTTGGAAATTTTTAATCAATTTTGATTAGCCATTTTGTCATTTAGTATAAGCTTAATAAAGATCACAATCAACGTGTCCGAAATATTCTTGTTAATTTTTTAACGATAAATAAATTCGCTCAATATTCAAGGTATGGTGTTAATTTATTTAATAATGAAAGCCATCGCTGTTAAGTATTCCACTAAAAATATCAAATTCAATTTTTATAATCGCATTATAAAAATAATCAGAACCTCAAAAAGGCACGAAAGTGTGAAGAATGAAATCCTCTTAATTTTACTTAAACCGTTATTAAGAGTCACTTTATTAAAACTCGCTTTAAAAATTAAAAAAAAACTTAAGCAGTCAAAATAGCGTGAGAAAGAAAAAGACTGGAAGACCAATATGCAATTTATACCATGAAACTTTCAACTTCTCGAATTTTCCTACACTCACACGCAAGACTTTCTTTTTTATTTTCCGTTTTTATATGACCAACTACTGTAACTGTACGTTTATATATATATATATATATTGGTATGTTGTCGACGAGATTTTCCGATTGCTCTTGCAACCACGAAAGATTCCTGCTTTTTTTCTCTTCTCTCAGGGACAACCTTGCTGCTTGCTTTTTCTATAGAAATGCCTCAAAGGTACAATTTCTCTTTTCCTTGCTTTAGATATTTTTTTTTCCTCTCTTTTTCTTTTCCAACTATTCGTTCTTTTAAAAAGTGTAGAAAGGAAGAGAAAGAAAGCCTTGAAATATAAAACCCCCAAGAGCCTCGTTACAATGGATTTCTTGTATTTCTTTTTTTCTATGAGGTATGTATCTGTATGTATTTTATTTGTACGTTAAATTAGAGTATAAACAGGCGATTTTTTATTTTTAATTTTTGTATCTGATTTTACGTGAACGTAAGCTTGAATACGTAAGCATGAATAAAACGTTATAAATAATTATGAATCAATGTTTTTATGGAAATATAAAGACATATGTAGATATGTTTATACGTATAAAATAAAATATGTAAACGTGCATTAAAAAAAAGTGTAATTAATAAAACAGAATCGTAACTAAGCTCTTTTTGTCAATATGAATTTACTATCAAATTTCATATGAAATTGTCTTTGAAAGCGGTAAACGATTGGGGAGAATTTTAATTTATTCAAGTTAAATATTATTGGATATCAGTAACGGGAAATTTTGTTCTATATTATGTGAACAAAATCATATTGTATGCTTATCATTACACTGTCAAATTAACATGGTTTTCTGCATATGTAACCATACATTCAATAGGATAATGAAAAATTCCTCTTGGATTATAAGTCTATCAATGTTTGTATATGTGTTTTTGCGTGTATTTTTGTTTATGATCAAGAGAATTATTAATGTAAACACAAAGATTTTGTTACGACTCATATGTATACACTTTTTAATGCTATGTAAGTTTATACATTTCAAAGATGCTAGTAAATAGAATAAAAATAAGTTGATTAATTAATCTTAGAGAATTCTTTGAGATGTATAAGATTTTATATTCATCCTTTATTCATAACGAATTTCATGTACGTATTACAAATGTAAGATTTCGCGCAAGATCTCATCTATAATTCAATTTTTGTGGTGTTTCTGCATAAGCCATGTCACATGACACATTGGTTTTACGATTTGACATGAGATTATATCTGTTTCCTATCAATGTTCGCGGTAATTTTTTTCTTCTTTATATTCAATGTTTTACAAAGAATAACTTTAAATGGGATGTAAAATTGCTTTTTAATTAAAAATTCGTTACATGGTACGTAAAGTCAAAATAAGATTTAATTCTAGGGTTTTTTTTTCTTCTAACACACAAGGCATTTATGAATTATTGAATATCAGAGAGAATTTTTTTTCTACTGCGTTTTTTAACGATATATGTGGTGCCAACTTAAAATAACTAGCAAAGGATTATACCTATACAAAAATTATATAATTTTTTTAACCTTGACCGAGGTACCACTTTTCTTCAACCGCAAATGCCATATTACCTATCTTCAATTAAAAACGAGATATTCCCTTTCTTGAAATATAAAAGAGATATCGTCATATTCATCTCCACAAACGATATATGCACATCAAATGTAAGAAATAAAGTTATTTAATTTAAATCATCAAAGCCATTAGTTTCATTTACATATTGTAAATATAAATTTTAATTAAGGATATCATTTACGTTTATAAATTAGTACATATTACTTATATGTAATCAAAAAATATTTTAATAATATTCAATATTATCCATAAACAAGTGTTATGTTTATGTTATTTATTGTAAAAACCAATATTTTATAGCAAATATTTTTTTACATTAAAATTTTGCGTGTTGCATAGATATCGAATACATAAAATTTACTTTGGAGAGAAATACGTCAATATTTATCATTATTTATCACGGATTTTTGCTTATTTATTTACACTTCAATTATATTTTCTTTAGTACGACCGCATTTTATAATACAAAAATTGAAATATTTAAATACCTTCAAAAGGATTTAATTAAATATCTTTTTTTTAAATCAATCAAGAAATTGTCGCGTATAATTTCAAAAGCATAATTTTTCTCCCATTTGATAAAGAACAAGTATATCGATGACGAGGTGTATTCATGTTAAAATCAATCCATCACCGTTTGCGATTTGAGATGAAATTATAGGATATCCTTGATGGAATACAGCATATAGATTTTCCTGCGGCTCAAAGCGTTGATTGAACGATTATAACCGGGACCCCCTTGAATACGATGAAATGCGTTGGAAAAAAAAGATTTTATTTATTTTTATTACGAGCATACTTTGAAAATAAAAATTTTTTTCATTAATAATTTAACTATTGATCAAAGAAAAAAAATGTTTGGTCACTTTTTTTTTAAATAGATAAAAGTGAAACGAGTGTAGTAATAATGTAATTCGAGAAATAAAAAGAAACTTTTGAAAAGAAAATAATTGAACGAGTATGAAAAAAACGTCTCGTGAACAGGAGATCTCAGCTACTCTAATAATTTACTTTATCATAATTCACCAAGCGTCTCCAGAAAGAAAGGAGAAAAAAATTGTCTCGAGAGAGACGAAAAAAAAGGTTAAATAAAAACACACGCGAAAAGACAGCCAAGAAAAGTATAACTTGAAAAACGGCTATTGTTAAACGACTGGAACGTCTGGAACTTCTTTTTTTTTTGTTTGTTGCCGAAACAAACTCAGTTATATCACCAAGTGTTTTTTTGCATCATATAATTACGGGTAGCACATTTATGATGAATGTTTGAGGATTATTTCGCAGGGTTAATAGTTTTTTTTTGTGTATGATAAAAAAGGTGTTTTTAAGTAACAAAAACAGATGATTTATAGTCAATAGAATAATTTAAACTAATTTAATTGAAATTTTGGTATTTTTTATAAATAAATTTTATCGATTTTTAAAACATATTTATTTATTTGAATTCTATATATTTATAAAAAAGTTACTTTTCAAGAATTTCTATAAGAGAAATTTTTTCGTTATATTTTAAGAAAACCAGAAAATGCCTTTATCTTCTTTCAAAACGATCATTTCAAACTACCTGTTACGAAATCGATGAACTTTACTTTAAAAATCAACTTTCGAAAAGAATCCTTTGTACAACTTTTTTTTTCAAAAAAGAAGTTAAAGCTTCTTTTTTTTCCTAAAAAAAGCCATTTCTCGATATACTTTTACCATTCAGCTCAGGTCAAGTTGTATAATACCAAGCGAATATCTTTTCGGACCCTTACAATCATAACGACCATTATCTTTTTCTCTCTTTCCATCTTTTTTTTTTTTACTTGAACTATATACATTTCCTTTTTCGCCTCGAGCTTATTTTACTCTCCACCCAAACACTTCAAATCTATATCTTCTTTTCTTGCTCTCACTTTTTCGAAATTTTATCAATCGAACACTTAGAGTATAAGAGCATGTTCAAATATATATGTGTGAACAAATGTCTCTGGATATATTAGTGTGTATGCATAGACGCGCGCATGCGTGTGTGTACCCGAGTGGGTATATATGTATGTGTATTAGTTTCAAGTGTTTGTAAATTTACATATGTGTTTATGTATATGTATTTCTATGCATTTATGCATGTATTTATGTAAGCACATGGCTTGCATGTACGCTGCTTATGTGTAAGTGTGTGTCTAAGTGTGTGTGTAGGTCGACAAAAGGAGAGAATGAGAAGATGGAGGTCGCGCGCGTTTGGAATTTCACGCCCTGTCGAGTGGCTACCCGTCGAGGTCCTCTTGGTGTATATATGTGTATAACATCGAACTATACCTTGTATATGTGTAAATGTGTATATATATAAACGTACATCATTCGACCAAAGTCTATCACGTACAAGCGCGTATATGATAGCACGCGCACGGATTGATACGATCTACATAATGGAAACAAAATGTCCTTACAAGATTAAAGGGAGAATGAGAATGCTACTTGGATTTTTATTGATTTTTTTTTGTTTTTCATGGTAAGAATAAGGGAGTTTTTAAAGGTAACTTATATACATGAGAAGGAAATCTTATCAAATAAGCAAGTTTTATGGCTGATTAAAGAGATTTATAGATTTGTTAGGTCAATTCTCTTCTTTGGATGTATTATCTTTAATCTCAAAATTGTTTTTTGAGCTTCCGTTTATCGAAACTCTTATTAATGATAAGAGAAATGAAAGTTTGTTAATTGATGATTGTTTAATTGTAATTGCATTGAAACATTATCAAATATATTTTTGGAAACAATTTTGATTCTTTCATACAAAATTAAATTCAAATTAAGCTTAAAATCGTCGTATAAAAATTTTATGAAAAATCAATCAAACGTTATTTCATTCAACGTAAGAGGAATAAAAATAAATTTGCAATCTCAATATTGAGCAGCCCAAAAATATTACACACGTTTAAATAACGTTTTCCTTGTAAATGAATAATAATTTTTCTAAAAATACAATATCGATCTGTAGAACGTAAATAATATTCCACGAGATAACGTAATATAATTCATTTTAATAAAACCGAACTATTTCTCGATTTGACTATATACAAATTTATTTATTTTATGTTTGACATAAAAATTTATTAAAATATCGATGTATATTTTATTCCATTTACAAATATGCGATTGCTATTTATCTTACGTCGAATGATAAACAATTTCCTCTTTTTCATGTTTATCAGATTTATGTTTTTTTTTATTAATAATTTTCTAAACAATTGTAATTTTAGTTTATTACTACGTCTAGAGAAACAAAATTATCACAGATCTTAAAACAGACAAGCAAGACAATCCATTAGTTTCCTGTTAGCTACAGGATAGTGACACCCTTTTCAAGCTATTATTATACAAATATATATATATATATATATATATATATATATACACAAACATAATGTATACAGTGCTGTTAACCTTAAGTGCTAGAAATTGAGTTTAACAGCTATTGTAATTTGCAAACTGAAAATCATATGTCTAAAGTAGAACTCGTCAGTAGTTAAAAGTATATAATAATTCAGTATCCTATTTATAACGTTTCCTCGGAAAATAAATAAATAATCGATATTAGTAATGGGTATTTTTTATTCAACTGTTTCAGTTATTATTAGGATTAATTATTAATATGGATCATAGTAAGGATGGAATAAATATTTTATTAATTTCAATTAATTTTAGATCGTATAAATATTTAATTTCCAATTTGGTTTATAAATACGAGCTTATAGATTATCGTTTCAACGATTAGAATAACATTTAGAATTAAATTTATTAATGGCTCATAATAATTGTTGAATTAAAAGGAAAAATTATTTATTAAACGTAATTTATCATGTGAAATTCATGACTTTATTTTCGCAGCCAAACTATTTTAATTTAAAAAGTATCACCGAAATATCAAATAAAAATAGTTATCAATCTGCATTCATATTTAATAAAAAAAGTTTGCCGCATTTAACTGTCAATCATGAATCAAAACTTTTCGTTGTATTATTAAAATTTCAAGTATTATTTTATTTACGGAAAGTTAAAATAAATTACACCTGTTGTTTTTTATTTTAAATATACGAGCCAAAGTTATGCAATATCGCTTATAACCGCTTTTACGTTTATAAACAAACAAATTGTTGTTTTATGTGATTTATTTAATGTAAATTTGTACGTTTTGTAATACGGAAATACAACGCTTTTTCGATATTTTCTATGAATATTATTATTGGTATTTAAACGAATATTTGTTTCGAAAAAAGGTGCCTTATTTGTGTAATAATGAAATAGAATTAAGCGATTCCAGCTAAACTTATTTTATTTTATGCATGCTAAATAATTCAAAAGAAATATTTTTATATTTCATTTATTATTTAAGATATGTAAAGTGTAAAAAAAGGTTGATGTGCTTTTATTATACATTTTTTATCATATAAAATTGGAACTTTTTCAAAATTCCAGTAATTTAGCGCATTAAATATTGTGTAATGATGAGAAAAACTTTAACAATTCTATTACCCCAATTTAATTGTTTAGCAAAGATAAAAAATTCAAAACTTTATAACAATGAAAAAAAAATCAACTAATATTATAAACGATAATATATCAGATGAATAGCAGATTTAATTGAAAGAAAATAACAATTTTGTAGAGGGTTAACAGTAAGCCTTTTAGAGGCAAGCTTAAACATATTGATGCTTTGCCGTAGTCGCTCCTTTGCGTGACTAGAATATCATTCTTGAAACTGATTCTTTTCGTTTGAAAATATAAATTTTATCTCCTCAGAAATAGAAGGATGAATTAATTTCTCGAAACAATTAGCCAAATTTTATTTATCGTTTTGATGTTGAAGAAACGATAAATAAACTATAAAATTTTACTATGGAAATTTTGTATTAGATAAATAAATTTTTTAAAGTAATTTCTTCCAATCGAAGTTAGCGAGCAATAAAGTGCCACATTTTGCTCACTAAAGAAGAAAATAAATTGTTGATTCAAATTTCACTTCTTTCAACGGAATAAAAAGATTATAGTAACACTGAGAATAAAGTAATACATGCAATAAGGGAACAAAGTCTATTTCTTCATCGCGAGATCACGATACTTGATTTGCTTATCTTATTCGGTTTGAAAACTCTACCTTTGAGAGATTATCTGATTTGACTTTCTAGTTGCATAATGTGCTATTATGGTATTAATTTTAATAACGATTCTTTGCGTAAAAATTTGTTCAAATTGATAATCCTCACAAATTTTTCTACTTATTACCTAATCTACACTATTGTAATATTAGTTTCTTTTATTCAATGTTAAACGTGTTTATTAGATTTATTATATTTATACTGATTTTGAAGTGTAAATTTTATGATTCTCTTTACTATTGCACATAAACTTTGAAATTTCATCATCGAATGTTCTAATACATTAGTTATAACAATTTGTGCTATGCTACTTTGGAAAAAATAATTTATCAAAAGCATTGTAAATTTGTACAGTTTGAATATTCAACAAAAATATTTGCATGCCTTTAAGAGTAATTTTATAAACACGTACTTGCATTTAAATTAAATTCTAAAATGCTTCTCTAGGCAGCTATATAATTTTATTATAGCTTTGGATTAACCCAAATTTCACAATACATCAAAATTATTGCTTATAATTCAATATTACATAATAATTTATGGATACGGGCATTAGGATATATTTGAAATATTTATACAAACTAAATTTATAGCAAACTATTTCTTTTTTTAAAACGAACAAGATGAATTAATCGTAAATTTCCAATCCTATCAAGAATTGTCTATCGTACAGTGCTTCCGATTGAAAAAAAAAGGAGAAAAAAAATAATGTCAAGGCTTTTGTCACAGTTCTAAATCAGTCAATCGTAAACGATATATCATTTATTCTAACCCAACGACGCATAAATAAAAGGCATT
This sequence comes from Anastatus disparis, assembly GCA_017163975.1. Classification (NCBI taxonomy): domain Eukaryota; kingdom Metazoa; phylum Arthropoda; class Insecta; order Hymenoptera; family Eupelmidae; genus Anastatus; species Anastatus disparis. Next base: position 699,914 of record JAFFSR010000264.1, on the reverse strand, counting down.
GAAGCTTTAATAAAAAAAACAACAACAAAATAAAAAATATTGTAGTTTATATACGTATATACTTACTCGCTGTGTGGTATGTCCTCTTCCTGCTGCCTGCTGACATCGACGCTCAGCAGGATGAGGATAGCGAGCCACATGACGGCCCTCATCTTCTTCTCCCTCGTCTTCGGTTGACTCCACTTCCTTTACCACCTTTTTATCTTTTTCTTGATAAAAAGAAAAGAAAAAATCAGGTTTAAGAAAAACTAAACCAAAAAATAAAACAGCACACACGCACACACAAGGTGTTGTAAAGTAATAGGGGGCATATACCCCTTCTTTTTTATTGTTTCTGTTCTTTTTTTCCTTTTTGGTATCGTCTTAAACTTCCCAAAAAATAGCCTTTCCTTATACAAGGCTATAGGTATGTTGAAATTTCTACACTCTTCTTCCTTCCCTCTTCTTCTCTCGCGTCACCCTTTTATCGATTCATCCACGAGAGAAATGACTCTTCTCTCGTCGTCGTAGTAGTAGTCTCTCTTGTCCCTATAGATACACACTTATTCTTTTTTTTGGTATTTTATTTTTTGTATTTTCTAATTCACCAAAAACATTTGTCTCAAGTCTTACACCTTTTTTAAATTCTTGTACATATATAAAAGAAAAACAGCAATGTCAACGTTGCAAAGAATCATTACCTCTTCCTTTTTTTCTTCTCCAGGATGAAAAAGGTAGTTGATATTAGCCCTTAACATATATCATCTACCTACACATACACACATATAGAAGTATATGTATACATATATACATATAAATACACGCGTGCGTGTGATGTATGTGTATGTGTGTGTGTGTGTCTGTGTGCTTGTGTTGGTGCGTGTGTATGTGTAAGGGCAGCACACTAAAAAGGGGGCCGCACACGGGGGATCTTATCTCGACGTACTACGAAGGCCGATCGATTCTTAAAGGGAGGAGGTTAGAGAGAGAGAGAAAGATATAAAGATGAAGAGGAGGGGTAGTCGGAGAGGACGAGAAGAGAATAAGAGAGAGAAAGATAGAAGTAAGCTACTAAGGGTTTGTTATATAGTTTGTCTTTCTTTCACTTTAAGCAATAGCTTACTGCTACTGCTACTACTGCTGCTATTGCTGCTCCTGTTTCTCTACTTCTTCTTATTCTTATTCCTCTTCTACTTCTTCTTCCTGCACAGATTTATAAGAAATGGCTATAGTAGTAATAGTAAATCGTAACGTAGTAGTAGTAGTCGGTCACTACTTTAAGTAGTAGCAGCTGCGTACGGTCCGGCCAATATTAAAGAGTCAGTTAGAGTAGGGGTATTTAGGGGGAAATATATATGTGTATACGTACGTATATATATTTCACGCATATGCACTGTAAAAGGAAATGAAAGAGAGCGAGGAGAACTTCACTTGATTCTGTCTTTGTTTTTTTCCCTCTTTTTTTTACTCTACGTAATTGTCATCATTTTATTATTTAATCGTATGAACTCAGTTGAGCAAGTCTGAGATTTTCATGTATATAGATATGTATATACGTATATTTATATCTTGAGAGTAAGAAAGAGATGCTTTAAGATTAATCTGATTGTAGCACGGCAATGAAATCGACTGTAAACGATATAATTTGAAATTTTTTTTTTTCTTTACCTTTATTATGGAACACGTTTAATACACAATCATCAAAATTACGTAATCAGACACTTGATTAATTGTGACATTAGTTATATATATTTTTCTATTGTACAATTCTTGTTTTTTTTTCAATTTTCTCTTGATTTTTCTTTTCAAGTTTCACTTCAGAGTTATAAAAAAAGAAGAGAGAGAGATGTATTAAGTTTTGGCAATAATCACAGTGATCACACAAACACCAGGAGAAAAAAAAAATTAAAAAAGGAGAAAAAAACGGCAAAGAACCGGTGCGCAGTAGTTACGCTCGGGCGTTTTCACGTCGTCGTCGCTGCCGCGTGCGCACACTAAAAGACGCTTGCACACGCAACTTTGATAAACGAGAGAGAAAGAGTGAGAGAGAGAAAACGCACGCACACAAAAAAAAATCTTTTTTCCTTTTTATCCTTTGCGCACACTAAAACACACACTGTATTTAAATACTATACATGTAAACTATTTCTTCTTGATTCAAGTCTCGCGTTGTCTTTTATTTTTCTTTTTTCAATTTTCGTTTTGTGTTTAGGCTCAATTATTAACTCGTAGGCTCGTCGTTTAAATTTTTAAAGCCATGTATAACTTATGTGTATAACATATATATTAATTTTTTGTAAATGAGAATGAGAGCCTTTTTTTTTATTTTTGTTTGAAATTAAAAAAAAAGGTCATCTACACGGCAAAAAAGACGACGCGGCGAGAGCCTGTTAAAACAGCGCTGAGCCGCTCTTTACGCTGTTGGGCGCATATCCCTAAAAGAGAGGAAACAAGCAACGGCGGCGGTGGCGGCGGCGGCGGCGGCGACGGTGGCTGTATAGCAGTAGAACACGCGCGCGCGCATTACTCTTACTACGTCTATTCCCTCGCGCTCCGAGGGCTTCAAGTTGAGGAGAGCGATATACACGTACGGGCGGCGTTTCGACCAAAGTCTCTCTCTTTCTCTTCCTCTCTGCCTCTCTCTCTGACTCTTTCACTTTATATGGAAGGGGATGAAAAGAAGGAGTTGAAGAGAAACTAGAGGGGTGATTTGTATGTATGTACGTATGAGGGTATGATTGTGCGCGTGCGTATGTGTTTATGTGTGAGCGTATGTGTTTAGTTGGACGAATGTATGTACATACGAATATGTTAGTATGCGTGTGTATGAGAGGGTAGAAGTAAGTGAGAGGAACAAAGTTTGCTGGGTGACTTTGATAGTGAATGTAGGGAGAGACAGAGAAAGGTTGAGCAAAATGAAAGAGAGGGTAAAAGACCGAGAGAGAGAAAAAGAGGGAGGCTGAAATGAAAGAAGAGAAAAAAAGGAGTGAGAAAGAGGATATGCTAAATACTAAAAGAAAAAGAAGGAAAGTTAACCGGTAGGAAAATACGGAAGTAAGAGTGGGACAGGTAAAAAGTTTCGTATACATGAAAGATGAAGAAAGAAAAGCAACGAAATAAAAGATGCGAGCTAGAGAGAAAAAGAAAATGAAAGATAATAGAATAGAGAGAGAGAAAAAGAGGAATATATCAGAGAGAAAGAGTTTATTGTAAGCAAGAAAATAAGAGAAAGGAAAAGAGATGATATAAAGGTTAAAGAGAGATGCAGATAGACGTTGGGAGAGAGAGAGAAGAGAGAAAGGTAGACATAGAAGAAGAGGATGTTTTTTCTTTTAAGCTCCGATGTACTTTGTACATATAGCCTTGTCATTGTCAAATTCTCCATGCGTTTGCTTATTTGTTCTTTTTTTTTACTCTTCGTCTTCTGCTTCTTCTCTTTCAAAATACATTTTCCTTTCTTTAGTTAACTATCACAAGCGAAGGTACAAAAAATAATAAAAGAGTAGATAAAAAATGAAAGGAAGATAAAAGTATGAACTGATAATGTTTTACAAAGATGATGAAAAATAAAAGAGGATGAATGGATGAGAAACTAAGCTAAACGATAAGATGAGAATAAGAGAAAAGAGAAAAGGAAAAAAGAAATCAAAGCAAAAGGGAGACTAGATATACGAGCAAAGTAGGTGTAAGATAAAGTGAGCTGCTAGAGAAAGTAGAAAACTAGAGGGTAGTACGATAATGCTCGTTGAATAAGAGGCACAATAGAAAAGAGAGTAGGAAATAGAAATAACATTGGGTTAATTGAAAAAAAAAACGAAAAAGGGGAGAGAGAGAAAATGAAAATGCAAATGAAGCGAAAGAAAATCTTGAGGAATCAATTGCATAATAATCTAATTATGCGATACGTCATTTGCATAATTAGTTAACTTTGTATACATTATCCCCAAAAGGGCCACCATTTGCAAATTCTCATGTGTATTTGAAGAGAAAGATGTGTACGTATACGGTACGCACAATAGTTTTTGTATTACCCGTTTATATTTGTTATATGTGTGGGTGAATGTTTTTGTTAGTCAATTCATACATACATATATTTGTATGTATGCGAAGGCTTACATTTAGCTCAACAAATGCATCTGTTTTGCGTATAGGCCTATACGCGTGGTTTTGTACATACCAGGGTACATGACTGCAATTTTGTACACACGTAGGGACGTCTAGGTGTGAGTATTTGTAAATACGCTTCTGCGAATATAAACGTAAGTATGAACAAGTAGGTTCAATATATGCATTTGTATTCACACGTCCATGTATTTGAATATAAGTAGGTGCGTGTGTATGCGTTTATGCATGTTTATATGCATGCGAGCTGTGTATGTAGGTATAGAGTTTTCGGTTGTACGCTTCTGCGTAAATTTTAAAGAAAGATAAAAATAAAAAAAGTCTTGAACTAAAGTTAAAGAGAGAGAGAGAGAGAAAGATATCAGCATCTCTTGATATGTTTCACGAGGAGGAGAGTATAGAGAGAGAATCCCCCAAAGTAGAGAAAAATATAGGTATGTAGCCTTATATATAGAGAAAGAGAGTTTGAGAGGGAGTGGAATCCCGGTAGTAGTAGTTGGTTGCATCCTAAGCTGCGCACGCTCAGCATCATTGATTTAAAGCAACTCTCATTCTCCCTCTCTGGCTTACTAGTTTCTCTCTCTCTCTCTTTCTCACGATCATGCGTATACCTACTATATTCCTCTCTTTTTACACTATGTATGAGTAAAAGGTAGGGCTTACGTAAAGGCCAAAGAGAGTGAGAGGAAGAGAGAGGAATGGGAAGGAAGAGAACGGGTACATATTTCCCTGGTTTGCTTCTCTCGTTTAAGGGTGAGGACGACGACGACGACTACGATGACTATACGACGACAAAGTTTATGAGTTGAAGAGAGAAAGAGGAAGAGGGAAAGAGAGAGAAAACTGAAGACCTTCACACGGCGCGCGCAAAGGACTAACTTACTGAAGATGGACGCGCAAGCAAGCAGCAGCACACGCTAAGCTTTTGCCTATACACATATAAGAGTAAAAGAGATGGATGTAGAGAGAGAGGAAGAGGGAGGTATAAGGGCTGAAAAGAGAGTTATGTTTCAATTGAGCTATTCGCCTAGCAAAAGCGTGAGTGAGGATATGTGGTTTGGGGGTAAGGTAAGATTCTTTTGAGGCTTAAGGAGGAGAGTATGCGAGAGGGATTTTTGATAAGTGGAATTTTTCAGGAAAATTTTTTTTCTTGTCTTTTTTTTATACTGCTTGAATTAATCATTGAGGGTAGTTGATATTGTAATTTGAATTTTGTTGTTGACTTAATATGTTACGAAATTAGAATGATAATATTGATAAAAGAAAAGTTAGTTTTGGAATAAGGGGAAGTTGACTACGATTTAATAAAAAAAATTTGTTTTTCGTGCAATAATAGGATTGAAAAATAAAAAATTACTGTACACTATTTTTGTTTGAAAAACTAATATTTACACAGATATTGATGTTTATGTTACATCTAATTATCTACATAAATTTTAACTGAAAATTTGATCCAAAAAGACGAATTCATAAAAATTTTTTTTTATTTTACGTAAACTTTTCTTTATATTTTTCAGCAAAAAATTTCCCAAAAAACTATCAATATTTTTAATTTTTTCATAAAACAATACATAATTGCACATTTAATAACAAAAAAAAAATTATATAACATAAAACAACATTATATAAATAAAAAAGAAATCAATGATAGATGATTAACAAACGCTACAAATAAAAGTCACAATAAAATTAGGATCACACATTCTTAACACGACATTCCGTTAATACACTCGTAATAAAAGGATCTTGTTTCGACGAGCTGTAAAAGCCAAAATCAGCTTCTATATAGAATGACGTAAAGAGGGAAGCAAAGAAAATTGAAGGGAAACATACATATATACGTAAATGGTATATTTAGACGAAAACGTTTCGTGTATACACTTAATGTAATCTTTTACGAAACTTGATAATACGCCTGCTAGTAGTGTCAATCCTACTTCGAGCCGTTTACGTTATGCGATATGGTAATGTCTAAGTAAATTAAGTTAAGTAGTTACTTTAGTGCCTCTTTCAACACTTGCATTAAATAATATGTACTCTGGCTTTTATAACCTGGTTTGAATAATAATTATTGTGATTAAATTTTCATTTGATTGAAATTTCAGATTTCATGTATTATCGGATTGATGTTTAATGCATGATAACAAATTGATTAGATTAATTAATAGAAATCGACATTTTCTGTAGGAAAAGGAGGTCTTTGTGATTGATTAAATAAAAAATTATAATGGTTTCAGTTTCAGAAAATTTTAATTAATCAAAAATCTTTATTTTCTAACCTTGTTACAACTATTTTTTTTTCAAAGAAAATATTCTGAAAATAATGTTAAGATTATTTCAGTTCACTTTTAAGTCAAATTTTGCAATAAAAAATTTTTTTCTTTGTTTCTTAACTTATATAAAATTTATAATAATTTAGAACCCTATTAAAATATTGGAAATTATTTACATTCATTCGAAATATGATTATTTCAAAAAATTATTCAGTAATTTTTGCACAATTTTAAAAAGAACAAAAATTATTGGTGTACATTATAATATACATTGGTTCTAAAACTGTTAATAAATTTAAATCAATTTTTTGAAGATATTTGTTTTTTTTTTAATGCAAATAGTTTCGATATCTATATATCATGTTAACCCGCTTTTATTCTCACTTAAAAAGTGAACTTTTTTTACTATTCGATTTATTTGGAATTCATCAAGATGGTGCTTTCAATTGTTTTCAAAAGTCTAGGACATCCGTACATCCATTTTTTAAAATGTCTTTTAGGATATGTACAGGATCAACGACTTTCTTTGATCATTATTTTAATATTAAACGTTATATTATACATAGATATAGATTGTATTTCATTTCATGTTATTGTCAACATGTACACCACATATGACACATAACACTATCTTTAAATGTTCTATAAACCAATCACTTACATCAAAATATAAAAAGCAAAAAATGATATTATTTTTATTCCCATAAAAAAATCGCGTACTCAAGTAATACTAAAATGACATATAATTTTTCTACGTCAAGAATAAAATGTTAAAAAAGAGATAATTTTAGGATTCGATAATATACATTTTTTATATTTTTTAAAATGTCTAAAAATGGAAAAATTTAAATTTAAAAATTTTACGATGTTACTTTTTCCTTTCTCTCTCTTTTTTTGCATATAGACCGTATACATAGATAATAAGTTTAAAATAAAATTGCATTATCTTCTTATATTTTACTGTTAAATATTACTAAATATTTGTCTTTCGGAATTAAAATTAAAACTATCAAAATACTAAAAAAATTATAAACTGTTATTATTGACTCTTTAAGACTTTCACAAATAATTACGAATTTTTATATTTTTGCCTGAAGATGATAGAAGCTATTTTTCAACATATTATTTATTTGTTACGATTAAAATAAAAACATAACTTTGTACCAAATTGCAATAATTAGTTAAACATTAATAAATTTAAAGTTTTAAATAATTTAAACATTTAAAATTTAAAAAAAGAGCAAATAAATAGATGCAAATAAATGTAACTTTTTCGCTATAAAGTAAAAAAAAAAATTTGTTATTGATACTGCTCATTCGGAGCAAGTTAAATTTATTACCGAACTTTTTTAATGCACTTCTTCTTTTGAGAAAGAAAAAAAGAAAAATAAGAAAGACAGTCTTTCCGGTAAGAAGATGAGAAAAAAAAGGAAGAAATAAAAGGAATTCTTAATTCAATTTACCTCTCTCGTAGTCGTGCCTTATACAAGTGTCTAAGAAATTCCTTTTTCTTACAACTAAAGACTCTTCGCTTATTATAGACTGTCAGAATCAATCGAACTCTTATCCAACAGATCTTTAATTAAACTAGCTCTTATTCTTAGTCTACGCTTTCCTCTCTTCTCTTCCTCTCTCTTTTTTATTACGAATTATGTGGCTTTGATACTTGCAAGCTTGTACTTGCTGTCATCTTCATTTTATTATGCCTCTTCGTGGAGAAAGCTCGGTAGTCATGGAATGAATACATTTTTAAAATATAATTATAAATGTACATTTTAGATTATTATATGAATCGAAATATATTATTTTTAGAAGGTATTCGAAAGTACGCATATGTGCATATGTATTTGCGTGTATGTGCAAGGGTGCGTGTGTAAGTAACTTTTATGCATTGAGGACGGATTGACCGACTTCGATTTACTACTACTTTTTTTTTAATAGCTAAATTATCGTTTATTTTTTTATTTTCGCTGATGCGTGATTGAATGCATTGATTCATCAGTAAATTAAAAAAAATTGCTTTAATTTATTTAATCATAACTTTTTTGACTATAACGTTCAATTTATTGGATATTCACCAATAAATATTAATATTTTTCAATTTTTTCATCAGCATTAGCAAGGTTGTTTAAAAAACATATTGTTCTTTTATCGTGATTTTTACAATTCTGAAATTACATAGTAAATTTTCACCAATAAATATCATCCTTACTTGAATTTTAAAGATTATTTTTTATATTTATCAGAATCATATTGCGCGCATTTTTTTCTATGGCTATTTGGTAAAATAAAAAAAATACACGCTAATGACCAACATTTAAATAAATCGAAGAAAGAAAAAAGTGAAGAATTGTTATTTCTCTTATAGAATTCATGAACATGCATAATCTTTTCAATTTTTTCTCTTATTAAATTACGTAATACTATTAAATTATAAAAAGCTAATTATTTTTCTTCAGTAACTATTCATAAATTAAAATAGGATTATAATATCAATAAAGGCAAGATTCATCTGGTATTCTATATTAATTATAAATTATTTTCATTGCAATCATTAAAAAAAAATTCAAATTATCTTTATAAATAAAAAGAAAAAGACGGTGAATCGTGCAACAGATACATAAATCAAATTGAAAAAAGAGCTAAAAACAAAGAGAGAAAGAAATAAAGGTTAAGGAAGTTCGCGTGTTCCTAATGGATTTATGTGAAGGCACTTGTGATAGTGAGGAAGAGGGATAATAAGGAACACAATAACAACAACGCTTTTAATACGTTTATTGTATATCGCGAGAAAGAAGACTCACAATTCATAAACGCTAATCAATGACATGGCAATTTTTCAAGTACTAAAAGGGTGACGATGATGTATTTTATTTTTATTTATTTTTTTTTAAATAACCGAAAATCGTAGAGATCATAACTTAAACATGCGCTTATGGAAACAAAGTATAACCAATAAACGTCATTATTTCACTAATAGATACATTTTAATCGTATGATTTTTTGTTACCTACATTAATTTTTATGGAAATTTATTAGTTAGTAATAGAAATAATTCGTTTGAAAATCATTTTATTAAGGATTCGTCTGGTTAGTTTATTTTGACATTTTAATGTGCTAAATACATATTCAAATTCAGAAAATCTATAAGGAATCATGAAAAAAATTTTTATTTTTTTGGATTTATGATGATATTTTTGGTGTGCTATATTAAATATTACGTTTCAAAAGCTTATACAATAATAAAATTTTCCCATTTAATTATAAAAGAAAATATAAAATTAATAAGATTATAATCTTTTAAGCATAACAAAATGTATTATATCAATTAAGATTACATTCGTATAAATGAAGATTTAGATTTCTAACTAAAACTGCATACTAATGAATATGATACAATCAAAAATTAAAAATCGAATGTTTTTTTCTTTCTTTCACCTTATTATTCTGATTAGTGTATTTTATAATTCATAGAATAGTAATTAATTAATTGATAAAGCTTCATAAAGTTATTTATCAATGGTATAATTGTCATAAAAGTCTTCTATAAAACGTACATTCATTCATCACGTAACATATTTTGATATTAAAATCGAAAAGCTGTACAAGCATATCAAAGTGGACCACTATATAAGTATCATTATATAATATTACGTTTTTATTATACTCATTAAATTGCATGTTTATTCGCGCACTTGATATTTTAATACTGATTCTAAAAACTCTTATACGTGCGACTTTTAATCGTTATAAATACAGATAACTAAATTTTATTTTTAATGCAAACATCTTTTATTGATTTTTGTTAAAATAAAATACTTTTATTAATTAATTTTTTACTATTTTATATATTATTATTTTTACCATTTCGATTTATTGACTTCTTTTATATCAACTAAAATTTTTTCCAGTTTTCTTCTAAAAGCGTTTCTATTGCTGCACTGTGAATCAATCTGCGCACGCCGTTTCCGAAAAAGTCATGAGATTGGTGCAGATTATCAACTAGGAAATGTAAAAAAGTATCGATAATGTTTGAACAATTTATTTTTTTAAGTCATTTCTTACAAAAATTTTTGAGATAACTGTTATCGTTCTTTTATCATACAGAACCTTTTTCATTTATGCATGATCACAACTTTCAAAACTGGAAAGTAATTTAGACTTTAGGGGATGTAATAGGATATATGATTTCTGCATAGTTACCGACATTACAGTTTTCCAAATTTTTTATCTTTATTCAAAAATTTTCAGAAATATCTATATATTAGGCTTTTTATTAGTAGAAATGGAAGACTGTAATATAGAGATATTTTTAAAAATCTTGAATTAAGAACTAATAATTTGGAAAACTGTAATGTTGATATTTTGCATTCCCTTAAGATTCACACCTGTTTACGTATTATAGTATTCTCTTGTAAAGTGTGCTAAAAGAATTTAGATTTTAGAAAAAATTAACCGTGAAACTTTTCAAAGTAAAAATCCGTTTGAAATTCAATCATAATATTGTATTTAAATATTTTATTAAAAGTGGAGTCTCACGTGAGTTTTTTTAAAATAGGATCTATAATAGAATAATTTATTATATATACTATCTTCAAATTGAAATCTACTGTTGTAGATTGAAAAAAATTTTTATAATATTTATAATATTGTGCAAATATTAATTTCAACTTACAAATACAAAGCAATAAAATAAAATTTTTGTGTATTTTAATTATAACTTTAGATAAAAATTATGTAAACGTTAAAATATTTCAATCTTTCCTTAATCCTATTTTTATATTTAGCATACGAAAAATTATAGAAGAATAGTATTAAATTATTGATATTAGTATCAAGAACAGTATTAAGTTTATGGAAAAAAAATTTCTAGTGAAAGAGGTCTCAATGGCTCAGTCAGTAGAGTACTCACGTAATGAACTCGTAATCTCGGGGACTCGAGTTCGAATCCCGCTCTCGGCTGATTTGCACAGGCACCCCTGTACGTTACACATACTTGGTTCACGAACACACTGAGAACCTCCGTCGCTAATTAGCATCGAAATGGTAGCATAAATATAGCGACGTCAAATAAAATTACAAAAAAATATCTAATATATTACTGTGGCGGTAGGCCAGTGTGTGCAATTTTTTTTTTATTTTTAAATGACTATTAAAAACAGTAATCTATTCATAAGATCATCGTATCTCTCCGTATGCTTATTTCCTACGTACTAATTTAATATTGAAGTGAAGCAAATTGAAAATAATAAAATAGATTAGTCATTGAATAAAGTTATATGGTTATTAGATATCCAAAATAGTCTAGAGCTCATTGACGTTTTTCGTGATTCAAACACAACTTCATATAGAGGCATGGTCTAATTATCCTTTACAAAATCATAAAATAACTTAAGGAAACAATAATTTTATTCTGTATTAATGTAGTTAGATTTTCATTTTTAAACATGTAATTTCGTCACAATTATTAACATAGGTGAAAAAATTAAAGATTTTGAATTTTATCATGCATGATTGAACCTTTATTACTAATTAACATAGAGAAAAAAATTAAATAAATGCACATCACGTCTTTAAAATAGATTTAAAATAGATTTAAAGAGAAATTAATCCAAAGTAAAAATTTTTATATACTTATTTCTGCTTTTTTGCCTTTTATTAATGGAAAATATATGTCGATTTGTTTTACTATCTATTGTTACAGCGTACTTAATTTATTAAATATTTTAAATAATTCATTTAATTTTTTCTCTGAATTTAATCCAATTTCTCTCAGAGATTTAAATTTGATTTAATATATTTTAATTGGTGAAGAATTTATATATAAATAAGCTGAAAGGTGTTTGTTACATAACAAAATTCAGATCCGATAATAAATGAATAAATAAATAATAAATCACGTTTCTCTTACTAGGAGAGTGTCACATCTCCGGATCACGGATTTTGCTCTAACTTTGAGATAAGTTTTCAGATGTCAAAATATGGAAAAAGCCAGAGTTATAGACCCCAACGCTCAATATTTCTCTAGTTGCAGGCAATTAAAGAAAATCACTAAAAAAGTTACTAGATTTTCAAACGCCTATAATTCTTTAGCATTAATAGCTAGACGCTTGCAACTGTTTTGAAATGAAAGCTACGTTCAAATCCTTTCGAAAAAGCACCTATAGCATATCAAAATATTATTTTTTCCCAAAGTTATAGCGTTATGAAAATTGTACTACATTTTAACATTTATCATTAATTAATATTTTTAAAAGGAAATTCAGCTCAAATTCTTATAACGCTGTAACTTTGGGAAAAAATAATATTTTGATATGCTATAGGTGCATTTTCGAAAGGATTTGAACGTAGCTTTCATTTCAAAACAGTTGCAAGCGTCTAGCTATTAATGCTAAAGAATTATAGGCGTTTGAAAATCTAGTAACTTTTTTAGTGATTTTCTTTAATTGCCTGCAACTAGAGAAATATTGAGCGTTGGGGTCTATAACTCTGGCTTTTTCCATATTCTGATATCTGAAAACCTATTTCAAAGTTAGAGCAAAATCCGTGATCCGGAGATGTGATACTCTCCTAGTTAGTGAAAAAAGTTGAGGTAATGGTTAAAAATAAAATATATAATGCATTAGTATATAATAAAATTATATTAATTAGTAAATATAAATTAAAATTATTCATTAGTAGACTTTAATATCCCAACATTACTATGAATTATAATATTTTTCGCACGAAAGATGTTCATCGATGATTAATATCATTTTCTTAGATTCAATGATATTTTTGATTTAATAAATTTAATGTAATTATTATTTAATATGCAAAGAAATTAACATCAAGTACTTTTGGTTTCAATAAATTACATTTATAACATTATGGGTATTCAATTACGGTTTAGTAATGCCATAATTAATTCTGAAAGCCATGCAAACAAGTAAATTTCGAATTCATGATATTTTTATAAATCAAATAAAAACTTGCATCCACAGATCGTTTAAATACTGGATTTCAATATTTCATTAAATAATGTAATACGGTTTTTGATTACAGAAAATTACATATTAAAACTGAAATTATTTTATTTTTTAATCAAAAGGTTAAAAATTAATAAAATAATAAAACTTGTAAGAGGTGGTAAATATCTTACACTAAGAAAATAAAATACATTTTCATAAATTTATTTTGGATTTTCCTCGTTTATTTATGGTGTGAAAAATCACGCTGTAAAGGAGGTAATTCTGATAAATAGCGTTCGTACATTGTGATACCATTGATTTTTCGGAAATTTGGAATTTCCGAAAACGAGTAACGTAGTAATTTTTCAAATTCATAGGCGTGTAGGGATTTTGCAGAATACCTTAAAGTTACTAAACTAACTCTAATTTTATCTTCCGTTATGCTTAAGATCCAACCGCTATTTAAATTTTAATGTACACTGAGAATCCATTCAGAGCGTAACCTTCTCAAAGGGACGTAGCGTGGCGCCACTACGAATATGCGAGGCTGGTCTCTCTTTTTTGGCGCTCAGCCGTCCAAAAAGGTGAGAACGCAGCTGAACATTACTATTGTCTGCTGTTATAAGTGCGCAGGCTTCTGTGAGTTGGGCCGCAGCGCCCCAAAACCAAGAAAGCAGTCTTACAATTTTTGATAGCGCCGCGCATCGGCTTTTTGTGTAGGCTACGCTCTTAATGGATTCTCAGTGTATACATATTACTTGCGTTATTAATAAGGGAATAGTTGAACTTAATTAATTTCATCACTTTTGTTTATAATTCTAACGATGTATCTAATAAATTTAATAAGAATTTCATTTATATTTGATTCTAAGGTTCAATCAAACGTTTGATTTCAATATTATGATTCAATAAAATTATTAAAAAAGGAACGATCGAGAAATTGTAATCTAATAAAAGAAAGTTACTTTTTCAAGTTACTTACGTAAATAAAATTATAAATTTTCTGTCATTACATTTAAAACTTAAATTAATAAAACTATTTTAAGATAAGATTTGAATAATTTAACAACAATTTTAAAACGTCGATAAACAAATTCATTTTATTAAAGTGAATCTCAAAAATTAATTTATTAGTTTTAAAAGTTATTTTTATTATAAAAATCTTAAAAAGTAATATAAAATATAATAATAAAAGATCGATAAGCTTTTAAAATCTTTATAAACTTCGTCTCATCGTGATAAATTCTGAAAGAAGTGAATAAAATAACAACTTTATTAATTAGTAAACAATAGTGAAGTTTATTTTATTTCAAACATCGTCCGTCTAACCTGAGCCTGAATATTACTACTGACACAGATCTACTTAACAATTATACACTACGTGTACTATCGACATTTGCTTTTAAGTTTATTTTCCCATTATAAGTTATAGTTTACTTTATTTATAATAATGTCAATGCCTCTATTGACATTTAAGTTTGAATTTCTGTTTCAATAATTAAATCTTAATTGTAAATTTAAAAATAATTAAAAATCATAAAATTTTGTTATATCGAAAAACAATAAAATCAATTTATTCTTTTAAAATTCATTAAAAGCATAAAATTTTTTTTAACTATAAATCAAGCACACATCATTTGTTTTATTTGTAACCTTCCGAACGAAACAATCAAAATATAAAAAAACAATTTATAAATCAAATATTTCTTTGCTTTGTTTTAAATAAACCCATCAATACAGTATAGTAATCAATTCTTTCAATATTTTCCAACACCAAAAAAAAAAAAAATTATTCAATTCCCAATCTCTATCCACAATATCATAACTTCGAAAAAGAAAAAAAAAAGTTGTCTCTCCCTCTCTCCGCATAACGTAAAAACTATCGTTTCACCCGGAGGGTGAATATACATCAAAACCTTTTGCGAAAAGCAATGACTGCCACGAATCGATCGGCTCTGTGTTATAGCAAGTCCGTCGAAACGATTTTCTTTTCGATGATGCGCTGCTGTTGCTTTTTTTATTTTTCTCTCTCTCTCTCTCTGTCTCTCTCAACTTTTCTTTCTTTCTCTTTTCGTTTGCCGAAGGGGATGAAGCCGTTACTATACCACGGTTGCGTATATCCGTTTTACTTAGGCGAAGTGCACACTTTTACCGATTAACATGCACGCGCGACTGTATATAGATATATATATTTTTTCTACCTGCATTTCGAATAGGCTTTGCCCTTTTTTTTCTTTGGATGAAGGAAAAAAAGGGATATAAAGGATTTTTGAGGCTAGTTGAAGCTTCGAAAAGTGGATTGCGATGTGGAGGCTTTTGAAGGATATTTCATTTTTATGGAAAAGTATAGATTTAATGGTTTTCTTGTATTTGTATTTATAATTTTTGAATTAATAATTGCATTAAAATTTATAATTTTATCTTATTACTAATTTTTAAATCAATAGTTTATTTATAATAAAATGAATTAATAATCCAATGAAGCTTGATAGTACCGTTTTGACAAATCTTATAATAAAATTGTGGCATATTGTTGTCACCTTTAATTGCTTTAAATAATTTCCGTTAATTTAAAGTGCTGTTTAAAATACAATTATGAAATGATACCGAAACATTAATATTGTATTAATTTTCCAAATCTGAAATTCTCAAAATA
This sequence comes from Anastatus disparis, assembly GCA_017163975.1. NCBI lineage: Eukaryota > Metazoa > Arthropoda > Insecta > Hymenoptera > Eupelmidae > Anastatus > Anastatus disparis. Next base: position 683,934 of record JAFFSR010000264.1, on the reverse strand, counting down.
TCTAAATGGTATTATATTTATATTTATACATTAAAATAGTAATGAACTATCAATCTATAAATGATGTTAATTATTATTTATTTATATGAATTCAATTAATATAAATGTAACTGATTATTTAAAATAATAATTAATGAAAATGAAAAAATTTTTATATTGCATCAAATTTTTATTTTATAATTATTTTATTCACTGTTTCTTTAGTATTTATATTTAAAGTGATCTATAAGTTAAATAAATTTTAATTGACACAAACTGCTTTTCCTTAATCACAATTTATATAACATGAATGGGGGAAAGATTCAATTCTTCGTTAAATTTTAAAAAAATTATTAAAATCTTTTAATATGCAATTCCGAACGACTTTTTTTATACATTTCGTTTTATTTAACGTCGCTGTGTTTATGCTATTATTGCGATATTAATTAGCGACGAAGATTTTCACAGTGTATTATTGAATAAAGCACATGTAACGTACAGTGGTGCTTGTATATAAAATCAGTCGAGAACGAGATTCGAACTCAAGTCCTCGAGATTACGAATCCATCGCTCTACCGAGTGAGCCACTGACGATCTCACTTTATTTATATTAAATCAACGTTTTGAATTTATAAAACCCTTTTTCAAGACGAATTATACAAAAAAATTTTTTTAATTTATCAGTTTATTTTACGATTTTTCTAACACGCGAAAATAAACATGTACAATTTTATTCGTCTATTTTTATGTTCTTTCTACTATTTTTAACACATGAGCGTTCATTAACATGGAAATATTTATATCTACGACACGTCAAGTTAAGTAACTTTTTTATATCATTTAAAATACATTTCAGTTTTCACATATTTTTTTTTCTTTGCGAATATATTACAACGGCCATTATACATACATATGAGATATGAAAATTGTTAGAATATGTAATAGACGAGTTTTCAGCCATCCCCCCTCTCCTTTTCAACCCTTTCCACGTACTTTTATTTTCTCTTGTTTTTTTTTACGTTCTTTTTTTTCTCTCACGTTTTTGCTTTCGCATATTAATAACGCGCTAGAGTTTTGGCGCACATTCTGAGAGACTGTTAAAAATAAAAAAAATAAAAACGTAAAGAAGAAAATAAAAAAAAAATGAAGAAATGTTCAACATATGAAAGCGTAATTCTCTTGTGAGAGTTGAATTTCTGAAAAATTTCAAAATAGTTACCAAATTATTCGTAAATTTAATTCATGGTTAAGTTATTTTGTCTAATTTTTTTCTCTATTTGATTAATATTTAAAGATGCTCGGTCAAAAACTTTGTACTTTTAATATTAGATGAGAAATTCATGAAATTTCACATTTTTATAATCCCTCAAAAATTATCTGTTGAAAGTTTCAATTATAAGAACAAAAATTTCCATACAAATTTATTTCGGAATTATATTAAGTAAAAGACTTATTTTTTAGGATTAAAAATTTTTAAATAAGTAAATGATGAATTATAAATATAATAAATAATAAACAATCAACAAATAATTAGTAAATATCGATTCTAATTTAACTAACTTTGGTCAAAAAATTATGAACTTAAGAAAATTCCATTCATGAAAAAATATTGCAACAGAAGTTTCAAATTCGTCAAATAGACATTCGTCAAAAACACATGATAGCCATATCACATTTAACTTTGCATAAAATGATAAAGTAGACATGTTTTTGAAGCTGTTAAATATTTAATCAAGTTCTTAAATATTTAAATACAAATATATAAGATTGTATGAGATGAGAAAAATAGAATATTTGTTATATTTTCATGTTGTTATAAATAACAATATTTTTATTAAAAAAAGAATATATAATATGAAAATTATTTATTAAAAATTTTGACACAATGAGAGATTATGGAATTCACATACATGAATTTTACTATACAATATTTTACATTAAAGCTTATACAAGCTGTAATTAAAAATTTTTCCATATTGTTTTTAAATACATTTTATATTTTTAAACTTTTAAAAAAATTTTAAATATTTTTCTAACAATGAATTAAAAAAAAAACTTAAAAATTATAAAATATAATTCCATCACTTTATTGAAAACACGCATGACTTGATTCATAATTTCGTAACTCCAACGTATTATGGTAAAAAAAATACTAAATTTATAAATACGTGTCTCCGAGCTCTGAAATGACGAGAATATAAAAAAAGGAACAAAGTGAATTTGTTTAAAACCATGAATCAGCTGTTTCGTTATGCATGCTGGATTTTAGAGATTACAATATTTTACAATGTAAATGATTACGAATATTTTTGACAAAACTGTATTTCAATGTCTGGTTACAGTTTTTATTTTTTTAAAATTTTTCATTTGCGCTTTATTCGAAAGCAAAAAGTTATAGCGATTTTTGATTTACGAAAAAAGGTAAGGTCATAAATTTTGAAATTAAATAATAAATTTTTATTTATTGTTGTAAATTTATTCAAAATTTTTCATTGCATTTTATGCACGTTTGTATATCAGGTAAAATACATATTAGTTTTATAACGATATGCTTAAAAAAAGAATAATTTTTTAAATTATGGCGTTTGATGCATGTGTTTTTTTATATAATTTTTAATTTTCCTTTAATGTTTTGGAAATAACTTAAACATTTTTAAAAAAATTAGCTTTATTTACCACGTTATAATTTAAAAGATTTTTCACGGCTCTAACAACGGAGTAAAAAAAAAACTTTCTTTCAAATCTCCTTTTAAGTACTCGTTACAAACGTTAAATTATAGTTAATTTTTTTTAAAAGCGCCGTTTATTTTCGAACAAAAAAAGAAAGCTCTTGAGAATATACTCAGTTTCGTTTTCCCATAGCTCTTAAAATATGTAAAAAGAAGCATGAATTTTACATCTCATCTCTTCATCCTATAAAGGGCTTAAAGTACAATAGTTTATTGTTATAAAAAGAGGATGATACAAATAAAACGAAAAAATCTTTAATCAAATATTTATCAAAAACAATCTCTCATTCATTTTTTTCTCCTCTTCTTTCAACGCCAAACTACAAAGTCTACGTTTCTCATTTATCTCTTTCTGCTTCTCCTTTTTTTCTTCTCTCTTTAACGATTTGAATCCAACGTGCATAGATATATATGTAAAAAAATTTTTTTTTAAAGAGACAGCGAACGTCTATGTAAACGTACATAACATTTCCGCTCGGCGACTTACAATAGAGCAACGACGGGCGCGTCGTCCCAGACGTTATGTCGCCGTGTCTGTTAGAAAAAAAAGAAGCAAAAGCATTTCTATCTAAATCTCTTGTTACAAAATCTACACACTCTTTCCATCTTACTTCTTTTTGAGTTCTTCTTTCTCTCTCTTTTTATTTTTTTTCGTTTTCTTTTTTATTCTTTTGATAGGGACTTTTACGTTTAACAGAAACGAGCGACCAGAAAAATTTGTCCCAAGAGAATATATATTATGTGTTTTTGCCCCATTTACACTGATTTTTATTGCGTGTTTACGTAAAGGTATTACATTTTTATTTATCTTTACAGTAAGTATAAAATGAGCATTTAACGCTTTTTATGAATTTGATTGAATTTTTAATAAAAATAAGATTTAGAGGAATAAAAGTGAAAAATGTGCGAGTTTTGAAATTCTGATTTTTGGTTTTTATTTGGTTGGTTTCTTCATTTCTTCGAATTCTAAGATTATTTCTAATTAATTTAATACTGTTCTGTTTATCGAATTGGAAATAAAAATGTTTTTATTAAAATTTATTTAATAAAATTACTTTCTACAATAAACTTTTTAAGTTGAATTTTCATAATATTAATTTTAATAATCTACCAATTATACCCTCTTATTAATATCGTAATAAATAACGGAAGAAAACTAAATAATCAATGAGTAATTTGAATGAACAGAATATTCTTTATTTAATATTTATTGGACTTTTTCTAGATCAACGTTAATAAAATAAATTTATTAAAGAAATAAAAAATTTAACAAAATTCTAATTCTATATGGGATTTAAAAACTTGATTACTTATTTAAACACGTTCAATTGTATATGAATTAAATTTTTTAGCTCACAAAAAGGCTTCAAATAAAAATTTTTACAATTCCATATTTTAAATTTTAAACATTTTATATTTACCAGTTCGATAAATATTTGCTTATTTATACAAGAAATTCGATATGCAAATATAATTTTCATAAAAAAAAGATTCAAATCGTTTAAATCATCAGAAGTTAATGCTAAAATTAAATAATCGAAAAAAGTAAAATATTATTTCCCGGCAAATTGAGCCACGAATAAAAGAAGATAAAAAAAAGAGTATTCATTAATTCTCATGTTAATAGCTGTCGAAAGTCAATTCGTTCAGTATACGGATGATCCTTAACAATTTAGTGGTCTATAGCGTAGTAGGGGCGATGAAAAGTTAAAAAAAAAGAAGAAGAAGAATAAAAAAGAGAGAAACTAAGTGAGAGAGAAAAATGAGCGAGAGAATAAAAAAAAGAGAGAGAAAAGAAGGTAAAAGCACGCGCATGAGAAGAAAAAAAAAGAGCGTCGTTGAGATGAAGAGGGGAAAGAGAGAAAGAGAAAAAAAAAAGAGAGGAAGGGTGCCGACGAACGAGATTCCGCTTGGCTTCTCTCTTAGTTACAACGACGACCTCGAGGGACTCGTACGTAGCGTTAATAGATTGAAAGTAGTCCCCGGAAAGATTTTTCCCTCTACCAACATCTCTCATACTCGTTCTTTCTCTCTCTTTCTTTCTCTCCCCTTTTTTTCTCTCCTTCTCGTTTCTTTTTTTCCCTATGTTACTATATACTTTTTCCTTGCTGAAATTTTCTCTCGAAGCGAAAGAGACTGATTTCGGGTACTAGTTGGATCGACATTGAATTTTCACCTTTCTTCTTTTCTTCTTTTTTAATTTTTTTTCTTTTTCTTTTTTTTATTATTCTTCTCTTTTTCTATTTTATATAGAAAGTATATCTACTACTTTGCCTGCTGGCAGTTTGAATAGTGGACTCAGAAGAGGGAAATGGAAAAAATGTCTTTTCTTCAGTACGCCGCGGTTTTTTGATATGGTGTATTTGATGAATTTTTTAAAGCTCCCAAGTTTGGAGAGATGAAACTATTGTTTTTTTTTCAATTTTTTTTCCATCCGAAGGATAGCGAGAGGATTTGGAGATGAATTGTTTTTGAATATCGGAATTTTTTATTGGACACGCTCAGAGTGGTTTAAAAGATTTACTCTTTTTTTAGAATTTTTCTTATAAGATATTTATTACTTTTGATTTATTTATAATTTTGTTAATAAATCTATAGTCATTATCAACACAATTATATTGAGAAGTTGGAAAAAAAATTAATCAAAACTGTCTTTAGATTTTATATTATTAAAATAGAAAAATTAAAATAATTTATAAAAAATGTTTTCTTTTATGAATAAAAATAAATTCAAAATAATGAAAAATTTCAATCTAAATTGAAAGATATTTTTAAAAATTGCATAATTTAACAGCATATGTTCTAATTAAATTAAAATTCAATTGACAAAAATCTATATATGCAATAAATAAATAAAACAGAAATTATAAATTTACTGATATCATGAGTATATTTTCTGATTTTAAATTCAATAAAATCTCTTTCAACAAAAAATAAAAATAAATTAATAATTTTACTTATTCTCAATACGACAAAGCTTTTCGTTAATAACACGATACTTTTATGATCGATGATTAAGATAATATTTGAAGAAGAAAAAAAATTGATTAATCAAACATTTTGAGATTTTATTTAATTTATAAATTACTTTATTCCATTCATACTAAACTTTTTTTTCTTCTTCTTTCAAATCAATGTTTTACAAGTATTTAAATTCCATAAAGCTTTTGTGAAATAAAACATTGGTCTTTTTGTTATATTTTTTTCGCGCCTTTTTAAAAATTCAAAAGCTTTGACTAGGACGTAATAAAATATCAAGTTTTCTCTTTAATACTGTTATCAATGCTTTGATTTTTAAAGTTAAATCAGTGGGTATGAGTTTTGATGGATTTTTTCTTTTATAAAATGCACGCGAACGTACAAAGCGTGAAAACGAGAGAGAAGATACAAAATACGTTTGTGAATTATAAATTTGCACATTTATATAGATAGTTTAGGAAATATTGAATATTTTATGAATTTGCGTTTAAATGATAATGAAGTTATCAAAAAATATTATATTTTAAGTAGTTATGTGTAATTAAATTAATTAAAACATTTTCAATAAACTTAATTTTTTTACACCCCGAATGTATTTTAAAAATTTGTGTTATTTTTTAGTTAAAAAAAAATTTTTTTTTTCTAATCGGTTATATTTAATGTACTTAAAGTAATTAGCACTCACACAACATCAACGTGAGTAGATAATACACTTATTAGCACTTAGCTTGTTGACGCTACAACGTTTTAAATTTTGCAACTGTAATACTCTCTCTTGTTACGAAAATGCAACTGATAATTAGGAACTTGAATAGCCGCTCAATTAAATACAAAACACAATAAATAAAACTATTTTCAGCGGATGACATCACGTTGATTACGATAAATCGCAGCAGTACATATTAGGAAATGACCCATATTAGGCCTTCACCTTATCACGTCCTTTATATAATTTTTGCTATGTAGACAAATTATTTATCATTTGTTATTAGTATTATGAATTTGTTCACATGAAATTCTTAGTATGATAAATTAGTTAAATCATTTTTTTTCTCTTTCAAATCCAAGTAAAATTGTGATTTTGTATAAAATTTTTTTTTGAAAAACTAAACTAAATAAAATTAAAAAAAATTATTTTATTTTAAAATACAATAAAAATGTTAACATTAACTATACGTAAAATTAACTAACAGAATTTCCCAAGTTTTTAAATATGTTTTTAAAGTAGGTTGTAAGTTCACAAAATGTTAAAATAGTTTTACGAACAAATAAGCGGTATCTGAAATCAGTTCCCATTTTTTCCAATTGGTTCGTAGAATATGCATTAAAAAAAAACGAAAAAAAGTGCATAAACATAAAAAGGAAAATGTTGAACAATGGTTAAAATTAAATATTTATAGCTAAAAGAATTTCAGAAAAAAAGCCTTTTAAAAATGAAAAAAAAGTAATTGATTCGTTTTTACTTTGTAACTGATTATTACGTTGGAAACGTGAAAAAAATTATGTCGAAGGGAAAATTTTAATCTAAATCAGTTTAAGTTTCACGAACTGCTTGTTTCCCGGTAAACATAAAAAGAAGAGAAAAAAAGAGGGAAGAGAGAAACTTAAAGAGGAAAAAAAAAACAACGAAAAGTATATACCTTGGCGCCAGCACTTGCAGTAGGTAATAAACGTTCTCTCACCCAACGACTGTTCCCTACCTTCAACCCCTTTTATTTTTATTTTTTAACTTTCTTTTTTCCTCTCTCTCTTTTTCTCTTTCGACTTTCGCATAACGTAAATACATATACATTAAAAGGGAGGTATGAGGAGAATTTAGTGTGAAAGTGGAACAAGTCCAGTTTTACAAATTTTCCAGTGAAAAATTATCCCGTTACAAGAAGCATTTCAGTTAATTTACCGTCTGATAAAGCTATACCTGGTTGAATTTTTCTTATTTTTTATTTCTTTTTTTTCTTTTATTTTCAATTTGAATATTTAACGATTTTACATTTGTCTAAGTGAGAGATGATCTTTAATTGAGGAAAATAAAATGAACGTTCAGATAATAAATGAAAATCTTTACAATATAAACATAACTTTTTAATATTTGAAAATAAATACATCAAGTAATGAAAATTTGGATCATAACAAATTAATTTTAAATATTTTACGTGTATTCTGTTAAAAATTTCGTACAACGTATTTATAGTCAGTAAAATATTAAAATATAGATTACCAGAAGTCGTTAGGTGATTTAATGTTTTTATTTTAATTTTATTTAATGTCGTTGTATTTATATGCTAGCATTACGATACTAATTAACGACAAAGTTCTTCAGTGTGTTTCCGAACAAAGCACTTGTAGCTTAAGCGGTGCTTGAATCAATCAGCCGAGAGCGGGATTCGAACTCGGGACCTCGAGATTACGAATTCATCGCTCTACCGACTGAGCCACTGACGATCTTTGATGTTTAATTTAAAATTTCAAAACAAAGATTTAATATCGTGTATTTTCCGATCGCTATTGTAAAAAGTTTTTATTTGCAATATGATACTATTTATACATACTTTCTTACTATCATATCAATTATATTTCAATGTAATCCTTAGATTTTTCAAGCCCAATCGTAAAGAATAATAATTAGTTAATGAAGAAAAGATAAAACACTTTATGACACTGGAATTTCGTACCATAGTAAATGTATGAAAGAGTTAAATTTCGTTTTATCAGCGTTGTCTCTTAAAAAGCTTATAAAAAAGTCATATCTTGGGTGAATTTGAGTGAAGAGCTTATAGCGAAAAGCTTGTCGAAAAAGCAACAGATACGATTTATATATATACATATTTTTTGACTTTCAGGTACTTAAACATTTGAAACATTAAACGAATGAAATAAATAAATATAATAATGAATCATTTTTAAAATGTCTATCATTTGAAAAAATTAAGTTTCGATATAGAATTTAAATAAAATAAAAATAATACAGTAGTAAAAAGTATATTATTTTTAGTTGATTTGATCGATATTATTAAGTTAACACTTTGCTAATTATTCATCTAGTTTGTTAATGTCATATTGTAGTAAAGAAATTGTAAGTAATATTTCCCATCCCATTTTTGTTATTATGAAAAGGTCTTCATTTATTAAACATTTTTTCGTTATTAAAGATTGTAAACAGCAGTTTATTTACTATTAATAATTTCTAAAAGGACTTTAATAAGAATAAAAAGCTCTTTGGCTAAGGTATATGTGAAACTTTAAACTTTAGAATAAAATTCAAATGCTTAAGTCTACACAAGCATATAATTAATAAAAATAAATGCTCGTAAATTCCATTATTATTTTTACAATCAGCTCCCAATTTATAAAAAAAAGTCTGCTTTAGAATTTTTTCCCTCTTATTTCTTGATTGTCAATTACATTGACTCAAATCGACAATCAAATACTTAATCATCATCCATAAGTTTTAATAACTTCCAACCGCGACCTTCCTCTTTAAAAAGAAATTAAAATAAAAAAGCTCCCTCTTATTCTGTTCGTCTAAAAAATTCCCAGGTATACACCCATAGAATACATGCAAGGCTATATGCTCTCCTCCCTCTTTTTAGTGTGCACGTATACGTATATATAGAGCCTTCTGAAGTAGCGCACATAGAGTCGCGCGCTTTCGCGACGACTGTTATTGATTTTCCAAATGCCCGCTCGTTACGCGACTTATGGGGTTTCCCTCTTGTGAAACCCCCTTTTATATATACATATATATAGCAGCAGTATATATCCCACCCTCTCATCCCCCTAAAATGCAATGTCGGGCGTCGGCGCGATTACGAGGACTGGCGCGCACTAAGGTGCGAACAAGCTCTCTCTCTCTCTTTCGTCTCTCGTATACAGCAGCACACTTGCTCGTCGTAGCCAATAACATTTTAAGGGGGTTATATAGTTATAGTTATAGTAGTAATAGTAGTAGTAGTAATGGTTAAGGTATATGGTATACGTTTAATGTCTAGATGGGACACTTTATAAATGTATATATATATACATACATATTCACTTTGGGGTCATATTAATGTAGTTTGCAAGTAATAGTATGCCAGAGTCGATCACTTATGTGTTACCGACCGAGCTTTAAGATCCTTTTAAGCGAGTACGACGTTGTTGAGAATGCTAAGGATAAGTGGAGTTGAGAGAGAGGACAATGTTTTTCAACCCTAATATGCCCCCTTTTTTACAAGTGGAGGATGCAAGATTTATTATTTCAACTGTTCGAAGTCCTTTTTAGATAATAGAATTAAAATGTTCAAAAGTACATTTTTATTCATGGGAATTCTAAAAAATATTGTTTTATCATTAAAAAAGAGATATTAATCAAATTCCATTTAATTGATAAATTTGTAAAACAAAATTATAAGTTTATTAATTAAATAGAAACTGTATTACTAATTATTGGAGATTAACAAAATATTGAATAGTTATAATGAGTTAAAAACAAATATCATTTATGTTGCTGTTTGAAGTATTATTGAATTTTGTAAAATTAGCCGAAATTCATTCAATTTATTCATTCAATTAGCATTAATAATTTCGAACAGGAAAATGTCAAGCATATTATACCATAAAAAATTACTGTAAATATAAAAGTACTTTTTTGATACTTTATACTGCACAGCTAATTCTGTGGGCTTGACAGAAGCACTTAAAAGACTTTTTATCATCGAAACATTTGTAGATGCACATTTCTCGTATCCTTAGAATTAATAATTTAAAATAGCAAGAGGCATTTTTATGTTAAATAGAAGAATTAAAAGATGTGATATTTTTATTAAAAAAATTAAACACAAAAAATTAACGCTTCCTTAAACCCTTCATTTATATCCACTTGATACACAAATGATGTTTTTTTAATGAAAATATCGTGTGAATAATTTTGAACTGTAAACGAGGGTTGTACATGCACTCATCACTTGTATTATTAAATGAAAAAAAATAACGAAAGGTGAATAAATCGAGAGGTTCTTTCAAAGCGCGATTTTTCATAAAGGAAATAAATGAGCAGTCGCTTATTCAATTCTGAATATTCGGAAAATTTACTATCAATGTTTGAGAAAATTTTCATTCAAAATAAAGTGCTTGCCCTTTTTTATGCCATTAATTGCTCGATGAACAAGTTTATTATAAAATAATACATAAGGAATCAAAATTTTTTTTAATTAAAGTGATTATTAAATTAAATTATTAAATTATCAAATAGAAGTTTATATATAAAGTAAATATCACACAGGTACGCTTATTATTATAATTGCTTTTAAACAATTTCTATGAATTATTTAATTTTATTTTCAAATACATGTGATAAAGTCATCATAGCACTTCGTTTTTGGTCACTGAATCCAAATATGCCATCAAAATTTACGAATTGTTTCGTTTTTCATTATTTTTTCAACTGTTTTGATAATCGATTTTTTGTAAATTAAGTAACTTCTCGAGTCAAAAAAAAAACAAACAGAAAAAGTGGTTAATTTGGCGGATACAACCAGTGTGTACTCTTGTGTATTTTTGGTCGCTGAATTTGAATTTATCGTCAAAATTTATGAATTGGTTAATTTTTCATTACTTTTTTTAACCTGTTTTGTTAATCGATTTTTCGTAAATTGAACACTTTTTCGAAGCTAAAGTTGTAGTTAATGTTAATGATTCGGATTATTTTTAAATGTATAAAATAATAAAAATTTCATCTTTTATTTACGAACCCTGAATTAACACCAATAGTTTGTACAGTACTCCACACTTAGGCAGATTTTTGCAGCCCAAGTTGTAAAAAAAGTAATGAATCTACTGAGAAAAAAATTTATTTACTAGAACATCGAAAATAGTATACTATGTAAAGTAATGTGATACAATAGGCTATCCTGGATATTTTAGATACTTGGGTTTTATAAAAATTAGAAATGATCATGTTAACTATTACTTTCGAAGATAAATTATTTAAATTTAGAAAAGCCCATTAAAAAATTGTTATTTTATTTTCTCTGTAAAGTATTGCTTTATTTTCTTTACAGCTTGAAGTTTAAGAATTTGCTTAAGTTGATGATTTAAGTTATCAAAGGTGCTTGAATTGTTTTGATTGAAAGAAAGAAGACTAAGAAAAGAGAACAGAGAGAATGGTATTTTTAATGTAAATATTTTATTACTTCGGACATATCTAGAAGAATTCGAATTATTGACGTTATTTTGGATTCAAGAAACTGCTTAGGTTACAGAAAATCAATAAATAAAATAAGTTAAAAAAGACTCAAAAATTAATGCGTTTTTTACTGATAGATTTGTATTCAGTTTCTAGATGTGAATATGAATACTATTTTTAGTTGGGGTTGTGTTATTAGTTACTAATTAATTTTGCAATATTAGGATGTATGTAACTATGAGATATGATTAAAATTACGTTAAAATTTCAAATTTTCCTGAAAAAATAGTATTTATTCAAAATTTATGACTTATTAGTAAAAATTCGTACTTAAAATTACGAATAATTTTTAAGTGAATATAAAATATCGACATTTCAATTTTTCAAATTTTCGATTCTTAATCAAAAAGCTTTAAAAATATCTCTATGTTACAACATTCTATTTTAACTAATGAAAAACATGATATAAAGATAGTTTATAAAATTTTTGAATAAAAATAGCAAATTGGGGAAACTGCAATGTCGGTAATTATGTCTAAATCAAAACTTTATTACATCACCATAAATAGATAATTTTTTCACCATCACTATACCAAAAATTGTCTAGAAAGTACGATTTGTTAAAAAGTTACAATAGAGTAAAGATTACATTAATATTACATTGTTTTTAAAATGTTTTTCGAACTCTATCTTGAAAATGTTGAAAAGGCAAAATTTATACTTTTAGTAAAATGAGATTTAGAAAGAGAAAGAAAAATTTGGTTAGCCAACTCTACTAACGGCAAAATAAAATCCACTTACTTTTAGTAAAAATATTTGTTCCTAGAAATTTTGCTATTCCTGCTTCAATTGCAGAAAATTTCTACCTTCTAAATGTAATAAAAAAATGTTATAAACGCAAAATTAAATCTGCTTGAATATACTGGATTGTTTCAAAATCTGAAAAAGTAATTACATTAAATTAAATTTACTTATATCATAAATAAAATTTTTATTTTGATGGGAAAATTTTTCTGATAGATGATGGGAGCTAGAATAACTATATTTTATATTAATGTATATATTAGTGAGGAAATATACAACTAATTAGAATTTTATTTTTATTTATCAATAATTAAATTAATATAAATTTTATCGAAGAAACGTTGATAAAAACTAAATAAATATTTGTACAATTAAAAAATAACTAAAAACTATGAATTATTTATAATGTACTTTATATTTATTTAAATAATATTATTATCAATAAGCAAATTTTTCCTTTTTACGTAAACTAGAAATCAAACTTTGTTCTCCGAATTTCAAATCTCTTAAGTCATTAAATTCTACATGATTAAAAAAAATTTTATAATATTTTCTTTATATTACCTTTTTAATATTAACTATAGGAAATTTAAGGATCATAATATACAATAAATTGTGATACGAATCATCAAGTATCATTTTAAAAAGTATCTTGTAATATAAAGAATGCAATATTCATAATTATCACTAAATAGATCTTCAGTGGCTTACTCGGTAGAGCGATGGATTCGCAATCTGAGGAACCGAGTTCGAATCCCGCTCTCAGCCGATTGATACAAGCACCACTGTACGTTACATGTGCTTTGTTCACGAACACACTGATCACCTCCATCGCTAATTAGCATCGCAATTATAGCATGAATACAGCGACGTTAAATTAAATAAAAAAAGAAATAATGTCAATTAGTAGTATTATTCTTGATTACAAATTTTTTACTATTTAGAATATTTTTAGTATAGAATAATATACTTATTAAAAATATTATTATAAATTACGTTAAATGTTGCCTTAGTTTTTATTTCTTTATAAATTTCGAATTTATTGATTTTATAAAACAATTATTTATTTATTATTGATTTTGACCCAACAAAATATATTTAATTAAATTTAAATAAAAAAAAAAAAAAAAAATATTTAATTAAAGCAAAATGTACTTTACAGTTCTTTGAACTAAAAACAATAGAAATATAACAAGTGTTAGAAAAATAAGTTAATTAGTTTAAAGAACTAATAAGTTTAATTAATTAAGTTTTTGTTAAACTACAAAAGTCATGAGCTTGTCGATGCTTAAATCGTTATTCCTAATAGTATTTTACTGTTTTTTCTCAGTATCTCATTTTTTTAATTATTAGCATTAGTAAAATTAATCAGGTAACGTTTTACGTGTATATAATAGCCACTTTTGCAATTATTCTATGCTGATTGTATGTTTGAATAAGGATAGGTAAAAACGCTTAAATTAGATACAATAAAGATTCGTAATGTTATTCTTAAGTAGGTACAGACCTGGTTTGATCAGACATTCAAAAAAATGATAGATCCCGCAAGAAGGCATTTGCAGTTTATTATTTAAAACGTAAAAGATTTTAATTTAACGATCTAAATTTGCAGCGAAAGTTTCCTCACTAGATAAAGTAGAATTCCAATATATTATTTTATTTTTCTTCTTCTTGTTTTTAATATAAACAAACCCCAATGGGCATTTCACGCTGAACACACCGATTCTCGTCCGATCACCGAAGAACGTATTTTTTTACATTGTATTTACGTTTTACTTTTGTTGCAATCACTCAATAAATTATTGTTAAACTTATTAATCTTTTGTTTAACTACAAAAGTCATTAACTTTATGCTTGGATTGCTATTTCTAGTTAATATTCGTTGTACTTGTTTTTTCTCATCATCTCATTTTTTTAAAATTAGTAAGTAAAGTTAATCAGATGAAGTTTTACGGTTGAAGTGTAGCTGTTTTTTTAATTATTCTATACCTGTTGTGTGTTTGAATGAGGATAGATATATGTTATATTTTTTCTAAATATAGGTAAAAATGTGAGAATCAAATATAATCAAGTTTCGTAATGTAATTCTTAAGTAGATACAGACCTAGTTTGACAAGACGTTCAAAAACGTGTTCTATTCCGTCTGAAGACGTCAATAATAAAAGATATGTAAAATTTAATAATAATTTCATTAAAAAAAATGAATTTTAATATTTTTTCGTCAGAATAGTACATTTCAATACTAGAGCGTTAAACTATCAATATTGGCAATGATACTTAAGCCGGCTTCGCCGAGCTTAATGAGTATCAATAGAACGAATATTTATAATTTAAAGCAGTAGTATTAAAAAGTACTATTAAAACATGAGAGAAAATTTATTAATATTTTGTAATCTCAATCGATTTCGACTTATTTTTACATTAAGGTGATTTCGGTCTTTAAAGCTGTACTTAATCAAAGCCCCGCAAGAAAAGACAACATTTTTTTTTGCTTTTCTTAAATAATTTATATAAAAAATGTTTATAATCGATAATTATATTTACCATTTTAATATTTTATTATTTAACCAAAAATACCTGTAATTCATCATTAGTAATAAGGTTCTAATCGTCAAAACTTTAAACAATTTTTAAAATATCTTTCTTATTTGATTGATGACATAACATTTTTTTAATTCATTTAAATTTGTAACAAAAATATCTACATTTTTATTCTTGGTTCATAAGGAACTATAATTTTATTACGAAATCATAAGCACGAAATTCTATTTTTCCCATGAAAATCCGTGTTAAATTTTTAAATTTTTGTAATTTTTCCTCTTTAATTTGGTCGATAACCTATATTTTTAAAACTTCTACAAAAATAGTTTGTAACTTATGCTTTTTTTTATTTTATTGTTAAATTTTCTATATTTTTACTAATTAAATTTTCTATATTTAAAGTTGCCAAAATCAGTTTAAATATTTCCAAAACTTATGGAATAATTACAATTATTTTAGATATTTATATTAAACTGTAAACCTTGATAATATTTCATTGCTCTAGAAATTTTAAACAGCCCAAATATTTAAAAAGAGTAGAAAACCATTTAATTGAATATTTTACAATAAGAGATTAATTTTCAATTGTTTTAAATCATATAATTACTATAATAATTGTAAATATGAAATTTCTATATAAGCTCAATTGAAAAAAATTAAAATAAAATTTGATTAAAAGTAATAATAAATTAATAAACGTGTTAAGATATATTTTAGCAAAAAATTTTTTAAAAAGTTCGAAATAAAATCGGTAAAACATTCTCCAAAAATCAATCCGGTATAAATCATCGTAAAGCCACTCGAACTAACCAAAAACTTACACAAGAAACATCAATGCTCCCCAACTATAAAAAAAACACAAACAAAGCAATCACTCCTATAACTATTTACTCCTTCCGTTTAAAAAAAAAGACAATAAATAAAAGACACACACACAGACAAACCTCTACCTGAACAACAATGCTTACCCTCTCTATTTCAACAAACAAACAAAATCGAGCAACGTAAAAAAAATACACTACTACGTATTGCTTTCTCTTTTTTAAAAATAGCGTTTGAAATGACGTAGAAAAAGTACCCGTGAGCACATTTACACAGAAAAGAATAAAAAAAAAAGAGAAAGAGATGATACATATACATATGCATTTACTAAATGTCGAATTCTAGTACTCACATATACGCATACACCCACGCCTATACGAACAAACATTTATCGGTGATGAATACATATAAGCGCGAAAATCGCTCGCGGGCAAAGCTTGCGCGGCGACGGTTTTGTATTTACGATTTGTTTGCGGATACTATTACCTTTACTGTACGCGATTACGCGAGTATTTTAAAAAAATCATCCAAGAGTATGAGAAACACCTTGTCGACGATATTATTTGCGTATGTACGGGAAAATAAAACATTTCAACATTTAAGATTACGAAGGGTTTGATTGTTATTGTTACATTTGAATTAAACTTTTGAGAATTATTTAAAATCAAAGTTTGAGCTTTTTTTATTTTCTGTATTTTATTTCAGCATTAAATCATTAAAATTATTTATCGTTATTTTGCAATTTTAAATAAAGTGTTTAAAGATATTTTATATTATATATTGCAAATAAATAATTGTTTATTCTCAAAATACTCGTTGATGTTCAATATTTACAAAATAGTTGGAAACAACTGGTTCACAAATTAAAGAATAAAAAGAATTGAATTCCAATAAACTACACACAATTAATTTTTCTTTTTTCTTTTCCTTTTTTAAATATTTGACCAGTCGTTTCGTACTATTTAAAAATAATTCTTTATTTATTGATAAGTTAAGCCCGAAAACGTATACTTGAATAAGATATAATAATCGAAACTGTGAGACTATTTAATGATTTATGCTCATAAAATTCACAAGCTTTGTAGCATTTAAAATAATAATTCTTTAAATTTTGTTAACGGAAATACGATATAGGAGAACGTAAAAATTCATTAATTTAAAATTTGATTGTTATATTTTTACTTTCTTATTCTTTTAAAGCTTATTCATATGAACATATCAATTTAAATCGTATAAAGTGTTATCTTTATAAATGTAAAATAAAAAATATTATATCATATAAAAAATTAATGCAAATATCGCATTGTTCTATAATAATGATTTTAAATCACTTTTTTTTTAATTGAAAATTTTTAGTTCTTTTTACCAAATAGACACCTTAAATAAAAGATTAAATTAAATGTTTTGGAAAATTTTTAAACTTGATAAATACAAATTTTTAAATAAAATTGACTTGTACAGTATTGAATAATTAGAAAAAAAATATTTAAAAAATTTAGAAATTATTAAAAGATTTTGCAAATAGAAAATATTTTCAAATACTTATCGTTGTAAAAATATTGAAGAGTTTAATTTTCAATAAATATAATTACTATGAATTGTATAAGAAATAACAACGAAATTTCATTTCCCCTCAAATATATGCCTTTTTTTAATTTCTCATATAAAGAACACATTAATATACAGACTGTTATTATTGAAATATATTATAAATTAAAAATACAAAAATAATTCGCATTACAATAAATTAATTCAATTCGGATATTTATATATATAATATAAATCATTTGCAAGTTTTTATTACTTTCTAAGAATTTAAAATAAATTTCAACGTAGTCATTATTACAAAGTGCACGCGTCATATTATATTTTGCTTGTTATTTTTTCAATTTTATTTTTACATATATATTCAGTGGCATTCTTATACCCATGCACGATAATTTTTAATATTCATATACGCATGCCACGTATTTCAATTTTTTATTAGCGAACGCTATTCTATATGATGATTTCAGAAAATTATGTAACGTTCGATCGATCAGATAAGAATTGAATGCTAATTTATATACAAATCAATGATGAAAGGTTTAATATTTGCAAAAATAAAGTTTTAGTAAAAGGAAAGATATTTTCTTTAAATTCTATCAAAATCGATTCAAAATTTGAAATTAATTTCAAAGTTTGTTTTTTTAATGACATTAAATTTTATTGATTAAAATTATGGAAATAACGAAAAATTTTTAAAGATGAAATATTTTATATAAATTAAAATTATTTAAATTAAAGTATTCATAAATTTCATAAGATGTTTAATCTATATAATATACTTTATTTTGGCAAAATTACAATTTTTTCAAAATTAAAATGATCGATTTACTGTGGATCTCTTTTTAAAGAATTTTATTCGTATTTTTGTAATATTTCAGCCTAGAAAAAAGTTTAATGCGTATGTGCATACGCGCACAAAAATTTCAATGAAAATAAAAATTTGTTTTGCCGGTTGATTGGCACTACGAAAAAGAAAGATTGTTTTTCCTCAAAAATTTATGCAAGTTTCATTTTATAAAATTTACTGCAATACTTAAATTTGTTTTAATAAGGATTTCAAAATTTTGGTTAATTTATTGTTGAATAATTTCTCCAATAAATTTTACTCAACATTTACACAAATTTATAATTTTACTTTAAGTATTTAATTTGGTATAAGTGATAATCAATTTCAATAAAGTTAAAATCAAGTTTCAATTAGTTTCAAACTATTTCAAGGTTTATATTAGATTTTTGCTGGGTATTTCAATTCATTTTGATTGGAAAATCTTTTCTAATAAAAAAAATTTTTTAAATTGAGATAATACAAGTTACTTTGTTAATATTTATTTTTCAGATCTTGTATGAGTACAATTTTGTAATTAGAAATTATTAGGAAAGAAAATAAAAATTTCAAATTTCCAATTTGATATTTTTTACAAAATGAAACTAAAAAATTTTAGAGAGCTAATCGTTAACGATTTTGCCATTGAACACTTTATTATTCATCATTTTCTTCCTTCACGAGATTAATTTATCGTGAATCATTACAGTGATATAATAGCTAGTTTATTACTTAAAAATAATTGACTCTTATTTTAATAATTTAGACTTACAAAGACCACTTAATATTTTACATTATTTAGTCGCAATAAAATACATATAAAATTATATTTTTACTATATTTTCCAATCATATGCATACAATCAATATAAAATTTGTTCTAGCTGATATATTTCAAATGAAATAAATTTTTTTTTCTTTTATACCTACTACAATGCCCACACATAACTGGATTCCAGAAAGCTAATACAATATAAATTAATTATTTAACAAAATTCAAGTACAAAATCGTTGATTTAAACAATTTTTCTTATTCGGATATGTCACTGTAATTGTGAAAATATTATAGAAAAAATAAGTTACAATATTCATTTATTGAACACACAAGAATGTACACAATTACTTTTATACACAAAAAATTGTTATATTTTATTTTTATTATTTGTATATAAAGATTATTTAAAAGTATTTTTTTATGTATAAAAGTTAAGTACAGAATAAATTCTTGTGTATTTTTTTTGTGATATTTTCATAAATACAGGAAACGTCAGTGCAACTTTAATAATAATTTTATTATTTTTGTTGCCTTATCTTTTTTCTTTTTAAGAGGCAAAGAGGAAATAATATTACTCATTCAACTATTTTCGTTTTTTTTGTGCCTTTGACAATTTCCTCCCATAGATATATATGTATATATATATTTTTTTTTCTTTAAAAAAATGTTTTGATACGTAGTACAACGATCGCTATATATAACGTAAATGCTTTTACAATATAATACACACGTTGTAAAAGAAAAAGAAGAGAAAAATCAATTAATTCAAATAATTCTTTAAACAAATTAATCGATCGTTTCTTGCTAAGAAATTTAAATATTGCTTCATCAATTTAAATTTGAAATTAAAATAAAAAGATAAGATTCCATCGTTCAATTTCCATGAGTCATTTAAATTTCAGACATTTAATTGCATTAGCAATTTTTAAACTTGGCGCATTGTGGAATGTAACTCGATTATTATAAATTTTTAATGTAATGACAAACTTTATTAAAGGGGTACATACAGTATTTTTAAAAAATCATGTTTTTCTTTAAATTTTTTTTTCTAAGAATTTGTTATATAATTTTAAAAATTTAGTTTTACTATTGCATTAAATAAAATATTTGTAACTATTCTTTTAAGAAAAAGCGCTACTGTTTGTAAGTACAAACTTAAGCAAAAGAGCATTAGTAAATGTAGAAAAGGTTATTGTTCGAAATAAAAAATCTAGCAATATTTTTCTAATTAACTAGTTCATTGCAAGATTTTTTTTATCATTTCGAAACGTTTCACTAAATAGTTTAAAAGATTTAATTTTTCTAATAACATTTAAATTAATTACTGTATTTCACAACATTTCCCATAAAAAAAGCACTATTTAAATCCTTTATATTAAACTATATCTACCCCCTTTGACGATAAATGATAAAGTATTGAACACTTTATGCTGTACGTAACAGAGCGTATATATGCAATAAAAAAATTATTGACAGTCGCAGGAAATCTAAATAATTTACTACGATTAGTATTTTTCACTTTTTTTGGTGTTTAAACCAATCTGAATCAGTTTTCATTTCTTTGAATATTTTTTTATTTTTTTCGTATTAAAATTAATTCTCGGCACAATACCTCGTCAAAGAGAAAAAAGTCTTCCTTTGTTTAAATGTATATTTTCATCTTTATTATTCTCGTTCGACTATCAATGGTTGACTTGACGAGTATTTTTTATGAAGATGAAAATTAAAGCTAATAATGTAGCTATATAATCACTCGTCAGTCTGCTCGACGCACAAATTGCGATTGGTACCATGAGCTAGTTAACATTATTAATGAAAAATAAATAAGCCCTTTTGTGATGGTTATTCGTAATTATTACTTTAGCCCATTATTTTAATAGTATATTAATTTTTATTCTCTTTATATTCGCTCTTTTTAATCTATTACACGTTCTTCAAGTTGTGATTATACAGAAAAAAGTTTTAAATAAGAAAACAAAAATATTGACATTTTATGTATTGAACTGTTTTAATTTACGAATATATTAAATTTAAAATTTTAATAATATTCCAATTTTTTGACGAAAATAAATTTAAAACATAGTATTTTAATTTTTAATAGAAAGTAGCTTGAGTTTATAAAATAAAGTTTAGACTTTTTCAAAGTTAAATAATTTACTTAATTAAATTCTAAAGTTTAATAAATTACTTAATTTACAGCATTAAATAATAATATTTTGTGTTTTAAATCATAAATAAGATTTTCCATTAATAAATAGAATTTCGAATCGCATTTTTACTATCAAATCAGAACTCGAAGACTGTTAGAGCTAAGTGTAAGTGGTGATCCTTAAAAACTACGAAACAAACGACTTTTATACACCTCGATTTCAACAAATGCTCAAATATTCATGAGAGTATCTTTTTTTATAATTTGATGAATGACACAAAAATAATCTCTAATTTCCTGCAAATGATCTGCTTCTATTTTTTTTTCTTATTTTGATAACAAGTAAGTGGAAGTGTTCGATAAAATGTGGTCACAAGTTTAGTCTAGGTAAAATATATATTTTACAATCATACATTCGAAATTTAATTAATTTATTTCGCTCATCATCATTGATACGTAATTAAAAAAAAAAGAAAAAAAAAGAAAATGCATTTACAAAAGCTAAAAGCAGAATCATACCGGACGTTTAGAAAATTTGCGCTATCTTTTTTTCATCTTTTATTACAAGACTATTACAAGCAGCCAAGGATTTTCTTGGACTTTACATGGGAGAGAGAAAGTGAGAGACAATATATATCTATATATATATATAAATATATATATATATATAGTTGTAATAACGAAATTTACAAACTTCCGTCTATTTCATTTTTTTTTACACAGTTTATCCCTCCATCAAATTCACCAATGGTAATAGCTACTTATTTTTTTTTTTTGTATTCTTTTTAACTATGGGAAAAAAGACCACATTGTTTCTCGCACATTATCGCACACTCTTCCGCTATTCTCTCACTTTTCCACGAATTTTTCTATTAAGTTATCGCGAAGAAGTCTCTCCACAAGTCATAATTTTTTTTATTTATTTTTTTTTGTTTTTTTTTTTGCTTTTTCCGAGGCAGTTTATTCATTTTATACACACGTCCTTGCGGTAGGGCGATGGAAATGTTTCAAGAAATGGAAAAACGAGGAGTTTTCTTAATCACTCGCTCATAATTTGTGATTACTAGTTAGCCACGTGAGGCCTTCGTAAAGACCGTCACCCGTTGTCGCACATGATGGTTGAACATACCAGTTCCGGTCTCGTATTCGCGTCAGACCAAGCTTCTCTTGGATCTCATGTGGTTTCATAGCTGCAATATATTAGAAAATTTTTATTTTTATTTTGAAATATTATTGACAAATTCGATAATTTTTCAATTAAAAAATAAAACATTATAACAATGTTTTAAAATATTTAGAATACAAACATTTTTCATTAGTTTTCAATCAAATTAAATTATAATTTTGGAAAATGTATAAAATTTTAATAATTATAAACTAATATTGAAAAAAAAAATAAATACATAATTTATTAAAACATCAGTCTGACAAAGGGTTTAGAATTTAAAATGTTTCTGACTTTGAGCTTTGATAAATTCTCTCTGATGAAAGTGACTTATGATTCACCATTGTGCTAAGTGTCAATCATAAACAAGTTTTAAATTTCTCCTACATTAAATTCAAAACACAGCAAATGATTCTTTCTAATGAAACATTTTTGTTTTTCTGCTTGGTATACTATAATATTTTTATCCAAACATAAAATTGTGTATATAAAATTAGTCTGTTAACTATTTTTATTTAGTTAAAAAAACCTTTTTAATTTTAGTTTAAATTTAATATAAAAAGATTTTTAAATTAGATGAAACGAAATTTATTAATAAAAATATTACCATCTGGAAGATCCTGTTTATTGGCAAAAATAAGGATAATGGCATCTCGCATTTCTCTATCATTTATAATTCGATGTAGTTCTTGGCGTGCTTCATCAATTCTATCTCTATCAGCACAGTCAACAACAAAAATTAGTCCTTGTGTACCTGTGTAATAATGACGCCATAAAGGTCGTATTTTGTCTTGACCACCAACGTCCTAAATAAATAAAAGATAATTTGAAATAAGATTATAAATTTTTAAAATTTTTAATGTTTAATGGAATAAAATAAATATTTATGAAACTAAAATTAAAAAAGTTTTAAATTTAACTTACCCATACGTTAAACTTGACATTTTTATATGTGACTGTTTCTACATTAAAACCTACAGTTGGTATAGTTGTCACTGACTGTCCTAATTTAAGTTTATACAGAATGGCTATTACAGGTAGTTAAGGAACAATTTGGTTAATTATTCATTGAGAAAAACGTAATGGACAATCTTTTCATAAAAGATGAAAGGATGTTACAAAAATATATTTATATAATTAAATTTAAAAGTATATATGTCAATTTATTTATCATCGATATTTTATGTTTTAATGAATGTGTTTGTGCTTTTAGTTAATGAATTTATGTGTTAAATTAAATTATCTAACTTGTCAACGTAAATGCGTAGAAACATAGATAAGCTTGTGATATCTTCATAGTTAACAAGCAATTAAAAAATTAAAACTGTTGAAGTCTCAGATAGCTCTATGAATTGACATTGTGAATAGCTTGCTCAAGATAAATTTATTTGTTTTATCAATATATTTTTAAGTAATAAATGATTTTAAATATAATTTTCATAACGTGGATTGAATAATTTTTAAAATAATACAAATTTTTTGTATAAATAAAAGGAACAAAGAATAATATTTTAACATTTATATTGAAAAAATAACGTCTAAAATATGTTGGTTTCAATGCATGTAAAATAAAATGAAAGTTATTTATAAAAAAAGAAAAGAATAAAAATAAACAATCTATTATCTTCTTACAAGTAAACATCTTTCAACATATATATTACAAATAAAGAAAAAAAGGATACTGGTCTTGCCGGCTGCATCCAAGCCCAGCATGAGAATGCGCATCTCCTTGTTGCCAAAGATCTTTGACAAGAGTTTGCCCATCCTACTGGCAGACTTCCTACGCAGCTGGCACCTAGAATTAACAGATTAAAAAAAATAAAAAATTATACCTCGTTATTACCTTATCTCATTATTGATCTAATCTATTAATAGGAGATATAAAGTTTTTTTTTCTCTCTCTCACTTTCAAGATCATTCTGCTGTGCTCAACTAATGTACATGCATTAAAAGCATTTGCTTTAACTTCATAATTATATTTCATACCATTTTAAAGGTAATGAAATGCTAATTAAATATTTAATTTATTGCAAACATGTCAAGTGCATTGATAGTATGCATTATATTAAATTATAAAATACTGTAACTATAAAGCACTATTAATGAATTTTATGAAAGTATAATAATTTATGTATTACAGAAGAAACACTTTTTCAAATTTCATTCTTCACTCAAAGCTTTCCTAACGTACTTAACAATTGTCTCTTAAAATAAGCACATTGTTTTACCAAAATATCCATTCACAACAATGTAACAGGTGTTTGCAACCAATAAGCAAAGTTTCAAAGCTACAAACAAAATAATAAGAAATTATTGCATTCTCTTTTGACGTAAGAATGCTTGACACTCGCACAAGAATTTTTGGTACTGTCAAGCTTCAAACATAATCGACAGACAACCATACACATTTATACATATATTATGTAAAAGAAAAAAAGAAACATTATGCAAAAGATCATGTTTGTAGGCCAATAATACACAATTGATTTTACAAGGTGGGTGTGGATTCTTAAATAGATGTCACATCCTGTTTACAACCAGAAGACAAATCAACGGAATTCCACAATGACTCTTATATAGTTAATACTATCAATAAAACTATATAGAAAAAGTAAACCTTGCGGTACTAAAAAAAAAAAGAAATTCAACAAAACTAAAACTTTTATAGAACAATTTCTCTATAGGTGCTTAAATCAATTTAAAATACTTGCTCCAAAATCTTAAAAACTAACTTTTTTCCATTAAAAACTAACTGAACCATTAGAATGACAAAACATTCATGAAAGACTGCAGGCGTGAGGAATGCGTCAGCATTGGAAGGGGTAAAATAGAAGAGAAGAAGTAAAAAAAAAAGAGAGGAGAGAAAGAATGAAACGAAGAGAATTTCTTTCGCCCGGCACAAGCGAAGGTTAAGTAGCCTCTCTTATACGCGTGTGTGTCTTCTCTCTCTCTCTCTCTTTCTCTCCTTTTTTTCACTCATATTTTTTTTATACATATACATATTCTCTTTCGATACACGGTGAAAGAAGAGAAGACGACACGTTAGCTTAGGGCGCGGCTATATAGTAGAATGTATGTATACATGTAATGCTTGTAATGAAAGAATATATAAAAAAAAATAAGTAAGGTGATAAGGTTTTTGGAGGGGGCGTCGCGACGCCTTATGTTTTGTAAAAAAAAATGAGAAAAATAAGGGAAGGGGAAAGTATATCTCATTTTCCTTCTTTTCGGAGTAAAGAGATAAAAAAAAGAAAGGGAAATAAAGAAAGCAATGAACTTTGCCAACGACTTCCTTGTATATTAGATTGTCAAGGAATGAAAAGAAAGAAGGGAAGAACGAAAATCATGGCTGATTATAAAGACACAAGTTACACATATATACTTATGGTTATGTTATACAGTTCTTGCTATTTTTTCTTCTCTTAAATTTGTATGACAAACAACTTTTCATTCTCCCACGCGTTCACCATAGAAAGAAAACGGCACATTCTTGATTGTTACATGCACACACATATACTTACAACCGCGTGGCATACACGTTTCCTTAAACTTTTTTTTGCTGATTATTTTTTTTTCGCTATAACAAAAACTCACCAAATAACATCGACGACACACGGCCGTGCAACGATAATTTATCATCGACTACTACACTGCACATCACAACACAACATTATCATATTGCTTCCTCTTTATTTCCCCGTTCGACGGGATATTCTCTTCTACGTTTTTTTTTAAATAATACGCTCGACGGTTTTTCGTTATATCTTCGCTGCGAGTTTAATTAGAAAACTAAAGTGAGCTTGTACCAACACCAACTGGTTAGTTCTTAGCCGCTGGTTTGGCAAAGGCAAAACATGTAACGCACGCGCGCTTTGCAGCTGGCCAAAGGAAAAACTTCTCTGATGATGAGTATATATAACAGGCCAAAGAGAAGAAGAGAAAAAAACCGCACACACCAACACCACGCAGGCACGTCCCGGCACAACCACAAAAAACTTTTTTTGTTTTATTTTTTTTAAAGTTTTATTTCGTTATATATGTATATATACTCATATTTCGGTTAGACCGAGAGATGAGAGCTGTACGGCACTTTTATTCAAGTTATAGAGCCTTACAGACTCTCTCTGTGTCTCTTTTTTACTGTACTTTGTGACGATGACCTGTAGACTGAAAAGATAGAGAGAAAGAGAGAGAAAAAGGTATATCGATGATTAGAAAAATATTACATATATATGCAAGTGAGAAAGAGAGAGATAAAACGATTCTTATATTCGCGCGGAAGTATATGAGTGACTTTGTCGGAGTAAGTAGAGAGAGAAAACGATTAAACGGGGCTTGTAACGGCTGTTGGGTAAAGTGATCATTTGTGACCGTCTGTGTCACTAAATGTCGTAACTCGTACGTTTTTTAACCAGGTAAATGCAAATATCAGCGGGTAATTTCAATTTGCAATTTATAGAATGGTGTTTACATCAGCACATAAAATAAATTTACATAACTTCGAAAAATATTTATTTATAAATGTAATTTTTTTATTTTACATTTGATCGACCAAAATTAAAAATAATATCGAATTCGGTAATTATAAAATATTAATTATTTTCCTGTAATTAATTATTTTTCTATTATTAATCATTTCCTTTTAATTATAAAAAAAAATTATAATTGATTTATAATAATTTATTATTTTCTCAAAAAAGTTACTGAAAATCTTTTATTCAAAATTGCAAAATTTTTGAAATTTTTTTGCTTGTAGTTTTTGAACTGAGGAAACAGTTATAAGTACACGGAGCGAACAAATCGGGAATACTTCCTTGCGCCCTCTACTGCAATAGCTCCGTACACATGTTTTTGTGTATAAGCAACGATTCCATAACCCATCGGGAAAAAGTCCAAACGCTTATAGGAAAAAGTCCGAACGCTTATAGAGCGTTCGGACTTTTTCCCGATGCCTTATGGAATCGTTGCTTGTACGCAAGGCCTATTTCCAAAAACGTGCGTACGGATGTGTAGCAGTAGAGGGCGCAAGGAAGTATTCCCGATTTGTTCGCTCCGTGTACCATTGATATTTTATCATTACTGTTTTAATATATTTTTTATTTTTAAAATGTAATATCTAATATATTTGATTTTCTTCTTCTATATTTTTATTGACCATGACCAGCACTTTGTTTTTCGGCCATCACTAGGTAGATTTTTTAAGTTTTTGCCCTGGTCATAGAGCGCGAGCCAAGAGCCTTAGCCCCTGCGCTAACGCCGCTCATATTTGATTTTTAAAATATAATGAAGATAAGGTAGGAATTAACATTATCTTTAATCGGTTAATAAATAATAATGAATACTAAAGAGAATTTAAAAAAAAAAACGAAAACAGAACTTATTTCTAATAAGTTTAATAAAGAATAGTATATATAATTTTTTTAAATCTTTAATTCTATATATCTTTATTATAATTAAAAAAATTATATGTGATAAATTATATATTTTATGTATATTTAAGATTTCTATAGTAGTATTTTAAACATATTAATAAATCGAAATAGATTGAGACAAACTGAAATAAGCTAAAATTTTTATAACAGTTGATTTTTTTTCTCGGCAGTTAGAAAATGAAACAAAATAAGACATTCAGAAAATTTGCAAGAATTTTAAGGAAAATTTGAAATGTACTGATTGTTTTTTTCAAATTCTCACAAAAATTTTCAGTATGTTTCAGTTTTTTTCGTTTTTTTTTTCATAAATTTTCAATTATTTTCGTAAATTTTTTCCGCTAGAGTAGTATGAAAATTTGTTGCAAAATATTTGAATTTTGAATTTCTTCTAATTTTGACGTTTTTTTTTTTTTATAAAATGATGGAAAATGCTTCAAAAAATTATATGTTATGAAACCTCGGGAGTCTCAATTGTCGCACCATGAGTAGGTTGGCCAGCGACAATCTCTTAAGGACACGAAAAAAGTTATCAGACATTATTTCTAATTTGATAATTTATCAAATAATAGTTGGATATATATTTTGAAAAAAGTTTAATTACGTTAATTGTTATATCTGATTAATTTTCAACCGAGAGAAAATAATTCAACGAGAAAACTTTTGAAAAAATAGTACATTGAGCTGCTAGGAAGTAAAAGTAAAAAAGTCTGATAAATTAGTAGTAAAGTACCCACTCTACGTGCCCTGTGTAAAAAACATTTTTTTTTCAATTTACGAATGTTTGCTCTAAAGTTAATCTATAATATTTGAAAAAATACGCATAAAATATTGGGCAACTGTAACTATTCTTATTGAAAATTTTGTTTTAACAATAACTCTACGCCATATGATTATAGATATGTAAAGAGTTTTAAAAAAATATTTACAAAAGCATTCTTTTTTTAACATAACCGTTATAATTGGAAAATATTTAGAAAATAGTAAAATACAATAGTTATAAAATAGTTATTTTCTGCTGCTTTTGTAATTTAAAAAAATCTGAAGACATTCCATAAAAACATGATTTCCATATAATTATTTATTCCTTGACTCAAACAGCATAAAAATAACATATATGTATTACAAAATATCATTGTCATTCCTACAGTGTTATAACAATAGCTGTGCGCAGGAAACTATCTTGCAAGCTAAAAAAAAATCTTACAAATTAAAAGAACAAAAATCTTTTAAATATGAAATCATTCTCGAACTAAAGATAGCAAAAATATCATCACAAGTGTTCGTTATAAGTAAAAATTGTTTAATCCCAGGTATATACGGTCTTAATTAATACTTTATACATTTTCCAAAATCCAGGACCTTATTTTGCGCTTTATACACTTGCTGCTTATTTTTTACTCGTTACTTTATATTTATTTGGAATTTTATTAAACTACTTCAACGTAATAATGTAACTATTTTTATCATTATAGTTCTAGTTCTACTTGTTGACATCATACATTGATTTTTAAGTTCATTAAATCGCTTTCAAACAAAACGATTGTTCCAGTCTTAAAGTAATTCAATACCAGTTACATCATAAAAAAATTCATTGTGTTAAGCATGCTTTCAAATATTTATTAATAACAATGTCATAAATAAGTGGTGATAAAATCAAAAAGATTCATTGTTTCAAAGTGAGATACGGAGCTCTAAAGTTGCGGTTGTTTTTTTTTTAATTAAAAATCAATTGAAAAGGAAAAATAAATTTAAAATAAATTGTTTAAAAGTAAGATATAATTCTATACTTTCCTAATTTCCGCATTAAAATTTTAAATAATTATGATTATTTTTTAAAATTTTATTTAACTGCGCTGTATTCACGCTATCATTGCAGTGCTAATTAGCGACGGAGGTCGTTCAAGTGTGTTCGTATTGAACAAAGCACATGTATTGTATACAGTGGTGCTTGTATTAATCGGCTGTCGAGAGCGGGATTCGAACTCGAGTCCTCGAGATTATAAATCCATCGTTCAACCAACTGAGCCACTTACGACCTTTAAAACGTGAATTAGTTTGAAATGTAATTTTATAGTTTGATATCTCAATTTAGAAACGGTGAATCGTTTGAAATTTTCACCGCTTATTTACGTTATTTTTAAATTGTGATAAAAATTTAAAAGCATTCTTAAGACAATCAATTTTTTATGATGTAACTGGAATTGAACTATCTTAAAAGATAACTGTTGATTGTAAAATTATGTTTGTTTATAATTTGTACTCTTGATGTTTATATTTATTTTTTTAAATTGTAAATAATTATATATAACCCATATGGAAAAAATTTCTGAAAATAATTGTAAATAAGTGTTAATAACTGTAAATAAATGTAAATGACTGTAAATAACTGTAAATAAATGTTAAAAAATGTCAGAATTGAGACATAAATAACATTTATTTACAGTTGTTTACAATTATTTACTGTTATTTACACTTATTTACAGTTATTTATATTTATTTACAGTTATTTATATTTATTTACAGTTATTTACATTTATTCACTTTTTTTACAATTATTCACATTTATTTACGATTATTTATAGTTTTTTTACAATTTTTTTACAGTTATTTACAGTTATTTACATTTTCGAAAATTTTCACAAATTTATTCAATAATTTTATATATAGGCGAAAATTTTAAAAAATGTGAATAACTGTAAATAATTGTAAAAAACTATGAAAAATAGTAAATAGTTGTAAATAATTATAAGTAACTGTATATAACTGTAAAAAACTGTAAATAACTATAAATAATTGTAAATAATTATTAACAACATTAAATTATTCACTAATTCAAAAAATTTTTGAAAATGTTAATAGCTGTAAATAATTATGAATAATTGTAAATAACTATAAGAAACTGTAAATAATCGTAAATAATTGTAGATAACTGTTAATAACTGTAAATAACTTTAAATAATAGTAATTAATAGTAAAAATAACTATTATTTTTATGTCTCAATTCTGACATTTTTTAACAGTTATTTACAATTATTTACTATTATTTACAGTTATTCACAGAAATTATTTCCATATGGGAACTTACAAAAATCATAAGTTTCTCTAAGAAATGATTAAATTCTTAATAATTATGATAAAATATATGAATCGATAATTTATAAAATTCTTCTAAATTTCTCTTGAAATGCAAAAGATGAGAAACTTCTTAAGTACATATAGATCTGTGTTAAATTATAGGCAAATTAACAGGTATTCAATAAAATACATTTCATTATAAGAAACACAGAAAAAACGATCAAAATTGGAAATCAATTAAATGTAATCGATATAATCACATGCACACACACGTTTGGATACATACATGGAGAAAATTTTTCTATAAAAATTACAAACTGTCTCTATAATCGAGGGACATTACAGGATTTTCTGTTATTTTATAGATATGTGCCGTATATTACTGAACGCATGGATAAAATTTAAAGTACGTTTCATAATTTTTACGGTAACGCTCTATAATTTTTACTGTCTAGTTAATTTTATAGTACTTTCTACAAAAAGTCCTAGAATAAATCCCAAATTCTTAGAAACCAATGAATATATCCATTTAAAAATTTTACTGAATGATCTTCGTACAAGGTAATGCATTTCTTTTCCGGAAATTTCACAATAAAATAAAGAGATAATTAATATTTATGAATACAGGTGTAATATCCATTTTACATCTCCTTAACTAATAAAAAGTACGACATAAAGATATTTATGGATAACAAATCCGAGATACTTTAACATTGGTAATTATAAATAAATTGTATACTCTATTACATTAGCTAACCAGATTTTCTCTTGTAAATGTAATGAGATTTTCAAGAGTTGTTATAATAGTCTGACAAATCCTGGGAAGAATTTATAGTTACAAAGATAATTCCTTTAAATAAACTTATTTAAATTATAAAGATACTCCTTTTAAATCAACTTATTTGGATTAAATTTGAATTTATCATAATTTTAAACATTCAATTTTGGGTCTAATCACCGGATAATGACATACTACACCCATAAACGGATTTCCTACTAATGAACTTACTCAAAGGGAATATTTTATTAATATGAAATTTATTACCTGCCCTATAGTTCATTACTGTCATTTTTATATTAGGTATAGTAATATTTTAAGCTCCACTAATCTACCCTTCTTCCCTTAGTTTCCATAGTTTTACTGTGCATATAAGAAAACTCATTTTATGTCAATTTCGCTATTCTGAGATCGTTCAGTGACGAGAATACAGGTTGAATTACTTGAATTAACATCTATATCTATATTTAATAGAGTTTATAGCGTATTATCAAGTTTTTCTTTTTATTAACACCTGAAGAACATGGCACCACCAAACCGATTACTTGAAATGAAAAGAGAACAAGAAGCCAAAATTGAAAGAGAACGGGAGTTTTATGGTCTTATTGACGGCGTTATACCAGAAGATCATCCAGAAAGTTATAGTGTTTTATTAACAAGCAAATGTGTTAGAAAACGATCATTTACATTTTTATATAATCATATAAACCGTATGCTGCTGTGTTACAACTGCCATGTTAGCTTAGAAGCACCTTTGGAAAATTATGTTAATGAATCTGGTTACCATCGAATATGTTATACCGAGTTGATACATTTTAATTGTTCTAAGTGTAATTCTCCACTTGTTACTTTGAGACGGGCATCTGATTGTCCTGATTGTACTGAGGTTGCAGTAGTAGACGAAAAAAAACTTGTTAATGCAGGAGCCCTTGATGTTATAAGAACATGGTAATTTAAAAAAAATAAAAAAAATAAATGGTAAGTTTAGATAAAGTTTGCAGAAATTGGAGATTCAGCAGATTCGAATATTCTAACCCTAAGTGTCAGAAAATCTTTCTACTGCTTTGTAACAATCACAGAAATATGTAAATTAAAATAATTTGTATTGTATAATTAAATATCTCTTCATCATTTTTATTTTAACGTATAAGTACAATAAACAATTATGAAAACAAATGCAAACAGATGTTATATATTTTGTTACTTTCATATTCACCCTTAGAAAAATAGAGCTTTTATGAGTTAAGATTAAATGAATATTGT
This sequence comes from Anastatus disparis, assembly GCA_017163975.1. NCBI lineage: Eukaryota > Metazoa > Arthropoda > Insecta > Hymenoptera > Eupelmidae > Anastatus > Anastatus disparis. The sequence continues at coordinate 650,910 of JAFFSR010000264.1, read as the reverse complement.
TTTATTATGTAAATATTTTTTTGGCACAAAGCTCGCGAAATTGCGTTTTTTGTTAAGCAATTCAATTTTTGGTGTGCACTTGTAATTTTCAAAGATATTGCTGGATACAAATCTGTTAAATCATAAATACTCATATCAGTGAATATTTGCACTAGTATCTTAAAACACTATTAAATACTTATATAGATTAAATACTTATAAATATATCTTAATTTCTTGATCTCTATTTATTTGATTAAAAAAAATCATCTAAGCATTTAGCATCATTTAATAAAAATAAAAGAAATAATTTTATAATTTTTTTCATTTTTGATAATATTTTATCCATGCTGATTTAATGTTGTCTATTGGTTATAGATTGGCTAATAAACGACTTATTAAGGGTATGGTTTCACGCTACTTTACCGATCGAAAATTATAATTTTATAAAATTACAATTTTTGAAAAAAACTATACATCCGAATGAGTTTTCCTTTTATAGATCACTTCATTTAATTTCGATGAAGGGCGGAAACTCTAAAAATTAGCGGAAAAAAGCGTTAATCGAAGATAATTAGAAAAACAAATTTCTCAGTTCGAAAAAATCAAATTTCTCAAAAACCGTGTTTCGTAGGGAAATTTCCTATTCAGGATCATTTTATCTTTGAAAAATGAAGGGCGGAAACTTGGTTTGATAAATCATATCGCAAAAAAGCAAAATTACATTTTTCTAAAAAGATGCGATCAGCTGTAAGAATACAATGGCCGTGCAAGAAGCCATGTTTCATAGTTGGCATCAATGCTAATGTATAGTTTGGTACGCGCCAACTTCAAATTCGAATTTTAAATGTAAATTAAATTTGTTTTATATGTACAATTTCTACAAATAAACACTTTTTCAACATAAAACTGTTTTATTTTATTTAAAACATAAATATGTAAAAAATTTAATATTATAAGAGAGAACAATATAGTTTACATCATTTGCGAACTCATTATTTTTTTTTTAATTTTCATTATAGCAAAATAAGTAATCTATTCAGTTGTTTGAGATGCTACCAGCAGTAAATCAAATATATTAATTGCAAGGAATTGAAAGGCAATAACTGCTCAAAGTATCAGTAAATTCTGTTTATTGAATCCTTATAAAAAACATTTAGTCATTTTGACTAAATGTTTTTTATAAGGATTCAATAAACAGAATTTACTGATACTTTGAGCAGTTATTGCCTTTCAATTCCTTGCAATTAATAAAGTAATCTATTCGTTTCTTTGTTTGAAACAAAATATTTTTTGAATGACTTTATTGAATTAGCGAAACTTTGGCATATCCTAACCTTTTTAGAATGAAAATGTTTTGAAAAGCGAATAATAAGGATTACTTAATTTTATTGATAATTATGGTTTTTGAAAAATAAACAGTCATAAGTAATTTTATTAAGATAAGACTTTGAAAAAACGTGAGAAAAATCACTTAATTTTTTTAATCTTAGTGTAATGAGTATAAAATAAAATTCATAATATTATTTTTGAAAAATTTGTAGAAATTTATTTTTCAAATTCATTATTTTCCTAATATTTATCTTTTTATTCGGAATTTAAATTTTACATTTATGTTATATATAGATTTATCAATCAAACATAAATATAAAAAGAATAGAAAAGATTTTGAAATATATTTTTTTTGACAAAATTTTTTTAAAGATAAATGAACAAGACTCTCCGTAAAACACAAACTGCAAAAAAACTTTCTTTTATTTGACAAAGAATTCAATTTGGTAGAAATGAATGATTAGTTTTTGAATTTTGTAAATAAATTAAATCATAAATAAATGTACATGTTGAACCTTAAAACTTCAGTTTTATTTATGCATTATAATACTTATCATTTTAACTAAATGTTATTTTTTCAAAAAACTGTAAAAAACTATGAAAAAATATAAATAATCGTAAATAAATGTGAATAATTGTAAAAAAATAAATAAATGTAAATAACTGTAAATAAATATAAACAACTGTATATTTATAGTTATTTACAGTTATTTACAGTCAGTAACACTTATTTACAATTATTTCCAGAAATTTTTTCCATATGGGCTTATCTTAATAAAATTATTTACAACTGTTTATTTTTAAACAACGATAATATAAAATAATATTTGATGAGATTATATTATATAATAAAATTATATTAGCAATAAAATTAAGTAATCCTTATCATTCGCTTTTCAAAACATATTTTCATTCTAAAAAGGTTAGGATATGCCAAAGTTTCGCTAATTCAATAAAGTCATTCAAAAAATATTTTGTTTCAAACAAAGAAACGAATAGATTACTTATTTTGCTATAATGAAAATTTAAAAAAAAATAATGAGTTCGCAAATGATGTAAACTATATTGTTCTCTCATATAATATTAAATTTTTTACATATTTATGTTTCAAATAAAATAAAACAGTTTTATGTTGAAAAAGTGTTCATTTGTAGAAATTGTACATATAAAACAAATTCAATTTACATTTAAAATTCGAATTTGAAGTTGGCGCGTACCAAACTATACATTAGCATTGATGCCAACTATGAAACATGGCTTCTTGCACGGTCATTGTATTCTTACAGCTGATCGCATCTTTTTAGAAAAATGTAATTTTGCTTTTTTGCGATATGATTTATCAAACCAAGTTTCCGCCCTTCATTTTTCAAAGATAAAATGATCCTGAATAGGAAATTTCCCTACGAAACACGGTTTTTGAGAAATTTGATTTTTTCGAACTGAGAAATTTGTTTTTCTAATTATCTTCGATTAACGCTTTTTTCCGCTAATTTTTAGAGTTTCCGCCCTTCATCGAAATTAAATGAAGTGATCTATAAAAGGAAAACTCATTCCGATGTATAGTTTTTTCAAAAATTGTAATTTTATAAAATTATAATTTTCGATCGGTAAAGTAGCGTGAAACCATACCCTTAAGTCTAAATAATTATATCAGCCCTCGAAAAATTCAGTAATATCCTTAAAAATTAAAATTTTTTACTTCATACAAGGAACATTAATTATCATTAAAAACTTTTTATATTAACTTTGAATAAAAATAAATCTTATCGTTATCTTTAACATCGAATCGTTAGCTTTAAGTTATCGGTTTGTTTTCTGGGTGTTGGTAATTGAAAATATATCTTAAGGAATATCGAACGCGGAACGCAAGTTAATCAACGAACGCAGTAGTTTTTCGTGATTCATAATTTCGATAAAAAGTAGCAGCATTCGACCAAGAGCTTTATGTTGCTTAGTTTAGAAGTAAACTGCCGTCAGCAAAGAAAGCATCTTACTAAAGAAGGTAATTACTTATTTAAATAAATAATGTTATATTTAAAATGAATGAATTGATTCTAATTTTTATGAAAGTGAAGATAACTACCTTTTGGACTGTCAATTGTACAAAAATGAAATATTTATTTTATTGAGTAATTAAGCTGCATTTTTAAACTAATTTTCATTGAATTATCTCTATAATATTTTTATGATAAAGTATAAAATTTTTATAGGTTTGCATAATTTATTAATTTTTTATAAATACATATGAAACTACAAAAAACATTTCATTTCATAATAAATAAAAGTAAGATTTTTTTATTCTTTTACGTTGATCAATATAGATATTGCATCATAATGTTTTTTATGTTTCATGATTTCCTTGGGCATGACGTAAAATCCACGATTTTCTGTAAACATTTTAAAAACTTTTTGTTTAATCTCAATAGCTTCAATGTGTTTTATTTTAAACATAATAAAAACATTGTTTTAATTCCAGTTTACTGAATATTGATGAAAGATGAATCGAGAATATGGAAAATTATTATCATGCCCATTTACATGGAGTTTTAACGAAATATCATCAGAAAAATGTAAATTTAATGACAATGGATATGAAGAAGAATCTGTTGAAAACGATTTAATAACACTGATGTACTTAATTTCTTCAATTTATCATCATGCGGTAAATAATAATAAAGACAAGATTTATGAAAATCTACAGAAATTACTAAACTACTGGGAAACGTTTGATTATTTGTAAGTGTTCAAACATTTATTTTAAAATATTTATAACATAATTAAAAAATGTGTAATTATAGATGTACTCTTTAAGGGCGGGGTTCGATTTTTCGAAAGACTGTTATTTTTTTGGGCCGTAGAATTTTAAAATTTAGAATGATGCTTTTCATAACAATCATTTAAATTGTATAGAAATTCCGTTTTCAATTCATGGCTGCAATCGAAATGCATTTATTCGAATAAATTGTAATTGATATTTAAAATCGTAACACATATATAGAGCACGATATAAATATAAAATATTCCGAAATTTCTAATAAAATCTTTTGATAAGTATTGAAAGAATATACAAGAATATACTTTTAAAAACTCTTAGAAATTTCGAAATATCTCATCATAATTTGGTGTTCTGAATACTTGTTACAATTCTAAATATCAATTACGATTTTATTCGAATAAATGAATTTCGATTGCAGCCATGAATTAAACGGAATTTCCATACAATATAAATGAATTAAGATTCTAAACCCAAAAAAATAACAGTCTTTCGAAAAATCGAACCCCACCCCTTTTTAAGCATGTTAAATTCTTAACGGGATGTCGGAGTTGTTAGAACGAATTTTTGCTCTTTTTGTTTTATTGATATCTATTTACATGTGAAAATTTGATATCAAGCTCTATAAACCCTACTGAAAATATTATATGAGCTCTCATGTGAGATCTTATATGCGACCTCATATAAGATGTCGCATGAGATTCCATATGAGTTTTTGGCACGCAAACTCATATGAGATCTCACACGAGATCGCATATGAGACTTAAGAGGATATCGTAGTTATCCCCTCCTAATAATATTTTTATTCAAAGTTCATGAGTAAACAGTGCGTCAAATCATATTCTTTCACTACAGAAAGAAAATTTATAAGATTAATCCTGAGTGCGGACAACTCAAGAAATTTATTAAAATATTACACATAAAAAGTTATGAAGAAACTTTCAATGTATAGTATTTTGAGGTTAGGTTTATCGAGCTTGAAATCTAATTTTCATTCAAAGTTCATGAAAAAATAACAAGTTTAAGTGAATTTTTTTTTAACAAAAATGATTGAATTAATGTAGTTTTAGCGCGGACAAGTCATTATATTTGTCTAAATAGTCAATTTAAAAAGATATTAATTAAATAAAAAAAGCAAAAATCGATTCTAACAACTACCCCATACAGCATGGAAGGACTTTGAAAGGATTCTGAAAGGATTCATGAAAGGACTACAATCTTTCAGAAATATTTTACTGAAAGGATTCTGAAATAATTCTATGTCCGAGGTATTATTCTTTTAAAAATAATACATAAAAATATTTCATAAAGAATTCACAAGACATTTCAAAATCCTTTCAATGGAAGAATTCTGTAAGGATCCATGAATTCTTTTGGTAATAATTCGTAAATCTTTTCATACATCTTCCATTGAAAGGATTCTGTAAGAATAATATGAAATATTTTTAAAATATTTCATTGTATTATTTCTAAAAGGAATATACCTCGGACATAGAATTATTACAGAATCCTTTCAATGAAAGAATTCTGTAAGGATCCATGAATTCTTTTAGTAATAATGCATTAATCTTTTCATCTATCTTTAGTTGAGAGACGTGTAAAGTTCTAGAAGTTTTATTCTTTCCTGTATTATTTAAGAATCAATTTAGAATTAATACACACACACACACACACACACACACACACACACACACACACACACACACACACACAATACATACATATATATATATATATATATATATATATATATATATATATATATATATATATATATATATATATAACGGATCTGATGATATAATTATTCATAGGATTACGAATAGTTTTACAGCGGTTAAAATCGAAGTTATCATAACACAGACATCGCACGCATAACAATTTATAGTTTCCATTTAAGATTCTTATTTTCCTTATATATGAAACGGGAAGCACTCTTACCGCTTGCGAGAGTAAGAGATACCGCCATCAAGCGGATAAATTATAAACTAATCCCGAAAATATTTCTAAATGATTCTGTTATATTTCACGTTTTCTTTCATAAAGTCCTTTCAAAGTCAATTCAATAAGGATTCATGTAATAACTTTTATTCTCGTCATAAGTTATTTCATGAAATATTTCAAAAAGATTTCAAAATTATTTCATGTATGTTTTCTTGAGACTTTACCAAAATATTACATGAATTATTTCATAAAAGCTTTTTGGAAGAATCTTGAAATTATTCAGTGAAAGAATAACTTAAATTATTCCAAAAATCTTTCTAAATTATTTTACGACTGAAACCTTCGAAAAATTTCTGAGTTATTTCTTGTTTCCTTTCAAGAAGTCTTTTCAAAGTCCTTTCAGTAAGGATTTATGTAATAACTTGTATTCTCATCATAAGTTATTTCATGAAATATTTCAAAAAGATTTCAAAAATATTTCATGTATGATTTCTTGAGACTTTACCAAAATATTACTTGAATTATTTCATAAAAGCTTTTTGGAAGAATCTTGAAATTATTCGATGAAAGAATAACTTAGATTATTTCAAAAATCTTTCTAAATTATTTTCTGATTTTAATCGTTGGAAGATTTCTGAGTTCTTTCTTGTTTCCTTTCAAGAAGTCTTTTCAAAGTCCTTTCAGTAAGGATTTATGTAATAACTTGTATTCTCATCATAAGTTATTTCATGAAATATTTCAAAAAGATTTCAAAACTATTTCATGTAAGATTTCTTGAGACTTTACCAAAATATTGCATGAATTATTTCATGAAAGCTTTTTGAATGAATCTTGAAATGATTCGGTGAAAGAATACCTTAGATCATTCCGAAAATCTTTCTAAATTATTTTATGAATTGAATCGTTGGAAGATTTCTGAGTTATTTCTTGTTTCCTTTCAAGAAGTCTTTTCAAAGTCCTTTCAGTAAGGATTTATGTAATAACTTTTATTCTCATCATAAGTTATTTCATGAAATATTTCAAAAAGATTTCAAAATTATTTCATGTATGATTTCTTGAGACTTTACCAAAATATTACATGAATTATTTCATAAAAGCTTTTTGGAAGAATCTTGAAATTATTCGGTGAAAGAATAACTTAGATCATTCCAAAAATCTTTCTAAATTATTTTCTGATTTTAATCGTTGGAAGATTTCTGAGTTCTTTCTTGTTTTCTTTCAAGAAGTCTTTTCAAAGTCCTTTCAGTAAGGATTCGTGTAATATTTCATGCCTTAACTTTCGTTTCCTTTTTGGTAATATTTTTGTAAAGACTTTGTAATCTTCCTGTGTATTATTTCATAAATTCTTTTCAAAAGAATATAGTTATCTTTTTAAGTTCTTTTTAAATGTTTTCAACGTATTATTACTTGTAATATTTCATGAAATTATTTCAAAATTCTTTCATGCTGTGTGAGTACGACATCCCTAAAATAAACATACACTGCCATCCAATCACTTTTGCCATGGCTAAGTAAAAATTATCAAATGTTAAAAGTTTTATATCTTCGGAACTAATGATCGTATCTTCAAAATCCAAACGGCATTTGAAAGATTGATAAAAAATCTTTGAAATAAAGTAAGTCCGGCATAAAAAAAATTATTTTTTTTGCCCATATAAAAACGTATGCCAATTTAGTGGAAATCATGATATTGAAACAAAACCAAATGGATTTTAAAACTCTGATAGTCCTCTTTCAAACGAGAGAAGTAAAATGTTTCTAGGACTTTTTTTACCATAATTATGATGATTTTTCGGCAAAAAAGACCTTTTTTTCAATTATGATTATCTCATGAACTAAAAAGAATAGAAAATTTTTTGTAAAAAAAGTCCTAGAAACATTTTACTTCTCTCGTTTGAAAGAGGACTATCAGAGTTTTAAAATCCATTTGATTTTGTTTCAATATCATAATTTCCACTAAATTGGCATACGTTTTTATATAGGCAAAAAAATAGGTAAAAAAATTTTTTTTATATCGCTACGATTAATTAGGAAATAATTTTTTTTATGCTGGACTTACTTTATTTCAAAGATTTTTGATCAATCTTTCAAATGCCGTTTGGATTTTGAAGATACGATCATTAGTTCCGAAGATATAAAACTTTTAACATTTGATAATTTTTACTTAGCCACGGCAAAAGTGATTGGATGGCAGTGTATGTCAGATCTCATATGAGATCGCATATGAGATGTCATATATTTTATTTTTAAAATTCAAAAAAGTATATGAGATCTCTAATACAATCTAACATGTAATCTCACATATATCTATTTTATTTTTAAAATTCAACGAATATATGGGTGGGGTCCGAACATTAGGATGTTTTTTATTTAATTAACATTTATTTAGAAGTTCATATAAATTATGTGCATATCGAGACTGTTCATTTATTCATTTTAGAATTTTCATTTTTTCAACGACTGAAGTAACGAAAATAACTAATGCGAGTAAAGTATTTTAGAATATTCACTTTATCGAAATAAGAAGTAGCAAAATAAATGTACTTCTAAATTTAGAATAAACTATATCAAGATTTCGAAAGAATTCTAAATATTTTAATCGAATAATTTGAGATTATCACTACTGCTTTTTGAAATCATGAAAATTCATTATTACTTTATTCTAAATTATGAAATACGCTATTCGTAATTGTGGCACTCTAAATAAATATTCATTAAATAAAAAACATTCTAATGTTCGAGCCCCACCCGAATATATATATGAGATCGCATATACGATCTTATATGTGATCTAACATGGAATCTGTCACATATTTTATTTTATTTAAAAAATTTAAAAAAATATATGAAATCTCATTTGAGTTTACGTACCAAAAACTCATATGAAATCTCATGTGGCATCTCATATGAGATCACATATGAGATCTCACGTGAGAGCTCATATAATGTTTTCGGTTGGGAACCTAACCTCAAAACACTATACATCGAAAGTTTGCTTATAAGTTTTTATGTATGATGTTTACTAAATTCTTTAACTTGTCTGCACTGGGAATTAACATTACAAGTTTTCTTATAAAAAATAATAAATACTCTCCGACATGCGTATTAAGTGCTAAAGAAATATGTTTTATCTGACGAAAATTTAATTAAAAAATGTCCAGTGAGAAAAGTGCCTTTATAAAGCTTATTACAAACATACGTTAAATTACCAGATAATATATAGTAATCCTTTGACATATTCATTTTATGAAGAATATTACTTTAAGTAAATGTATTTGCAATATTCCTTACTGTATAAACACATGATAAATTAGTATTGATTTATAATAACAATTTTTATACATAGTAAAAATCAAATAATGTAAAAGTAAAAATGTAAATAATGAAAATGAATAATTATATAGTAAAAATTATTTTCACTATTTTTACTACATAAGCTATTAAATTCTGTTCAGTAACTTAATTATTATGTAGTAGATATGTTATGATTATGTAGAAGTAACTTATAAGGTAATACGCATTCCGGATAAGGAAATAAATGACTAAAACTTTTCCTTTATATTATCTACTCTAACAAAATTTACTACAGAAAATAGTAATTTTTCTTACAAAGTGAAGATGTCAAAGCGTTACTATATTATTTACTAATTTAATATATATTTGTAATAAACTATATTAAGGCATTTTTCTGTTATTGAATCGTTTTATCGTGAATCATAACAGCAATAACCATTCAATAGTTTTTAACATTTTCACCCGAATCCTTTTGCACAATTATTACCTGCGTCAAACTATTTATCAAACAATATTCAATATATTGTATACTTCTGCCCGCATATTGCCGTGTAGGAATCGAGATTCATATATACATTTTGTTATTCGCAAATTATATTATACAACCAATAATAAATTTGCATAAAGATCAAAATTTTTATGCAAATTTATAATATATGAGCAATTCCATTTGCAATATGTGGGGCTAACATATATTAAGATATATGGATTGATATATTGGATATTGCTTGATCAATATGTTGGCCATAGGAAAAATTTTTACGTGGTCAAGATTTGAGAAAGAAACCTAATTAAATATTAATTATTCATAATTGTTTCAATGACAGGACATTACAACATAAAAAAGTTTCAGTGAATGTAGTTGGTCACATTATAGAAGCAACAAAATATTTTGTTCTGAATAAGATGGGAAATGCTTTGGAAGCGAAAAAAATAATTAATAATATAATAGATTCTGATAATTTTAAAAGTGATGCAGAATTGGCTACATTGTATGGATGCGAAAGTATTGCGAAATTTTATTTGGATGATGACGAATATAAAGGTGCCATATTATTAGCAAAACGTGCTATTTCGCAAAATCAAGATTGTCCAATGTGGCATTTTATTCTTGGAAAATATTTAAGAAAATGCAGACGATATCAACGCATTCACAAACCTTCTGAAGATGAAAAGAAAGCTCTTTTAAAATCTTATGAATTATCAAAAGATCCAGATTTTGGTATACATGTAGCTCAAATGTATAGGGAAAATCAAGAATACCATAAATCAGATGAAATGTACATAAAAATTTATAATTTGAAACCATTGAATCCTAGAATTCAATTAAGGTTGGCGTTAGGATTCACAAGAAAAAATGATTTTACAAGAGCCAAAGATTGTCTTGATAATGCTGAAAAATATATACCAAATGATTCTACTTTCTTACATTATAAAGGAATATACTTCAAAAAGACTAAAAATTATGCGGTACGCCAAACATAAAATATTTGAATAATTTAATAATCAAAAATTTTTTTAAATTTCTTATTCAATTATAAATATTATTTAATTTTTAAAGGATGCTATTAAATATTTAAAAAAAGCGACTGAATTAGGAAATTTTGCCGCAGATATAGAATATGCTAAGTGTATGATGTACTATAACAAAAATTTTAATTACGCAAGACATCTCAGAAAGATGCTTGATAAATACAAAGGTAATACCTACTATGTACAAAATATCAAATTATTAATGGTGATGCATTTTTACTATTATGAAAAGAATTTAGAAAAAGCATCAAGCTGTATTTTAGATGCAATTTTAATAAATCCTAAAAGCGATATGCTGAAGGTAATTAACAAGAATATTTTTTATAATTATATATACACTCCCGCTCACACAAAGTTGCCCAATCTAATCAATCAAAGTAAAATATATTCGTAATACTTTTTATAAAAAAATTTTGAAAAGGTGGGTTTGAAAGGATTTTTAGAGCTCTTTCAAATGCTGATCGTTTGATTTAAGAATATCTATTATTTAACTATATTTATAAAACTAAAAAAAAAGAAAAAATTCAAAAATTTTTTGCCCATGTTTAATCGTTGGCCAATTCTAGCGAAATTATTCTACGTTAACGTTATACCTCTCAAATTAAAGGTTTTTTAATCCTCTTCCAAACGCTGTTTGGTATTTTATGCTATGACAAATCGTTAAAAAGTTATAACGATTTTTCTAAAAAAAATTAGCTTTTTTCAGCTCGTTATATCTCGTAAGCATTACATCGTATTAAAAAATGTTTGTTTTTAATTAAAGAATAAATATATAAAATTTTATAGCTTGCAATAGAAATTTTTTTTTGCAATTTTAATAAAAAATTGACAAATATTCCAAATGTAAAAAAAAATCTATCGCGAACTATAAAATTTTATATACATATTCTTGAATAACTTAAAAACAAAATTTTTTTTCTTTGACATTTTTTAATACGGTGTTATGCTTACGAGATATAACAAGCAGAAAAAAAGTGAAAGAAGAAAAGGAAAAGGAAGGAATAGATAGAAATAGAGAAGATTTAGAAGACAGTGAAGAAGATATAACAAAAATGTACAAAAGAAAAAGGAAGAAAGAACAAAAAACAAAAGAAAATATAAAGACAAAATAAAGTGTTTTTGTAAAAATAAACAAAAAAAAAGGTTTAATTTTAATTTTTTTAAAAAATCGTTATAATTTCTTAAAAGATTGTCATAGCATAAAATACCAAACAGCGTTTGAAAGAAGACTAAAAAACCTTATTTGAGAGGTATAACGTTAACGTGGAATAATTTCGCTAGAATTGGCTCAAGATTAAACATGGGCAAAAAATTTTTAAAATATTTTTCTTTCTTTCAGCTCTATGAATATAGTTCAAAAATAGATATTCTTAAATCAAACCATCAGCATTTGAAAGAGCTCTAAAAATCCTTTCAAACCCACCTTTTCAAAATTTTTTTAAACGCTTTCTAACGTAACAGTAAAACTTTTTATATTGTACCTCGACTGATTAGGGTGGGCAACTTCGTGTGAGCGGGAGTGTTTATACTTCAGTTTTATTTATTTTTCTAGAAATTTTTCAATGATTATGAAAGTAAAACTATTAATATATACAATTTTATAAGTAATACTTTGATTCCTGAATGCAAACAAGAATTTCCTTCTATGTCTCCAGAAATGCAGGATATATTAGAAAAATTAAAAAACATTCATCAGCGCAGATGAAAAACTAAAGTAGAATTATCAACCTAATGGCAATTATAACTTTATAAGATTTCTACGACTTTTTTTATGATTATCTAATGTTTTATTGTGCTAGTTTCATATACAAAATTTTTCTTAATTATTTGTTTTTGAATTCAAAACTTTAAGTAGTTTGTAGTCAAGGGAAGGTAAAAAATTTTGTACGATATTAAGATAAATAAAGATGATGTACAATAAAATAACTTTTTAAATTATTTAATTATACTTCTACACTCAGGATTACTTGCTTAATAAATTATCAAATTCTCTAATAAATGATCATAACTTTGTTGGATTTGACGTGGTGGGTAATCTCAAAAAACACTTAGCTTTCAAAAAGGTAGTCAATAACGTTCTACGAGTTATTTTTTTCTACCCACAGATCACCAATGTAAACTTTTTTTTAATTTAAAGACTGACGACATTAAGAAAATTGAGATTAAATAGATAATAATTTAATGCAGATTACGAAACTATTCGATGTCAATTTAGTTATTTTACATTGAATAATAAGTCAAGAAAAAATATTAATAACTATCAAAATATTATTATTATTTTTTTTTAAATTTAATACTAGGGGGTAAGCCCCCTGCGTGCAAGCGCGCTAACCCCCATCCTGCTTTAATAACTTTAAAAAAATTTCCAAGAATTTGATTATTTTTCAACAAAAATGATCGTAATGATTCTATACTATCATTACAATTAATTTTAACACTACTATTATTATTATTATTATTTACTTTTTCAACAATGTATTCAAACTTATTTTTAATTTCTTTTCTTTATACATTTTTATGTTAAATTATTAATAAACATACATTATTATTAAAAAAAGAATTCTTTTTATAAGACAAAAATATTTATTTTCATATATATACATTTCTTATAAAAGAAAATGTCAATACTATATTTAAATATACTGTCAATATATTATTTAAGAAGGGGCCGAACTATCTGTCTTTGTCTAATAGCGTTTTTCATCATTTATATAAACACTATCCGGTATAGCAAGAAAAAATAGCAGCCCCCGCTAGATATTAGTATAATAAGTAAATTTTGTAATAAAAATCAAATTTTTTACCGCATAGTTTTTGACTAATTAGAGACCTACCAGCAATCTAGAATATAACCTATCTTTTTTTGGTAGGTCTCTAATTATTCAAAAACTACGCAGTAAAAAAATTTGTTTGTTATTACAAAATTTACTAATTATACTAATATTTAGCGGGGGGCTGCTATTTTTTTCTTGTTATAAAGGATAGTGTTTTTATAAATGATGAAAAACGCTATTAGACAGAGACAGATAGTTCGGCCCCTTCTTAATGTTCTACACAAATTTCAGAATAGACGTAATCGTGTCTTTTGTTTATATATATATTTATGTCGTCGTAGGCCGTATTCGGTGGAATACCTATAGACCACGCTAAATTTGTATAGGCCTTGCATACGTTCATGCTAATATCTCGACGATATTCTCTCTGTCAATACTCCCTTAGGGAGTATTGACAGCTCTATACTCCCTAAGGGAGTATTGACAGATCGAGATATCACATAGCATGGCCGTATATGACGCGAGTGATATCGATTCGTAGGTTAGTGAAAACAAAAGAATGTCGTTAGATATATCAATGTTCATACAAATTCATATAAAATCTTAACTTTACAGAATGTTTTGTTTGAACAAATTTTCAAAGTTAAACAGTTAATAAGTAAAATAAATAAGTAAATAATGACATTATTTACTTTTTTTTAATAAAACATATATCATTAATTTAAAAAAATCATTTTTATAGTTCCTCATACGGCCTACCAACGACATAAACTTATCTACGTAACTTGGGAGTACGAAGGATTCTGAATCCAGGCTTAACTAAAGTGTTTGTCGCTTGAGCAGCAGTCAGTCTCGGGCGCGCTTCGCGCGCCCTCGACCAACTGCTACTCAAGCGACAAACACTTTAGTCTCGCCTGTATTCATCCTTCGTACTCCCAAGTTACGTATATAACTAATATATATTCATGTCAATTATGACATTTTTTATAAACAATTTTAAATATTTGATTTAAAAACATTTTCAAAGAAGAAAAGAGACTTTAAATTTTTAATAGAAATGGTTGCTGGAGTAGAAGCTACAAGTGATGAAGCTGAAGTAAGTACTTATTATAATATTTAAATAATAAAAAAAAAAATTTTAAATAACAATTTTTTTTATATATAATAAATAAAAAAAAAAAAATTTTTTATGTATGGTTATTCAAAAAATTTTAGGATTAATTGTTTTTATATATGCTATAATTATTTTATTTTTTAGGAAATTGTATTGGATTTATATCCAATACAATTCCCTATAATTATTCATCTCTTAGATAAATTCATCCAATTTTAGCTAAATTATAGCTACACTTTCAACTGATTATAGCTTTATTCTAGCTAACTTGCAACTAATTTCAGCTGAATTTTAGCATGATTTTAGCTAAATTTTAAATAAAAATTAGAAACCAAAAATGAGCGGCGTATTTCAGACGGCGACAGCGTCGACAGCGGTGATATATTTTTAATAGTATAGAGAGAAAATTAAAATTTTAGCTAAAATTAATATAAATTAGCTAAAATTCTCAATAAATTAGCTAAACTTAGCTAAAATATTAAAGTTTTAGCTGAAATTCTCAATAAATCAGCTAAAATTAGCTAAAAAATGAAATTTTTAGCTAAAATTCACAATAAATTAGCTAAAATTTACCATAAATTAGATAAAATTTACCATAAATTAACTAAATTTATCAGTAAAAAGGAAGAGTTAAGGTAGGAAGTTGAGAGACTGACAGCGGCAGCGGCGAAAATCTTTTATAGTATAGAGAGATATAAGGATATTGTCCTCTATATAATTAACTTTTTTAATATGATATCAGAGAGAGTCTAACCCGATACCTGTTTAATATATCAAATCAGGCAAGACCATCTGACACACCATACCGAAACCTTTGACCACCGATGGATGGTCTGCCACTTCTGTGACTAACAATCATCCGATACCCAATGAGGTCGGATTTTTAAGAGTCACGATATGAATGGCTTGTGTACTAATTTTCTTTCGGAAAAAAGTCAGAGGTATCTGTCCAGGATTAAAACCCTTGCCTTCCAGTATGGAAAGCAAGAGCCTTATCCGTTATATCATCGCACTCTCTTCACCACCGTGTTCTCTTCGAATCAAAATATTAAATAATAATAATTATTATTATTTTTGTTAAAATTATTATAATAATAACCATTATTTAATATTTTTATTGTTATTCAACAGATTGGTCTCTTCTTTTGTATTTTAAAGTCATATTATTATCGGTAACGTTAGGTTTTATCTTTTTGCTTTCTCATAGAGAAAGCATTATATTGTCAATGTCCCAATCGCTACTCGCGACCCAACTACTAGCCGTTTTTTATCATTTATATTATGAAAAATAATATATTCATTGCAATGGAAAAAAAAAATTATTTTAATTTATTTAAATGTCCCCGTGTATATTGTACCAACGAAAATAGACGCTTATAGAAGCGTACTTTAAATGGGCGGACAGGGGCTCAAAATCTAAAGCTTATGTCCTCCAGCCGCGTGGTGGCGCTACTAAAATGCCATGTATTTCTATATCTATATATACCGATGTTTTCATATATATATATATATATATATACACGTAATGTTAAAGTGTCCTCCAAAAGCTGGGCCCCCAAAGTTAACCCAGAAGTACGCTTCTATAAGCGTCTATCTTCGTTGATTGTACTATACATTTCTGGGCACCAAAAGGTAGCAGAAATTAAAAAACGGTGAAACTTCGGTTTTACTCGCAATGGCGTGTCTCATCTAAGCGCGAATGTTAAAGACGGGTGCATTAATTCTTTACGTTATATTAAATAAAAGCATCATTTTTTGTGGAACTTTTTGCATAATTAATTTTAAAAGCAATAATTATAAGTAAATGTAGTATTATGAAATTTTTGTACGTCTTCGCGAAAAGGAAGGTTGAGCAGTGGTCGCATCTTAAAAAAGCAACATGCTGCTACTAACAACCAAACTAAATTTAATATTTTAAATGCTTATGTGTGAATATTTTTACCTTTTCATTATGTTTAATTGTCATTTTGATACATAGAATACTTATTTTTGTTGTAACTGTATAATATTTCGTTTTAAATTTTTTAAATGTTTTTAACGCAACATAGCTAAAAAAGGTTACGTTCACTTGCTTCTTCGTGTCAAGTATAAATAACATGGGTAGTAGTTAGGAGAAATGGTGAGCTAGTAGTCGGGGACATACTTTTTTTCGATGAGCAGTAGCTGAGAGTTTTTTACAACGGTAGATAATTATTAATAATTAGTTATTAATTATTTTAAAACGTTTTAATATTGTAAATATTTAATAACTTAGATCTTGTTTTTTTACACTTATCTTTTTGATTTCAATTCTTATTTTATTATCAGTCTTTAAATTAAAAAGAAAAGTTTATATTCTTAATCTGTGGCTGAAATATTTTGACTAGAAAGAAAAAATTTTTTTATAGAACACTAACAACTACTTTCGCGAAAACCAAGCTCTTTTTTGGACGCCCTTCTCGCTCCATTGATGAAATACGCCATTAAGCATTTTAATAATTTTAAAAGTATTAAAAATATGTGTTTTCCGTATTTCGTATTTATTATCTGTCTTATAAGTCTATTGCAGCCATTTTTATATTATGTTATAATATTTTTATATTTAAAGTTTTAATTATCTTCCTTTTTTCTACAATACTTACCCCCGACAGTTTCTACGTGTATACAAGATTTTACTCTAATTTTACTTATCCTAGATTATCCAGTGACGAAAATACGATCAATTGCTTGACCTTACATTTATATCTATCTAATAAAGTTTAACAGTATATCCTTGAATTTTTCTTGTTTTTAATAACTCAAGAACATTGCGCCACCAAATCGATTCATTGAAAGAATCAGAGAGCAAGAAGCAAAAACAACAGAGGAACGAGAATTTCACAGTCCAATAGATGGTATTGAATCACGGTTAAAATGTTTGTTTTCTGTATAGTTAGATAACAAACTACAAAAACAATTTGTGGAAAAAAGACTGCACATTCTGTATAGAATGAAAATAAAATATATATTGTTTCAACTTAATTTTTGTGTTGTAAAAAAATTTTCATAGAAATTTGTATTATAAAATATTATACATAATTAATTTTTATAAGCTTCACACAAAAATATGTTTTCTTGATGCCCTGGTGGAAATTACACGGTTTCGCTTTTGTTTTCGATGACGAAAGTCAACCTTTTACTCATTGCAGGCAACTTCAAAGTTTGTTGATCGATTGTTTATTATTTTAGTAGGTTAATATATCTATATATACGAAAAACAGATGCGTTGCCTCATGTATTTTTTATATATAGATATACTAACCAATATAATTTTGTATGTCATTTGTATCTTTTTGAATGTAATAGGCTTTAACCTAAATATGTACAAAAAAAAAAAAGAAAATCGCATCAATTTAAGAGCTGTTGATAATTCTTTAATGTTATTTATATGACAAATTCATTTCTAGCGTACTTAGAAAAAATGAATAAAGGAATAATTTTTTCATGTGGTTTTTTTTAGAAATTAATCGTAAAATAAATATTGATGATATTTTTTATCCCTCTCTGATTTGCATGTCATTAAATCTGTCGTACAAATAACTTTACATTTTCAATGTATTTTGTTTATGTATGTGCGTGATGTTTTCGATGCCCGCCCCCGACCAGCGACACTCGCTAACGCTCGTGCCGCAAATGTCGGGACGGGCATCGAAAACATCACAAATTTCACGACATTACAGCTTTATCATTTTTAGTGGTAAAATGTTAATTGGACTTTCAATACAATAGTAATTTCCACCGGGCATCAAGAAAAATAGTATACGGTACACAAGACGAAATTTGAAGGCCCGCCACTGCGTGATATGGCACCCTCGGCTTCGCCTCGGGGCCAACTTCACGCAGTGGCGGAAATTCAAGTTTCGTCTTTTGTACCATAATTTGCGTATTTTTGTAAAATAATTCTATTTATACAAAAAATTTGATTTTGGGTTCCATTTTTACCACGCAATGTGAATTAAAAACGGATCTCAATTTTGCCAGGGAATCAGAAGTTATCCAAAAATTTATAGTGTTTTATTAAAATGCATTAGAAAACAGTTCATGGAATTTCACTATAATAATATAAGACCGATTTATCTCAAATCATGATGGTCGACTGCACCTATCTCTCCAAATCACTTAAAAATTTATTACATTATTCTTTTCTGAAAATAAATGTAAGGTAAGTGTACCAGTTTTTGGACACCTTAAGAATGGTACCACCCAATAACTGGACACGGGTAAAATTGCGATTTAACCCGTGTCCAGTTATTGGGTGGTACCATTCTTAAGGTGTCCAAAAACTAGTACACTTACCTTATACGTATTTTTTCATATTTTGATATCATCAAAATAGAATTTTTTTTATGCACTTTCGAAAAGTGACAACCATTTTCAATTCTCAAAAATCGTAAACTTTTATCTTTATCAACATTTTGTTTCGTCTTTTTACTGACCTTTAAAAATTATTCTATATTCATTCGATGTTATAGGAGATGCTTTTTTGATTCCACCTGCTATTTTTTGTACAAAATTACACGATGCACATTGTACTTTTTATAAAAAATGAAAAACGCATTTAAAAAGAAAAAATATTTTTTCCGCACAATTTTTTTTTAGTAGCTAATTTAACTGCATATATTTTCATATATATTACATTTAAAAAAATTTGTTTTTTAAAGAAATATAAGAAAATAAAATCGGTACCCATATAACAAACGTCAAAGGTACGACAAATATTACATTTGTATGCGCATTTCAGACATGCATGTGTGTACTTAAATAGGTTTTATCTACCTTGTAGTTAAATGTGCATACGAGACGAAATTTGGAATCTTTCATACGCTTGAAATGTGTAGATGATTTTATGTCATCCAAGGATGTGTATGAAACTACATCAATATTAATTTTATTTCTTTATCGTGTTTAAGGTGGTTCGTGCGACTAACGTGTTTTTTCAAGATATTCTTGAAATTGTAGGTATAGTTCAATGAAGGCAATGTGAATATCATATTAAAATTTCAGAAAATTTCATCGTTTCGTTTTTGATTAATCGATGTTCAAAGTTTTACAAATTACATTGGAAGTATATCTATATATATTGGAATTTTTACATTTCGTAGCTGTTAATCGCAATATCTCATAAACTAAATTCAAATTGTAATTGAAAATTTAAACATATATAAAGGAACTAATAATAAACATTTTCCAACAAGATTCACGTAAATTCATCGTTTTATTAAAGAGATAAAGTGTTTTGAACATGTAATTATTAGATAAACGATGCATATTTCGTTCACATTTACGTTGCTGCGCATGCGCAACTGGATCATGTGAGCGCTATCTCTTTCTCTCACAGCTAGCTTTCTCTCTCTTACCGCACGAACCACCTTAAGAATATGCCGAGGAATATGCTAATATTATTTTTTTATTTATCATTGTTTTTTTCTACTAATAGGTATGGGCAGTTTACGTATCCTAGTAGGGCGTACAGAAATATTTTTACGTCTTTTAGTGAAATCCAAACAAATAACAATATAAACTATCAGCGCACTGACACGTACGCAATGTCTTATATTTATACATCTAACGCCCTGTAGATATTCGCCCGCTTACTGCTTGTAAATAATGCCAGCAAAAAGTGGCGTGTTATGATTTCGCCAGCGAAAAAAGGGTGCATTGGATGAATTGACGACGATGAAAGACACGTTCTAGAATTGACAGCGAAAAAAGATGTGCTGTGGTTTTAATAGCACATTATGAGAATTGACGGAGAAAAAAGGCATACTGTGACTTTCGCGGTGAAAAAAGACGCATTACAAGAATAATCATGACCAATTTATGTAGCGTTCTTTTTTTTTTAACACGCTCTTTTTTGCCTATTTTTAAAGGCACGCCTTTTTTCGCTGTCAATTGTAGCAACGCACTTTTCTTTACCATTAATCATTATAGTGCGTTTTTTTTCACCGTTAATTGTGCAGCACACCTTTTTTGTCATAAATTTGAGAACGCACGTTTTTTTGCCGTCAATTGTTACAGTATCTTTTTTTCGTAGAAAATCCCTATCACGCCTTCGTTCGTATCAGTTTGCTAGCGCGCCTTTGTTCGAATGCTCACCGACGGTATGTAATTTTTCGTGATTCATAACTTAGATAAAACCTAGCAGCTTTCGATCTTCATGAGCTTTGAGTTGTCAAGTTTAAACATGAATAATAGTCAGTTTACGAAGAAAGCAGCCTAACGAACAAAGGTAATTATTTATTTTAATTAACAATAATACTATTGTATTAAAAAAAATCAAGGTAATTCTAATTTTTATGAAAGTCTGGAAACCAAAAGGCTAATTTTATTTAAATGGATTATAAGCTTTCCAAATTCTCAATTTCTTTATTGTTAAATAAGTATACGAGCGTATAACTACCTATTAAATTGCTATTTGCTTGATAAATTAAATATTTATTTTATTAAATAATTATCCACGTAAAAAAATTAGTTTGGCAAAAGTTTATATAAAGTTTAAATTTCGCGTAGCTTTATCTACACTTGGCCCATGAAACTATACCAAACTTAATAACTTAAATTTTTATATTTATTGAAAGTTTGAGAAATGTTTAGTGGAAGATTAATGGCAGTTTATATAGTTTTAAGACAAGTACAGGAAGAGTTTGGGAAAAAATTGAGAGAAACTAAATGAGTTAGAGTAAGTTTAGTTGTACTTGGGATAAATCATTATAATACTGACTACCAGAGTTTAGAATAACTTATTCAAACTTTGGTTAAAGTTTTTTTTAAATATTTCAAATTTGAGATACGTGGAAGCTCAGAAACCAAATTGAACTTCAACCTTACTATAAAACATTTGTCTTCTGCAAAAAAAATGATTGTATTTAAATAAATATTAGGTTTGTATTTTGAAAAATTTTTATTGCTATATAATAAAATTTATGTATAAGCTTAATTAATTAATTAAACTTATACATTAATTGTAATGCGAAAATTTAATTAAACTACATTTCTCCTTATGAATAAATTGGAAAAAAAATTTTAGATGCATATGTTATTTATATGTTTAACTAGAAGAATCGGATTTTCGAAATTACTAATTGAAAAGCTCCATCCATATTATCTCATCAAGACAACCTGAAAAATAAATAAATTTACGTAAAGTAATTATTGTTATTTTTTAAGTTATACACAATATTATGTTAGAAGGTTATTCATGCAAAAAAAAACGCGATGAATAAATTAAAGCTATTGTTTTTCTTTTTGAATTCAAAGTAAGTTTATATCTTATCGGAATAAATATTTATGTTTCTTATTATTTTACTTGATTATTTATCTACTAAAAAAAAGGTGCCAAGTGCTTTGGCGCAATGCTTTCTCATAGAGCTCATTGAGTTAGAGTAATTTGATTTGATTTTTTTAAATATGATTTCAATGTAAAAAACATCATTTCTATTCAAGAAAAATTGAGAAGGGAAAAAGTGAGAGTGAGTGTAAGAGGGTAAAACGAGGATCAATGTGAGATAGAAGGACGGAGAGGAAATGAGAAAGTAAGAAAAGAGTTAGTGAGTTTTATAAAGACAGTAGCAACTAACTTGTATTCGAATTTTAGTGTAAATCTATCGAGTAGTTTACGTAAAATAGAAGAAAAATAGAAAATGGAAATTTTTTTCAAAATTTTTAAAATTTTCTAACATTAAAATTACGCTAAGAAAATCGGTTTTCAAAAGTCATCCTTCTTCTGGCAGTTGCAAATAATTCCCGTGCAAAATTTTAAGCTAATTCATTGAGTAGTTAACGTAAAATACCCAAAAAATGAATTTTTTTCAAAATTTTTAAAATGCTTTAAAATTAAAACTACGCTAAGAAAATAAGTTTTCCAAAGTTTGTTTTCTTCAGACAATAGTGAATAACTTGCATACAAATTTTAGAAAAAATCTCTCGAATAGTTTTCGTAAAATAAATAAAATATGAAAAATAAAAATTTTTTTCAAAATTTTCAAAATGCTCTAAAATTAAAAATGCGCTAAGAAAATCAGTTTTCAAAAGTTTTTCTTACACACATACAGACATTTTCTGGAAACCACTTTTTTCAACTCCCTGGGTCCAAATATGTACAAATTAATGAAAAAATAGAAAAAAAATATTTTTGCCGATACAAAGCTTTTTCTATGAGAAAGCAAAAACGATAAAAAATGTATGGTTACTTTTTGATAAAAATGATAAATAATTTATTTTTACTTATTTGAATGAATGATATTTTAATCATATTTTTTTGAAATACGGACAAAGATTTTACAATAAAGTTAAAGGAGAATGAGGGATTCCTGAGTTCCCACGTATCTAGAATTTGAAAAATTTTTAAAACACTCCATTTAAAATTTTACCAAGTTATTTTAAATTTTGGCTAATATTAATCGATATTATAATGAACTTTTTTTCTACCTATAAACAAATTTATTTCAACTCAACTAGCTTTTTTTAATTTTTTCCCAAACTTTTCCCGTACTTATCTCAACGCAAAATAAGCTGCCATTAATCTTCTACTAAATATTTGTTTTGTAAGAATTAAAAATACCTAATTAGGCATAGACTCATTGGTCAAGTGTCGATAAAATTATTCAAAACTTAAATATTATAAATTTCGAAGAAGATCGTTCAATTTTATTTTTTTTAAATACAATTTAAATTCTTTTACATGATGTTTTTTTATGTTCCATCATTTCCTTGGTTTTGGCGTAAAGTCCACGATGTTTTATAAACATTAAGTTTTACTAAAATTTAAAACTTTTTATCTAACCGCACAAGCTCCTTTTAAACATAATACAAATATTGATAACTAATTAACAATATTGTTTAAATAACAATGTATGGAATATAGATAAAATATGAGCCAAGAATTGGGAAAATTATTGGCATGCCCATTTACATGGAAATTCGACAAAACATCATTAGACAAATTTAAATTTAATGACGATAGATATGAAGAAGAATCCATTGGAAACGATTTAATAACATTAATGTACTTAATTACTTCGGTTTATTATCATGCAATGAAAAATAGTAATGACAAAATTCATGAAAATCTACAGAAATTAATAAACTACTGGGAAAAATTTGATTATTCGTAAGTGTTCAAACATTTATATAGAATATAATTATATGACACTGACAATACGTGTTTATTATTAATATTTATGGGTATTAACAAAATATGTTTGACAGAAATATAATTATGAAATTTTCACCTGAACTCTTTTTTATGCTTAATTAGGATTTAATAAAATAAAACCTAATTAAAATTTTATAAATGCATTGTAATTACTAATTACTTATAATTGATTCAATAACAGGCAAGTGCAAGATCAAAATTTTTCAGTGAAAATAGTAGTTCATATTGTAGAAGCAACAAAATATTATATTCTGAAGAAGATCAGAAATACATCAAAAGCGAAGGAAATAATTCAGAATATAGAAGATTCTGATAATTTTAAAAGTGCTATAGAACTGGCTACATTTTACGGATTCGAAAGTATTGCCAGATTTTATTTAGATAATGGTGAATACAAAGATGCAATATTATTAGCAAAACGAGCTATTTCGCAAAGTCCAGATTGTCCAATTTGGTATTTTGTTCTTGGAAAATATTTAAGAAAATGGAGACGATTTCAACGCCTTAACAAACCTTTTGAAGATGAAAAGAAAGTTCTTTTAAAATCTTATGAATTATCAAAAGATCCAGTTTTTGGTATATTTGTTGCTCAAATGTATAGGGAAAATCAAGAGTACCATAAATCGTATTAGTAATATACGCAACAAGTGATGTACGAAGGGATAATATTGGCAGGGGTCAATGTTTTCTGCTGCTCAAGCAAAAAACATTTAACCCTGCAAATATTTTCCCGACGTACATCACATGTTGCGTAGATTATTTTATGCTGTTGTAAGCAGTTAGAGGAACAATAAAATTATAAGTATATAATTGAATACATTTTTTACAATTTTTCAATGTATATATCATGAATTTATAAAATGCGAAAGAATCAATTTTGTAGAATTTAAAGAAGCGTGGAACAAGCGTGAAACGAGGCTGTCTTGCGCGCGCAGACTCGTCTGCGCGCGCAAGCGCCACATGTTGTCGTGTGACGCTTCGAGAAACAAAGCAAGCGATGCTTACTGTATCGCTGGGATACATAAATTTTTAATTCACAATTATTTTAATATTTTTCTTTGATTTACTAAATATGATAGATACATCTGTTTATAAAATCTTTTCTTCTGTTATGTTTGTTTGTACTTGTAAATATGAATGTACAAACTTATAACTGAAAAGTTTTAAAATTTTTTTATTTCTCTTACAATTTTACAAGTTTTATGTTTATTCTATTTTTTTCACTGCATCACTTTTACTGTGATTTTTTTTCACTATTAACTCTAAATTTTATTATTAATAAATCAATATGAACCATTATTTATTTAATGCATATTTTTAAAAATGTATTTAATACGAAAAAGACCATTATGAAATTTGAATATGCGCGGGACTTAACTATGCGGCGCCGATCGTCTAACGCGCCTGTTTATGTTCTCAAGTTTACACTACTATCCTTTCCAAACACATCGGCGCTCACTTCGTACAGAAGAGTTTTGTTGTATCCCAACTTACTATAGCATATTGAGTATTTCCCCGGGGATATATTACTTGTTCATATATCCCCGGGGAAATAAGCTGACAGCAAATATACTTTAGTACAAAATATCACAAACAAAATACAGCGGCGCTGCGAGCGCCACTATAAGAGACCTCAATACCCATTTGACTAGCCTACTACATACGACGCCCTCTACTGCTTACTACAGCATAATAGTAATATACGCAACAAGTGATGTACGAAGGGATAATATTGGCAGGGGTCAATGTTTTTTGCGCGAGCAGTAGAAAGTCGAGGGCGCGCTTGCGCGCCCGAGATTTTCTGCTGCTCAAGCAAAAAACATTTAACCCTGCAAATATTTTCCCGACGTACATCACATGTTGCGTAGATTATTTTATGCTGTTGTAAGCAGTTAGAGGAACAATAAAATTATAAGTATATAATTGAATACATTTTTTACAATTTTTCAATGTATATATCATGAATTTATAAAATGCGAAAGAATCAATTTTGTAGAATTTAAAGAAGCGTGGAACAAGCGTGAAACGAGGCTGTCTTGCGCGCGCAGACTCGTCTGCGCGCGCAAGCGCCACATGTTGTCGTGTGACGCTTCGAGAAACAAAGCAAGCGATGCTTACTGTATCGCTGGGATACATAAATTTTTAATTCACAATTATTTTAATATTTTTCTTTGATTTACTAAATATGATAGATACATCTGTTTATAAAATCTTTTCTTCTGTTATGTTTGTTTGTACTTGTAAATATGAATGTACAAACTTATAACTGAAAAGTTTTAAAATTTTTTTATTTCTCTTACAATTTTACAAGTTTTATGTTTATTCTATTTTTTTCACTGCATCACTTTTACTGTGATTTTTTTCACTATTAACTCTAAATTTTATTATTAATAAATCAATATGAACCATTATTTATTTAATGCATATTTTTAAAAATGTATTTAATACGAAAAAGACCATTATGAAATTTGAATATGCGCGGGACTTAACTATGCGGCGCCGATCGTCTAACGCGCCTGTTTATGTTCTCAAGTTTACACTACTATCCTTTCCAAACACATCGGCGCTCACTTCGTACAGAAGAGTTTTGTTGTATCCCAACTTACTATAGCATATTGAGTATTTCCCCGGGGATATATTACTTGTTCATATATCCCCGGGGAAATAAGCTGACAGCAAATATACTTTAGTACAAAATATCACAAACAAAATACAGCGGCGCTGCGAGCGCCACTATAAGAGACCTCAATACCCATTTGACTAGCCTACTACATACGACGCCCTCTACTGCTTACTACAGCATAATAGTAATATACGCAACAAGTGATGTACGAAGGGATAATATTGGCAGGGGTCAATGTTTTTTGCGCGAGCAGTAGAAAGTCGAGGGCGCGCTTGCGCGCCCGAGATTTTCTGCTGCTCAAGCAAAAAACATTTAACCCTGCAAATATTTTCCCGACGTACATCACATGTTGCGTAGATTATTTTATGCTGTTGTAAGCAGTTAGAGGAACAATAAAATTATAAGTATATAATTGAATACATTTTTTACAATTTTTCAATGTATATATCATGAATTTATAAAATGCGAAAGAATCAATTTTGTAGAATTTAAAGAAGCGTGGAACAAGCGTGAAACGAGGCTGTCTTGCGCGCGCAGACTCGTCTGCGCGCGCAAGCGCCACATGTTGTCGTGTGACGCTTCGAGAAACAAAGCAAGCGATGCTTACTGTATCGCTGGGATACATAAATTTTTAATTCACAATTATTTTAATATTTTTCTTTGATTTACTAAATATGATAGATACATCTGTTTATAAAATCTTTTCTTCTGTTATGTTTGTTTGTACTTGTAAATATGAATGTACAAACTTATAACTGAAAAGTTTTAAAATTTTTATTTCTCTTACAATTTTACAAGTTTTATGTTTATTCTATTTTTTCACTGCATCACTTTTACTGTGATTTTTTCACTATTAACTCTAAATTTTATTATTAATAAATCAATATGAACCATTATTTATTTAATGCATATTTTTAAAAATGTATTTAATACGAAAAAGACCATTATGAAATTTGAATATGCGCGGGACTTAACTATGCGGCGCCGATCGTCTAACGCGCCTGTTTATGTTCTCAAGTTTACACTACTATCCTTTCCAAACACATCGGCGCTCACTTCGTACTGAAGAGTTTTGTTGTATCCCAACTTACTATAGCATATTGAGTATTTCCCCGGGGATATATTACTTGTTCATATATCCCCGGGGAAATAAGCTTGACAACAAATATACCTTAGTACAAAATATCACAAACAAAATACAGCGGCGCTGCGAGCGCAACTATAAGAGACCTCAATACCCATTTGACTAGCCTACTACATACGACGCCCTCTACTGCTTACTACAGCATAAAAAATATTTATGCTGTAGTAAGCAGTAGAGGGCGTCGTATGTAGTGGGCTAGTCAAATGGGTATTGAGGTCTCTTATAGTTGCGCTCGCAGCGCCGCTGTATTTTGTTTGTGATATTTCGTACTAAAGTATATTTGCTGTCAGCTTATTTCCCGGGGATATATGAACAAATAATATATCCCCGGGAAATACTCAATATGCTATAGTAAGTTGGGATACAACTAAACTCTTCAGTACGAAGTGAGCGCCGATGTGTTTGGAAAGGATAGTAGTGTAAACTTGAGAACATAAACAGGCGCGTTAGACGATCGGCGCCGCATAGTTAAGTCCCGCGCTTATTCAAATTTCATAATCTTTTTCGTATTAAATACATTTTTAAAATATTCATTAAATAAATAATGGTTCATATTGATTTATTAATAATAAAATTTAGAGTTAATAGTGAAAAAATCACAGTAAAAGTGATGCAGTGAAAAAAATAGAATAAACATAAAACTTGTAAAATTGTAAGAGAAACAAAAAATTTTAAAACTTTTCAGTTATAAGTTTGTACATTCATATTTACAAGTACAAACAAACATAACAGAAGAAAAGATTTTATAAACAGATGTATCTATCATATTTAGTAAATCAAAGAAAAATATTAAAATAATTGTGAATTAAAAATTTGAGTATCCCAGCGATACAGTAAGTATCGCTTGCTTTGTTTCTCGAAGCGTCACGCGACAACATGTGGCGCTTGCGCGCGCAGACGAGTCTGCGCGCGCAAGACAGCCTCGTTTCACGCTTGTTCCACGCTTCTTTAAATTCTACGAGATTGCTTCTTTCGCATTTTATAAATTCATGATATATACATTGAAAAATTGTAAAAAATGTATTCAATTATATACTTATAATTTTATTGTTCCTCTAACTGCTTACAACAGCATAAAATAATCTACGCAACATGTGACGTACGTCGGTAAAATATTTGCAGGGTTAAATGTTTTTTGCTTGAGCAGCAGAAAATCTCGGGCGCGCAAGCGCGCCCTCGACTTTCTACTGCTCGCGCAAAAAACATTGACCCCTGCCAATATTATCCCTTCGTACGTCACTTGTTGCGTATATTACTAATACAGTCGACGATCTGAGTCCCGCCGCCTTCTCCTTCATCGACTCGCTCGTGCGTTACCCCCACTAGCAGACTAAAAGAATTTGTTTTCAAACATTCTGAGTCCCGCCGCTGCTCTATGCGACTTTTTCACTTGTAAAAATGTGTTTATTAATTTCATTTTTTTTTGTTTAGAATACAACAAATGTTTATTGAAATAAAAAGTAACAAAGAATTAATACAATATTGCATAATTTTCATTTATATCTGAAAAAAATATAAAAATTAAACTAGATATATTTAATCAATCAATAAAATGTTATTTATTTGAAAATTTAAGTGATTGCTTTATAAATAAAAGATAAAATAAATCTTATTTCATTTCATTTTCATAATAACAATGAGTATTTAGTACATCAATAAATAATATATTCTTTAATTTTTAAATTTATGTTACCTATAAATAAAAAAATTTAATTTTTATATTTTTTATGGTAAATATAAATGAGAATTATGCAATATTACAATATTTTTTGTTACCTTTTATTTTAATAAACGTTTATTGTATTCTAAACAAAAAAATTAAACTAATAAATCCATTTTTACAAGTTAAAAAGTTGCATAGAGCAGCGGCGGGACTCAGAATGTTTGGAAACAAATTCTTTTAGTCAGCGAGTGGGGGTAACGCATGAGCGAGTCGATGGAGGAGAAGGCGGCGGGACTCAGATCGACGACTGTATAAAAATATATAATTTGAAACCATTGAATCCCAGAATTCAATTAAGGTTGGCGTTAGGATTTACAAGAAAAGAAGATTTTACAAGAGCCAAAGATTGTCTTGATAATGCTGAAAAATATATACCAAATGATTTAACTTTCTTACATTATAAAGGAGCTTATTCAAAAAAGATTAAAAATTATAAGGTATAGCAATAAAAAAATATTTGAAAAATTTAATGAGTAAACATTTGTTTGTAAGGTCATTTAATTTTTATAGAAAGCTATTGAATATTACAAAAGAGCGGCTGAATTGTGAAGTTTTGCTGCAGATATTCAATATGCTAAGTGTATGCCGCACTATACCAAAAATTTCAATTACGCAGGACATCTGAAAAAAATGTTTGATAAATACGAAGGTAATACCTCTTATGAACAAAACATCAAATTATCAATGGTGATGCATTTTTATTATCATGAAAAGAATATAGCAGAAGCATCATACTGTATTTTAGATGCAATTTCGATTAATCCTGAAAGCGATAGATTGAAGGTAATTGACAAAAATTTTTTTTATAATTCAATAATGTATATTTAATTTTTATTTTTATTTCTAGAAATTTTTCAATGATTATGAAAGTAAAACTATTAATGTATACAATTTTATAAGTAATATTTTGATTCTCAAATGCAAACAAGAATTTCCTTCTATGTCACCAGAAATGCAGCATATATTAGGAAAATTAAAAAATCTTTGTGACCATCATCAGTGATATGCATATAAAAAATTTATCTATGTTATCAGTTTCCAAATTGAAAAAAAAAGTTTATATTTGCAATTTGTGGGTAGAATAAGGTTTTGATTAAAAAAAAATTTGTAGAATGTTAACAACTACCTTCGCGAAATCTAAGCTTTATTTTGGAGGTATCGATCTTGCTCAAATGGTTTCGTAAAGTTTATAAGCAAATTTTATTCATGCTTTCCATATTTAATAAACAGTGGTGAAATACGCCATCAAACGTTTTAATAATTTTAATAGCAAAAAGATACGTATTTCGTACATTTAATAGCATTAGTTCCCTGTAAGAAAATTAACTATTTTTTGACCATATTTTACTGGTCAACGTATGTTAAAATGACTTTTATCTAAAAATTCTGTTTACAGGTATTCCCAGAATTTCTAGATATATGCCATTTTAACATGCGTTAACCAATAAAACATGGCCAAAAAATGTTTTATTTTTTTGTAGGGTTCAATCATTAGAATTACTCTGTAAACATCATTATAATTAGAATTGATTTACATTTTCATTTTCCAATTTCACCGTAAAGTAATTTTATATTGAAATTTTTAATTAAATTAAAGTCTTTACGAAAATTCAAACTAAAGTTTTTTTCATAAATTCTTTATCACTCCTTTTATCATAAAAGTAAATTTATCACTATTTACTATTTTGGATTTGTATTTTGCATTAATTTTATATCTGTATATGCCTAAACAATATTATTTTTATAATAGAGTAAGGATAAGATAAATTAAATCATCATACACAATTATTTAACTAATCTTAGAAAAACATTATTATGATGAAGATACTTCCTTTCGATTAATTGATTTCTTAAAAATGCACTTAAATCTGTACATTTACCGTTTACCGCAATCCTAAAAATTCACTTTCAAATCTAATGACAGAACGATGATCAATTTTTATGAAGGACATATCGTCGGTTTGGATTGAAATTCAGCCATTTCAAAAAAGTTATAAAGATGCAGTCATTTCAAAAAAGCTTTGAAAATCCGACCATTTCAAAAAAGTTTTGAAAAACTGGCCATTTTAAAAAAGTCTTAAAAACAGTTCCACTAATAGCGTTTTTTTAAAATCAAAAACTAATCAAGTGAATATGATTGTTAAACAATAAAGTTTTTTACATATGCTCAATTTGTATGGCTGATTTATCAAGCCTCAAGAGTATTGGTTCGTTCTTTAAATGAAGTTGAAATTAAATGATTTTCAAGACTTTTTGAAATGGCCGGTTTAAAACTTTTTTGAAATGGCTGGATTTTAATCCAAGCCAACCATATTATAGCTACGTAGATTTCCTAATAACAAGAAATTTATTACCTTCCCTATTGACCCATTGCTGCCATTACTATATTACGTGAAGTAATGTTTAATGTTTTGATTACCTTCCTTTTTTTTACCACCCTTATTCCCTACAATATCTGTGTATATACAAGATGATGATACACTATGATTTTACACTAATTTTAATTTTAGTATTTTGAGATCATTCAATGACGAGAATACGACACGATAGCTTGAATTTAAATCTATATCTATATTTAATAAAGCTTTAAAATATATTGTTGAATTTTTCTTTACCATTGCAACTTAAGAAGATCGTACTACCAAACAGATGACTTGAAACAATAATCAGAGAAGAAGAAGTGAAAACTGCAAAGGATCGAGAATTTCACAGCCCAATAGAAAAGAACTTGGTTAGCTAGCTTATCATCGGATATATTATATCAAGATTGTATATTTTAATTGTTATAAATGCAAATATCTACTTGTTACTATGAGACGAGCAAGTGATATGGCTCTCTTTCGAGTTAAGGATCGTCTATATAAATTACGTTACCGATTTTTCATGAATTGCAACACCCCCGCTCCCTCTAGTAAACAATCGTGGTTTTTCTTAGACCCCCTCCCGCTCTCACGTTACTTTGTCTTATCCTTAAAAAAAAAAAATTTTTAATAAAAAAAAATACCAATATAATAAAATATATAAATTATATTTATCAATATGAACTTGTCTTTATAATATTCATTATCTTTTTGGTAAGCTGAGACATAAGTGAACAAAATATTATCAAAATTTAAAAGGTCGTGTCTATTAAATTTCAGACCCAGTTATCGATAAAATAATAGAAAATAATGATTTTGAAATTTAGTGTTTTATCTTACTATTATATAAAAGGACAGCGTTTGTTTGAATGTTCTCAATTATCTCAAAAACTACTGAACCGATCGTTTTCAAATTTTACATTTAAATTCTTTATAATGTGACGAGTGTCATAGGCTATATGAATAATTACTTTTTTAATCAATAATTGCAATAAAATAATTATAGACCTTGATCTTAACGCGTAGGGAATAGGGACTACTTTTTTTCGGCGTTCTACGGTCAACATGCTCTACCCTTGCTACTTTCCTAGGTTGCCCTATAGGTGGTGACCGATTTTGTCTTTCACTTTATTAAACTGGTACGGTAGAAATACTTATACACCTATGATATTCCGTAACTTCAACACAATAAATTTTTATTGCATATTCTCTAATCACAGAGTAATATTACCTCGGATTATTTAATGAAATATTTTCCTATTCCATTAGGCAGAATCAAAAATTAGACAATTTTTTTTAACTTTAGAAAAAATTTTATATCTTATTCAAGGAAATTTTTTATTCCTTAAATATTTATTGGCTCATACATGAGAATTTAACCCTTCATGGTTAATAATTCTCTATCATTGTTGAACATTCATACTTATTAATGAATATCTCTTTCACAATTTTGATTTGCTAAAAAAATTTTCTGTCGTCAATTCAAATATATTTTTTGACTTATTGGTACTAAATTGAACATATATCGAAAAATAAAAAAAAAAATTCAATGCTTATTTTTTCTACCAAAAAAAATTATTTCAAATGAAAATTCATTCTATTATCACATGGTTCACAAACAAAAAATGTTGTGTATTCCAAAGTTTTGTAAGAGTACGATTTAATAAATAATATTTTTTGAGATTCTATTTCTATACCTACCGACTTCTGCCCAACTATTGCGCGGGCGAAGCCGAGACGGGGGATGCTAGTTATATATAATTTTGTATTCTAGCCCTTAATTTCAACTTTAAACTTAATATTTTTATCATTTCAAATGAACAGATATTAATAAGAAACTATTCATTGAATTCTGCAGAATTCATAAAAAAGTTGATGAATCATCTAAAAAGATATTGAATATTAAATAAAAAAAATCGAAAAAAAATTATTTTAATTGTGGTTTTGTAAAACTTGACAACGTTGTGGAATAAAAATGTAAAAACGTATCTCGTTTCTTTCGAAAATATTACATTTTACTTAGGTTATAATAAGTCTAACCATACCCTGGTAGAAAATTTGTCTAGTTTTATTGAGGCCTCGATTATTTAACATACAAAACTAGACAGATCTAGACAGATCTAGAGTAAATTTCTACCAGGGTATGTAACAAATAATACAATAACAAATTTTAGTATTGTTTACAAATATTGCATAAATTTACTTAATATTTATTAATAACGTGTTTAGAATAAATTTTTTATTTATAATACGAAAATTTATGCATTGAGTTGGGTCCCCCGGCCCGCAACATACGGTCCTGCATGGAAGAACCACCTTAAATAGTCTGTTTTTTTAATTTTACTGAAAAAAATTACTGACTTGAAAAAAAAACGCTTACTTGAATAGTGGCAAGTAAATAATTATTTGATTAAAATAAATATTCATTAAAACCAAGTAAATTTTTGTTTGAAATAAATCTCTTAACAAAAATTCACTTGGTTTTAAGAAATATTTACTTGGTTTTAATAAATATTTATTTTAATCAAATAATTATTTACTTGCCACTATTCAAGTGAGCGTTTATTTGATTTCAGTAAATTTTTTTTTCAGTTTTTAATTCTTTAACAATTTAATAATATTGCACCGGTAAGTATGAAATGGACTATATATAAAAAATATTAAGGGATAAATTTCAGGTAAGAATATAGTGGGTTTTTTTTGAAAACAAAAGTAGGGAATTCAGAAGGGTTAATCCCCTGCAAGCATTACCGTTGTCAGTGAAATCAGAAGGCTCCACTTACTTCGGGCGATGCTTCATTAGTTTATAGTTGGTTCTGACCAAGTTCAGAAAAGTAACAAAGTTTGAGAAAATGATTTTGCTTATATTGTAATTTTTTCTCACAATAAAATATTTGAGATTATTATACTAATTATTACTAATTTTCACGTAAAATTGATGTACTCTACATAAAAGATAATTTGTTTTTATAATCAAAGTCAATCATTGTATATATTTTAATAGGAAATAGCGCGAAATAGCGTCTTATTTATAAGATTTAATTTATTTTTATGTGAAATAATTTAACTATTTTTAATAAGTTTAATGAATGTAATAAAAATTAAAAAAATGGAAATTGTGGTGGATTTAAGTTCTCGATCGTTTGTTAATCGACAATCAACAAATTTGAAAAATCATATAGATGATTCACTTACTGCTTGTGGTAAGTTTGTATATTTATAAAAACTTGACAGATTTTTTTGATTTTCTATGAATGAATGCCAATTTGCAAATTTGTTATGGCCAAACAATCATTAATTATTTATGTGCAATTACCGTTAAGAGCAGGTCGTATATCTCTGTTCTTTTCTAATCAAAAAATTAATTTTTTTGCAAAAACTAATAACTATAGCAAAAAATAAGGAGATAGCTTCATCTTGAATCATAAAAAGCAATATTTTCTTTGATGATGAAAAATTATTTTTATCGATTCGTTTTGAAGAAAATCTTGAAAAACTTAAAAAATGGAGGTTAGGATGGACAATTTGGTTTTTTAAAGTTTTCTCAAGCAATAAAAATAATTTTCCCTCATAAAAGAAAATATTGCTCTTTATGATGCAAGATGGGGTTTTCTTCTTATTTTTTGCTACAATTCTTAGGTTCTGCAGAAAAATTAATTTTTCGATTAGAAAAGGATAAAGATATACATTTTTCTGAATGTGTATGTATATGATTTAAATGTAGTTACCGACATTCCATTTTCCGGCAATTTTTTATTTTCATACACTGAAAAGGGAATTGAACTGTCACTGTTCTCTACGGTACAGTGTGTGTCATTTTTAGAATACAGTCAGTCCAAGCTTCGAAAAACGAACTAGTAGTCTCTAGAGACGACTCATTACTCTCTGAGCGTAGACTTGCTATCCTCTTCGTAGAAAGAAGCCTCGCAGAGAACACTCATTAGTCTCTAGAAAACACTGCCTACTCGCTCGTAACACAATGAATGTTCGCTAGCGACACTAACGCCACTCGTCGCCATAGAGTACAATCAGTATTCTAACCCCTTTTCAGTGTACATAAATTTTTCCAAACGTCTCTACGTCACACCTTTTATTAGTTAAAGTAAAAGGATACCCATATAAAGATACTTTAAAAACTTTTGGAGAATCAAAAATTTGAAAAACTGTAATATCGGTATGCTACATTACTCTAACTTTGAACATATTTTACTATTACAGATATTTCTACTGAATGCATAATAAATGATAAAACAGAAATACAGAAACTAAATGATGACTGCTTAATGCAAATTTTTTCTTACATTCCTTTTGGAAATCGTTTTGTATTGGAAAAAGGTATTTATACAATAAAATTTACTTACCTTGTGTGTATTGGAATTTAACATGAGAGCGTAGAGAGGGCAACAAATTCAATATGGCCGACTTTACTTAAATATTATACATATACTCTTCTGAAATATGACAATTATTAAAATAAAATGGTAACTATAGATTGTTTATAGAAATATGCAAATGATAATAAAAGCCAATGAAATTTTAGAGAAGGTAAAAGATTATTGGAATCAGAAATATTGATTGTATGCAGTAAAATCAACATATAATATGACACATATATCAGAGCTTTGTGTTTACAAACAAGATATAACCTTGGAATCCACTCATAAAATCAATGGAAAAGTTAAGGGCATGCATAGGCTCTACTATACCGGTCGAATTTCTAGAATCAAAGAATTCATTTTGTACAAAAACTAAGCATCAGAATGAAAAATAATTTTTTTCCGAATTCGTAAGTAATTAGAGTTTTTCGCCCTACATTTTCATGAAATAGAATGATCCTGAGAAGAAAATTCTATTTCGATGTACGATTTTCGAAAAAAGTGAATTCTTAAAAGTCAAAATTTTGTTTATGAATTTCTGAGGTTTTTCTATTTTCCGCTCTTTATTATCTGAAAATAGAGTGACCTGTAAAAGGGAAATTCATTCTGATGTCTAGTTTCTTTACAAAGTGAATTCTTCGATTCTAGAAAATCGGTCGGTATAGTAGAGCGTATGCATGCCCTTAAAGAAAACAGAGAAATTATTCATTTTTTTATTCTTAAAAATTGCGCTACATGTAGATGTGTTTATTTTAGACTTAGGGTGATATTCGACAAGTTCCATGATTATCAAAAATTTCAATTAAGAGCAGGCCGGATTCGCTGTCCTTGTCTAATTGGCAATTTTGTTATTTACTCAAGTTTTAATCGGTGTATCTTCAAATTAAAGGTCGAGCGCAATAGATATTATTATTATGAACATCTATGCACAAGAAAAAAAATATCTACCGGTTTGTTTTTAGTAAAAGTTTATGTTTATAATATTTTCGCGTTACTTACTTTTCTCAAAAACAAACCGGTAGATATTTTTTTTCTTGTGCATAGATGTTCATAATAATAATATCTATTGCGCTCGACCTTTAATTTGAAGATACACCGATTAAAACTTGAGTAAATAACAAACAACTCAATTGTTACTCGGTCGGTATCAGGTTCTACTCCGGTCTACCGTTAATATTAAAAATATTAGCTTTCACATAAATTCACATGTATAATGTTTAAGTGAAATCGGCCATATTAGATTTGCTGCCCCCTCTACGCTCTCACGTCAAATCCCAAATAGCATGCTATATCTAATTTTTTATTTAAGAGGCGGTCGGAACCAAATCGGTGACTTAGTTCGGTGCTTGTAATAAATGCTTATAATAATTTATTCATTTATTAATATGGTAAAAATATAGTCATTTCCTCTAGTCATGTATATAAAGAATAATTTAAAATAGTTAAAGCCACAAAAATATACAAAATATTGTTATAAAGCGAAAAATGCCACCTAACAATCGACACGACAGTTTTTTGCATGCGGTATATGTCAAGTCAGTTTGATATTTGTAATAAATGCTTATAATAATTTATTTACTTATTCATATGGTAAAAATATAGTCATTTCCTCTAGTCATGTATATAAAGAATAATTTGAAATAGCCCGCATAAAAAAAATTTGTATTGCCAAGATATTGGTGAAACAATATCCAATATATTGCATTTATTTAATAATCCCTTGGCAAAATTTTTCCAATATTTCGCCAACATTTAGCATTTATCAATCCCTAGGGCCAAAACCCACATTATTCCCACATATTGGCAATATATTGGATATTGCTGATATATTGGATATTGCTATATCAATATGTATAATGATAAATAATTTCAAATAAAAAATCAAAGTTTTACCACATTTAATTGAAAACTTTTTAACTTTTTTTTATATCATATCTATAAAGTATACAATATAGGTGATATTAAAATCTTTAATATAATATATAAAAATAAAATATTGGTAAATTAAATTCAGAAATCTTTTTTTGCAAAACAAAAAATATATTTAGTAAAATAATTTTTCAAGTCACATTTTACGAATATAAATATAACAAAAAATCTATTATACTAATTGTATATTTACATTACAATTTGGTTGAAAAAATTTCTGAGTAACAGAAATGTTAAATCAAATTTAATCAACACAAATCGACTTATGTCATTTTTGTAAATAAGAAAAAGATTAAATCATTTTTAATTTTAATAAATACAACTTAAAGAAAATAGTTTATATATTTTATTGTTCAAAATGTTTCATTAATTTGAATAATGACGATTCTTTATGTCTTTAATGTAATAATAATTCAATAAATTATTTTCTTGAAATTTCTTTAATTTCACAATTAAAAACATTATACAAACGACCTTATTTTTACGAAAAAATAATTAAATGTCCTAGAAATCAGTCACTTCAAACTCAAAAAATTTTCTTTCACACTCAGGGCGTGAAATTCAATTTTCGATGTCTATTCTTAGAGGCTAAAATAGCTCTTTTTTACCCAAGGTCAAAAAAGTAATTTTCTAATAAGCGTAATTGATTTTTACTAATAAGAAATTTACTTTTCGTGTCTCAGAATTATACTGAATGGTGGATGAGTCGATGTATAAATTGAGTAATGGGTGCATGGTGCAATGAATTCATAGGTGGATTCATGGGACGATAAAATGACGGCTCAATGGTTCGATGGACAGATCGATAAATATGACGATAGGTCGATGGGCGGATAAATATTAATGTCGATGGATCACTAAATGAATACGTCGATGGGTTGATAGACTGATTGGTGGATAGATGAAATAGTCGATGGGTTAATGGGCGCATAGATGAATTTTTTCGAAGGGTTTATGGGCCGATGGGCGGATAGATGAATTTGTCGATTGATTGACGGTCCGTTGGGCGGATAGATGAATTTGTCGATGGGTTGATGGGCGGAATTTGTTGATGAGTGGAACAAAGAATTCGTTGATGGGTTAATGGATGGATGGATGAATTTTTTGGTGGATGTCAGAAGTTGAATGGGTCGATGAGTTGATAGGTCTATTGATCGATGAATTCATGGGTAAATGGGTTAATTGGTCAATAAATCAATGGGTCGATAGGTTCATGGTTCAATAAATTGATGGTTGCATGGGTAGATGGGTCAAAGAGTACGTGGATCGGCAGGATGATGGGTCAATGGATTCATGGGTCGATGGGTCATTGGTTTTGATGAGTTGATCTGTCGATGGGCTGATGGGTTCGTAGGCAATTTCTTTAATTTTCCTCCTTTCGTACCCAACTGCTTCTTGTCGAGGCAAATTCGACAGTCTTATTTTCTCATTTTCATTTTAATTTTATCATCTATTAATGCCGTTAATATTTTGTATTATTTATGAATTTATTTTTAATGTGGCTAAATTTGACGCCCTTCGTGTATCAAAAAGTAATATGTTATCTACGGAAGTAAAGGTGTTTTTGCCCTCGTCTTTATTGTCACCCTCGCTTCGCTCAGGCTTCAAACTCGACTCAGGCAAAAATCACCTATTTTACTCCCTTGGTTAACAATGTACTATTCTGATATTTATGATGGTTTGCTGTATCAAGAAATGCTCCGTCCAAATAAAATATTAAGTGATCCCAACAATATATCTTTTACATGGTATTCTGACGGTGTTAGAATTTTTAAATCTTCCAAATACAATATTTAGACGTTTTATTTAACAATTAATGAATTTCCTTACAAAGAACAACATAATATTGAAAATGTGTTGCTAATTGGCTTGTGGTTTAGAAAACTAAAACCTAAAGTTAATCTCTTTTTAACTTCCTTAAAAAATTCATTAAAAAAATTGTATAAAGGTATAGATTTTGAAGTACCCAACGTAGATAAACCTATTAAGGGTATACTCTTGATTGACAAATCAAGAGTATACCCTTTTGAAAAGAAATTAACTTTGCGAACTGATAGCGAAGCCATACTGCACGGTCAACAAACATATGTTAGTAATATTAAAGTTTGCGATGTTGAGGGACCAACAATGCTCTAAAATTGTACCAAAATTTATTACATTAACCGGTAGGTCCAGGGGCAAACTACATAAGTCGTGGCCGACCAAGGTCCTCGATTCTAACCAGGTTTTTTTTTATATATTTCGACCTACCGATTTCGAATTTTTTTGGGTAGAAAGTCTGAAAATGGCGCATTTAATAATTATTAACAATTTTTATAAACAAATTATAGAAATGCGTTTTTTCTAGAAAAAAAAATTTTATCATGTTTTTAAGGTTATTTTGAGCAAAAAAGGTTCTCATGAACATATTGCTAAAATGCACTAAATCGGCAAAAAACAATCACAGTTTGAAAAAACGCGATTTTTCAAAAGTTTGACAGCTTATAGCTAAGCTTCTACTGCTTTAATTTTTACTCACAATCAGGGTTGGTTTCAGAAAAACTCTACGCTCACAGTTCATGACTGTAAGTGTAGAGATTTCGCGCTTACAGCGCTGCGACGACTTATTGTGTAATTGCTATAATAGCGAAACAGCGTTGGCGTCGCAAAAGCTATACATTTACAGTCATAAACTATGAGCGTAGAGTTTTTCTGGAACCAACCCTGCTCACAATAGCTTAAATTGTTTATTAAAATGTAAACTTAAAGATTACATTAGTTGGCGACAGTATTTATAATGAGTACATTACCCATTAATCGCTCAAAAAGTACTGTATACGTGCACCGGCGCGCTGACCTGCGACGGGGACTGTACATAGGTAAGCTGTAAATGGTACTTTTTTGGGCGATTAAATTTTGAACAATAAAATATATGAACTATTTTCTTTAAGTTGTATTTATTAAAATTAAAAATGATTCTTATTTACAAAAATGACATAAATCGATTTGTGTTGATTAAATTTGATTTAACATTTCTGTTACTCAGAAATTATTTCAACCGAATTGTAATGTAAATATACAATTAGTATAATAGATTTTTTGTTATATTTATATTCGTAAAATTTGACTTAAAAAATTATTTTACTAAATATATTTTTTGTTTTGCAAAAAAAGATTTCTGAATTTAATTTACCAATATTTTATTTTTATATATTATATTAAAGATTTTAATATCACCTATATTGTATACTTTATAGATATGATATAAAAAAAAGTTAAAAAGTTTTCAATTAAATGTGGTAAAACTTTGATTTTTTATTTGAAATTATTTATCATTATACATATTGATATAGCAATATCCAATATATCAGCAATATCCAATATATTGCCAATATGTGGGAATAATGTGGGTTTTGGCCCTAGGGATTGATAAATGCTAAATGTTGGCGAAATATTGGAAAAATTTTGCCAAGGGATTATTAAATAAATGCAATATATTGGATATTGTTTCACCAATATCTTGGCAATACGAATTTTTTTTACGCGGGAGTTTAAGCCATAAAAATATATAAAATATTATCGTAAAGCGAAAAATGCTGACTTGATATATACCGCAAGTCACCGATTTGGTTCCGACCGCCTCTTAAGAACATAAATAAACATGAATTCAATTTCTAATTATTAATGTAATATTTGTATGTAGTTTGTAGACGATGGGAAATTATTAGTAAGCGTACTTGGTATACTTTTAAGAAATTCGATTTAAAAGAAGAAACATGGGGAGATAACAGCACATGTGAAAACCTAAGATACTTAAAGATCATACCTCTTCAAAAAGTATTATACCGTTGTAGCTCATTTCTCACACATATCGATTTCTCTGAAAGAATTATAAATAGTTGTCGAGAATCAAGTGGAAAAATTGTATCAGTCTTTGCTAAATACTGTATTAATTTACAGTACATCAATGTTCCAAATTTAAATTACTCAGTACTTGATCACGATCCAATATATGAGAAAGAATTATCAAAATTATTCTTAAATAACAAGAAACTTAGGTATGTTAGACTTGTGAAAAGCACAATTACTGGAGAATGTTTACTAAACCTACCAGCGGATTCTTTAGGTACACTTATCATTACTTTCTCTAAAATATTATCACCGTACTATATTGGAAAAGTAAGTTAATTTTACATTTCAATCAATTTATAAGTCATTTAAATAATAATAATTTGTACGTTTTGTTTATTAACAGGCTATAAAAAAATTCCAAAAATTACACACCCTATTACTAATTGAATGCGAATCTTTAAATTATGAAACATTTAACACAATATGTTTTTACGCAAAAAATTTAAAGGAGTTGCAATTTGATGTATTTTCGAAACCGGCACGAAGCAGTTATGACTTATTGCCTACTGAATTTATTAATCTCGAGATCTTGAACGTTTCTTTTAGCGATTATATCAATGATGAAGTTTTGAAAATAATTGGAGAAAAATGTAAAAAATTAAAAAAGATAGATATTTCATGTAAGTAAATATATTATTATTTAAATTATACTTAGTATATATTCACAATTTTTAATTAATTTCAATGCAGAGTGTGATTAATTGTTTGAACACTATTTTTACTTTCTTATAGAGAAAGCATTGTACACTGCCGCCGAGCTACTTTTGCCCCCCTTCGTCTAAAATCGACTTATCTAAAAAGTTTTATAACTCTGGAAAAAATGGCCGTAGCCTAAAAATTCCAACGGGATTCGAAAGATTATTGGAAATTCTTTCAAAAACCATTGGTTTGATATGTAAAATAGTACATTACGATACACGTGCTCTAAGTGGTCCTTTTTTACACGGCGTGCAGTTAGCGCCCGAGCGCAGCGAGGGTGCTATGCACGTCGTGTAAGAGGACCACTTCGAGCACACGTATCGTATATTATTTTATAGCACGTGTGAGATAAATTCGCCACACGTAATTAATACCCCAGAAAATCAATATTATCAAAAACTATACACACCACGAATGATAATTCGTAAATAAAAACGAATTCTATATATCAGCAAAACTATGCACACCACGAATAATAATTCGTAAATAAAAACGAATTCTATATATCAGCAAAACTATGCACACCACGAATGATAATTCGTAAATAAAAACGAATTCTATATATCAGCAAAACTATGCACACCACGAATGATAAATCGAAAAAAAGTAAAACTATTATCAATGATAGACCCATCGCAAACAAAAAAAAGCAAAAACGATATCAAAAATATTCTTAGATTGAGAAATTATATCAAATAAGTATTGATGTCAGTGATATTTTATTAATTAAATACAATATGATAAAAAGAGAACTTGCCGATTATTTAGATTTATGTATACACAGGTCAGACAAAGCAAAGCATCTAGTTTATTGTTCGTACCGGTATCTCTTTCTTTCTCATTCTTAGGCCGTACACACTGTACACGCATGCGCGCCGCTCACAGATGTTTTGTTTCGACAACTCACGGCACAACAGTAATTTATAAACTATAGTTTTGATTTTCTTGATGTTTTCAATTCTTTATATATTTTTTGATTGATTTTCTACGTATTATTATGTGTGAACAGACATTTCTACGTATTAATATATATACAAAGAGTGATTGTGATGCGTGATTTCGATATTACTTTTTTGAACAGTATAATAAAGTGCGAAATTTCTGACGGTAGTACTTTTTTACACAGTTCAAAAAAGTTGTATTTAGCTCCCGCTAAATGGTGTAGAAAACGCGAATTTAGCTCACGCAGTGCTATAAAAATTTTTTCGTATCTCTTATTCTTGTTTAAAAAGAAATTTTTTTAACTTTGTTTTGACTTTGTAAAACAGTGTTCAATTTTAGTACAAATCGTTACATTAACACAAAACTAAATAGATTTTAAAGCTTATATTTCGACGATAAAAATGCAATGTCGAAAGTCTCGATTCGTCCTTTTAAGATTTTATATTAAAAATAAGGCTTTCTTTCAATGTATGAATATCTCTGAATTTAAGAGAAATAGAAAAATTTGTCAGAGAGAAAAAATGTTCCTTTATGGTCAAATAATAATATATAATAAAAAATTCATTTCGGAAAAAAAATTTTTTTTTGTTGGAATGTAATGAGATTTTGATATCTTTAAAATATTGAGCAACGTGGGTAAAAAAGGCAAGAAAAATTTTTCTGAAATGAATTTTTTATTATATATTATTATTATTTGACCAAGAATAAACATTTTTTTTCTCTAACAAATTTTTCTATTCCTCACATTGAATTTTTGTCGTCGAAATATAAGCTTTAAAATCTATTTAGTTTTGTATTAATGTAACGATTTGTACTAAAATTGAACACTATTTTACAAAGTCAAAACAAAGTTAAAAAAATTTCTTTTTAAACAAGAATAAGAGATACGAAAAAAATGTTTTTTTCATATCAAACCAATAGTTTTTGAAAGAATTTCCAATAATCTTTCGAATCCTGTTGGAATTCTTAGGCTACGACCATTTTTTCCAGAGTTATAAAACTTTTTAGATAAGTTG
The DNA here is from genome assembly GCA_017163975.1 of Anastatus disparis. NCBI lineage: Eukaryota > Metazoa > Arthropoda > Insecta > Hymenoptera > Eupelmidae > Anastatus > Anastatus disparis. The sequence goes on along the minus strand of JAFFSR010000264.1, from coordinate 606,292 downwards.
ATTTTAGACGAAGGGGGGCAAAAGTAGCTCGGCGGCGGTGTATTTATATTTAATATAATAAATTTTTTTCGTATGATTTCAGTACATACTAATTCAATAAATATAAGTAATTTTCAAAATGAATTCTTATAGCGACTTAATACAGAACAAAATTTTTTTGTCATTATAAATTTTGAAATTTCTTTGATTTACCTTTTTAAAAAATTGCAATAATATTGTAAATAACGAAAAAATATATTTTAGAAAATTAGAACGAATATTTTATTATTTATATGAATAAAAGAATGTCCAAGAAATCACAATGTTTAATTAACATACTTTTTTTGTACTTGCAGTTTGTGAAATCAGTAATAAAGGTTTGGCTTATATCGTTTCACTACCTAAACTTGAATATCTGGCTATAAACTGTCTGAATGTTTCTGATGAGTTACTCACAGATATGCCAAATTTACACACGCTTCAATGCGCTTATAGTCCAAATATGAAAAATCAAGGCCTATGTCAGTTAATCAAAAAATCGCAAAAACTTAAAATACTAGATGTCACTGGCTGTAGAAGAGTGAGCAACGAATTAGTCAAAGTAGCAATCGAAACCACAAAAAATCGTATCAACAATGTTACCCTTAAAATTTATGTGACTCGGACAGGTATTGATGTCGATCAGATTACTACGGCGGCTTCGCCGTTTCTTCGGTTAAGCAGAAGAAAGATTTTCCCTCCGAGTGATGAGAAACATATTAGATAGGGACACCTGATGATTTCAACAGAATCAAGACGTTTATTTTGAGAAAATTTTGTTTCTAATTGTAATTAATTAGTTGCTGATTAAGTAAAAATTGATATTAAAGTTGACAGTATAAAAATTTTAACTTCTCTCTTCCTTTCAGTGAAGGTAAAAATTTTAACACTACTGTCCCGAGAGAATTGGTAACTTAGCAATTGTTTTTGTATGGAAACACGTGTACCGGCGGGATTTACTTATTGAAAAATTCTGCGCTTCAAATCTTTTTTATGCGTCTTTGTCACTTATTTTGCACGAATGTATCAAGCGTTTCTACTCACAAGTAAAAAGAATTATTCAAACTTATCTCAATTTTCGTTATTTTTATCGGAAATTTAAATATTTTTTAATTCTACATGAAACTACCAAAAAAAGTTTAATTTTTGAGATTAACTTTTTTTATAAATGAATAGACCGTAATAATATTTTCACAATAAGCAACAGTCCTATAAAGACTGTGTAATTTAATCGATGATTCTATTATTTCTTTTAAATTATAATAAGCAGAATACTTCTTGTACTGGCAAGTAGAGCACCCATCTCCAGGAAACGGTCTCAGCTGAAACTGCAGGATATGATTTTTTAATTGAAAAAAATGAGCCGGTGTTTTTTCTTTTCGTCGAATAGGCCCCCTAGACAAGGATATAGACATTTTTTGAAAATATAATAAAAAGGAGCCTTTACAAGAGCTTGAATAATCAAGGAACTAAGACTCTTATAAACAAATACATAAAAGATAAAATGAAGTACAAACAAATTAGGTGCTTTAATTTAAGCTTTAGGCGAGAGGGACACCCCCAAAAAGGCGTTTAGTTTTCTTAGTTTTCGAGAAGGTGACCGCTACCGTCCTACAAGCTAATTTTTTTTTTAAAGAAAGCTTCTGACCCACAGATTACGAATACAAACTTTTTTTTAATTCCGAGTTCGGGAACATAAAGAAAATGGCGGTTACTCATAGTGGGTATAGAATTTTTACCTATTAAACCGCCATTTTCGCCATTTTCGTTATGTTTCCGGAATTAAAAAAAAGTTTGTATTCGTAATCTATGGGTCAGAAGCTTTCTTTAAAAAAAAAAATTAGCTTGTAGGACGGTAGCGGTCACCTTCTCGAAAATTAAGCGCTTTTTTGGGGGTGTCCATCTCGCCTATTGTTGCAACATAAAAGCTTCAGCAGTTCAAAAGTTATGTTAAATTGAAAAGTAGTACATATTTGTTAATTTTTTTAGCATATAACATGTGATCAATTTTGTACGCTATTTCATCAACATATTTTAATTGTCTATAACTTTTGAACCACAAAAGCTTTTTTAATGCAATAGAGCTTAAATTAAAGCTCTTCATTTGTACTATATTTTATTTTTAATGTATTATTTTGTAAGAGTCTTAGTTCTTTGGTTATTTAAGCTCTTATAAAAGCTCCTTTTTATTATATTTTCGAAAAAATGTCTATATCCTTGTTTCGTTGTATAATAAAGAAATATTATGCGAGGGTTTTCGCGCCATTTTTGGTATTGTGATTTGATTTACCGCTCTGCATGCGGACTTTCTTACTATTGGTTGCTCCATCGAGTTGATGAGCCAATCAGGACATTTACTCCTCTATTGAGTTTGGACGGAACGGATGGAGGGGGGTGCGATGGGATTCGCGCCGCTCTTGATGATCTGAATTCAGTATTCTCCCATCGTTGCATCGAGCAACACATAGTCATAGTCTTCGTTACACGTGCACGTGGCCATCGAATAAAGTTGTATCGTCGGGCGTGTCGTGAGTTTTTTTTGTGCGCGTATAGTCGCAGGTGTTCTCTTTTTCTTTCATGAAAGTGCGCGAGTTTGCGAGTGACGAGCCCTAAGGCATAAACTCGCCGTCCTCGTAATTTACCAAAGTTTGTCTCTCTTAGTGCCCGGGTCGACCGACCACTACTCGATACTCGATACACTGCACTAAGCGATAGCTCAGCAATCACAACGCGGGTTGCTTTATGAGCAACCCCGACGCGGAAATCACTGTCGAACGACAGTGGTCTCCCAGGAGGGTACCTTTGTTACCCATCACACATACACACACACACTCTACATCACACAAAATATATTACATACACTTATAAATACACACATACACTCATAAAAAAAAGGGGACAGAATAATCCGTGTCTTACCCCGCTCCCATCCCTTTCACCCTTTCCGTGCTCCTTACAATTAAAGAAAAATTTAATTTATTTGTACTATTTTTTGTATCGTTTCAAGAGTTTAATAAATAAAAAGGATTTTATTGAATTAGTAAAATTATTTATCCCTCCCACTACCAATATAATCAGACGCAACATAACATATGGTGCCTCCTGTGAGGTAGACACGGTTTATTCAACACACCTACAACAAATAACAACACACAAATAAACTCTTGGCATATCAAGAAGATCTCTCGTGCACCACAGCACATCAGAAGTGAAGCTGCTCCATCTCAACGGGTGAGTCAGTTTAAGCTATGTAATAGTAACCCTTTTGTAGTGTATTACAATATATTTTGTTGTAAGATTTATTCATAACTTCTACATTTCATAAGTGGATAGAGATAACATAGATATATTGACCCCTATGGGTTATCGCAATATCACGAAAAACGTCGGGAAATAATCACCAGTGGCTCGCCTTACTCTAATACGTCTATATTTAGACTTATTTCTCCTTTTTTTTGACTGAGTTCCATAAAAAAAAAGGGGGTTGTTTTTCTACTCTACTTTCATTGATCATATTCAAGGTTGAATTTAGTTTCTTCTTTTCTTGACTCATTCAGTTATATTTAGCTTTCGCTCATCTTCCCTTTCTTCAAAAAATGGCGCTTCGTCAAGGATACATCCCAAGTAAGAACATCGAACGCATCAATCTCTTTGCACAAAAACAAACAGCCCTTCAAAAAAAATTCGATGCACTCAAGGCATCTTTAGCTGATTCTAGCGTATCTGCCGTTCAAGCAAAATTGCGTATCAAACATTTAACAACACTATTTCATACATGCGAGGCATTGCACGATGAAGTCATTCTATATGATCCTAAAAATCTAAACTTAGAGTTGTTTGCAATTCTCGAAGGTGATTATTACAATATCGCTGAACAGATACAGAACATGCAGGTGTCAGAACATTCTCAAGGCAGTGGCCTTCTGTGTAGTTCAAGTTTCATCGAAAAACAAAAATCACTAAAATTGCCAATAGCAAAATTACCCATCTTCAGTGGTGATCACAAAGAGTGGATGTCATTTTCCAATCGTTTCAAGAGTATGGTTGATGAACGGGAGGACATCAGTGATGTCGTCAAGTTTCAATATTTAGAAGGTTGTCTGCAGGAGCGGCGATCAGTAAAATAAGCCATCTGACCACAAGTGCTGAAAGCTATCGAACTGCATGGACTCTCTTAAAAGAATCATTTGAGAGAAAGAGGATTCTAATATCAAAACATTACGATGCCATCATTGATATGCCAAGGATGACTTCGGCCTCTCCCAGTGATCTTTCCGAGCTCATCGACACAGTTAGGAAAAACTTAACTTCTCTCGAGCAACTAGGGGTTCAACCCGATCCGGGACTCATAATTCGACTCATCGAACGCGCTTTGCCCCCTTCCATTCGCGAAAAATGGGAAGAGACTCTTACATCAGATGAGTTGCCAAATTTAAATAGTTTCTTCTCATTTGCAAGCGAAATCGGATTTCGAATACATGCATTAAGGGAAAGTTGTAATAAGACCAAAGATCAGTCTTCTAATAAGCGAAAGGGAGATCAGAACATATGTTTAGCTAAAAGGAAAAAACCTAATAATTATGAGCGTACATTCGTAACAACTCATAGCAAATCATGCGGTTATTGCCAACAAGACCATCCAACTTACAAATGTGACGCATTTAACAAACTCAATGTCGCACAACGTTGGAACACTGTAAAAACAAAGGGCTTGTGTAAAAACTGTCTTCACATACATACTAGTCTTTGTAGATCATCACGTTGTAAACATTGCTCGAAATTTCATCACACTCTTCTCCACCCAGCAAACAAATTGCCAACCCAAGGAGCAGATCGCGTTGATCTATCTAAAACTCCTTGCTCAGCTTCATCATCGTCAATATGACCACTACCCAACGTGTTAGAGACTTTCTCTGACTTCAGGCCTTCATTAATGATGAGTGCGATAGTCCAGGTTCGAAATCGTAAAAATGAATTACTCAATGCGCGAGCTCTGCTTGACACATGTGCCACAACTCATCTGGTTTCTGCTGAGCTTGTGAATAGGTTACAGCTTACCGTTCAAGCGTCTTCATCACGAATCGGCGCAGTAAATGAACTGAGCACAATGACGATGGGTCAAGTGAGAATGCACATACAATCAGCTGACAATTGTTTTAAAAAATCGCTATCTTGTTTGGTGGTTTCACGAATTGCTAATTTGGAGCCTAATGAAGTCTTTCCGCGAGAGGAACTCGAAATCCCGTTCAATTTGCCATTGGCCGACCCGCAATTTAATATTCCAAGATCCGTCGATATATTAATCGGCGCTGGCACGACTGTGTCAGTTCTTCAGCCTGAACGAATCAAATTATCTCATGATGACTCTGATCTATTTTTACAAAGGACCAAACTAGGTTGGGTGGTAGTAGGTGGCTTAGAAGGCAATCATAAAACATCCGCGATGTCGTGTCATTTAACAAATTTGAATGAACAGTTAGAAAGATTTTGGGCTTTAGAAGAGACAAAGGCAGAGGTTACTATGTCATCCAAAGACCTGCTGTGCGAAGAGCACTATGTAAAGAACGTTAAACGTAATATCGACGGCCGATATATGGTGCGGTTGCCTTTTCGTAGCAATTGCATAGAATTAGGTGATTCTAGAACTCAAGCTCTCCGGAGATTTTATTCCTTACAGAAGAAATTGGAATCTCATCCCCGATTTAAAGAAGAATATTGCAGTCATGCAAGAATATATCGATCTAGGTCATATGTCGTTGTCTTCAAGCGAATCATCATCAGGATTTTATATACCACATAATGCTGTGGAAAAGGCTTCGAGCGCGACTACCAAACTTCGTGTGGTCTTTGACGCGTCAGCCAAAACCAGCAATGGAGTCTCTTTGAATAGCATCTTAATGGTAGGTCCCACTATACAGGACAAACTTATCCAACATTTACTGAGATTTCGCACACATGCTTACGTTTTGACCGCAGATATCGAAAAGATGTATCGGCAAATAAGCATCCATCCAGATGATCGAAAATTTCAGCAAGCGTTCTGGTATCACCAAGGGCAGGTACACGTATTTAACTTAAATACTGTAACGTTTGGAGTATCTTCTGCACCTTTTCTCGCTGTGCGCACAATACATCAGCTTGCCAATGACGAAGCGCATCGATTCCCTAGAGCTAGTGAGATCCTGAAACGCGATCTTTACGTCGACGATTTGCTTACAGGAGCCAATTCATTGGATGTTGCCTTAGAATTGCGTGACGAAATCATTGAACTTTTGAAATGTGGACAATTCAACATTCGCCAGTGGGCTTCCAATCATCGACATGCGCTTGATAGCGTAGGTGAAAAGGTATTTGGTTCCGAAATGATAACCACTCAAAATCCTGTCACCAAAACTCTCGGTATTACTTGGAATTCACATTCTGATAGTTTCATTTATTCTTCTAAACAAATTGATATTTCAGTTAAATTCACTAAACGCGTTGTTTTATCGGAAATAGCTAGAATTTTTGATCCCTTGGGTTTGTTAGGTCCAATAACCTTTACAGCAAAGATTATCATGCAGGAGTGTTGGAAGGCAAAGGTGGGTTGGGATGATTCTCTTCCGCATAAATTGAATTCAAAATGGACCGCATTCGCCGGGCAGCTCAATGATTTGTCAGAGGTAATCATCGATCGTCGGCTTCTTCTGGGTAATCCAGAAACCATTGAACTACATGGTTTCTGCGACGCAAGTAAGAGTGGTTATGGCGCTTGCCTATACATTCGCTCAATTGATTCCTTTAAAAAAATCCTTGTACGTCTAGTCTGTTCAAGGTCTCGAGTGGCTCCTATAAGGCAAGTAACAATCCCACGCTTAGAGTTATGTGGAGCTTTGACTCTCGTTCGGCTTTACAAGGAAGTTATTTCAGCATTGAATCTCCCAATCAATCGTTGTGTGTTTTGGTCAGACTCCACAATAGTCTTACATTGGCTCAAGAAATCTCCACAAGTCTTGAAGGTTTTTGAGTCGAATCGAGTTCGCGAGATTCAAGCCTTAAAGGGAGATCATGAATGGCGATACGTCAAAGGTAAGGACAACCCAGCAGACGCGCTGTCACGGGGACAATTTCCATCAGAATTTGATCGAGCGCGTACATGGTTCTCTGGACCGCTATGGTTAGATAAAGATGAACGTTACTGGCCCATCGATGATTGCGAACGTGTGACAAAGATCCCTGGGCTGAAACTCAAATGCTTGATCTCAAGTCCCATAAGGTGTGAGATTTTCCATAAATTTTCATCATATGCGACTTTACTAAAGGTTATAACATATTGTTTACGTTTACTCCCCGCTCGCATCCATCCCTTTAAGTTTCAAACGATTAGCGCAGAGGAAAGGTCAATTGCAGAGAGGAAGATTTTGCATCTAATTCAACGAGAACAATTTAGTCAGGAAATACAATCTTTGATGAAGTCGCAAGCTATCAAATCTTCTAGAATTGCTTCCCTTAATCCGTTCTTAGATCATCATGGCTTACTCCGCGTAGGTGGTCGCTTGCGAAACTCGGAAATTTCCAATCAACAAAAATTCCCTATTCTACTACCATCAAACCATCACGTAACGGACTTGATCATACGAGATGCCCATCAACGCTTTTATCATGCCGGAATACAAAGTACGTTGTTCACTCTTCGACAACGTTTTTGGCTTTTGAACGGCAAAAATCAAGTACGAAGGATAGTTCGTCGCTGTGTTACATGTGTCAGACATCGCCCTGCAGTTATGCAATATAAAATGGCTGATTTACCAACCTCGCGAGTACAGGCCTCCAGCATTTTTGAACACATAGGTGTTGATTATTTCGGGCCTATCTACATAAAGGAAAAAAAATTTAGAAATCGTGCTAAATTGAAGATATACGGATGCGTTTTTATCTGCATGTCTACAAAATGCGTTCACATTGAATTAGCAAGTGATTTAACCACCAACGGTTTTTTAGGAGCCTTTCGACGTTTTGTCGGCCGTAGAGGTGTTCCTTCTCACGTGTATTCGGACAACGGCTTGAACTTTGTTGGTGCAAGGAATCATCTTCACGAGCTTTATGTTCTGGTAAATTCTGATAAGTTCAAGGATCAAGTAAATGATTTTGCGTTCCAACAAAATATCACTTGGCATTTTAATCCCCCAGAATCTCCTCATTTCGGCGGTATATGGGAGGCAGCCGTTAAGTCCTTCAAGCATCATTTTAAGCGCGTCATAGGCATGCAGCTTTTCACTTTCGAAGAAATTAATACCTTCGCTATCGAAATCGAGGCAATTTTGAATTCGCGACCACTCTGCTCTATTTCAACTGATCCTAACGATCCGGTTGCCTTGTCTCCTGCTGAAATATTGATCGGTCGCAAGCTCACTATGCTACCAGAGAATGATTACCACTCTGTTCCGAATAATCGCTTATCCGTTTGGAATTTTATCACGAAGGCTCGACAGGATTTCTGGAGACGATGGCAACTTGAATATTTGAGTGAATTGCAAAAACGACAGAAATGGTTTACCGATAATGGTGAATTCAAGGAAGGTCAGGTTGTCGTCCTCATCAATAAAAATGCTCCTTGCATGACTTGGGAGTTGGGAATCATAGTTGAGTCATGTCCAGGAAGCGACAGAATTAAGCGTGTAGTCAAGGTCAAAACAAAGAGAGGAGTCTTTACCAGAAACACTACATCCCTTTGTTCGTTGCCAATTGAATAGTAGTTCACATCTTTATTTATGCACTTTCAATTATATGCTGTTTTGCGCAATTTCACCTAGCAAGCAGGCATGGGCATTATTCCATTGTCTTCAGCTCAAATATTTCTCGCAGCTGGGGGGAGCATGTTTCGTTGTATAATAAAGAAATATTATGCGAGGGTTTTCGCGCCATTTTTGGTATTGTGATTTGATTTACCGCTCTGCATGCGGACTTTCTTACTATTGGTTGCTCCATCGAGTTGATGAGCCAATCAGGACATTTACTCCTCTATTGAGTTTGGACGGAACGGATGGAGGGGGGTGCGATGGGATTCGCGCCGCTCTTGATGATCTGAATTCAGTATTCTCCCATCGTTGCATCGAGCAACACATAGTCATAGTCTTCGTTACACGTGCACGTGGCCATCGAATAAAGTTGTATCGTCGGGCGTGTCGTGAGTTTTTTTTGTGCGCGTATAGTCGCAGGTGTTCTCTTTTTCTTTCATGAAAGTGCGCGAGTTTGCGAGTGACGAGCCCTAAGGCATAAACTCGCCGTCCTCGTAATTTACCAAAGTTTGTCTCTCTTAGTGCCCGGGTCGACCGACCACTACTCGATACTCGATACACTGCACTAAGCGATAGCTCAGCAATCACAACGCGGGTTGCTTTATGAGCAACCCCGACGCGGAAATCACTGTCGAACGACAGTGGTCTCCCAGGAGGGTACCTTTGTTACCCATCACACATACACACACACACTCTACATCACACAAAATATATTACATACACTTATAAATACACACATACACTCATAAAAAAAAGGGGACAGAATAATCCGTGTCTTACCCCGCTCCCATCCCTTTCACCCTTTCCGTGCTCCTTACAATTAAAGAAAAATTTAATTTATTTGTACTATTTTTTGTATCGTTTCAAGAGTTTAATAAATAAAAAGGATTTTATTGAATTAGTAAAATTATTTATCCCTCCCACTACCAATATAATCAGACGCAACATAACATCCTTGTCTAGGGGGCCTATTCATGTTTAACCTTTTAAGGACAAGACTGGTCGATATTTCGACCACTCAAGTATCATAATATTTTTGAGTGATTTTGGGGATAATATTATGTTTTGAATACCGTAAAGGACGTAATTCCTGATCAGGGCGTAATTTCTGATCATTATTTATTATAAATCATAATCTATAAGATTTTAGTAGGAACAACTTTTTTTTAATTTATGAGAAAAAATAGATTGAGCGTAAGAAATGCTTCGTTTGTGTGAAAAAGAAATATACTTTTACTTTTTTACATGTAAATATGTGATCAGAAATACCTCCTAAGTGATCAGAAATTACGTCCTTCACGGTATAGGAAATATTATGATACTTGAGTAGTTGAAATATCGACCAGTCCCGTCCTTAAAAGGTTGGCATCGAGTTGAGTGATGCAATGTTTTGTTTTATATAAACCTCATTTATCTCGGAGTTCTTAAGTTTCATCAAGAAATAACACAAGACACTGAATTGTGTTATTTCGAGTAATGTTGAAGTTGTGCTAACTCAAGATTTCTTTCTGCGTACAATTACAATAAAAATTACTATTCTCTAATTATACTGAAGCTATAGTAGTAAACAAGAAAAAGCTCTTGATATTGTAAAAACATGGTAATTTAAAGAAAACAAAAAAAAATAAATTGTTAATATGGATAAAATTTGCAGGATTTCAAACTTTAACAAATTCGTATGTTCTGGTCTTACGTGCAAGAAAGTTACTTCTATTTCACTGATTGAAAAAATAAAGTAAAATTACCAACCTGATTGGGATCATTACTTCATAATATATAACTATTAATTAAAAAAAAAAGATTTATGCGCCTACTATTTTTATGATTCATAATTTATTGCTGAATTAATTATTTCCTACGAAATTTGTCTACATGTTTTATTTTTGCAGTGAAGCAGAGATAAATAATAAAGATAAAATACGATAAAATAACTTTCTAAATTATTTAATTACTTCTACACTTAGGGTAACTTACAAAATAAATTATCAGATTTTCTAATGAATGATCATAACTTGTTGAATCAATCGTGATGTTGAAAAAATTACGCATGCAAACTTTGTTTTTAATTTACAGAACAGTAGCATGTAAATAAAGCTTGCAGAAATTCGAGGTTTAGCAAAATCGCTCTTTCTGAACCTAAGTGCCAGAAAGTCTCTCTACTTTTCTGTAACAATTATAGAAATATGTACATTAAAATAACTTGGAATAGTTTAGTATTATGATGTAAATACAATAAATAACGGTTAAAACAAATGCAAACAGATGTTATATTTTTTTACTTTCATACTTACCCTCAGAACACAGTTAATAATTGAGGGTGTGAAAACGAAAAGAGCTTATGTTAGCTAACGCTATTTAAGTGGGCTGTAAGCTCTTTTGTTTTCAGACCCTCAATCGAGGCTCAGCGTTGAAAAGTTAGCTAAGCGTTTGACTAGGCAAAAGTTATTGCTATTTGGAGCTAAAGGTATCGACTGCTTTCTCTTAAAAAATAATTAGCCTCATGAGTGGCCCAATCAACTTATATATTGCCAATTTCTTTTTCATTAATTTAATTACTTCAAGAACTATGTAGCCAATGAATATCTAGTAGATAATGTCACAATCATTAATTTTTGTTGTACTGTTTTAAAATTATAACAATGATAACTATTTAAAAAATCCTTGCTAAAGGTGATAAAAAATGAAAGTACTTTAAAAGTCTGCCGAATCTTTCGGTCTTTTTTAATTAAATCTAGAGTTTTGTCAAAACAAAAAAACAGAGAGTGAACCGAATCCCTTATAATAAAATTAGTATATTATTAACCAAGGGAGAGAAGTTGACCATTAAATGCTCGCGTATGGGTTGCCCCCGGAGCGCATTGAAGGGGGCAAATACGCGAGCAATTGATGGTCAACTTCTCTCCCGAGGTAAATATACGATTTTTTCTTATTCCCGGCGAAAAGTTTGCACAATAATGTGTTAATTCATAAAAAATTCATGAAAAATTCATTAAAATTGTTGCGGCTGAAATTCGTTGGCGCGCAGAGTAGTGGACTTGCGCACTAGCGATTATTCGAGTGTGAGGAAGAAGCGGAGTGCGAGTGCGAGATAAAGAGAGCAAACGAGCCTACTGTAGCAATAAATTCAAGTATTTTAAACTGTTAGGTAATAATTCATATAGTAATTCAGAAGTATTAAAGCAATTTAATACTTTATTATTTCTAAAAATTATTTAGAAATCTACATTACAATTAGTGTGTGCATATATATATATACAATTTTTTTTTCTTTTTGTTGTATTTTAACCTTGATTCTACTTGAATATTTTGTAGTCTAAATAACAAAAAGTAAACACTGTTTCATTCTATATCAATATAAAAGGTTCACGTGAAATTTAAGTGTTTAATAATATTATAATTAATATATAATCTAATACACTGGGCAAAAGGAGTGTCATCGTGTATGTAGCAGTAAAGTTGTGTATAAATAAGTATATGAGTGCGAGAGGGACAGAGTGAGCCAGCCAAAGGTCTCTGAATCGGCGCACAAGTTTAGTGCGCAACTCAGTATAAGCATTTAATAGACTACTTCTCTGCCAGGGTTGGTTTAGCGTTAATGTACGATCACAGTTCATGACTGTAACAGCGCCACCGCGACTTGATTTTTAACTAACACACGAGTTCGAAATTAAAATTCGGATACTTTTATTGTAATTTAATATTGCAAAATAAAATATTTCCTTGATTTTTCCTAATACATATCTTTATTTGTTGAAAAAAATTTATTTTTCATTAATATAACGTTAAAATGATTTGGATTTAAATTTCGAACTCGAGTGTTAGTTAAAAATCAAGTCGCGGTGGCGCTGTTACTCGCTGTTACAGTCATGAACTGTGATCGTACTTTAACGCTAAACCAACCCTGTTCTCTGCGAGATACTATTTTTCTCGGAGGGTTGAATTAATTTGTTTGCTTCATTTTTAAGGAAAGTTGGAAAAACTTTTTCGTATTTTTTGTCCTGATTTCGTCAGTCTTTCGTAAAACTTAAGCGATAAAATTAATTTATCTTCATCAGAGAAAATATTGCTTGTGAAATCTAACGTGGAATCTCGAGGGGGATCTCACGTAAAGACTTAGAAAAAATTTATCATGAAACTTTTTAAATCAAAAATACGCTTGAAATTATTATATTTTATTTAAAGGTTATGAGCTGTATAACAATTTCAAATGTCTATAAAAATGAAGATTTAATTGATTTTGATATTTTATAGGTTTTTAAGTTGCATAATGTAATGTACAGTGTTGTTTATATCACTTAAATGAGACTGGGATTCGATCTCAAGCCAACGAATTACAAATCCATCGCTGTGCCAAGTAAGCCACCGAAGATCTCAACACAATAAATTTTATAAAAGGAATCAAAATGTTATTCGATTCAATATGGAGACTGAAGTGTAGATACATGAAAATTGTTGCATAATTGGTATCCCTTCTAAGTGTAGCCTTTAAACTAAAGATAGTGTATCAAAACATAATATTAAAAAAGAATACGTAAATTTCTTTATTTTATACATTTTTATAAAATAACTTTTTTGTTAGCATGTAGTATCTTCTATAGGTCTGTAGGTTATTTGAAATTTTTCCTTAATTACGGCATCTTACTTTGTATAATTTACATGAATATGAAGAAATAAATTGACAACTCAAAAGCTTATTTTAAGGACGAATGTTTTATTAAGAGTTACGTACAAAATTCTTATAATACTTATACTCCTTATATTGCACATTACGTCGTCGTAATCCTAATTGAATATGCGGAACTTCTTTTTTTGTTTTTCTTCACACATAAAAAATATATAATTGTATTCATAGTTGTCAAATAGTATATAAGTCGACCTGGTGACTGAATGAGGAATAAATTATTATGATTTTTTTTTTAATAAAATCGCTAAAATATCTACATTTTTGTCTGCTTCTTTTTACTTTTCTTCTTTCATTGCAGTCAGAGTTAAATTGCTAATTTTGTGTGTGATGCTCATGTATGTTTTTATACTCGTGTAGTTTTTTTATGTATTTTTTTTATTAATCTCCTGATATGCTTTCTCTTTTATATTTCCGATCAATTATAAAGAACATGGACAAGGAAAATCTACGTGCGAAATTATTTTCGCTGTTAGATTCCTAATAACTTTCCACGCTAAAAGACAATATTTAGCTTTTCTTGATAATTTCTTTTTTAATTCAATTTTCTTTTCATACAAAGTTGATTGAAGAGCGCATAGTTTTTTTTAATATTATGTAATCTCCTGTTACTCTTTTTCTTTCATTAATTGCATTATAAATAATTTTTTTTTTTCAATAACTAACCTGGTAGTCACCTGAAAGTATAGACAGACGTAATTTCATCACAAATATATAAAAAATTTTAAACGACAATCAATTCCCAAAATATTTTAACACTTTTCTTTTTTTTCAGTCCTTACATTAGCTTAAAAACATTTCACTTCGAAGTGATAAATATTTATTCACCTTTTCGATATAACCAGTCGGTTTTAATAACATTTCCAAAATCCATACAAAAATACTTATCTTTATCATTCTGAAAATTATTATCATTCTATTAATACTTTTTATTGCATTTAAAAATAGGACCAACAATTCATTCTTTTAAAAACTCTGGCAACCTTACAATATATTTTCTTTATCATTATTCGAATTCATTTTCATTTAAAAAAAGTAATCATAATAATAGTGATAAAAGTTCCATTTATCTTACATTATTTTTATCATCTTTAATATCATTTTCACAATTATAATCACCATCATTGTTATCACGTTCACAATCTTTTATCTTTAATTTAAAAGGTGCAATGAAAATTTTATTTATTGCGCGGTAAATATGACTTTAAATATTAGTCGTAATATGCATAATAATATGAATTAAAAATTGTAAAATAAAATTATGGATAACAATTAAAATAATGTTCGACCTTGGAGTTATAGTTAATGGTTTTCTTCTTCACGATCAATGTTTTATTACCCCCAAAGAGACGTTTCATAGTTTCAGTTAATTTTACAATAATTTATAATGTATATTGAAAATATATGATCTTAAATACTAGGACGTAGAAATAATTTTTTTTTAATTTAAAATAACGCTAAGAGTTATTTTATTATTAAAATAAAATAGTATTTTCAGTCTAATAGTTAAAAAGAAAGTAAAAAATATAGAAAAATAAAAAATTCTAACTCAGTCGGTAAAGTAGTTATACCGACCGGTAAAAATGTTATTCCATCCTCACTTATGCAGGTAAAAATTCATTGAATGAAACCACTTTTTAATTCTATGCGCATAATATATAATGATAGAAAAGAGTAATAAAGAGTGTGAAGGAGTTAAACAAAAAGAAAAAAATAAGGAGACATTTGAAAAAACTTCCTACAAGCCTAAAAAGGAGCCTTTCTGTATTATATCCGCCATTATTCGTTAAGACGGTTATTTTAATTTTTAATTATAATTTGTCGATCATATATTCGCTTAAGTATAAATCTGTAGCAGTATCAAAATGGTAAAAATCGTGCAGATAAAGACGAGTAGCACGGGCAGGACGAGGACGAATCTGAAAGAGCGGCGCATGCCGCTCGGCCCCTGTCATACGGTTTCGCCAGCATCAGCAATAACGGCTGATTCAAATAAAGGACGGTCAGGTGTTGCTTCGCTTGCTGTTGTAGTCGTTGTTGTTGATGTTGTAAGGACACCTGACTGCGAACGACGTGATTTACTGGAACTTGTAAAACAGAGACAACCACCGCTGCTACCGTTACCTCCTCCGTTTGATGAACTTGTTGATTGATGACGGTTTCGCTTGAGAGTTGGCTTGTTCTCACGATCTTGCTCTGCTAAACATTTTTGGTAATAGTCATAATCTTTGAGATACCTAGAAAAAATAAAAATTTATTTTTGGTACAGTGTATTTTGAGTCCTTTGCAGAACTTGTATATTTCAAATGATCAATTGCCTTGGAATTTTTTTAAATTTGAGGACTTTATTGTAAATCACGTCAGGTTAAAATATCTTAATTTATTATTAACTACATTTATATTATTTGTATAAAAATGCAGAAAAAACTGGTTTTCTTTCAAGCAAAATTTACATCAAGAGAAATATTTAAATTATTATAAAAATTATGAGCTTTTGGAATTATAAATTATGAGCTTTAGATCAAATTTTTCAAATTTTCTTCAAGTTTTGAATTCTACAAAGGATCTACTGTTTTGAATTTCGAAAATCAAAAAGTTACAAAGAAGTTATATTTCAAAAGATTTAATATCAGTATTTTTTTGGATACTCTTAGTTTTTTTATTAAAAATATTTTATTATAAAAATTAAAGATAAAGGCTTACCAAACAGGAGGCCAACGATGTTCGCTGAGATATTCTTGATTCTCTGGATGCAAAAGTCGTAAGCTACGTGGCGACATCTTACATAATTTATTATAATTGACGCATAAATGATTCATGCACCAGTCAGCTAACTGATCTGCATTATGTAGCTAAAATTCAAAAGTAATGATCAATTGTCAGTAATTATCTTTTTTATCTTTTATGCGGTATTATTTAATATCATTTTCAAATTCTTCTTCTGAAGAAAAAAAAAATTAAATTTTTATTCAAAAGGTTTAGAAAAAAAGTCTATTTCTTCATCAGGTAGTTGCGTTCGGTGAGCTCCACCTTCAGAAGAAATATACTTTGCTCCTAGATTGTACCATCGATAATTCAAATGTTAGTTTAATTTTGTATGACGAGTTTCCTATTCATCAGCGTTCGTATTTTTTCAGCGTTAGATTTTATGAAATAATTATTTCAAGCGATGAAATTTGAATTTTATAGCCAGTTTTTATATACATAGAAACTAAGTTTTTGATAGTAAATACTTTATAACATCTGAATTCATGAACTTCAGAACTAGATGTAAGTGTTGCATGAATGATAAATTTATTAACTATTTCTATCAATAAGTAAAGTAAATGTAGTAAATACCTTGCAAGGTTCTAATAAACGAAGACAATTTTCAACAGCTTCGTTGCCATCATTTTGCGAAAGTCTTTCTAAATCTTCAATTACGCGATTTTCAACGAGATTAACTAATCGTGGTAAACATAGCCTATTAGCCAATTCAAGAAGATTGAGACATCTTGCAGACGATATTGCTGGAACTTCATCCGTATATAAATAACACAGAAGTTTGTGGAACGTGTATTCTCTTACACCAGGAAATACAATCTATAAATATAAAAGAAAAGGTTATCATCATTAGTATATGATTGGATTAATACTTTGACTTTTGACAATATTTATTTACAATTTTTGCACTGCTTTCACGAAAATCTCCGGAAAACATGGCTTTCATCATGTCACACCGTGCAGTCAGAATTGCTCTGTGTGCTGGCAGACTTCCATCATCCAAATCAAAAACCACATCAGCAAAAAGACCTAATATAATCAATTATTTTATAATTATATTAAAAAATATTTAAATCCTTTATAATAAACTAATATCCTGCCTTATCAAAAAGATTCAGCTACGTATCCACCTGGATTATCCAGCTGGATATCCAGTTAGATAATCCAGGATATGACTGGATTTCGACTGGATATCCAGCTGGATATTTAAGTAAATAATATAGCTGAATATACAGTCAAAATAGATTATTGATATCCAGTTAGGTTTTTTATCTGGGTATCTGACTGGATAATTCGGCTGGATATCCAGTTACATCTTGGATTATCTGACTAGATATCTAGCTAAATAATCTAGATGGATAACTAATTGGATCTTTTTGATGGGGTCAATAGAAATGGAAACTAGTTTTGATCTTAAAATAGGCCATTTGTCATGTTATAATATAAATTTGAAAATTTTAATTATAATAACAACGCTTTTATTTCTGCTAGGGATTGTTTCACAAGAAAATTTTAAATCTCTTGGATAATTTTATATCTGATCAACGTTTCTAAGTTAATCTTAAATCAAAAATATTAAAATAAAAAAATTGAAGGAGAACTTTATTTTGTTCTATGAATTACCTTGCTCAAGACAAAGTGTTTCAAGCCTTTGTCTGACAATTTGCTTGAACTGATTGTTTAAATCGCTGTTCATATATTGTTCGCGTGTCGGCATATTATTGAGTACCATGAGAAGTTGCGGTAGTTCTAAAAATTCAGCAGCTTGTCTAATCTCCTGTTGACAAAAAAAAATTATAGTTAACGATTGTCGTATTATTTTAATTGTAATTAGAGGTCAAAATGATAAATTGCTAATTAAGATATTAGCCTTTTTATTTTGGTTCTTCTAAATTTAATTTTTTTTCTATGTAAACTATATAATTTCTACCTATAATCAACACATATGGGTATATGTGAAAATAAATATGAATTATTCTTTTTTAAAGGTACCCATGCATAATGTGAATTCTAGAATGAATTGAATTTTAGTTGTCATTTCGTTTTTAATCGTTTTCAAGAATTAATGCTAAAATTTTAATAATTTTGTAACAAAATCGTTGTTTAACTTATGATGAAATGAATAAACGCATTCGTTTTTTTAATAATTATTTCGGTAATAACATATAATTTCTTTCATGGGCAATTTTTATTAACATGATTAGTTCTAAAGAATTTAAAATGTTTCCTTTTAACGTCTGAAGAATAATCGAAAGGAAAAATAGAACAATTGACTTATTTTTCTTGTTTAATTAACGATTATATATGGCATGCTTCGAGTATGTCTAAACGATAACGAAGTTTTAATGGAACGGGCATTGAGTTAAGATACATGTATGTGCATGATCGATGCATGAGATAAATTGTGAGCCTTAATCCTGGAGCATAGAAGGCTTTAAAGAATTAATAATGCACTTCTCTGAACCAGGATCCGACATTTTTTCTACATAGACGAAAAGGTTTATAATGATGAGCTTGTAAACTTATTAACTTTTTTTTTCTATAAGAAGACAAAGCTATGATTTTTTTGTTCATTTTTTGAATATTATGTAAGGTGTTTCATATTAAATGCATCCTTTAATGTCATTAAAATTTTCATAACTTTAGAAAAATTTCCAAAATTCAAAAAGTTGTTTTGAAAATTTAAGATAACTAATAATCTTAAAAATTCAATAGTTTCTTTAAATATAAAATCTCAAAAATATTTCTAAAGCCACAACAATTTTAATATTATAAGATGACGCCTATTGTATTAGTATTGAAACACCTTGTATAATATATTTATAAAAAATGATTGTCATTAATGCGGTGATATAAATTATCTACGATATATCCCTTACGTGTGTTGCATGTACATTACATACCACCGTATCGTCTAACACATACATGTAGTACTAACCAGTAGTAGCCCGATAGGAGCTGTCTGAAAGAACCATAGTTATGTTAGTTGAATTTTTAAATTTATCGACCCGCTCACTGTTTAATCTTAACGTTTAAATTTACATTCGAACTTTTTATTTTACTTTATTAATAACTAATTTCAATTTTTGGAATTTTTATTTAATTTCTATAAAACAAAATAATTGGTAAAAATTTTAATGAATTTAATTACGTAAAAATATTTTTCTCTCTTTTTTTCATTCTCGGCTATTACGTTTTGAATGTATAAGTGCTCTTATTGAGACAATGAAGGTGTCGAAAATGCAAAAAGTTTTTTTCTTATAATTGAAAAAAAATTTAATTATTTATTCTTTTAATTATGTATAATTTCTTATGTGAAAATATTAGTAAATAACTTAATTTTTAATTATTTTTCTCCACTATCTTCATAGTTAATTATCTATTAAATCTTCATAAGTAATATTAAAAATTCTAAATAAAAAAGTAAGGCACTTTTATAAAGGAGTTGTATCTTCAAAATAATTTTCATATACCCAAATAATTCGTTTGTATACTATAAACAAATTAAAGCATTTTTGATAATTAAGTTTTTTAAAATTTTTATTTTATCAAAAAAAAAAATTTAATTAACAGATTTAACCACTTATGAAGATCTAATCGTTTTTTTCTTTAAGAAATATATATTATCAAGTCTACTTACTTTTAAATCGTGGTAACGTTTGTCCAAGTTGCCCGTGTAGATAAATTGTAAACATTGTTGCATTGCTTGGCTTGTAATTAATTTGGATAATGTTACTACTGTTGTTTGCTGCTGAACACCGTTACTATTTTCAACCTAATGAATTAATATAAAAATTATATTTTTATTAAATTATTAAAAAACTTAAAAATTCGTAGGGGTCATAATGACCCCAGGTGTTATTCAATCGTACTAATCTTTTTACCAATCTTTTTTTAGCATGATGCTTTTTTTTAATTTTTTTAAAATAAAATTTCAGTATGGTTAATATTACGTTATCTCTACAAGAGTTTAAAATATATCAGAAAAAAATTTTTAAAGATAAATTTTTCACAATAGGATAGTATCCCTCCTTGACATTCATGTTAACATAGCTTAACATAACGTAAATACTATGTAGTATTTCAATACTTTATCGTTTTAAATTTATTAAAAATGTAGAAATATTTACCACAGAAACACGAATACTTTGAAAGGCAGGATGATTGAGTTCTCTACTGGCTCCTATTGCTTTTCTTTGTGATTCTAAAGTTGGCAATACTTGAAAACTTGAGCGTCTTTTAATCTGATCCCAAACTCTTAAAAATGATAAAAAATACATAATTTAAAATTATTAGAAGCATAAAAAATAATATCTAATACCGTGAAGGACGTAATTTCTGATCACTTAGGAGGTATTTCTGATCACATATTTACATGTATAAAAGTAAAAGTGTATTTCTTTTTCACACAAACGAAGCATTTCTTACGCTCAATCTATTTTTTCTCATAAATAAAAATAAAGTTTTTCCTACTAAAATCTTATAGATTATGATTTATAATAAATAATGATCAGAAATTACGCCCTGATCAGGAACTACGTCCTTTACGGTATGCACAATTGAATTTAAAAAATTGTAAACATAGATTAAATATTGGTGAAAGGAGAAAGAAAGTCGATGTGTAAAATAGGGTAAATGTTATATTTTCTTACTTATTGGTTTTATTCTGATCGATGCGAATCAAGCACTCTGTGTCATCGTTGAAGTCGCCAACTGTCGCCTCGCCGAAAGAACTGACCTAAAACAACATTGAACACATGTTCGTGTCATTTACACTTCTCTACCCTACTTTCAATCTTGAAAGATTTTATCAAAATATAAAGTTTCCTTTAACGGATAAAAACTTTTCTGCGTAACTTCAATTTTACTGGATTAATATGACAATTATTTTCAAGAAATATGAATTTTCATTTATACATACTTATAAAATTATTGATTAAAATGCACAATACTGAAAGTGGTCCCATAAATTTTTATTCAATTATTTATATTCGTTATAATTTTTTAAAGTAAAAATATCAATTTCAATTGAAAAAGTCAAATTTTTCAAATATTAAAGTAAAAAATTTGAATGCTGTGTTTTATCTTCTAGAATACAAATTTAAGGATCCAGATACCAAAAAATATAAATAAATCACTATACCATGCTTGACTCGCTGGAACTTCTTGGCGTATATTCTTGAACAAGTTCCATAGTAAAAAGACGATGAAATGCAGGCGAAGCGGCAGCAAGGAAGCATCGATGGGCTACAAATGAACAATTACCAGCGACAAGAGTAACGTCCGTATGATCGAGACGTGTCCAGAGGGATTTAATGTTCTCTTCATATGTACTTGGCGCTAAAGTAACTTCTGGTGGTATAGGTTTTGGTGGACAAAATGGAGCCTGATATAAAAAGTTTATTTATTTTATTTTTCCATTGTAATTTTAATAAATTTTACTTAATTTATAATTATAGTACATCAATTTACAAGTCATAAGTATTGTTTACCTGAAGTAATGGTCTTTTAACCCTCTTCAAATTGGTCATCCAGAATCTTTGTTGTCGACGAGCAATAAGAGCTGCTCTTATAGAGTTCTCGAAGACTTCGTTGACACCGTAATAAGTGAAGACGCTTGTCTCGTAGTAACAAATACCAAGCTCTTTTGCAACTGCCCGAGCTTGGTCTGGCATTACCAGATCGCTCTTTCGCGTAGCCCTATGTTAAATATTTAAAAAAAAATTATTGTTTGAATTTCCAATCAGGATATTTCTAATGATTTCTATAATTATATTAACATTATAATATTTTGCAGTAAAATAAAGAAAATTAGGAGAAATTTGTATCTTTTTAAAAGTTAAAATGACGGAATCAGTTATATAGTTTGTTGTACAAAAGCTAAATACTTTGGAAGAAAATTAATTAAAAAATTTATGTTGAGTACACTATAAATGGAATAAATAAATTCATAAATAAAATCAGTTTGCTCTTATTTTTCAATCCACTACATAATATTACAAAATTGCATATTTATATAAAATCAGAAATTTCAAATCATTTCCTAATGAGTTTATATTATGAATAAAGGTTAACATACGATGAGATTAATTTAGTAATCTTTTCATCTTTTGAATTTTAATTTTTTTTTTAAATAAAATTATATTTGGGGAATAATATTTATTTATTAAATGAGAATAATAATTTACCGCCACACCATAATATCAAAGCAAGATTGTCTTACCATACTCGGACTGAACTACTTACATATATCAAAATGTATGTATTGCAGTTACGTTTCGTTTTAAAACATTATAAGTAAATTTATTTAATCATCAAACCAAATCAATAACTTTTAATTAAAAAAAAAATATTTCTTTAAATTAAACAAGAATAAGGAAATATTTTAAATTTAACAAATATTGTTAAATCTTATTTATTTTATAGGAGCTTTGTGATGTTTTTTTTTATCAAAGAATATAATATACTATTGATTATTATAATTTATTGAGTTATCTGGATGCCTAAATTTAAAATTTTCTATACACTTAGCATTAGGTTACTAAAGATTATTACTTTAATTAACATTATTATTTTCAAATAATGTAGATAATGAAATGAAATGATGAAAAACATGTACACAGTGAAAAAAAATTTGTAATTTTAACACACATAAGTGTTAGAGATGAAATACAATTTTTTTTGTGTTAAAATTAATAAGTACACACATGTTTGTAAAATTTACAAACTCCGTATGTTAATTCTACAAAAAGTACACATATATTTTTAAATTACAAAATATTTTGTGTTGATTTTACAAACATGTTTGTAAAATTTTAATACAAAAATATTTGTACAAAATAAAATTTCACGAATTACACAAAATTTTTTACAGTGTACTTATCAAAAGTAATGAATAAAAATGAAAAATTTACCTTACGAAGGGACTCCGATCGCGAAAGTAGCTTAGGTAGGTTTCGTCGCGATACATGTATCGCAAATCGTTCTTGCAACCTACCAATAATACCGGAGTTTGAGGGCAAAAGCGACGGATCTCCGGATACCACATCGCTTTGCAATTTCTTAGCGACACGGGGTTCGTTATGGAAAAACATAGTAGCACGACGTCTGACCTACAAATAAAAAAAGAAAATTTTTGCATTTTGGTGAAAATTACATTTTTATTATTTATGTATTTTACAATAAAATACATAATTTCTTTTTATAAATTTAACCATGATTTTGAAATCAAAATTATCTAAGATATTTCTTTATATTCAAATAATGTGTCAACAAATCATGAATAACAAGTAGTAAAATTGTTAAAATTTATTAAAAATTTTTAAGATTGTTTTATTATAATTTTACATATTAAAAAAAATCATCCAAACCAAGGATTCTATCGTTTTTTTTATTAAATCATTAAATTTTGAACATAATCTTGTTTTAGTAAAAAGTTTAATAAAGAGTATAGCTGGATAAGTACGTTAAAATGGCCTGTCCTTCGATTTTTTTAGAATTTGGCCTATTTATTTATCATGTCAAAAAACTCCGATCCTGAAAGTTACAGCTCGCTAGACTCAAAATTGGCTTCCTAACCTCAAAAAATGTGATTTTCAGTTTTTTAAGCATATCTTTGCGAATCTTTAACCGATTTGGGTGATTCGAAATCGAGATTAAAGGGAATCATAATGCGCACATAAGCTTATTATTTTTAGAGGTTTTTGAAACCAAAACATAACCTAAAAATGGGTTTGAAAATTTCTAAGTTTCGTAGAAAAAAATTATTGTTTGGATTTTTTTTTAGTTCACCTCAAAGTCTTCTTTTTATTTGAATTTAGTACCATAAATTTTTTCAGATTTTTTAAAAGGGTGGAAAGTAGTTAAAATGATGAAAAACTCA
The DNA here is from genome assembly GCA_017163975.1 of Anastatus disparis. NCBI lineage: Eukaryota > Metazoa > Arthropoda > Insecta > Hymenoptera > Eupelmidae > Anastatus > Anastatus disparis. The sequence continues at coordinate 582,171 of JAFFSR010000264.1, read as the reverse complement.
AATTTCCACTCATTTTTGGGATTTTTAGAGTATTTAAACAATTTCAACGAGATAACGTGAGTTTTTACGTCGTATGCAATATCAAATCGCGTTTTTTGAGGTTAGTTTTCGACATTTGAGCAATATATTGGGGAAAAATGTAACCAAAAACTCATATTATAGGGTATTTTGGGTCGCTGAACTCATTTTTCATCATAAATTGTATTTTGAAATTGTTTAAATACTCTAAAAATCCCAAAAATGAGTGGAAATTTGAGTTTTTTATCATTTTAACTACTTTCCACCCTTTTAAAAAATCTGAAAAAATTTATGGTACTAAATTCAAATAAAAAGAAGACTTTGAGGTGAATTAAAAAAAAATCCAAACAATAATTTTTTTTCTACGCAACTTAGAAATTTTCAAACCCATTTTTAGATTATGTTTTGGTTTCAAAAACCTCTAAAAATAATAAGCTTATGTGCGCATTATGATTTCCTTTAATCTCGATTTCGAATCACCCAAATCGGTTAAAGATTCGCAAAGATATGCTTAAAAAACTGAAAATCACATTTTTTGAGGTTAGGAAGCCAATTTTGAGTCTAGCGAGCTGTAACTTTCAGGATCGGAGTTTTTTGACATGATAAATAAATAGGCCAAATTCTAAAAAAATCGAAGGATAGGCCATTTTAACGTACTTATCCAGCTATACTCTTTCTTGATTGGTTAGGTATCAGTATAATTAAAATATGCCTGTAGACATATCTTTTGACAAACCAATTCTTTGCATCCCTCAATTATCAAATAACAAAAAGTTTATAATTTATACAAGAAAAATTAATCAAGATTTAAAACTAAACCAAATTGTCAAAATTCAAGCAATTAATTTTTATTCAATTACAATAATTATCCCATAAATATACCTATACGGATCATTAAAAATTTACTTATTAAATTCTCACCTGCCGTAGGCGAATCTTCGATCCTTTTCGTGATCGCCGAATGTGTCCCATAATCGTAATGAGACATTCACATTGTCAACAACCTCCCACGAGCGCTCCAACACCTTCGTAACCAAAAAGAAAAAGAAAAATATTAATTAAAGAAACAATCGGAAAAATTCTATAAATAAAATTACAACGTACGTTTCGTACGTGACACGCATCATACAAATACTCATTATAATAAAATGATCTAAAATTAACCCATCTTATCGTTCATTTAAATCAGTCACATGTTATCTAGGCGTACGTATACGTGCTCACGCATTTGTGTACGTGCGCGCGTGTGTGTCACTTTATTTTTAATCATCATTTTGTATATTCTACTCTCGCGCAAGAAAAGAGAGAGAAAATAAAATAAGAGCCATTGTAATCATGATGAATGAGTTTAAATATGGCTATTGTATGTACAAAAGGAGTATCTTATTTTCACCCTCCCCCTTTACTTCCCCATCTCTCTCTCTCTCTCTCTCTCTCTCTCTCTCTCTCTTTATTTTACTTGGCCTCAGTTAATACTTGCTAGGCCTTGTATAAAGTGTCCCCTCGGCTCATTTAGATTAAGATGAGTAAAAGAGTTGCAAAATGAAAGTTCACTGAACGCTCTTGGTTTGTCGTATTATACACTTTTCTTCTTCTTTTTTCGTATCTCTTTATTTCCGTTTTTTTCTTTTCTTTTTTTTTGCTTGTTTTGTATAACAAGCCGCCTTGAAGTGAAAGGCTTTTTCTCTCTTTATAGACTTCCGTCTGTTGAGTTTATTCGTATATGTCTTGTGTGTTGCGTTTTGTTGCAGTGGATAATTTAAGTTTATTTTAAGCTTCATTGGCTGCACTTGTTACTTTCATTGCTCTCCTTTTAGTTTATGGTGTTTGTATTATATAATGGTATAAGTGTGTTTTAGAAAAAAATACGATTATTTTACCTTTTGTTGTTTTAACAATGATGTAATAATATTATGAAAGAATTTTTTTTTCAATAATTTACTATTTGATGATGTAAAATTTTGTACACTCAAAAAAATAAATAATGTTATACAGAATAAATTGTGTTTATTTAGAAAGTAAAAAAATAAAATGAATTGTTTAGAAAATGAATGCATTTTACAGTTAATAATTTTGATTTCTTTGTAATTTTTTGCATCGTTAAATCTAAGGTCAAAAGGTAAAATAACATAAGTCATATGCTTATACAAAGGACTTATGTTGTTTTGTCTTTTGATCACAAAAATAATTTAATACGTAAATTTGTCATTCGATATTATAATTGTCTACTATTTGTTTTGTTAAACATGTTATGTATAGTGAAAATAATATGCATTGTTTTTAATACTTTAAGATGCATCATAAATATTTCCCTTTTTATGTTGAAAAAATTTTACTTAAAAACTCTTGAACTTGAGAGGTATGGCATAACTAATTAGATATTGCGTTAGTGAATCGTTTTATTATGTGTTGTTTTATTAAAAACAGTAATTTATTAAATTCCCATGTAATATTTGATTTCCCACAAAAATATTTTACTATATAAATAAAATTATAACGAAAAATCTAATTTTTGTAATGTACAATTTGATATATATTATAAAAGTATTAGTCTTCAATTTCAATTTGTACGTTTTTAGAAATAAAATTTAAAATTCAATTTTACGAGGGCACTTAATTCAATTTTTAAGTAAATCCACCAAAAAAGGAGTCCCAAAGCTTCATTGAAATTCATTTCCCTAAGGATACAATGCCTCTTTATATTTAATATTGTATCGATTTTAAGCCGTTTAGTTATATAAACGTTCTAAATTTAATTTACACATGTAACTGAATCGTAGGAAAATGATATATCTTTCTATAGTTTAATTACGTATTCAACAAAATCAAGAACAAATAGTACCGTATCTGATAAAGTTTAAAATTAGATTCAAGAAATAGTTGTAATGATAAAGTAAGATCTGATCAGTTGGTTGAATCTGATAAAATAGTAATGAATCACTATTACTATTGAATCGTATGTTTGTAAGTAGGAAAGACTTTGAAATTTTGATATAAGTAAAAACATAAGTTATCATCATCATAAGCAATTTGTTGCAATAGAATAAATAATTTTTTTTATTTTAGCAGGTTTGCAGTAAGAATAAAAGCCAGTAATAAAGTATGTGCTTTAATAGTTTTTTTAGAATAATGATTTAATCGTCTTAGGACAAAATCTTTTTATAATCGAGAAAATCATAGTATATGCTAGAACACAAAATGAGTTGAATAAATTTTTGAAAAATTTTCTTGATAACATTTTTTATATAACCACAGCTTTATACATTTTAATAGTTTATTATAAACTGTTTATGTAGTGTCTAATCCAAATATATTCAATTTTATCATTCATGTAAATCTATTGTGTTCAAAGTATTTTTCTTCTGGAAATAAAAATATATGGTATTTCATGAAGAGATGTTTGAAGCAAGATTAATATGACTTTTAAATGCTATTTTATTAAAATTAAAAATACGAAATATTTATCCTTGATGGAAAATTGACCGATATCAAACGAAAATCATCCGATCAAAAAAAAATTCTGTCATTCTACCATATAAGAATTTGATGTTACCCTGGTAGAAATTTACCCAATTAAAATGGTTATAACCCAAGAAACGATATGAAATTCATTTTTATTAGGGATTATGTAGCCATTAAATAGAATGATTTCTACTAAGATAATATAAAAGACAAATTTTTACAATCTAAGAATGATAAAAATAACAATATAATCATACTAACATCTTTATAGATCCGATACTGATCGATAGCCCAAACAGTGGGTACATGTGTTGCAAGAAGTTGTGACAAAGATACATGCTTATTACAAGCACGTGCGCAGATCAATCGGGTTTTTCCAACCGCCGTGTCGCCCACGACGACGCACTTGACCAGCTCTTGATGTGGCTGCTCATTGTCCATCACCGGCAAACGATTGTTATCGTTGCATCAGCCTCAGCTTGTAATTTATATTGATAATCATACATCCAAAAATTTTTTTCCTCTGATAAGAATTTCAAATCGATCGATGGTGATTTTTTTTTATTTTGAAGTTTAAGAAATTTTTTCGAAAATTTTTTTTTGTTATTATTCTTTATTTTGAATTTTTTTATTGGATCCAGCGATGATGATGACGACGACGATGATGAACAGCCAAGCTTTAGAGTCAAGCTCGTGCTTATACTGCAACGCCCCTGCATTCGCCCTGAAATTTTAATATTAATGGATATACAATAAATGTAATGCTTATGTCAAAGAAAGTTTAATTAAAATAAGATCTTAAGAACATATTTGCAATATAATATTTTCAGTCGTATTTTAGTAAAAGTATCGTTTATTCGTGAAAACAAATTTTATCAAAATAGGACAACCCAAATATATAGTTTCTTTACAAAGTTGGTTACATTGCATTTGTGGGTCAAAGGCAAAGTGATTCAAGTTTATTTTTGCAAATAATTAAAATAAGAAAAAGATGAAATCCTTTTTATTAAAAATTACAAATTAATGATCACTTCTTTTCTTTAAACATAATCATGCTAAAGTATAATTTACATAATTTTAAAAAAATTATTTAGTTTGTCCTTGTTAAAAATTTTTTTTGTTTGATGAGCATTGAAGCAAACTAAACTGTCGAAATGTATTATGAATTTTCGAAATATGTTATGGTACAATCATCAAAAATGTTTGCATACTGTGTTGTATAAAAAATATAGATTTATATAAATATATAAAATAAATTTTATTCTTTTTCTGTGAAAAATAACTCTAATTGCAATCTTTTTTATTTAAAACTTGAAAATTAAATTTTTTTCTATGTCACAAATATGTATCAAGTGGAGTCATTAGATTTTTTTATCGATTACTTTTATCATCAAGTAGTCATTGTATTTTTTCATAAGTTGATCTAAAAGATTTCCACGTAAAGTAAAGTGCTAGAATAAAATTAAAATACTTAAGCTTCTTAATGGTACGTACTTCACATAATCTATTTTTATACTTTAAAAGAAAAATTTTGTCAACTTAGCGAACGAATAATTTTTTAAAATTATCTTAAAATAATTTATAAAAAAAATATGATAATATAGAGACAATGTATTCATTTTAACATTAATAAAACATTAAATAAATAAACATCAATTTAGTACTGTTGGTAATGAATTTTCTTATTACAGAATAGGTTAAAGTCACCGTCTATCCAAGAGTAATTATAAATTAAAAAAAAAATCAACTTTGTCTACTACTTCAATCATTAAATTCTAAATACACTAAATTGTTACAGCCTTGAAACTTATATATGGGCTAATGAAAAAGGTGAAAAAGAAAAAGTATGCTATGGTTACGATTACAATGATTACTTTACTTGACTTTCAAGCTTTTAAGTTTGAACACTTGCTATTATTGTGTACTTTTATTTTAAACTTAGCTAAGTTTATGATATTCTTAAACAATTCTAGACGTAAGTTTTATTTAATCATAATTGAGCAATGAAAACCTTAAACTAAGCAACATAAAATTAACTATTATATAAAATATTTTATTAATTATTGATTGAATGTGATCAATTAAGACAGATTAGATCATTAAAAGTAAATTTAAATTATTAAAAAAAGATTTGAATAAAAAAAAAGTTTAAATCATTAAAAGAAGATTTAAATCATTAAAAAAAGATTTCAGTTCATAAAAAGCTATTTACAAAAAATTTAATTATTCTGCCAGTAAATAATATCAAAGCACTTGATTGCAGAAACAAAACGACAATTGTATTGTACATCATTAATACCGGAGCTACACTTTATTTTTTTAGGTGATACGTATATATACAGGCATACAACATGAAGTTTATAGTACCGGAACGAACGGATGCGAGCAAAATCCAAAGCTATATTGTTACTTTATGATATGTATATATGTATATATAGATAAAGTAATGCACAAACAGCTGCTTATTGATTTGACCCCGCGAAGCCTACCTAACTATATGTACGTATTCATCTATATGTCTTTCTCTCTGTATTTGAGTAAACTTTTCAATTTTTTTTCTTTATTTGCATGTGTTACATGCCTAGTCAAATATACATGTAAAAGGTGAAAAGTTGCATTGAAATCAATGTTTTATGGGGTATTGAGAAAGAGTAGATACTTCATGTAATGATTAATGTATTTTTGGCACAGAAACGGATTTGGTTGAGGGTGAAGATCCAAAATTCGATTCACGAATTTATAAATAATTCAATTTGAATTGCAAAAGTTAATTTTATCTCATTTATTTATTGATACTCTGAGGTAAAAACTAGTGCAGTACTTTATTCCTTTTTTTCTTATTTCTTTTAATTTCAGATTAATTTAACACAATTTTTTTTTCAAATATTCTTCTTTATTCAGAATACAAAATTTCTCCATCTTTTTTTTTTAAATATTTTATTAGACTTTATTTATTTATAAAGAAACCAATATATCTACATTGCCTTTTTTTCGATTTGGTATAGTCGAGAAGTTAAAAAGAATTGGTTCATTTTATATTTAGAAGCAGAAAGCTTTTACACAACTTGAACCACTACTTGTAATCGTGATCTGGGTGGATTGGTTTATATTACGTTGTTCGAAAATTCCAGATAGACACGAACAGGACATTTTAACTATTTCTTTGGATATTGTATATAGTTATAAAGCTTCTTTGGTTTTCTTTTTTCCCCGTTGTATTAAAAATTCATGATTTTTTTTATTGGTTTTTTATGTAATTTTAGCAGAATTATGTTAAAAATTTATAAAAGTTTAATTGAGTTCGATTTTTCAATTTAAAATATATTTTTTTAAAATCTCTTTTGAAATACGCTTGCGAACAAAAAATGGTAATTGTGGTTTAGCAGAAAATATTTCCTTTAGAATTATACTGCGGTTTTGGAAAGAATTTGTAAAAAGTAAAAATTAAAATATTTTTTCAATATTTAAGGAAGGTATGTAACCCTAAACCAAAAACAAAAATTATCATACGAAATATTTGCATATTAAATTAACATGATAATAATATTAATATATCTAAGAGGTCGTCAGTGGCTCACTCGGTAGAGCGATGGATTCAAATTCTCGAGGATTCGAGTTCGAATCCCACTCGATTGATACAAACACCACTGTATACGATACATGTACTTTGTTCACAAACACACTGAGGAACCTCCGTCGTTAATTAGCATTGCAATGATAGCATAAATACAGCAACGTTAAACAAAATGAAAAAAAAATTAGTATATCTAAAACATTTTGTGTTGACTATTATCACGCAAATCTATAAATTCAATATTCCAAAACAACAGTAGTGCATAATATTTATGCATTTATTAAAATTATTCTTTTTCTACAAATATCAAAGATCATATCAATCCAAATTTTCAGCTTTTAATGTAAGACCTATTTTAAACCCAGAAGAAAAGTTTTTATAAGAATAAGTATATATTTGAAGTAATAAAAAAAACAAATATTGAACGGATTTAGCAAGTTTCCAACTACAAAGCTTTTTACGTAAAAGTATGCACAGCAGTGTAAATATCTCCAATAATTTGTTGAAAGAATCTATTATCATAAAAATATAATTAATCATTTAGAAAACTAAAAGTGATTAGTTTGCAATGCAAATCTTATCTAACAAAGGGTCAATCGATTTTTTATTTTTATTTCTAAACCTATTTTCAAAATAGGGTTTGACTATACATTTGCTGTGCTGAAAACTTAAAAGACAATAATTTAAAATTAAATTATCAAACTGCAGCAAATATAATACCATAATTTTAGTTTGAAAATAATTTTTAAAACTGAAATTAAAATGATGCGGTCTTACATTTTAATCAAAATTTGAGATACTTTTTCTTATATAAATTTATGTAAAGGATCACGGCTATTTGATTCAATACTCGAATTTTTTTTTAATTTTTAAGCAAAATTCTCTAAATATTAAAGGTTTTCAGCAAAATTATTACCTACTTTAGAGTGGTACAATTTTCGAACTAACTATATTTTAGAAAAATTGATATGGACATCTTTTGTTTAAATAAAAAATTTTTCCGAAAAATTTCATTTGTTCTATAGTTATAAAGAAAATAAATGATAAAGAAATTTATCTTAAACTATGCATGAAAAATTAATGATTAATTTAACTCTAAATCTTATCTCAATTTTAATTCATTCATAACTTTTAAAAAATTAAGTTTTTTTTTCTAAAAATCCTTAAAATTTAAATCAAATTATTTACTAATCAACAGCTCGTCAACTTTAAAAAAATCAAACATTGAACATTGGACTCAATTTTATGTATTATATAATGTAAGAATGAAAAATCCTAAAGATATAAGAAAATTCTAAAGATATAAGAAAATCCGCGATCCGAAAATGAAACATTCTCCTTGTAAGTGCCAAAGCAATTAAAACTTAATTTTCCCAAAAATTCAATAAATTTACTGGATATCAAGCAATAATAATCGAAATACGACTTGTTGCTTATTATATTCTGAATAATAATCTCCAAGCAAAGAAATTAAATCATTTACCATAGATATAGTACCTTAAAAGAAAAAAACTAAAGAAAAAAGCATACTATTTAAAAAGAAAAAAGGAACGAGGGCAAAAATAAAGTAATTTATCAAAGTAAATAGATGAACAAACGACAATCTGTTCTACAAAGTTAAGTTTTATAAAGCTTTTTTTTCCATTAAGTAAAACCCAATTAATCATTTTCTAAAGTTTTTAACGCGAACGGTCGCGCGTGCGCTTGGTATGGCGCATTGCAGAAACGTCAGTTGGTGTCAGGTCAACGGCATACAAGGAAAAAATGTAGAACACAAGCTCTGTTACAATGATTCATTTTTTTTTCTTGTTTTTTTTTACTTATTTTTTTGAAAAGATTGTTTTGTCAAAGCCAAAAAGAGAGATTGTAGGGAATGGTTGATTTTTTTTAGTTAGTTATAAGGTTTATTGGTCAAGGTGAAGGTGGGATGCTGCATTGATAACAACATGTGTTGCCATGAAGTTTTCATACATAAATGTAAATTCATGATGATGAAGTTTACAGAGTATACAAATTGTCTGGATAATTTGTTATTTTTTTCATTTTGATAAGGATACATTTCCAAATTTCTAGTAGTATATATCAAAATACAAACGTTAAATATCAAAACATGATAATCTAGTAACATGTTAATATTAATCATTAAAATTAAGATTTTAATGAAACTTTATTATAAATTTATTATTTACTTTAATCTAATCTAAATAAAATACCTAACATTAAGGTTGTCAGTGTTTTCAATCAAAAGCTGATAATACATAAATTACAAATTTTATTTTGTCTTACATTTCAATATCCGTATTGTTATCTAAATCGTACAAGTTTTTACATATATTTTTCAATAGTAAAAATATTTATCTGCTTTTTTTATTACAATTGTAAAAAAATTAAAAGTATAATGTAAAGCGATGCAAAGATAGTAATGAAATCAAGGCTAAGTATTTTTTCCTTATATATGAAGTACGGAGTTTATCTTTGGAAATAAACTGTCTTTGTGCTCAGATGTTCTTTACTCTCAATATAATAATATACTAAAAAATAATTTTCAAAGTTCGATTTTATATTTGTTTGCATGTTGAAATTGCAGGAATAGTTTATGGTTTGTGAATATCCGTAGATTTATTTTAAACATGTAAAAAGAGTGTAATATAAATAAATCTTTGCATGATAATGAAAAAATCAATACTTTATAGAAAAGTTTATTGAGTGATGAGTTTGGTCGAAGTCAAGTTGTAAGTGGTGCAAAAGTAAGACTTTCATGTTTAGAAAACAACGAATCGTTTATATTATGTATATGAGAAAATTTACGAAAATTTAATTTTCCACATTGAAAAATTAATAGTTTGAAAATTTATAAGCATCTTAAGTTATATTTAAGTTACTTATTTTAAATTTAAGTTCTGATCTTTCTATGATAAAAAAACACAATCAATAATGTTCTCCATTAGGTGAAGAATGCTTAGCAGATAAATTGATAGTTTAGTTTATAAAATTTTTTTATTTTTAAATTTAAAATTATGAAGGTCAGTGGTTTATGTACAACAAAAAATAAAATATACTTATGTATATACATCATATATGAAAAAACAATAGATAACGTTTATTTAATAATTATTCACAACTTGCGTTTTTTATTATTTATTTTACATTTCAAGATTCAATGTTAATTTTTACCTCCCTTGTGCAAACCATCAATCATCAGTAATATTATATTTCTATAAAGGTCGTCAGTGGCTCAGTCGGTAGAGCGATGGATTCGCAATTTTGAGGTCCCGAGTTCGAATCTCGCTCTCGGCAAAATGATACAAGCATCACTGTACATGTGCATTGTTCACTAACACACTGACTACCTTCATTGTTAAATAATTTCGTATTAAAAGCAAAAAAAAAATAGAATTATATAATCTTGATTAAAGTTATTTATTTTTGCAAATTTTTAAAGACAAATTTTATTAAATTATATTTTACATCTAAATAATAAATCATTTAAATCAATACGTAATTGATATTTATAATTATATTATATTTATATCTTATATAATATTAATATTTTTAGTGAATATTTCAAATACAGAATCTAGGATAACATTTTTTAACTTTCAATTATAACTATGCCATTTAGTGCAACGGTTTTGTTTATTACATATACCTTACCATGTCAATTTCGTGTGGGTCTTAATATAAATGTCATATTATTGCATGCAAATTCTCGTTTTGTCTAAATTTAATCACAGGTGTGGTCTGACACCACAGGAAAAAATGTAAAAAATAATCTAGGCTCTTTATAATGGGATAAAACCCGTAGAGAAATTTAAAAAAAATATATATTTATATTATCTATATATATATTCAAAAATGTAACTATATTTAAAAAAAAAATTCAACTGTTCAGTTTGTAACTTAAAATTTTTTTTTCCGTCGCCATATTTGTGCTATGCTATTTTTGCGATGCTAATCAGCGATGGAGCTCGTAAGTGCATGTAATAAAGCACATGTAACGTACAGTGGTGCTTGCATGATTCAGCTGAGAGCGGGACTCGAACTCGGAACCTCGAGAATACGAATCCAACGCTCTACCGACTGAGCCACAGACCGTGTAACCGTCATGTGTAACTTCAAATAAAAGGACCTTATAGTCATCGCTGGTTTGGAAAGTCGGCGAATAAAACAATCTTATAGAGAAGAAGGCAATTGGTAAGATTTATCGAAAGTTCTATTCCTGCTGCTCATTTCATGTTAATTGAAAAAATGATAGAGCAAATTTTTTTTATTAAAGAATTTAAAATATAAAAGTTACTAAATGTATAAAATATAAGAATATTCTTGATAATATATATTTCTTATTTCCAATCTTGCTAACTACAAAATTGACGTTACATTAGTGATTTGATAAAATAATAGAATAAGGGGAATCTTTTGTTGGGAAAATTTTCTCCAATCTCTATTTTTATTTAAATATTTTTTAACCCAACAACAATCTAAGATAATTATACTTTTATCTATGATAAATTATTATTCATGGTAAATAATAAATAATTATTTTCAATATTTTAGTGCATAAAAAGATATTAGCATTAACGAGTTAGGAGTGGCTTTTACAATTTTTGAAACAAGAAAAATGGTTCAAAAGAAACAATTTATTTTTTTATTTTGCTTAGAAGAGTATATTTAAAAAAAGTTTTCATAACAGCATTATAAATAAAAAGCATGTTTCTTTCATTAATAAGTGAAACACACTCAACAGTAACATATTCACACATATTTTAAACGAACGTTTTTGAAAAAAAAAGGATCTTTATAAATAGCATTTTCAAACCCCAAGTTTGATTCTCGCTCTGTTTTAAATTCATGTTTATTTTGTGTTTTTAAAAGTTAATCTCCAGAAAATTGAATGTTATGCTGTAGACGAAGTTATAAGATAGACAATATCTTTAAAAGCAGGCCGGATTCACTGTCCTTGTCTAATTGAGTTTTTTGTTATTTACTCAAGTATTAGTCGATGTATCTGCAAATTGAAGGTTGAGCGCAATAGATATTATTATTATTATGAATATTTGTGCTTAAAAACAATGTGGTAGAATTTTTTATTCTTATGCATAAATATTTATAATAATAATATCTATTGCGCTCAACCTTTAATTCGTAGATACATTGATTCATACTTGAGTGAATAACAAAAAACTCAATTAGACAAGGACAGGGATCTGGCCTGCTCTTAATTCATTTTAATTAAATTTTAAAATAATTTTAATGATTTATTAATGTAAAGTTAAAGAATATAATCGCAAACCCAAAACAAAGCGAATGTATGCATTTTCAAACTCTATGTTTGAAAATGCATGCGTACGGATAGCCCATTTTATTTGTTTTTAATCTTAAAAAATAAAAATTTTTTTTCAAACTGTTATAGTAACAAAAGATTTCCAAACTTTGCTTCCCAATTATTTGAAATAAAGCATAACTATTACTTATTCTTACAAACAAATAATAGAAAGATTTATTCAAATAAAAATAAAAAAAATATAAATTTTACTTAGCATAAATACAATAAATTTTTTATATAATTTCCATTACCTTTACTCTCGAAAAACTCAACGATCCGAAAGCTTATTCTCTTTCTTATACTTCAAACCGTATCCCAGACACTACTGGCTAGATCAGTGCACCCCTTTTTTTCTTCTTCTTACACCCACACTAAAGGTCGTCGCACTTTAAGTTGCGTTTTCGTTGTTTCATCCACAACGAACGAAGCCCTACTATGAAACCTTAGCCGTATACATAGATATACGTATGTATATAATCAACGTCTTAAGAGGTGTGGTGGTATGCAATCTTATCTTCTGCTTTTTTTTTCTTTTCTTTCTTTCAAAGCTAAGTCGCCTCAAGGGGGTTCGAAAAAAAGCTCTTTTTTATCTCTATCTCTTTTGTTAAAGGTTGTACGTATATAAGTAAAAATGAGATTGTCTGATGCTTTAATTTAAAAGTTCAATGCAATTTGCTAATACGTGAATTTTTTTGTTTATTTGAAGTTTGAAATATTTTTTTTAAAAATTTAGAGCGTGAAAGCTTAGATATAAATGTTTGATTAAAGTTAGAAAATATTTTTCTGCAAAAGTGTGATTGTAAATTTTAAAAGATATTTTTGCAAATGAAGCACCGAGTAGTTCTCTTTTATTTTCATTCTCATTTGTACAAAAAAAATAATAATAAAAAAATTTTTTTGGGTCAAATCTATATTAAGAACAAAAAAAATAACAAAAAATTTTTTTCTATATTGTCATTTTTGTACATATACACAAAATGGAATTTTTTCATTGCGATTATTTATGTTATCAAAGTTTCTTTTCTTGAAAGCAGAATAATATTGTTTATGTGCATCATTGGTTATATCATTGTGATCATTAATAAACATATGTTTATCTGCAGCCTTTATAATAACCTTCAGTAAATTATCGAATTGATTGAGCACTTAGACAAAAGTGATAGATTATTAATTTTCCTTTATCATGAGGCGCCGCTGGCGCCTTAAAGACAAGTTATTTTTAATTTTAATGTCGTGTTAAATTTTTTAATGGATTATATAAAAGTATATCTCAATGTTTTTATATTATTTAACTGACATTATTTCTATGAAAATAATTTTTTTTTTTTCAAAGAAAAGAAAATAAAACACATGTGAACGAAATTTTTAATGAAGAGATGCTGTGCTATTATTTTGAAGATGAATTTTCTAATTTTTAGTGAGAACGTAATACGATTTTTTTAAATAGATTGAATAAAATTTTTTTTGTTGTATGAAAATTACTTGTTACTTTGTTTTATTTGAATTACATAGTACTTAAGTAAGAAAGTAGATTTATCATTTAGTAATTAAGAATCTACATATGAGGAATAATCAATCAATATAAATTTATTACGCAATAAATTTCGATTAATCAGATTAAATATGCAAAAAAAATAAAGTTTTTAAATATCATTAAATGGTACCATTTCATTCTAAAAATTTTCAAAACAATAAACGTAGAGGTATTTGTCTTTTATTTATTACGGTAATCAAATCTACCTACATAAAGTTTCACGTGCTTCTCGCGGAAATACGAAGCTGTCTCTATCATTTAGTTACATATTCACGTGTCTCATTCGCACATGCGCATAATGAATTGGAGCTTTAGGTTGGGATGTGAAAATAAAAAAAGACGGAGCAAAAACAAGTACGCATAAATTTTTATTTTTCTTGTAGGTTTTATGAGAAATTTTTGAATTGCGAAAATAATTTAAAAAATGTATTGTTTACAAAAAAACTTTAATTGTAGTAAATAAAAATTATAAAATAAAAAGATTAAGGTTATTTTATCAATATATAGTTGCCATAATGGTACCATCCAATAAGTTATCACAGGTTTCCGATTTTAGAGTATGCATATTTATTTATTTTATTTTACTATATAAAAATATGTCTTGCTATCAAAAAATTTGTTTCAACGTTATTTAAAAGTTCAAATATATATAAAAATATTTTTAAAAAAAGCAAAAAATTTTTAATATTAAAAATTATTTTTTAATCTAATTTCACAGAATTTTCATTCAACTTTTACACAACAATATTTTCAACTAACTTCTCTTACGCGTAATAGTAAAATTAGATAATCATTGTAACGTAGTAGATACATTGACACCTTACCCTATACATAAAATTTTAAATACCTCTCAGAAGTAGTAAGTAACAGTCAATTATTGAACATATGTGAGCTTGACCTTTGGGTGCGTATGGACTGGTAAAACAACATTATATTCTTACACTACATTTTTTCAAGTTTCATATTACAGTTGAAATTAAATCTAAAAAAAATGAAACAAAAATGTATGTTTTATTATTTTAACTTAATGTTTGATCAAGGCAGATGGTTAATATCTTTTTTATCAATGATTTATCTGAATAAGTATAAGGATTAATATATTAAACACGTTTTTTTAATAAATTTTATTTTTATTTTTGCATTCCTATTTTAATCGTACAATTCATTTCAATCTTTTTTGTTCAAATGATTTACTTTTTAATCACAATTGTCTACAGACTTATTTGTTAGCGATGGATAAAAATCTTTTTATTAATATCTTAATATTTTTTAATATTATATACGTAGAAAATCTCAATTTAAAATTTCATCAAGCTCAAAATGTCTTATAAGATCAAAATCACTACTGCACTTCATAATATTATACATAAATATACATATTTATCCATTTAAACAAATATTCTTAAAGAATTTAAATGCATTAGCAAAAGCCTCTGTATATAATAAGCAATAAAATAAAGACATAATATCGATCATTAAAAGTCTCGCGATATATACACATATAATAAGCGTGTATAAACAATGTCACGGTCGATGCATAGATTTCAATGCTAAAATGTAAACGCATAACTATATATCGATACAAATCTAAAACTTGCATAACAAGGCGCTTAATAAAACTTGTATATATAATCACGGCGCTTATTTAGTATATGTACATGTGCGATAGCTTCAAAGCATCGACACGTCAATGGTATCAGGCGTTCTGTTTAAGTATTTTATACGTGATTTGTTGCACGTTTATGGTTTTTTTAATGAAAGCTTTTTTACATTGTACATTGTAAAAAGTTTTTTGTAATTTTAATATACCAAAGTGTTTTGGGTGAAACAATTTTTTTTGTTAAAATTTATAAATAATTTTTTAATGAATTTTAGAATGAAAATTTCAAAATAAAAATTTATGAATTATACACAATTTTGAATCATGAAATATGTAATTCTAAGACAATTTGAATAACAAAGTACTTATTTTAAATGTAAATTTGACAACAATTTTCGTTATTTAAAAGTACGCAAAAATTTTAAGTTTACAAACAATTTTATGTTAATTTTAAGTATTCAAGGGTAAAATTTTAATTCATAAATTTTCGAAAATCTAGTTGATACTGTAATACGATGTTTGCTTAAATGAACATAAATTTAGTGCTCTGATCTGTTCCTTTGATATTTAAAAATAATCTTATGATATGAGGTCTTCAGAAGCTCAATCGGTAGAGCGATGTATTCGTAACCGGAGGGCCCGAGTACAAGCACCACTGTACGTTACATGTGCTTTGTTTACAAACATATTGAAAACCTCCGTTGCTAATTAGCATAAAAATTATAGCACGAATACAGCGACGTTAAATAAAAATAAAATAAAAATCTTGTTAAAAGTTTCTGTCGTACATGAAAAACTTTTTTTGAAATTTTGGATAGAATGAACTAAATCAATTTTTCATTTATATTTTGATACAATTTTGTTGGTTAATACCACCTTATAAAAAAAAGTCAATTTCGGTGTTATTTCTAAAGCTGGAAGAATTTTTTGTACAATTATATCAATAAAATTACGATTCTAAACCAACTTAAATAATATGGAATAAAATTTTATAAAAAAGGTCGAAAAAAGAATGAATTTAAAAATTATTGCGTTACAGTACTGCACGCAAAGTATATAAAAATAATATATATTGGTAATAAATTAGCAACATTGAATTTTTTTTTTAATTAATACGATGTTAATAATCAATTTAAAAAATTTGTATCTGAAAAAAGAATATCATTATAAAAAATATTATATTATATATTTTTTTAAAATTAATAATGATGTATCAAAATTGAATAAACTTAAAACGACTTGGGATGAGATGTGAGTCTTTGAACCGCACTTTGGATGAAAATGTCGTTGATAGTTTAATTTATTTTCTCCACTTAGAAAATTTTATCATGTTTTTAAATATAACACAGAAATGTCTTGAAATCTGCCTCTACAATGAAAATTCCTCTGTATTGTACTAATGATTGCTCGTAGAAGAATTTAGAACCGAATTGTATTTTTAACGATTTTTACGATTATCAGTATAAAGGTACATATAGGTACCGCTTGATTATTTGTTGGAGTCGAGAATAATTCTACTCTCATTAGATAGATTTGATTTGTTATTTTTATTAAAGTCAATTCAAATTAAATTATAAAAAAATGAACATTGGAAGCAAAATTTAAGGAGGCTTGTACCTAATCAGAGCTCTGCAAAAAAGAACAAAATATTATTTTTGTATTATAAATAATATTTATAAAAAGTATAAATAATTTATTATTATAGTATATAATAATAAATATAATAATTTATTTCATCGATAACATGTAATTCTTTTGGCAGATTTGAATTCGTAATAAAAAAATCAATAATTTTTGTTTTTGATTCATAAAAAACTACTTAATTATTACTGATGAGTTATGAAATACTTGTGGCATTTTTTACAAAATATTTTTATTAGAAGCATTATTCGCACGAGCCTCCTTAATAATCATGTATTTGATTCATATGTATACCTAATTTTATAGGAAGTTTTTCATTTTGAAAATCATGGAATCCAAAAAAAGAAAAGTTAAAAAAAAATTAAAATATTTATAAAACGCAATGAAATGGAAAGATTAACAAAAGCTCTATTACTTCAAATAATAAAAACGTTCGTGTTATACGCCTCATACGTAGTCTATCAAATAATCCTGTTTACATCTCGTTGCCGCTACGTTATATGACTTCTAATTCTGACACTTTTACGAGTATAATAATAAAGATGAAGTTGAAAGATCCAGAAATATTGTCGATTGAATCGTTCGTTGAGATAAAGAACGAGAATTAAAAACGCAAAAAAAACAACAACGTACAATTGCATTTCTTGATTGCTCGTCTTATATATAAGACATTGTTTGATCTATAAATCATCAAATTGTGTATATTACGTTTATGCTACATGTATATATGGATGCATTAAACGATTCATTGAAAACATTTTCTTGAAGAAATGATATCTCGTCAATGAAAGATGTTGACTCAGAGCACACTATGAGCATATATTGATGTTTGTTTTTCTTTATTTTAAGAGTTGTATGGTTTAATTAGAGCACAATTGATTGAACAAATTAATTTTTTGTTGTTTCCTTGCCTTTGAACATAAAGAAAGGTGAAATTTGATGATAGTGACCATGGCGGAAATTAAACTATAAATTAGCTAAAAAATAGCAAATTTAGACATTTTTAACGGGTTTTTAACTAATTCCAGATTCTCTTTCTACCATAGAATGTTGATTACGTTTCGTAAATAATGTATTAACGAAAGTGCTATGCTTTTTTCTTAATGTTAAAAAATTTCAATAGTGAACAAATATTTATTTTTATAAATTATAACATTTACCTTTCAACTTGATGATTATTTTTTTAACTATTTTTTCAAATAATTCAAATTCACGAAACTTTAAGAATTGAAAGTGCAACGTTTATAATTATAATAAGTAAAAAAAAACAGAAAAATGAAGGAACACCTATTAATATTATGTAAAATTAATGGGACAGAAAGGTTAAACAAGTAAAAATTTAGATATAATCTTCTAACGTATAATTTTAACTTTTCGAAGAACGCTAGCCTCAATTATATAATTGCGTTTAAACTTGTGTTATTACTCTGTGTTTATTTTATCAATGCACTTAATGTTTAGAATGAAAGCACGACAAATCGTTATAATCCATATGTCGCATGTAAGAAGCAAGAAAATAAGAAAAATAAAATATTGAATTTTTCTTTTTACAACAAAGGAATAGTTTTTTTTCTTAACATTAAGATCATTTGATAAAATACTTTGTTTCGTTGAAGAAAAACTTTTGATTACGTTTAATTTACACGAAATTTCTAGTTTTATTGTGTTTTGAGCTCAAAACTGTAATTGCATCAAAAATTGATCGCACGTAAATGTATCTTGCATTATAAATGTAAATTCAAATTTTTAATTTATGAGAATATTTTTTAATGTTTGATTAAACATTAAACAATATTAAAAAAGTAAAATACAATAAAAATAAGTTAAATAAATTCATCATTTCAAAATGATCAAAGCTTTTACCAAGTATATTTAAGACATTAATCATATTACAATTAAAAATTATTCTAATATTTTTCCAGTAATTTCATAAATATTTTAAAAGTATAATTAAAAAGATATACATAAAAAAGCAAAAAATAAAAACAATTCATTTTACTTCTAAAATAAAAAAAAGTACAATAAAAATTTTGCGCAGCAAAAGTCATTCTATTATCCACACAAACGATAAACTGCGTTTCAAGAAATTCAACTCTTCGAGAATAATATACTCGCAAAAGATAACAAAGACGCGCCGTAAGGTTTTCTAATATCATCAAGTAAAAAATAGAAAATTTATACGATACAATCGAGCCATCGATCGGTTAGGGTACGTTAAAGGAAAAAAAATAAAAAGAAAAAAAAAACAGGAATAAAAAAAGGAGAATGTGCAAGGCTCCTTGGGGACGTATACTTTTATCGTTATCCTTCGTTGTTACAGTCGTGTGTATATAGATGTTGCGCCATGACAAGCAAACAGTTGCAATTAGTATACGATTTGCTTACGTTTTTTTTCTTCATTTTGATACTTAAAAGTATTATGTTTGACAATTTTTATTAAAAAAATTATTTCAATATTTATGATATTATATTGGGTTAAGTTTGTTACGTGAGTTTATTTATTAAGATAGAATTAACAGTTTAAAAGTAGTTATTGGTATCTTGCTGGATTGAATAACAATTGTGAAAATGAATAAAAGATACAAAATAAAACACGAGTAAAAATAAAAATAAATATGAATGAAAGATAGAAAACGTAGAGGTATGATTATTTATTTATGATGAAATGGTAGTAAATAAGAATATTAAAGATGATCAACGCAAAAGATATTTTTATTAAAAAAAGGATGTTTGTAAATTTGGAATAACGTTCTTCGTGTATCTTTATTCAAATATTATTTATGTGCAATAATACACTTATCAAGGTATTTTTTGATTCAACAAAATATAACGTCAAAACAATATTACTGTTTATTTGTTTTTGAAAAAATCAAACAAACAATAAATGAAATTTTTATAATTTTACAATGATTTATAATGCAAAAATTATAAATTCATTTGTAAAATATAAATATTTTTTTATTGTGATCTATTATTCATTCTGCTATTCAAATTTACATTATCATAAGCTGCTTTAGCCATTGATACAAACAACTTTACCCTTAATGGTACGGAATAAAGATTAAGTTGGGATTTTGGAGTATTTGTGTGTTCGTAAGTTCAGAAAGAATAGTATGGAAGATTAATAAAAAGACCGCATATTTTAGAAGGGGAATTTGTATAAATATATTTATTTTTTATTAATTTTATTCTAAACTAATAAATGACATTTTTATAGGTTTTATTGTTTTCAATTTTCTTACAAAAATTGTTAATGTTAATTCCATATACATTATAACGTATTCAGTGCAACATAAAAATAGTTGAAAAATCATCAGTTTTTTAATATTAAGATATGTATGAATGTTGACTAGTTATTATGTTAATTACTTTAAGAAAATTATGTACAAATTAAATATTTTTTTTTTATTTTTGAAAAAAATTTTTAAAGCTTTTTGTTTCGTATAATAGTTTATCAGAGTAATGCAGAAAAATATTTATAACAAGTAATTTATAACTATATAATTTCAAGATAGAAAACTTTTCTTCCTAAAGTGATAAATTAATCGGAATGGGTCCCGAAAATGAAAATGTTTCTTATTTAAATAATATTGCCATGATCTCAAAAGGCAGTTTTGATAAAATCAAATCGTTCAACTAAAATATTTTGAATCCTTAAAAAATCCTGATTTAGTTCATTTTAAATTTAGAAGTTCATCAATACCAACAGAAGTTTGTGCAATAGGAATTTCAAACATCTATTTTCCTTATTTAGATAAAGTGAACAATATAAAATGCTTTATTTACGTCAGTTATTTTCGTTATTTAAGTCGTCGAAAAAATGAAAATTTTAAAATGAATAAATAAACAGTCTTGAATTTTTCGAACCTAAAATTTCTTAAAGAATTTGATTTTAACTAAATAAACGTGTTGAAAGCATAGACAATATTTGAGGTTATGTTGGCTTCAATGTTATTTGAAGATATTCGCTTGTAAAAAACTAACGAAAATTTAATGTATTATTTCTTAAAACGGTTAAATAAATGTATTACAATTTTCTTTCTAAATTTATTATAACAATAAAAAAAATAATCTTTGGTATTGTAATCCAAATAAAAATGAACTTTTCTTTAAATTTTCCACATCCTTACAAAAATAAAAGTACCAAAAGAAAAGAGCAAAGCCTAGTCTTATACGTTCTTCATTTAACATTTATAAATATACATATATACAAAGAATATGTACGATATATAGTATTCTATAGGTCGTTACATAAGTTAGCTGATAAATTGTTGAGCGACGCCGCGACGCCGCACTAGGATCATCTTTCTAATTCATATATATATACGCGGAAAATAAAAATAAAAACGTGACACTTTGATCAAACCAATAAGATCGTAAATTGTGCATTTTTACAAGTTAATTGATAGGATTCATTGTTTAAGAAGTTTTATTAGCTTGTAAAAATAAACGATTCCCTCTTTATTTTTTTTTATTTGAGTGTTTTATTATTTTCATTTTTTTTTTTATATTTTAAGGTAAAAATTTTTTAAATTTTCGAGTGTTTATTCGTAGACTAATGTATCGATCAATGGTTTTTTATTCATAAAATAAAGCAAAATAAATTAATGCCCTTCACGAACATTGATTTCAATCATATTTCTGTATATTATTACAATGAAACTGCACATTTTAAAGGTCGATACATAGATTTCGTAGGATAATACATTCGATATTTTTTTTATTATAAAATCGAACAAATAAATTTAATGGCATTTTATCGCTGCAATGTATATTTTTTTTTTATTTAATCTCGCGGCGATTTTTATTCACGAAGCCGAGTAGTCATATTGCGCATGTCGAATGTTTTATATATGCAGATACAAAAATACTTTTTATTAATAAACCACATTTGCGGAATAATCGCATTCTTGAATTTCGTGAGCAAACAAATTATGAGTTTATGCACGTTTACAATGTCTATGTTTTAATGAGCTCAATTTAAATAAAACTTACATTAAATAAACTTATGTTAAAGTTGTTAAATTTTAAAATATAAATTTTTATTATGAAACGGGTAGGAAAAATTTTTCTAACAAATTTCTATCAATCAATTTTAAGGTTCAAAAAGTTTTTTAAATAAATTAAATAATATTAAGGTAATGTAACTGCATTACAAGGATCATTGCTTGGTAAGCAATTAATAATTTCAGGCAAAAAAAGACTAATATAAACTATAAATATTATTTATTTAATTTTTTAAGCAAATCGATTCATTAATTAAGGAATATTTTTATTTTTCGAAAATAACATTTTTTCAATTCCTGTTGAAATAATACTTTTAAAATGTTATTATGCCAGTAGAAAAATTCAAAATTCTAGGCAATTAATTAATGGATATGTTTGGAAGTTTTTATTGTTCCAAACCATATTTCAACCTTTTTTTCTAATTATAATTCATAAAAGAATTATTTTTTGGCTTACAAAATATGACCCACTCATGCAGTTTATTTGTCTTAAAATATGGTTTCTTTATATTATTGTTGATCAAATGTTCCGTTTTGATTGTTTGAATTATAGTAGCATACAAAACATTAAAATTGAGGTCTTCAGTGGCTCAATCGGTAGAGCGATAGATACGTAACCCGAGGGACCGAGTTCGATTCCCGCTCTCGGCCGATTTATACAAGCATCACTGTATATACGATACATGTGCTTTGTTCATAAACACACTGAGAAACCTCCGTCGTTATTTAGTATCGTAATGTTAGCGTAAATATAGCGACGTTAAATAAAAATAAAATAAAATTTGATTCTTTCTCGAATAAAATTTGACATTACAATGATAATTTAATGATGAACGGGAGTACATTTTTTGCCTATTTAATTAAATGTTATAAAAGTTTTCATTATTGTGCATGAAGCTTCTAAGAATTTTATTTGCTTTATTTATATACTTAGAGGTAAAAATATTACAAATCTATTTCAATTTAAACATTTTTTTAAGATAAATGAAATCTAGAAAATGTTATAGTCTTTACTTTTTTATTTTTTTAAGAACTAATCTTTTTATCAAATTAAGAAAAAATCAAATAAATCTAATTTTATCAAAATTAAGTAAATTTCAAATAAACTTTGATTATTTTTTATTATTGTTAGGAAACGTATTAATTTTAAAATATAAAAATAAATTCTTCTTATTCATAAATTAATTGCAGAAAGGTTTTTAAAAAGATCAATTTTGAATACTAATGGTTAATAACTAAAATCAACATATAGACTAAACTTAATCAGTGGTACTTCAATACTCGACCTACAAAAATATTATATAAAAAAATTTTAAACCTAACCTTAAAAATGTAGATAAATTAACCTCATTATTTAAAACCAAATTCAGCTATTTAATTTTTAAAAATATGTAATTCAAATATATAGTCATATGTTTTATTGCTATTTCTTGTATTATATTTTAAATAATATAAATTTTTTTGCTGATTGAATGTTATTGTCTGGTTGAGTATTAGGTTCGTTATCTTATCATAAAACTTTCTCCTCTTAAAAGGTAATGGTAAAAATTTGTCATCACGATTAAACTGTTTTTATTCGTTCAAATAAAACATGTGACGAATAAGTAACGCAGAAGCTTGAGTTTGAATCTTGGAATAATAAATCAATCATAAAGTAAAATGTGATTGTGATGATTAAGATTCATAATTTTAGAATATAAATTATTTAATACTTTAATTAAGATATTATTTTTGCTCTAACAAATGATTATATTTTGCAATTAACAAAGCAAGTATGGTTTCGTTTATAAACATGTTCTAATAAGAAACAATTATTAACCAAAAAAAAAAAAAATTTATTAAATTTAATATGTTAAAAAATTTTTTTTTAATTTATATTAAATATTATAGTGAAAGATATCAATTGAAATTTGATCATTTAATATCACTTTAAAAGTTTAAATTTTAAATAAATTATATTATACTGATAAACATATGCGTTAAACGCGTTTAGAATAATAAGTATCATTACAAATAAAAAAAAATTTTTGAACTCACCTTTAAGGCCCGTATAATCAATGTTAAAGAATCAATGCTAATGTTGTAAAGGGCGAGTGACACTTGGCCGGTTAATGATTGTCATGATTTGAGCGTGGAGCTTCCGTGTCGTCGTCGCATTTATATACAAAGACGATAATCTATTCTACTCTCTGGGCTTTTTCGCCTTTGCCTGCACTGCGTATACATATACGTATGCATAAATATTATAACAACGCGCAATTTTTCTTCATTTTAATATTTGTTATTCAAAGAAATAAAATGGAGAGAAAGAGATAAGAGAATTTTAAAAGTTCATTAATTTTTTTTGCAAGTCAATAGTGTTTTATTTTCTTCAAATTATTATTAGAATTTTTTTTTTCATATTTACTAACAGTATTTAAGATATGCTTTTGGCTTTTGATAATTTATTATCACATCTGTTGTTATAAAATATTTGAAGTATTAATTGCAATCAAAAAAGTAACATTGAATTTCATTTTTCAATCCTTTTATCATAAAATTTATCTAAAGCTCGTGACCAAACAATGGAAAAATTTTTTCCTCGGTAAAACAAAATTGCGTTTCTTTTTTACAATCATACTGATAAAATTAATCCTCATTCATATCTGTTCGTTCAAATAAATTCTAAAATGTTCAATTTTCACGAAATTCTATAAATATTATATTTAATATATATGAGCATGCAATAGAAAATGTTAAGTATTATTTGTGATAAATGTGACAATGAAAAAAGCGAAATAATAGTCATTAATTAATCCTTTAATGATCAATCATCGACATTTGTTAAGTAACAGTTCCGAAATAATTTTCAGATTATTTATGATCCTTCTCTAATTTTTTCTTTATGATAAATTATTTTTAATGTTTTTACCATTATTAATTGAGAATAATTCGTAACTTAATCATAATATGTTCAAAAACGAAAAAAATCGTAATGTAGACAATATGACATAACATTCATTAAAGTTTAAAAAAAAGGAAAAGTCTAACGTAAATCCTCGAGCTTTTATAGAGGTCAATGCTTTTTCTATGACATAATCAGATCTACATACCCGCAATTAAAAAATTTAAAACGCATCTTTAAAATTCTTAAATCAACATATAGGATCAAACGAATCTGCAGTATTTTTTTCAAAAATCAATTCCAAAAACCGAAAACGAGAACATTAAATATAGGGCAAACTTGAAAATTCCAAAAAAGCTTGCCAGGCAAAAAAAAGTGCACGACGTCAGTCGTGTATATAACCAACTTTCAGTATAGCTAATACACCAAAATTACCTAAACTTTATAATTATAAGATATTTCATATATTTTCAACGTAAATTTTGCACAAATTATTAATCATGAAATTCAAATTGATTAAGATAAAAGGAATAATAATTTGAAAAATTTTTAACATTAAGAAAATATTTTGCTTTGTCGTTGCAGTATCTCATCCTAAACTACGTCACACTCAATCTATATCTTTCTCTCTTTCTCTCTTGTTCTGAACATTTGCGAAAATTTTCTGTCTCGTTCTCTCTCCTAAACGACGATGAGAGAGAGAAAGAGAGAGAAATCGATCGAATAGAGTAACAACGGCGTGTATGCACCTTTTCGTTAATTTTTCAAAATTTCTCTCTTTTTTCACAAATTGCCTTATCTTCGAATCTTCTTTTCTTTTTCTTCTTTTTTTTTAATCAACGTATATTTGATATCTCGATTAGAAAAAAATTTTTCTTTAAAAATAAATCTTAATGAAAATGATTTATACGGAAGTAAAAAATATAAATGAAAGAGTAAATAATTACACAAAAGTTTGCAAATAAAATAAATAGATTTACCACCGATAAAAAACGTGTGTTGTACACGGTAAGCCGGACCGTGGAATACTGAACGGGCGCGACGTCCAGCCGTCTGGCTGTTTAGGTACTTTTCGTTCTCTCTCTCACTCTTACACTTTATTCTCTCTTCGTCTGAGTTCTCTAGTTATAGTATAAGCTTTTTCGTACTATATATGTATAATGGAGTGAAAGAGAGAGAAAGAGGAGAGGGTCGGATGAGAGTATGCGCGGGATCGACTTGCGCTCTTCCCGGCCGCGACACTGAATGAACCTACCGTGACCCCGAACAACTTATATCCTCTTTTTATGTATATACATATGAAGATGCAAAGGGTTAAAAGCAATTGAGGATATATATGTCTGATTATTTTTTTCTTCTTTTTTTTATATTTTTTATTATTTGTTTGTCATCGAATTATCATGCGTGGACTTTGGGGTGATATTTTTGAAGTAGAGAATTATGCGATTAATATATTCGAGAAATTTTTATTTTTATTGTGCTAATGCTTTTTCATATAAATTTACGATCAATGTTCAAAACTTCTTTCTAAATTTTATTTCATCTTTATGAAAAAAAGTTAATAATTATTCTATCATAAATCTATATGGTTAATATATTTTTAAATAAAATCGATTAATTTTGAAAACAATGATCATAATGAAAATTTAAGTATTTTTATAAATTTCTTGCCAAGTTTTTAATATCTAATTGAAGAATTGTTTATACATTAATATTTTTGTTTTAAAGATGAATCGCACAGAAAATTTGTAATAAATTAGAACATATTTTTATTCCAATTAACGATAAAAATAGAATTTATTATTTTAAAAACTGAAAAAGAATTAAATCTCTTGTTACAGTAATTATTATTATGTCATTGTATTTAAATCAAATATTCTAAGTTTTATTTTTGCAATATAAGTAGGTATCTTACTATCCAACTATCGATGTAATACATGACATAACATTTTCCAATTTTTCGCAGTAAATTGTTTATTACCGACTGTACATTGCGGTAAAATGTAATTTAAGTTTATACAATGTGTTATATTAAAGGTAACTTGCTTTTACTTTGAAAAATTTATATATTTTCGATATTGTAGGTCGGGATGATATTTTAATTTTAATTAAAACGAAAAATATTTTTAAAAAACTGTACAAATTTCCAATTTAATGATAAAAAAAATTATTTTTGAATGATTAACTTTTTTCGCAATATGGTTATCTGCATATAAAAAAAATTATTGATATATTGTCACAATGTGATATACGAAATCCATCGTTTTCATTTAATTTATAATAACGCAACATTGTAAGAATAATCAATACAATTTTAAGTTTAATAAAATTATATAAAATAAGTTTTAAAAAATATAAATTATTAAAAAAATATTTTTAATTCTATTTTTCACGTAATACTACACTACGTAATGCAACGTATTTTGAAATCATATACGAAAAAATAATGACCACTCTAAGTGACAAAATAACAAAATCATCAATGAACGAATACACGAATGGGCGGTCTCATTCAAAGTTATTCAGTCCTACGCTTATACCAAAACTGAATGGACGATACCATTTATATCAAACTATATACATATATATATATATATATATATATATATATATATGTATATATAATTATAATGAAACATATGCACAAGTATATATAAAGCATTTTAATCGAATCGGGAGCATACTACTAGGAATCTACTCAATTTGTATAAATGTATGAATGGGATGAATATAAATATACATGAAGATGTTAGAAGTTTCAGGAAGTATATCAAGGTCGTGTGATATGTAAAAAGTTGTATAAAGGCAAAACTTGTTAATGCTAGTATTCGCCGAAATTATCCAAGTCGAAACTTATTGATCCGTTTTTAGTGGTTCGTTTATATGTGTATATTAAGTATCATTATATACATATATTTTCGAGAAAACATTGCACTGAATTACCTCATTGCTTGGAAGTTCAATTGGTAATTAATATAGTAATAGTCCTTTATTTGTAGTAAGATAATTTAAATGAAAGTTTCATGCTTGAGTTATTTTTTAAAAATCGATAATAATTAATGTTCACGAATGGGATGATTAACAAAAGCAATAACATACTTTAAATTATATTTATAATATCACATTTGTACAGTTAATTTCTTTTTGAAATTTTTAAATATTTATCCATGGTTTTTCATTGATTCTAAATCCTAAATCAGATATATTTCTATTTTGGCAATGTCGTTTGCATTGATATGAAGTTCGAGAAAAATTTTAATTAATTTTCTTGATAACTTATATGATTGATAAAAGTATCTTAATTAACGTTTTAAAAATTATTAAAAGAATCAAATAAAAAAGCTTATTGTGAATCAAGATATATGCAAAAGTTATACATAAAACTCTTTTCTACAATGAAATTTCAATTTGTTTTAAATCATTCAAAGTTTAGATTTTCTTTCTCAAAATAAAATCAATTAAATTTATGGTTTTGTTTACAGTAATTAAAATATTTTTCTACATTTAAGATTTACCAACCTTTTTTTTACTTGATGATTAATAGTCCAATCAAAGAATTATTTTTTGAATTATTAATGTAAAATTTACTATTTTGCTTAAAAATGTTTAAATAATTTATTATTAATATAAGTATACACTCACCTGTATGTGTAGCCAAAACAATATAAATTTGAATTCCGTCGAGAGTCACCATCTATGTAACAGAATTAGAACGAGTAGTCAAACCATCATTCGATAAACTAGATTTAATTAGCAGTTGATAATAAAGATATCAGTATATTATATTTTTCACTCTATTAAATCCTTAGTATTTGAAAATCGGTGAATATTAATTTCTATATTACGTAAATAAAAACGATTACATTGGATTAAGTTTTAATGTAATATTGTAAAAAATTGCGTTAAAAAGCGAGACTTATAATCTCGTGTGATTGGTTTTATTAAAAATCGAAACGCAAAGATGTATACAACAATTCATGGTTCTTAACAAGTCAGATTTAATCAATAGTGTTTTGCTTTCTCATAGAGAAAACATTGTATTAGTGAAAAAATTTTTTTCTACTTTTTCATTAATTTGTACATATTTGAACTCAAGGAGTCGAAATAGGTGGTTACCAGAAAATGTCCGTATATATGTGCGTATGTGTGTATGTATTCATTACGCCAGTTAGATCTCGAAAACTAATCGATGGATTTCCTTTAAATTTTGCATAGAATTTATTATATTAGATAACGAAAAGGTGCAAGCCAATGATTTTCCTTCGAGTAAAGTGTGCGAACCATTAATTACATAAAAGAAAGACATGAGCTAATCTACTTGCCTCTGTATTTAATTTCAAGGAGAACTTTATTAAGCGTTGACCGATACAAGAGTGCGGAGCGCAAGCTTTCCGTTAAGCAAGATACTTCGCATTTTTGGCGCTTGCCGCTATATTCCTACTCTGCCGCCATGGAGTAGGGATATATACATACCTAAAGTATACTCGTTACGCTTGGCCGTCGAAATTAGGGGCGTGGTTGCGCGTTCGGATCTTTCTTATATCTCCTCTCACCGCTTATTACCATGATGCTTTTCTATATGAAAATTATTAAGTGAATGACCCCCAAAATGGAATAGCAATTCACAAAAATGCATTTCATTTCTAAAATAACGTAAATAAACACTGATTTAATTTAAATTTTTTGGGGTATTAATTCTAGTTGTATCTCTGCCCCCCTCTGTATCAACTTGAAATACAACTTTATTTAGTTTTCCTGATTTTCTAAATATGGTTCGTTTTCAATGTCTATATTTAGAACATCTAAATCTTTAATGCTTTGTTTCAGCATTTTCTGACTTACAGGAGTTTTAAACTTCTCGTGGAGTTTTCTTTTATTATTATTTTCACATATTATTTCAGTACTGTTTATTTGATTGTGTATATAATCTGATCTTTGACCATAATTCGTATTTTGTTTTTTATTTTGTTGTTTATGATATTCATCCTCTTGATCCTGTTGGTTGTAGTTACTGTGATGGATTTTATGTTTTTGATGTTTGTCATAACTATCGAAATCTGCTAATATTTCAAACAGTGTAATTTAATTTTTGGTTTGCGAGCATCTTATTGCTTGTTTGATATTTCTATCAAAGTGTTTACTGATTTTAATGGTCAATTCCTTTTCTGAATAATTTAATTGTACTTATTGACTTAATACAAACTGCATTAACACAACCGTAATCAGAATAATATAACCTGTATTGTTTTTTTATATGTTATTTACAATTTTAAATAAATAGTAATTAATATTTAAGAATATTTATTGTTATTTATTGTAGTGCGAATCGTAATGTATACACACAAGCGATAAGCAAACTTGTTTGGAATCTAAAAAAGTGAATTGAACACTAATAGCAATTGTTATATATATATGGGACATTTCACACCAACTGTAAGAGCAAAAAAATTAAAATCGCTGAAACTCTGAGAATATATTATGTTTGTTACCCAAAATATGTAAAAAAATGTTCAAGGATCTAGATTGAAAGTATCAAGAGATATAGATCCTTGAAATTTGAAAATTTTTTTAATATTTTTGTAAAAGTCCCAACTTTATCATTTTTTTTCTGAAAACCCTAATGTTTTAGAGGAAAATTCATAAAAATACTTCTTCTTGTAAATGGAGAGCAACCAGAAACCACAATCTTTGAAAACTATCAATCTTATAAATACGAAAAGATGAAGCACAAGTCTATGGTCGTTACATAAAGTCGTTTTTTTCCAATATGCTGAAATCACTCAACCAGAAAACCCCGCCCATTGCTCGATAGCTATATAAGTAAGAGTGAGGTTGAGAGTCAAATCACTTTTAGCACTGCAGTTGTTCTGTTAACACTGCAACAGCTGAATCCATCACTATGAACGCTCCAATGAAATTGCTCTCCTTCCTCGACTTCAAAAGCCAAAAAGTTCTTACCAAATTTCGATTTTTTTGAATGTAACATTATTAAATTAATAAGTGTAAGAATGACTGTTGCTAAATTTACCAGATTAATGTTTTTAATAATAAGTTAATGTTTTTTTAAAATATACCTATATGTTCTTTCATTATTTTTAGTTCTTCAAAATTGTATATATTTAGCCAATTTGATCTCGAAAATTACTCGAGTATTTTTAATTTTAGAATCAGCTGAAAAATCGGTAAAAAAAATTTTATTTTTAAATTTATTTTCTTTCATTTTATGTAAATTACTGATGAATTTGCTTCGAAATTTGCATGAGAATTATTTGCATCTGTCAAAAAAAGGATGACTTTAAATTAAAACTATGCTCAGAAAACCGATATTCTTAGCATAGTTTTAATTTTTGAAAAATTTTGAAAAAACTTTCATTTTCAATTTTTTTTCATTTTATGTAAATAACTCACTAGGAGAGTATCAAACATATAAAAATATGAAAGAAAAAAAAATTTTAGACACTAACCCTCAATATTTTCCTAGTTATAGGCAATTGAAGAAAATCACTAAAAAGGTAGATTTTCAAACGCATATAGTTCCTAAGCATTGATAGCTAGAAGTTTTAAGCTTTTTTAAATGAAAGCTGAGCTCATATCATTTCAAAATAGTGGTTATAGCATGTGAAAATATTATTTTTTCCTAGATTTAGATAACATTAAATTCTAAATTTCAGCTTTTGTTATTAATTAATGTTCTAAAAAGAGAACTCAGGTCCAATGTTCATTACGCTATAACTTTGGGAAAAAATAACATTTTGACATGTTATTACTATTATGTCCTTCTTAGATTAACCTTATTTTCACCCTATATTTATCCATCCCTGACTTTCTCTTCCTATTTCCTAATCACTCTCACACTCATTAGTTTTTCTTGGATAGAAACTATGTTTTTTATTAACTATGATAAGCTCTATGAGAAAGCACTGCGCCAAAAAACTTGGCAGCGTTTTTTTCATTATAATACCAATGATAAAATAGAAACTAATCGAGTTGTTGTCATAAAAATTGTGGTGTATAAAAATTGCAATATGTATATAAGATTGAAATTACCATACATATAGTAAACTTCAATATGAATTTCAAAAATTTTATTTTGTATATATAGAAAGCTTACTAAGATTAGCTGGTAGCTTAGTTCGAAGTTTACTTATTGCTAATTTGGCCTTTTCGTAGACTGAATGATTGTTGTGAAAGGATCAGTCAATTGTTAGCCTAACTACAAGTAAAAGCTATAACTAATAATATATTTACTACTATAGTCACAGTGATCGCAGAGCGACCACATAATCAGTAGCTGCTCTAAAATCGAAGATTAATTGGTCCTTTAGTTCGAAGTTTACTGATTGCTAATTTGGCCTTTTGGTAAGGTGAGGGATGGTTGTAAAAGCGTTTAGGGCACGTGGTGTAGTTGGATGTCGGTATGGTAATCGATTGTTTGGACATTTGGTATTTTGGTAGATTGTTGTAAGAGCGATTTAAGCACGTGTTTGAGGTTGATAACGGTGCGGTAATGAATGGCTTACAGTATGGAAGAGATACTGGTTTAGGTGGTAGCATTACTAAGGCCAGCTTACGATTTTTTCGTCGAATATTGCGACGAATATTTTTGCAGAAGCAGGATGTTGATTTAGCTACTGATAGCCATTGTCGTGATACTAGAGCTGCATTCATCAGTAACTGGGAGTCTAAGTAGGAAAGGATTTTTTTAGATATTTCTGAAGGAAGGTCTTTTATAAAGTCAACTTTTTGGCTTTCGAAGTCGAGGAAGGAGAGCAATTTCATTAGGGCGTTCATGGTGATGGATTCAGCTGTTGCAGTGTTAACAGAACAACTGCAGTGCTAAAAGTGATTTGACTCTCTTTTTTTTTTGTTTGAAGGGTCGAGGAGGGGAAATCTTTAAAAGACACCCCCTTAAGGCTAGTGTCGGATTCACCCGCAGGTGCCTACCGACTAAAACCGCCTCCCCGTAGGTTACCAACCAAAATAGTCATGAACCTTAAGAAGAAGAAAATTGAGAGACAGTGGTGGCTCATACAGCTGGGACTGTATGGCACTCGCACAAACTGCGAAACACGAAAATAGACTGTTTTAAGTCAGATTAGTGGAGAAAGGTTATGGAAATCGGATTAGAGAGCATGGCCTTCTGAATCGATCGTTGCATTTACGACGGTAATTTACAAGAATTTTCATGCTAGGATTGCTATGTTTAGAGATCGAGATACGGAGATTCGCAGCGTGTTTGTTCGCTGCTTCTGGAATTGAGTCGATTCCGGTTTCTTTTAAGATTTGATTATTTCGAATAAACCAGGGGATCTGGAGAGAGGAGCGCAAGAGGCGCATGTAGGTGCCTTGGAGTTTAGCTATATGGTTAGGGTTTGCGGATCCCCATATTGGGATCGTGTAAGTGCAAATACTGCGGATAATGGCATTAAAAGCGCGGGCTTTTGTTTTCTTAGTTAATGATTTATTATTGAAAAAAGGCTTTAAGGCAGCATAAGCATCTTGGCATTTGGCTCGGACTGAATCGATTTGTTTTTGCCATGTGAGTTTACGATCGAATTTCTGCGGAATCCATGTTGATATTCGGGGACGATACTTCTTTCTTTGACGAATTGGTCAATACGATGGCGAATGATCTGTTCGGCAATTTTACTTAAAGAGGAGAGTAGACTGATGGGTCGATAGCTAGATGCAGAGCTTAAGGGCTTACCGGGTTTAGGAATTAGGATAACTATTGCTTCTTTCCAAGCTTTGGGAAAGTATCGTAATCTCAACATTGCATTGACATTGTTGGTAATAGCGACAATGTGTTTGCGGGGAAGAATTTTGAGAACTCCGTTTCCAATGCCGTCAGAGCCTGGAGCTTTTCTATTTTTTAGGGAGCGAATGATTTTCGAGATTTCATGGGGGGAAGTATGTTGGAATTCGGCGTCAGAAAATTGAAATTCACGCAGTCTCAGTAACGTGTTCGTGAAAAGGAAAGGTTTCGTTCGAGCTGGGGAGTGGAGAGCATTGTTCTTCTAGAGAATCCGCGAAGATTTCGGCTTTCTCTTTATCAAGAGAGTAGGAAATATTGTCTCTTTTTAAAGCCGATAAGTGGGTTTTGCGATTGCGGATGGATTGGATAATTTTCCAATTGCTTTTAGGGTTGGCCTCGGCTTCAGCTATATAGTTCTCGAATGCAAGGTCATTTGTTTCTTTAAGAGTTGAGGTGAGTTCTTTTTGGATAGCGTTTAAGCGAGTACGATGTATAGGGGTTCGATAAGTTTGCCAAAGTTTACGGATTCTATTTTTCGTTACGGTTAGCTTTTTTGTAGAACTGGGAAGGTTTGTTTTGCGGGATTTGGGAGTGATGGATGAGCTGGCCTTTACTATTGAGTTGGTTACCTCGTTTGTGAGATTCAGGATGGCTGCATCGATATCTTCGATGGAGTGTATCTGACTGCATTTGAAGGAGGATGTTTCGAGAATGTGTTTTAGATGAAGGAAATCGATGCTTGTTTTGGTGGGAGGATTGAGGATAGGATTTATTGGTATTTCGATATATACCGGATTGTGGTCTGAATTTAACTCTGCGCAGGTCCAAGGGTCCTTGTCGAGAGAGATATTTTTCGTGAGAAAAATATCTAAAATTTCTGGTTGATGATCAGTACCAGGGAAGTGTGTTGGGGAGGCAGGGGCCCCGATGGAGAAATTGTGGCGAAGATGAGAACTCCAGAGAGAGTTTCCTTTAGTGTTGTTTGAGAGACAACCTCAATGCTTGTTTTTGGCATTCAGGTCTCCAGCAACGACGGTGGGAGTATTTGAATCAAAAAGTAGAGGGATCTCGGACATATTATTGGTGTTTGGGGGAGAGTAAAGAGAGTAGATACGAAGGGACTTATTTGCAAATTCGGTTTAAATGCCAACCACTTCGCAGGTGATGGCCGTATTGATGCTGATAGGTTTGTGACGAATAGAATTTCTAACAAGGACAGCAACGCCACCTCCTTGTGAGTTAGGACGATCTTTTCTGTATATTGTAAACTTGGGTTTGCATAGATTTTTATTAGGATTTAGGTGAGTCTTCGTTATGCAGGCAACATCGATGTGGTTAGACTCGAGAAGGGCCTCGACCTCTGTAACTTTCGTTCTATTTTGCGACAGAATGCTGTTAGCATTCCAAGTAAGTATTTTGAGGGGTTCGTCTTTATTGACTGATGATTGGAAGCAAGGAGTCGAAGAAGTTAAGAAAAAGCTGCTCAAGAAGTTGAGCTTTTGGGTTTTGGTTTGGATCCACTTTGGGTAGATTCGATGCCGGGCTGGCTGTGTTGGAGGTTGGGACTGATGTTGTGGTCGAGATATATTTTATGGACGAGAGGCAGGTTGGGAGTTGGTTATCTTGGCATAGCTAACGTTGGGGTTTCAAAGGAGGGTCTTTCTAATAGGTGCATTGGAGGTTGGTTGAATTGTGGGGAGGTTTTGTTGGGGTCTTATCAGGACTTTGGGACAGCCACCGTAGGTAGCTCGATGCGGGCTTTGACAATTAGCACAGGTTGGAGTAGTGTTCGGTTGATCCTTGGTACGGCAAGAGGCAGTAGCATGATTTCGTGAACAGAAGGCGCATCGCCAGTCTGCGTGACAGTAGTTTGCTGTGTGGAAGTATCCAAGACAGCGACGGCATATGGGGGTTGCGTTGGATTTACGTTTAGATTCTACAGTTATGCTCAAACCTTGTAGGTTACTCAAGTTAAAGATTGTTTTGGCTGATGGGGCGGATGCATCGAGATGAACTGCGACTAGGGGCCAGATTCTATCTCCTCTCTTCATCCTGTAAACGCTTTTAACTGCGGGAATTTTAGTAGTAACTTCATCTAGTATGTCTTTTTCTGATATTCTTTCAGTGACTCCTCTGATGATAACGATGAGGTCCTTGTCATCTTCCAATTGATTGGTAGTGTATTGAATTTTCTTTTTATCGAATTGAGCGGTAAGTGTACAAGAATCGTTTACTGTTTTGGGATAAACCATGACTGATTTGGAGATGTTCTTTGCTTTGCGGACTTCGATATCGGAGGAATTGATTTTGGCGTTGATTTGTAGCCAAAGTTTTTGACCTTCCCTTACCCGTAATTCTATTATATTAATGGTTATTTCTTTAAATGGTAATATTTGTTCTATTTTTATTTTAGGAAATGATTATTTGTACTTAGAAACTCTTTGTGGTGTCGTGTTAAAGGATCGTTAAATAGCTAACGCGTCATGCTTAGCTATTTCGGACCCTGTGTGTCTTTTATTATTAATAAAGTCGTTTATAGCTAGGACGCCATGCCTAGCTATAGCGGATCTTTGAAATATATTTGTTAATAAGGTTGAGTTATTATGTGTAAAGCCCGTTATTATTAAGGACCAAACGCCTTAATATTCGGGGCTTTACACTGGTTAATAGGATAAGGAAAAGGTATTTCTTGGATAGGCTCTTTATTTTAATATTCAATACAAAAGATTATATATATTCAAACGCTAATTGTAATAGACAAAAGACCACTGCTTGCTTGAGGCACGTGTTTGGCCAATCGCCCGTTATACCTCGAGCAAGCGCACGTCTAGACTTTGAGAGAGCAGATCCAAGAGTGACGAGAGTCACAAGCTCCTCGCACTGCTTGCATCAGCTCTCTTCGGTCTTTCTCCCACTCTTCTACCTTAGTAGAAGAGAGGGAGAGCCGCAGAGTACTTTCAGCGGTACCTATACATGCAAGCGCGTGTACGTATATATGCGCGCTTGCTTGTTCAATCACTTTGGTCTTTTCGGTGTTTGCGCGCGCAACTTCCAGTATCGTACGGTGTCAGGGCCGTACGTACTCGGGCGCTCACAAGTTCTTTGTTAAGGATGCAGATAGGAGGGGGACTACGTTTTGAATTAGAGTTCTCCTCTTCTTCTTCTGAAGAAGAAGAGTCAAAAGACTCTGAGGAGGTAGCATCGCGTCGGCGTTTGTTTGGGTGGTTTATTTGAGAGTTGTAAGAAGGGGACTGTATTTGTGTGTTGGTTGCAGTTTTAACTGCAGGATTTTTTAAAGTATTATTGTTATTTGGTGTACTTACGTGTGAGGTTTCAGCGTATGTAAAGTTAGCTGTTTCATTGTTAGGGAACGGTGATGTTTCCATTTCATCAGAGTGATTTGGGCAGAACCTTTGTAAGGCCACTTCTAAAGTGGTTAAGGTGTGTCGGCACTGGTCGATGGCTTGCACCAGTTCCTCCATTAAGAGAGTATTTGGATCAGGGAGTAGCTCAAGATTCATGTTGGTTCAGAGAAGGTATATTTTAATGCTAGTATAGTTCCGTACGGCAGCCCTTAGAAGGGCTGTTACACTCAGTAGATTATGTGTATACAGGTCTGCACTGCACGAAGGTGCAGCTTGAACTGTGTGTGATTTGACTCTCAATCTCACTC
Organism: Anastatus disparis; assembly: GCA_017163975.1. Classification (NCBI taxonomy): domain Eukaryota; kingdom Metazoa; phylum Arthropoda; class Insecta; order Hymenoptera; family Eupelmidae; genus Anastatus; species Anastatus disparis. The sequence continues at coordinate 544,701 of JAFFSR010000264.1, read as the reverse complement.
TTACTTATATAGCTATCGAGCAATGGGCGGGGTTTTCTGGTTGAGTGATTTCAGCATATTGGAAAAAACGACTTTATGTAACGACCATAGACTTGTGCTTCATCTTTTCGTATTTATAAGATTGATAGTTTTCAAAGATTGCGGTTTCAATAATGCGGTTGATCTATATGATGGCTTGTTATATCCTTAATTGTTAATAGATTAGCTCATTTCACTTGAACTATTGAAAGATTTTGCATGTATTTTCTCCATTCATACATGAAAACTAAAAATTTTAGTCATCAGGATTCAAATGATATACTTCAACGCTTCATGGAAGCATGCCCCCCAAAATAAAATACGAATTTTTTCTTGTTAACACTGAACTTGAATATATTCTGTAAATAGTTACCATAAATAAAATTACATCTGTTTTACGCCTATAGTTCCATGATATAAATTCTCTTATAAAATTACAAACGAGAAAAAAGGAAAAAAAAACAACTGTTTGTTCCATCACCCGAAAAAAAAGAATTTTTATTTTGTCTTGCTTTGTTTCTTTTTTAATTAAAAACAATTTTTTACTATTCTTTTTGCTTGCATTTTAGATTTAATTAATAATGCGAAAGAAAAAAAAACAAAAAATTTTATTTTTCTAATCTGAAAAAGCAATTCTTTTCTTTTGTAACTAAAACTAACATTAACATTGTCCTTTTTTTTTTTTTTAAACGTAACAATTTTTATCTATTTATTTTATTTTATTTAATTTAACTTAACTGTTTTAACGTCTCGTTGTTAACAATTATCTTATTTCTTTTTTTTTTTTTATTACTTTAAAAAATCTTTCCATTTCCATTTTATATTTTCTTTTCATTTTACTTAAACTTTATATTTTAAACTTAAAACAAATTCTTTTTTCTCTCTTGTAGTAACACAAAAATTTCTCCTTCCTCAAACTCGAAATGTATTTTTCTTTTATAACGTAAAGTTAACTGAAATGTGTCCTTTTTTGTTTTTCACTTTGAACTTATATCATTTTTAATTTTTTTTTTAACCAAAACACTTTCTTTTTTATTATAATTACTTTATGGTAACTACACTGAGCACTTTTTTTTTCTTTTAACTTTTTATTGTTTTTTCACTTTCTTTTTTTGTAGCCATTCTTCAATGTTTTCTTCTTCTTTCAAATCGTCTCTGCATGCGTTTATTCCTTTTTTTAGCATTTTATGTTCTTCTAACTTTTGTCCTGAGTAATAAATTTTAACTCTCTTTTTTGATTTTTGTAAATATATCTCCTTCATAAACATTTCTTCTTCTTCTTTCTTGTTTTTTATTTTTCTTTTATTTGTTTCTTTTTTTACTTTTTGATTCCAATTTTTGTTTTTTGGCGTGTTCGTTCCTTTTGTAATTTTGTCATTCCTCGTATAATAATAGTACCCAGGCTCGTGGAAGTTCATGGGTTTTGGCTGGACGAATCGAGATGTGCTGGGGTACATCACCCTGCCCAAATTGCCGCTTCGCATCTCCGGATCGCTGTCCCATTCGCACTCAATCAATTTATTATTTATTTTTTGTTCGTTCACTGAAGTGCTAACGTGTTTAACGTTAAAATAACGCATCGTCTGTGCACCGTTCTCGCGTTGTCGTGTGGCCATTGCGAACCTTTCTTCTTTTTCTTTCTTTTTTTATAACGATGCGATTAATGCGACGCCTTGACAAACAATAAGGCGTCTCGTCAATTTTTCTTTCAAAATTTTTACTTATTTTTTGACTGTATATATGTGTGCGTGTGTACGTATATTTGTCGCACCTATAGTAGTACATTTTCGGTCTTTGCCTTTGACCTTTAGTCTACAACTAGTGCAAGTACGCATGCTACAGTATATACACGTTATTTTTCTATGTTTTTCGCATTCCAATGCTTAGTATTTATTTTAAAATATTATTTCTTTTTTCTTTTTAAGTTAAGAGGAGGTCACGTATCTCTATCCTTTTCTAATCAAAGAAATGATTTTTTTACAGAAACTAATAACTTTATCAAAAAATGAAGAGAAAGCCGCATCTTGTATAAAAAAAGCGATATTTTCTTTGATAAGAAAAAATTAATTTTATTGCTTCGTTCTCAAGAAAACCTTGAAAAACCAAATTGTCCACCCTAACCTCTATGATCGAAGTTTTTCAAGGTTTTCTTGAAAACGAAGCAATAAAATTAATTCTTTCTTATCAAAGAAAATATTGCTTTTTTTATTACGAGATGCGGCTTTCTCTTCATTTTTTGCTAAAGTTATTAGTTTCTGTAAAAAACTCAATTCTTTGATTAGAAAAGGACAAAGATACGTGACCTCCTCTTAAAGGCTCATAGAACGGTTTTAAGTGTTCTACATGGAACTTTCCACGTTCTACGCCTTTTTCATCAATTAATTTGTATGTATCTGGTGCTATGATGTTTTTGATAATGAATGGGCCTTCATATATCTCAAAAAATTTTGTGATTTTATCATCATCTGCACTTGATACATTTAATGATTTGAGCAATACTTTATCATTTAAATTAAATTGATAATGAGTACTTTTCGCATTTTTTGCGTTTGCTCTATCTTTTGTTTTCTTATGCATTTTATTTCTTGCATAGAAAATTTTCCTATCATATGGTACGTCAGTATTTTCTAATTTAAAATACTTTTCCCATATTCTAGTTGGTTTTTCGCCCATATGTAATTCGGTTGGCGTAAAACCTGTTGTTTCATGGGTAGTTTCGTTCATTATGCTTTGAATTTTTTGCATTTATGACGCCCATGATTTATGTGAATTATTCACAAAAGCTCTAAAGAATCGACCTAATTCTCGGTGAATTCTTTCCACAATATTGCTCTGTGGATGTCTAATGGATGAATAAATTATTTTAATATTTTCGTTTTTTAATTTTTCTATCCATTTTTTTGACGTAAATTGTGTACCATGGTCAGTCATTATTGACTGTGGTTTACCATAATTTGGTACATAATCGTTAAATATTTTTTTAATTGTTGTTAATGTATTTGCCTTTTTAATGGGATACATTACAACGTATTTAGAGAATACATCTATAGTTGTTAAAATATATTCAACGCCTCCTATAGATGTTGGCAATGGACCATAAAAATCAATCGATAGTATTTCATTTTTTTCGTTTACTACGATTGGTTGCATTTCTGCATTATATTTTACTGTCAAGTATTTTGTCTTTTGACAAGTAATGCATGATTTTAAAATTCTGTGTACATGCTTTTTTAATTTAGGAGCTGTGAAGCTTTCTATTAATAATTTATACGTTTTTTTGGGACCAATGTGCCCATAAAAATCGTGTATTTCTATTATTAATTCTGATAATAATGATTCAGGTATTATTATTTTTAATCCTGATTCATCTATTTAAATAAAAAATCATTTTCGAATTTATAATGATTTTTTATTTTATCATTCCTTAATTCGTTTAATTTTTTTCTTATTTTGATGCAATATGCATCATTATTTTGCGCTTTTTTAAAGCTTTTTAACAATTTTTCTAATTGTTTATTTATTTTTAATTTATTTCTGATATTCGCAATTAATACTTCATTTTCGTCGTCTTTTGCGTTATCAGATGTTTGTCTGCTTAAAAAATCTGCAGCGACGTTTATTTTTCCAGCTATATGCTCTGGTTTGATATTGAAATCTTGAATTGATAAGGCCCATCTTCTCAATCTATAATTGTTAAATTTACATTTATTTAAAAATGTAATAGCTTCATGGTCAGTTCTTACGATTATTTCTTTGGCACCTCTCAGATATGTGTCAAGCTTATGTAAGGACCATACGACAGCTAATAATTCTTTTTCAGTAGTAAAATAATTTAATTCACTACCTTTTAATGTTCTGCTAATAAAGCAGACAATATTTTCGTGATTATATTCATCTAATTGTGACAAGATTGCAGCTATTGCGTAATCGCTTGCATCTGTCGTTAGTATAAAAGGTTTTTTCATATCTATGAATTTCAAGATGATATTTTCCGTGAAAAGTTCCTTTATACTTTCAAATGCTTTTTGCTGCCTTGCCCCCCATTCGTAGGGTACATTTTTTCTTAATAAGCAGATTAATGGCAATATTTCATTCGCATAACCTTTCGCGAATTTTGTGTAAAAATTTACAAACCCTAAGAATGCTTGTAATTCTTTAACATTTCTTGGTGTTTTAAAGTGTTTTATTGATTTAATTTTTTCTGGATCTGGTGTTATTCCTTTTGACGTTATAAAATGTCCAAGAAATTCAATTCTTTGCTTTAAAAAATTTGATTTTTTAAAATTAAATGTCAAATTATATTTAGTTGCTTTAATAAATAATTGCTCTAAATGATCCATATGCTCTTCGAATGTCGATGACCTTATGTGCAGATCATCTACGAAAGCTAGTACGAATTCTTGCATATCTTTTATTACGTAGTCCAGTCCTCTTAATAGTGCAGCGCTGCTGGTTTTTATGCCAAAAGCAGCTACATTAAATTCATATACTTTGTTATCGATTTTAAACGCCGTATATTTTTTACTTGGCTCTGTTAATTCAATTTGCCAATACGAGCTTGTTAAATCTAAGCTCGACATGAAATTTTTCTCTTTACATCTGAGAAAAATCTCTTCTATTGAGGGTGGAGCTTCGTAATCGTCAATTATTTTCTCATTTAATTTACGAGCATTTAAACAAAGCCTTACAGTGCCATCTTTTTTAATTACTGTAACTATAGAATTTACGTAGGGGTTTTTTGATCTCCTTATTATTCCTAGTTCTTCCATTTTTTCTATTTCCCTTCGTACCTTTTCTCTATGATTTATAGGAATCGGATAAGGTCTAGAATAAAATGGATGATCGTCTTTCAGTTTGATATCATGCTGATATGACTTCAATAGACCTGGAGCCTTTCTAAACACTCTACTATACTTTTTTATTAATAATGTTAATTCTTCTTTTTGTTTGTTTGTGATATTATCACATTCATTTATTTTTTCCTGAATCTCATCATTGGTGAGTTCAGTTGTATTAAAATAATTTTCGGAATTAAGAATTCGATGATTCTCGTTTTCCATTGCGAAGTCGTATGAATTATGATCATTGTCTCCTTCATACACTTCGGTTATTTGCATAGCTGAGTATGCTAAAGAATTTATTTGTTTTTCGGTATAAGATAAATTTATATCTTTACCATCAACTATTATTAATATTTCTTCTAGCATCGTGTTTATAATCATACTCAAAGCCTTTTGAGTATCATATCCGATGATAACATCCTTGACTAATTTCGGAGTTATTAAGTAGATTATTTTGATTTCTATATTTTTAAATTTTGTTTTTATTAATAACTGTCTCTTTATTCTTGTAGTTTTTGTGCCTGTGGCTGTTTTTATAAACTTCCCAGTTACTGGCAATACAGGGCATTTTTTAAATGTCTCGTAATTCTGAAAATAAAATTGCTCCGATATGCAGGTAACTTCGCTACCTGAATCGATTAGAGCTTTGACATCTATGTTTTCTAATTTTATTTCAATTTCTGGGCAACATATGATATTATTTTCTTTTGACTCTTTTTTGTCAATATCATGAATTAAGTCATCTTTTATGCTTTCTTGCATAGAAGATATTATTCTTGGGGATTTTCCATTAGTTGCGACCTTACCCCTTATATTATTGACTTCAGGTGCAACTTTATTCAATTTTCCTGATTTTTGTCATTATTTTCGTTGCTTATGTCTATATTTAAGACATCTAATTCCTTGTTACTTTTTTGCAATTGTTTTTTATTTACAGGTGATTTTAATTTTTCACGCTGTTGATTTTTTTGTTTATTTTTATTCTCCTCGATTTCAGTAACATTTATACTGGGATCCTGTTGAGGTTTTTTATAATCTTGTTTATAGTTATTTTGATTTGTTGCATTATTACTATGATTATGATACGTTTTATTAGTGTTTTCGTTTTTATTAAATATTTTTTGTTGACTATAATTTTTATTTTCTGCTCTTTTTTCCTGCAGTTTATCATCATTGTCGAAATCTGACAAAATTTTAAATAAAGTATTTTTATCTTTCTTTTGAGAGAATTGCATGGCTTGCCTAACATTTCTGCTGAAATGTTTGCTAATTTTTTCGGCTAATTCTTCATCAGAGTATTGGAGATTTAACTCTTTAGCGAAACCATATACTTGCGTAGCATAAGCCATACGACTTAATTTGCCATTCTCATAGTATTGTCCGAACTCAACTTTCCTTCGAGTTGTTCTTTGGACATCTTCATTCCAATATCTATCAAGGAATAAATTTTTAAAACCTTCATAGGTCAGTACATCATCTTGATAGATGTACCACCACTCATTTGCACCTTTTTTCAGAACCGTGTGTAAAAGTTCGAGAGTTTCTTCCTCTTCTAATTTTTTCAACGCAATATATTTTTCGAATTCATTTAGGAATTTCATAGGCCTTTCAACCTCAGTGCCTTCATACATTGGCAAAGGAATTTTTATCTTGTTATTGTAAGGTTCGAAACCTTGCGTTCGAATCCCATTGTTTTTTAATTTTTCTTTTAATTCATTAATTTTTTCTTCTTGCTCTTGAGCAGTATCATCTATTTTTTGAGTTAGATTATCACGAACCATTTTAATGGCTTCATCATCATTTATTGTTTTTTTTAATTTAATTAGTTCTTCATTTAGGGATTCATTTTTAATGACTAAGTCTTCATTCTCTTTTTTATATTTGTTTAAGAGGTTTTTAATTACAATATTATCATCCGACAAGTTTTTTATCTTGTTTGATAATTTATTTATTTGTTCTTTAAAATTTATTGTTCCCGCATCTGCGGTTTTTTCTAAGTTAAAGACTATAGCTTTATCTGGACTAGCTGTAATTTTGTCATCCAACTCTTGTTGTTTATTAAACAATAATGTCAGTTCATATGACACAGCTTTCATCCATTCATTTTGTTTTGTGTTAACATCTTCCTCTATGGTCCCATCAAGATTATCTAATTCTTGCATCAGTATCTCTGATCTTCTTTTCGCCATTTTTATTTTTATTCGCAGTTCCAATATTTATTAATATTTCCGAAATTAAAATTTAATCTATTTTTATTTCAATATTTCCTTATTTAAATCAATTGTTCAATAAGGTATTTATAATTTTAATAAATTTAATTTATCAAAAATGAAATTTCAAAATTTTAATTTCGTTTACACTTATTTTTTATTATAGCTCTTTTAATCTTTTAATATGATTATTTTGTTTTTATTTTATTAAAGAGCGTATATTCTTTTATTACAATGATTGTTCCCATTCGCGTTGAGAACCTATGCTTAAGAATTCCTTCTGTCTATTTCTTAGCTATCGACCTTTTAACTTTGCTATTTGACATTCTTTAAAAATATTCGCGTTTTAGACTTGACTTTGTGCGGCTATAACACAAGATTTTAAGAAAAAATTTAATGTGTACATTGTAACACTCAATCTTCTTGTTTTACCTCGCGACCTTCAAGTCTTTTTATTATTATCATTTACGAATACTCTATTCAATATTAATATCAAGTAAAATTTTTGGTCAATCTTTTATTCGCTTTCATTTAGAACAAAAGAAATTCTTTTATATAATTGTTTTCTTATATTTTATACTGATGGTATTTTATATACCATTTTTCTTGCGTTTTCACGCTTTTTTTTTTTTCTTTTTTGAGTTTTATATATTTTTTTTTTTAGAATTTTTGAATTTTTTATAGATTTTTTTTTGATTTTTTAATTTTTGTTTGTGTTTTTAATTTATTAATTTATTTTTAAATTTTCCATCTTTTTAGTGATCAGAAATATGTTAGTTTTTAATTGTAAAATCTCGCCTTTTACTTCTCTATGTTGCTTACGCATGTTATTTTTAATATTTACTAGCAGAGCATTTAGCGTGCTTTCGCGCGCCTACTGTTATCGATTTACTGAACAGAATCTTTTAAACAAAACAATTTATAATATTCTTATGATTTTAAATTATATATATTTTTAATAATAAATAATAAATATTTTCTATAAATATAACTCTTTGTATACACAATTTTTAACTTGATAATTATTTCGTTCATGGTTGCCAAGATAAATTTTTAATGTGTCCCACGATCGAACTCTAGACATTGCTACGTATAGTTGACCGTGATTGAAAACATCTCTACGAAGATCAATTGCAATATTATTAAATGTTTGGCCTTGCGCTTTGTTTATTGTCATTGCAAAAGCTAGCTTAACTGGGAATTGACGTCTTTTGAAAGTAAAAGGATAATCATTGTTACAAATAAATGTTATTCGATTTAAAAAAACAATATTATTTGATTTATCTCCCGTTAGAACTTGGCACTTCAATAAATGATTGGAAAAATCTAAAATTCGTAGGCGTGTACCATTGCATAAACCTTCATGAATACTTATGTTTCTAATAAGCATAATAATACAATTTCCCTCAATTTTAATTCATATGGTGGTAAACTGGAAGGGTTCAAAGTATTTAAATATTCCGGTAAAAGAACTTCATCTAATTCCCCATTATCACAATTTTCAGTGCTATCAATACCTGTGTAAATATGTTCTGTTTTTATATCTAGTAGATTAGTAATTTGTTTGTTTAGATCGTCAACATCAGCATTTCTAGCTGACAAAATAGCGCATTTACTCATTGCTTCAAAATTTTTCTCTTTAATTAAATTACCAAAAATGATATCAACTATATTATCACCCATATTAAGAATACAATGATTCGGTAGATTTAAATTATCGTTTTGGTCATCCAGAGTTCCATCGCCGACTAATAATAAAAATTTTGCAAAATCGATTTCATTTGGTAAAACTCTCATATTAGTAGTAAGATTGTATTTGACAAAATATTTCCATGACTCACTATATTTAATAGAAAGATTAAGCGTTTTAGTCCGAGTCGCATAACGTTTAATGGGAAGAAGCTGTCTAAAATCACCACCTAATATAATAATTTTACCGCCAAATGGTAAGTCATTATTCATTACATTTTGTAATGTCCTGTTGACGATTTCTAGAGCATATCTTGGTGCCATTGGTGCTTCGTCCCAAATAAAAACTTTTGTTTCTTTTAATAGAAGACCTTCTTTAGATTGTGCCGTAATATTTGATGATGAGTCATTATGTATTGGAACAGGAAGACCGAATGTTTTATGTACTGTTTTTCCTTTTGGAAGCAAGAGTGCCGCTATACCCGTAAAAGCCATTGAAGTTACCTTAATCTTTTTTGAGGACAATAAATTGTAAATAGTAGTATAAATAAAAGTTTTTCCGGAACCTCCTGGACCATTGATATATATACAATTATTCACATATTGATTAGTGTCAGTAGCTCTATGAAGAACAATGTCAACTATTTCTTTTTGTTGTTCATTCAATTTCTTGTATTGTTGTTCACCAATTTCTGCATATTGCTTTTCTGAAATTATATCATTAATTTCAGATAACTTAGTAGCTACTGTTTGCTCCATCGAAGGAAAATCTGATAAACTTTTACCTTCATGATTTAAAAGATTGTTTATGTGAGCATACGCCAATTGATGGCTGACAATAGGTTCATGTGTACGTGAAAAATCTTCAGACATTGCATCTTTGAACTTAGTCCATAATTGGTCGGGATGTATAGGTTGGCAGTGTATTAATATACGAACAAATAATTGACGTAGTCTAGAGGGCATCATCCATATTGTAGCTTCTTCTATTGCTTTATCCCATTCTTCATCATCTTCGATTAATCCTAATGCCAGGCAAGCTGCTGTAAAAGAAGAATGTACTGTTCCATCGACTGTTTTTAATGAATCGAAACTTGTAGCTCCTTTTACATGTAAAAGCAATAATCGTAAGTGAAATAATTCAAATTGTGTAGGACTGATTGAAAACATACGGCCAATACAATTGAAATGTTTCTTTCGTTTTACCCATCTCGATGTCATAACACCATTATTTTTTTCTTTTTTGTAAGTATAAACAGATGGAATATCTTTATATAAATACTGGTGAGCATTTTCATCTTCTGAATTTAATTTAAAATAATCAAGTAGCATACTTCTAGTTTGATTCAAATTTCCAAGAAAATTTTGTTGATCATTGGAAATTATCACGTATTGTTGATTTGGTAAATGTAAAGTTAATCGAACGATAGAATGACTCTTGTCTTGTAATGGTTTACTGAAAATTCGATGACATGCTTCGACTGGTCCTACATAGCGAGTTTCTATAAAATCGCTTATTTCATCGTGGTTAATAATTCTACTATTATTATCGTCAGTAATGGTACCTTCTTCAATAGTTACGGTGGCGGCATCATGCCCTTTATAGATATACTTATACATATATTTGACTGATCGAATGCTTGTAACAATTTCTACATTCATATGGTAGTTAAACATTTCTAATAATTTAGGACAATATGGCACAACCCATCTATTATCAATAAAGTCACCGTTACGTAATTGATGAGTATCGCCATTATTACTTCTTTGGTATTGAGGATAACCATTTTCATCCATAGTTGTTTCCTCACGAAATACTTTAGGAAATTTTTTTGAGCATTTACCATTAACCATACACCAATCACCGCAAGGACCGTGAATCATGTTAGTTACAACGATATCATATAAAATTGAATTTTCTTCTTTATTGGGAAATTCAGCTGATATATATTTATTAACAATTTCAGGTGTAGTTATTTTATAAGAATGAGTTAAAGTTATCAATAGATGCATATGTGGTAAACCTCGCTTTTGAAATTCAATCACGTAAACATAAGATGCTACTTCTCCAAAAAATTTTTTTTTTACAATTACATCAAGTAAACAATTTTTTTTTAAATGAAAAACACGAGCTACAATATCAGGTCTATCACAAGGTTGTTGACCTGGTAAAATATTTTCTTGAATCTCTCTCCATTTAGGATTGCAGGTCATAGTAAGAAAAATATCTGGTTGACCTGTTTCATTGACTAAAGCCATTGCATCTTGATAACACTGTTGCATATGACGAGGAGAACCAATAAAGCTTGATGGAAGAATTATAGTTTTTCCTACTTGTCCATTTATATCGTTGGCAGAATTTTGCATATAATCATGTAATCCCTGATACGTATCTGCCTTTATTTCCTTTTGATGATCTTTACAGTATTGTATTCTATCCTTTTCTATTTTCACATAAGAATCTACTACCCACTGCTGGAACAATCGACGACCTAATAAAATAGGATTAAATTCATTAGACCTGATAGCAATTTTGTATTTCGTATAGCCCATTTGTGTAACTCGCCGATTTTTATCATTGTTGTTAATGTTGACGCGTTCTAAGTTTCGGTGCCACCCACGTGTTCCATAAGGATGAAATAATGGATAAATCCAAGGTTCGACATTTGGATCCATAGTACTAATATATTGTAATACTTTCGTGTTTTTATTTCGAATAGTTACGTAAGATTCAGGGATATCTCCATCAGCTGTAGTTGAGAATATAGCAGCTACTTCATTTGTTCGCTGGAAATTGTATCTTCGTCTGTCAGTTCCTGGTTTTAATGTAAATAATAGTTGTAATTTAGGTTCTCTTTGATCAGTATTGATTAATCGCTGATTTTCTATTTCTTGTTTCATCATTTCATAAGATTGAGCAAATATATTGTTATCTCTGATTATTCTATCTAAAATTGTAATTTTTCCATAATCTAAATGAGGATTATGTCTCGTTCTATATTCAATGGCCTCATTTTGATCGATAAAAAAAAGTTGTCCATAAGCAGGATTTTCATCCTCACAAGGATATAAAGCTGTGTTAATTTGATAATATATTTGCCCATGAATTTTGAAACAATATGGTCCCGTACGGCGTGATTGAAAACTAACTAAATTAGCATTAAAAGAAGCAAAGGAAAGAGAATTATTATAATAACGAATATGCTCAAAAAAATCGTTCGAATTCCTATGCGTGCCATCAAACATATCCTCGAGATCTCTGGGAAATTTAGGTGTAGGTTCTAAAGCGACTGTACCATGACTACAACAGTCACTGAAAGATAATCCTTTATTCGCTACTTTTTCCAATTGAAAATGTTGTGCGTTGCAGTGAGAACATGCTATATTCATTTCTCCTAAATAATTTTCTTGTATTATAATATTCCGACATTCATCATTCCTTTTATTACGCGCCGCTTGACGCCTTAATCGCTGATTTTCAATAACTCTTAATCGTCTTTGGACTTGATAAATTTGTTGTTCTTCTTCAGTACGTTTTGCTCGACCCATGATGTTATTAGAATTTGCAAATGCATTAACATAAACTTATTTTACCATAAATAGCTCTATTTAAATACTCACGAATGAATAATTTTTCTATTGTACTAACCATGTTCAATTCTTATTCAATATGTACATTTATTATTCTTCAAAGTAAAATTGTTACCAACATAAAATTTTTATTTAAGATAATTTTTTGTGAGTAACTTTTAATAAAGGTATATTTCATCAAAGTTAATTATTAACAAAGGTAATTTTTGATAAGATAGTTGTCAATAAAGGTGATTTTCAAGCAAGGTCAAATTCATTCAAAATAATTTTCGTATAGGTAATAAATTACTATAAACTACCTATTTATAGTATAGGTAATTTTTAATTAAGGTATTTTTCAGTAAAGGTAATTTTCAGTAAAGGTAATTTTCAAAAAAGGTAGTTATCATCAAAGGTAGTTGTCATCAAAGGCAGTTATCATCAAAGGTAATCGTCACTAAAGGTAATTTTTGATAAAGATAGTTTTTAGGCAAGGTTTCGCTTATAGTGGTTCTCGTTTTCAATTAAAGTTGAATAATTCAGTTGTATAATAAATTTGAAATTACAAACATTTTTTGAATTTTATTTACAGATATTTATTTGTTTTAGAAATATTAAATAATGTTAAACAATATTAAAAATTAAACTTATTAAGAATATACTTCAGGTGGTTATCAAATGTATAATTAAAATTTAATTTCTTCTGGAAACCCTGAAAAAAAATGTATTGAATAACTTTACAGAATTAATTATTTATAGTTCGATAATATTTTATTAAAGTTAATAACCTTTAAAGTATGATTTAAAATAGTTAAATACATTTAGTTAAGTTATGGTTTCAAAGTAAATCTTTTAAAAGCTTATCTTTTCTCGGAAACTTTTTAAATATTAAATATAAATTAAATTAAAACGAATCATAGTATACCTGTAATATTCTGAGAATTCAATTCTCCTCAAATAAAGTACTGCTGTTTAATTTATAACAAATAAGTTTTTGGTAATAAAACCATATCAATAGAACTTTGAGTGCAAATTAATAAAGCAGAACCAATACAAAGCAGTTGCAAACTGTAAAAGAAAGAAAGTTTTTTAACATCGTAATTATGTAAAATTAAACTGTTATGACAAATTAATCTTGTGCTATTAAATATTTTGTGTAAAAGAAATAATACAATAATCTGAAAATTTAGGATACTGTCATGCAATGAAGTGACCAAAGGATTTATGAAATGATTCTGTAGTATAAAGGTAATAATTTAGAACTCAATGGTTTTTCAAAAGAAAACTGAATATTATTAAAATATTTAAATCTAATAATCAATTTAAAAAGAATAATATACACATACCTGAACGGTGTTTTTAAAAATTGTGTTCTTTAAAGCAAAATATATTTGCTGCCTAATTTAAATCAATTTTGAATTTAATTTGACACAATGAAATATAGGTCAATCCAAGCAAATGTATTATTACTAAACAATAGCAGCAGTAGAAGCTTCTTCAACTGGAAAAAGATTTTTTTAAATTAATATCAACGTTGAATTAAGTATAAATATCAAAGAAAAAAGAATTTATAACAGCATTACGTTAAAATAAAATTTCCAAATAGCTCGCATCAAAATATATTGCGATTAATATAAGTAAAAAAATTTTCAAGAAACTAATATTTACATTATTGTACATAATAATTGAAATAATTTTATACTTACGTTAGTTGTTCAAATTAATAAAAATAACCTTTATTTTATATCAAATAAAGGTTAAAAAAACCCAAAGATGCAATATGGCAATTTTACAGGCCAGATCTTGAATACAATCAGAAATTATTCTTAATCAGTATCGTTTATCTAAAACAAACACAAATATAGCGTATTTAAATTAATGCTGTCTAAATCTCTCGTCAAAATCAAACAAATCGATGAAAGAATCGAAGAGAATGTCTTTATTTTATATATATATATATATATATATATATATATATATATATATATATATATATATATATATATATAAAAAAATATGGTATCAATACATATGGCGCCACGAATATACTTAGAAGAACTATTTTAAAATGCAATTTTTTTCCTATTTTTAATTAAAATTTTATAATTTAATACTACATAATGAATCATATCGATTCCAAAGATATAAACAAAATATAATTTGAATGAAAACTAAGCTATTGTTCATAAATGTTCTACATTTTAAAAATTTTGTTATTAATATAGTATATTACTTTTGAAAAAAATTGAATTTTTACAGCGATTTGTATCAGATTTTCTTAGAGAATAATTTATTTTAGCTAATTATTATAAAAATTACTAAGAAAATTAATTTTAAAATACTTTAAAATATTTATCAATAATTACAAAACGAAATAACTCAAACTTTGTTAAAATTGAACACTTGAGCTCACATAGAAGAAAGTATTAAAATAGTTTTTTAAAGTTACTTTTTTTTGATTGATGAGAAGGGCCATAAAAAAATATATTTATTCAACAGTTTACAAAATTGTTACAGAATCAAACAGAATCATGACAATTTTTATTTATTAAAAAAGAATACATTTTGAATTTCTTTTTTTTGTACAAATAATAATACTTATAATTAATACTTACATTTAAGATTTGATTCATATATTCAAAAACAATTATTTAAGATAAGTGTATTAATACAATACGTTGATAAAACAAAAAACAAAAAATACATTCAATAAAAAATATTTTATGAAGAGTTTTTTTCTTTTTGGAGCTTTGTTTCCCTTCATGACCTTATCTTTAGGTAATTTATCGATATCAGCATGAGAAACAATGCCTTTTATATCAGCACAAGTAATTGTAGTTAGACCACCTGGAAAATGTCAAATAATATATGAAATGAAAATCATAATTGATATGTGATTCAATGTATATTTTATAGTATATTACCATCTTCACTTAATTCTCCTGTCACAGTAACGTTTATGCCAAGTTCAATATTAAGTGTGCTGTAGTTCGTGATTTCAACATTTATTTTAAATACTCCATCTGTTATGGCACCGATCCCATAAGTAGCATTATTGAATCTATTTTTAACAGCTCGGAACGTTTGTCGTATATAAGCGTTGATAACTGAAACATATTACATTTCATACAATTAAAAATAAATTAATAATAAATTATCCATCGTAATAACAACCAACGAATAATTTAAACTAACCTACTATACCCTTTTCGTAATTTTTGATAGTATCAAAAGTAACAGGAATCGGATCAATCTCAACTGTCTCTTTAACATCATGATAACCTCCATATTCTATTTCAGTCCCTGATATAATATTCAGCTCAAAAGAAACAAATCCACAGTTCAATCTTAAAAAGTTCTGCTTAACAGCTTTTGTTTCTGCTCCAACAATGTGCATGATCTGTAAAACAACAAATTTCAATAATATTATAAAATATTCTATCAATATTTTCTCTATGTTTGGCTAGAAACTTACCCTATTTAATTTTATTTCTGATTCGTAAGTTGTGATTAAATCTCCCCAGATACAGCAAGAAATTCTCTTGCCATTCCCATTGTTCAAAACAAACTTAAAAAGTCTCCATTGTAGCTTACTACCACAATCCTTTGCAGCATGAATCTCATCAACGAAACCAGTTAATTCTCTGCAAAATTCAAATTTAAATTCAGTTAAACAAAAAAATAAATGAGTATTTAAACAATAAGAAAAGTTTAAAACTCTATACGTTGTTTTATCCTTGTCAATCAAATCATCGAATACTTCATTTATGGAGAATTCAAAAGCCATTGTAACCTTTCGATTATTGAGTCCTTTCAACACTTGAGAAATGTACCCAGCTCCAATTCACCTAATGTATAAATATCATAAACATTAAATACATTTTAAAAATAAGAATAATAAGCACATTAAGAATAATAATTAAAATTTAAACAATAAATATAAATAATATTGAATAAAGGTGAGAGATTTGTAATTATATATATGTATGTATGTATATGTATATTTATATATATATATATATATATATATATATATATATTTAATCCTACATGTTATTTCTCTGTATATATAGAAACAAAAAATATGATAAAAATACGCTGTTTTTAAATAAATCTAGTAAATGCAAAAAATATTTTAAGCTGGGTAATGAACATATAATCATATCAAAAATATACATTTAGGTTAATTCAGAATACAATTATTTTATATGGCACATTGAAAAACTAATTTATCTTACAGTACTAGACTTATGATTCATTATTGATATTACATTATAGTCATAAACATTAAAGTGCTTCAAAACTCACACGCATGTTAAAAATAAGTTACCATGACAACCATAGATGAACACCATAAAATATTCTATAAAATTTTTTTTTAATCACATTAATAAAATACAATTATAAATTATATTAGTCACTCAATGACTCCAAATATACCATAAAACGTGAAGCACTTAAATATCCAACGGTATCAAAAGCGGGTATTCAAGCAGATAAAATAGTTTGTAAGATTCAATGAATCAATTAGTTCATAAATTTAATTAATTAATTAAACCAAATATTTCTTTATTTTCTTTTTAGCTGAACAATAAAAACTCGAAACTATAAAAAGATTTTTTTTTTAAACAATCGTAATAATAATCTCCAATCACGACATTTTTTCTTAGATTTTTTAAGAGGAATTAAATTTTAATTAAAAAAATAAATTGATTAAATAAATTTAATTATACTTACCCTTGATTTTTCAACTTTGAATTAATTTTTTTTGCAAATGATACTGTAACGTTAGTTGATGAAAATTCGACCACTCAAATGCTTTTACTCGTGTCAAATGCAAATGGTTATAAACTGCACTCTATTCCCGAGCTAAACTAAAATAAAAAAGCATCAGAATGTGCGCCATCTTTGCAAACGAATCGATAATTAATAACAATTTTTTTTAAATAATAAAAACGGAATTGAAATTCATAAGAAATAAACTAAATAGAAATTATTATCATGGTCAAGATCAAACGTGCTACGTACAAAGATTTATTTCATATTAACAATCATCAAATAACAATTTATGATTATATAATCAACTAATTTTAAATTTTCGCGCCCATTTCAATTGCAGCCAATCAGAATAAAAATAAACTGATTTCACATTCCAGGCCATCATTTTTTTAAAAAGGGATCATTTCATCTTCTACTTTCTCTAGCCTTTCGTCAATCGATTTTAAACAATTAAGAACTAATTCGTTTCTTTGATTATTTATATTTATCAAATCTTGGATTCTATTTTCCAAATATTCTATTCTACAATAGTCTGTTCCTTGGAAC
Source organism: Anastatus disparis (assembly GCA_017163975.1). Lineage (NCBI taxonomy): Eukaryota > Metazoa > Arthropoda > Insecta > Hymenoptera > Eupelmidae > Anastatus > Anastatus disparis. The sequence continues at coordinate 527,048 of JAFFSR010000264.1, read as the reverse complement.
AGACTATTTGGAAAATTAGGAATCATAAGATGTACTTTTTTTTTTTTTATTTTTAAATTTATAATTCAATTGTTATTATTACGCGACTCTAACTACGCGTGGGTTTTCTCAACAACAGTTGAGAACCAGTGGGCGCCAATGTGACCTTCCCTTACCCGTAATTCTATTATATTAATGGTTATTTCTTTAAATGGTAATATTTGTTCTATTTTTATTTTAGGAAATGATTATTTGTACTTAGAAACTCTTTGTGGTGTCGTGTTAAAGGATCGTTAAATAGCTAACGCGTCATGCTTAGCTATTTCGGACCCTGTGTGTCTTGTATTATTAATAAAGTCGTTTATAGCTAGGACGCCATGCCTAGCTATAGCGGATCTTTGAAATATATTTGTTAATAAGGTTGAGTTATTATGTGTAAAGCCCGTTATTATTAAGGACCAAACGCCTTAATATTCGGGGCTTTACACTGGTTAACAGGATAAGGAAAAGGTATTTCTTGGATAGGCTCTTTATTTTAATATTCAATACAAAAGATTATATATATTCAAACGCTAATTGTAATAGACAAAAGACCACTGCTTGCTTGAGGCACGTGTTTGGCCAATCGCCCGTTATACCTCGAGCAAGCGCACGTCTAGACTTTGAGAGAGCAGATCCAAGAGTGACGAGAGTCACAAGCTCCTCGCACTGCTTGCATCAGCTCTCTTCGGTCTTTCTCCCACTCTTCTACCTTAGTAGAAGAGAGGGAGAGCCGCCGAGTACTTTCAGCGGTACCTATACATGCAAGCGCGTGTACGTATATACGCGCGCTTGCTTGTTCAATCACATTGGTCTTTTCGGTGTTTGCGCGCGCAACTTCCAGTATCGTACGGTGTCAGGGCCGTACGTACTCGGGCGCTCACAAGTTCTTTGTTAAGGATGCAGATAGGAGGGGGACTACGTTTTGAATTAGAGTTTTCCTCTTCTTCTTCTGAAGAAGAAGAGTCAAGAGACTCTGAGGAGGTAGCATCGCGTCGGCGTTTGTTTGGGTGGTTTATTTGAGAGTTGTAAGAAGGGGACTGTATTTGTGTGTTGGTTGCAGTTTTAACTGCAGGATTTTTTAAAGTATTATTGTTATTTGGTGTACTTACGTGTGAGGTTTCAGAGTATGTAAAGTTAGCTGTTTCATTGTTAGGGAACGGTGATGTTTCCATTTCATCAGAGTGATTTGGGCAGAACCTTTGCAAGGCCACTTCTAAAGTGGTTAAGGTGTGTCGGCACTGGTCGATGGCTTGCACCAGTTCCTCCATTAAGAGAGTATTTGGATCAGGGAGTAGCTCAAGATTCATGTTGGTTCAGAGAAGGTATATTTTAATGCTAGTATAGTTCCGTACGGCAGCCCTTAGAAGGGTCGTTACACTCAGTAGATTATGTGTATACAGGTCTGCACCGCACGAAGGTGCAGCTTGAACTGTGTGTGATTTGACTCTCAACCTCACTCTTACTTATATAGCTATCGAGCAATGGGCGGGGTTTTCTGGTTGAGTGATTTCAGCATATTGGAAAAAACGACTTTATGTAACGACCATAGACTTGTGCTTCATCTTTTCGTATTTATAAGATTGATAGTTTTCAAAGATTGCGGTTTCAATAATGCGGTTGATCTATATGATGGCTTGTTATATCCTTAATTGTTAATAGATTAGCTCATTTCAATTGAACTATTGAAAGATTTTGCATGTATTTTTTCCATTCATACATGAAAACTAAAAATTTTAGTCATCAGGATTCAAATGATATACTTCAACGCTTCATGGAAGCAGCGAATGTCTTTCTTTTATTTAATTAATATTACGCACACTTTACTCGAAGGAAAATCATTGACTTGCGCCTTTTCGCTATCTGTTATGCTGTTGAATTAGACTTTTAGAATTCACCCTGTTATCTGTTATTGAATTATATTACGTGATCAAAAATTTATTCTAAAGTTCATGTAAAATACAAAAAAATAAGCCCGCGAAAAGCAATTTCTGAAGTGGCGAACAATGAGTAATTTCAATTACCATTTAATACATATAAGAACCAATAGAAAACTTCACAATTCAGATCTGTTAAAAATCATGCTATATCTCCTCTCCATTTACAACAAGAAGTATTTTTATGAATTTTCCTCTAAAACATCAGGATTTTCAGAAAAAAAATGATAAAGTTGGGACTTTTACAAAAATATTAAAAAAATTTTTAAATTTCAAGGATCTATATCTCTTGATACTTTCAATCAAGATCCTTGAACATATTTTTACATATTTTGGGTAAAAAACATAATATATTCTCAGAGTTTTAGCGATTTAAATTTTTTTGCTCTTACAGTTGGTGTGTAATGTCCCATATATATATAACAATTGTTATTAGTGTTCAATTCACTTTTTTAGATTCCAAACAAGTTTGCTCATCGCTTGTGTATATACATTACGATTCACACTACAATAAATAACAATAAATATTCTTAAATATTAATTACTATTTATTTAAAATTATAAATAACATATAAAAAAACTATACAGGTTATATTATTCTGATTATGGTTGTGTTAATGCAGTTTGTATTAAGTCAGTAAGTGAACACATAAAATTGACTATACTTTTTTTTCTATTTTAGGAATGCCATTAGACGAATCAAACCGTCTCAATTATCATCACCATCTGTTAACCTGAATAATAATAATTCCGACAAAGGTGAAGGCCAAGACAAAGATGAAACTTCTCTTCAGACGCAAAATGAAAATGGGATTGATAACCAAAGTTAAAATTATAAACAGAAAAAACTTTAAATTACACCATCCCTTCAGAAATGATCGTCAACGCCTCCTTCAGAGATTAATGGAAGTAATTATACCCAAAATCAAGGTAATAATGTAGTTACAATTCACATTGAGTCAGTAAGTAAACACATAAAAGTGACTGAACTTCTTTTTGAAGCTATGCTTCTTACGCGACGTTACGGCAGGGGCACTAAATGTATAAAAATCGACAGTCCCAAATGTCACCCAGCGTGAATGTACGAATATGGCACAGGGTGCCATAATTCTATTAACATACAAACACTTGAATTCTTTTTTCTCTTTCTTTCTTTCCCTCTCTCCCATTCCGCTTAAGAATATGCGTGCATATACACAAGTGGATGTGCGCGTTGAATATACTACGATTGATGCTTGTAGTGTGTGTGTGTGTGTATGTGTGTGTATATATATATATATATATATATATATATATATATATATATATATATATATATATATACTGTATATATATATATATATACAGTAAAATTTTGAGGAAAGTATCTATACATATTAGAACGTTATAGGTAAACACAAAGCGGGTACTGTTTCTCTTTTTCTAAATATGTTTTCATGTTAACGAGGTTTCCCTATACCCTCTCACTTGCACCTACTGATTTCGTATAGGTACTTTCCTCGTAATCTTACTGTATAAACATATATATATATATATATATATATATATATATATATATATATATTTTTGCTCAGTTAACAAAAAAAATTTACTCAAAACAAAATTGGTATTTTATCTTTATTTTAATTTCTTTTTTAACTTTTTATTCTTTGTTTTTATTTAAAAAATTATTTTTTTACGAAAAATTTTTCGTAAATTTTGGTATTGTACATTTCTGTATATTTTATTTGAGAAACTAGAAAATTTTACTGCTTCGTTTTTTTATATCAATGAAACTTTATAAGCTGTGTATAAACATTTCTTTCTTAATTTTTTAATAATTGATATTAATAAACTATATTATTAATATATTTTTAAATACATAATACATTGAATGAAAAATAACCAGTTTTCATTAAAAAATTAACTATAATTTTTGAACTTCCTAGTTTCTATATATATACTGGAAGCATAGCTTCTGTCGGCCAGTCCCCACGACTGCCACTTCTGTTTTTTTTTTCTGTTTTAGGATTACCACCACACGGATTGCGACAGTCTCAATTATCACCATTATCTGTTAATCTGAATAATAACAATTTCGACAAAGGTGAAGGTCGAGACAAAAATGAAACTTCTCTTCAGACGCAAAATGAAAATATAATTAATAATCCAAGTCAAAATTATAGACTGAGAAATCTTCAGATTACACCACCCCCTCGGAGAAGATCGTCAACGCCTCCTATTGAGATTGATGAAAGTAACTATACTCGAAATCAAGGTAATAATGTAGTTACAGTTCACATTAAGTCAGTAAGTAAACATATGAAAGTTACTAAACTTTTTTTTCTGTTTTACCACACGGATCAAGATAGTCTCAATTGGCATGACAATCTAATAATGATAAATTGGACAGAGGTCTAGGTCGAGACAGAGATCATAGTTATATTTAAATAGAAAATGAACATGAAATTATAAATCCAACTGGAATTAGCAGACAGAGTCAGCTTCAGCTTACATCATCCTCTTGGAGACGATCGTCAACGCCACCTCTTCAGAATGATAAAAATAATTATAACCAAAATCAAGGTAATAATTCAGTTATTCGCATTAAGAGCATGACGAAGCTGTCAGCCTTCTAATAATATTTTCAATCATAACTTATGAATAAACGATGCGTTTAATCGAGTTTCTTTGCTACAAAGAAAAAATTTGTAAGATTAAACTCTAGTGCGGACAACTCAAGAAATCTACCAAAATATTATATATACAAAGTTATAATAAAAACTTTCAATATGTCGTATTTTAAGGTTAGGTTTGTCGAGTTTGATATCTAATTTCCAATCCAAGCTCATAAAAAAATAACAAGTCCAAATGATTTTTTATTTTAACAAAAATTATTGTATAAATATAGCTTTAGTGCGTACAAGTCATTATATTTGTTTAATTTAAGAATTTAAAAAGATATTGATAAAATAAAAAAAGCAAAACTCGATTGCTGCAGCTCCGACATGCCGTTTCATTGCTCAATTTTGAGAAAAGAAATGCATTAGCTTGTATTATTTATCATTAAGATCATTCAGTTAAATTTTTAAATAAAATCATTTATTATTTTTTAAGAATTTTGGATTTTAATATTATATATTAAATATTTCGATATTGTACTAGAAATCCAAAATTCTTAAAAACAAATGAATGAATTTATTTAAAAATCTAAGTGGATAATTCTCATGGGATGTAATACAAGCGAGTCTTCTGTATGTTCTATTAGATTAGCATATATATAATATCAGATTAGCATTTTATATTATATTTACATATTCTTTTTATAGTAATAAAATATCTAATATTAAAATGTAAACAATTAAATATCACTATTATTTATTTATGAATATTTTAAATTATTTCTTATAAGAAATAATTTAATTCTTACAAATCTTGATTTAAAAAAGCGAGCATAATAATATATTCATGAAAAATTAAATTTTTATATAAAAGATTCTAATAAAATATTACATATATTTATATTATTAAGAAAATAGAAAATATCAAATATAATAAAAAATATTGAGACAACAAAAAAAAGTAGTCCTAATCGACAGTTATTAATAATTTAAAAAATTTACAGATTATATTAATAATTTTCTTTTTATTAGTTTTTCTGAAAAAAATTCTATTTTATCGTAATAATAATTTCAATCTATTATTGAATAAAATACTATTTCTTAATTGTAAATCATATTAAAAATTATTTCAATTGTAAAAATATATATTTCATAATTTTTTAATTTATTGTCATAGAAATTATGGGGTTTTCGGAGGTCGAAAATTTTTATAATTTTTGTTATAATTGATTTCTAAGGTTTTTTGATTAAGAATCTATTATCAGATTTTACAAATTTAAGATTGTAAATTCAATATAGTTACCCGAAAAAAAAGGAAAATTTTAAATATTCTTGTCAAAATGAATAACTAGATGTTTTTTGGAATACTAATTGCAAATCTAATATCAAATTTCTTCAATTGAAAATGGCTATTTAATATAATTACCAAAGGTGGAAAATTTCAAATGATTCCGTGAAATTTATGTCTAGCACTTTTTAAGTCACCGATTAGAAATTCACCATTACTTTTTCAAAATGCTTGATGATAAATCTAATATAGTTATAAAAACTGTAAACATTTTCTCAAAAATTAGCTACAGACAAAAAATGGAGATCGTGTATTTATATTGCATTTTATTTTAATTTTATATTGTTATTGTAGTGAATCAAAATAACAATCAATTTTTAAAGGTATAAAAATTAACATTTTTAACAGAATTATAAATCCTTCATCTAACTTACCTTGAGTTGAATATTACGATGAGTATCAACAGAATTTTAAAAATATTTTTCAAATATTTTATTTTTATTATGAAACGTACATATCATTTTTTGATTATATTAAAATACATTTTATAAAAATATCTTTCTATTATATAAAAGGACAGCGTTTGTTTGAATGTTCTCAATTATCTCAAAAACTACTGAACCGATCGTTTTCAAATTTTAAATTTAAATTCTTTATAATGTGACGAGTGTCATAGGCTATATAAATAATTACTTTTTTAATCAATAATTGCAATGAAATAATTATAGACCTAGATCTTAACGCGTGGGGAATAGGGACTACTTTTTTTCGGCGTTCTGCGGTCAACATGCTCTATCCTTGCTACTTTCCTTGGTTGCCCAATAGGTGGCGACCGATTTTGTCTTTCATTTTATTAAACTGGTACGGTAGAAATACTTATACACCTATGATATTCCGTAACTTCAACACAATAATCTTACTATTATATAAAAGGACAGCGTTTGTTTGAATGTTCTCAATTATCTCAAAAACTACTGAACCGATGGTTTTCAAATTTTAAATTTAAATTCTTTATAATGTGACGAGTGTCAAAGGCTATATAAATAATTACTTTTTAATCAATAATTGCAATGAAATAATTATAGACCTAGATCTTAACGCGTGGGGAATAGGGACTACTTTTTTTCGGCTTTCTGCGGTCAACATGCTCTATCCTTGCTACTTTCCTTGGTTGCCCAATAGGTGGCGACCGATTTTGTCTTTCATTTTATTAAACTGGTACGGTAGAAATACTTATACACCTATGATATTCCGTAACTTCAACACAATAAATTTTTATTGCATATTCTCTAATCACAGAGTAATATTACCTCGGATTATTTAATGAAATATTTTCCTATTCCATTAGGCAGAATCAAAAATTAGACAATTTTTTTAACTTTAGAAAAAATTTTATGTCTTATTCAAGGAAATTTTTTATTCCTCAAATATTTATTGGCTCATACATGAGAATTTAACCCTTCATGGTTAGTAAAATAATTTTAAAAATAACAAATAATTATGTATGATTTGCGATTTTTTCTAAAAATTTTATTCCAAATATATTAACAAAAAATATAAGATATTTGACCCGCTTTCAAATTACGTTAATTTTATTCAAAATACAATTTCTCATAGATTTTTCAAGAAATTTGATGTTTACAAAACTTAACCATTTTTATACGAATAAATTTTTTTTTTCATTTATTAACACAATCGCAAATAACGTTGATTTTATCATCCTGTGATATTTTCAAACAAATATTTCAGCAAATTTTCAGAAAAAATACATTTTTTCAATATTATATATATTTACCGATTTTATTCAAGAAAAAATGCTCAAGGTTAAATTGTCATTTTTAGTTTGAACAAAAATTTACATATTCAAGAAAAAAATTTTTTTTCAAAAATTTTTTTATTTTGATTTCATATTTTTGCCATTTTTCAATAAATAAGTGCTGAAGGTTGAATTGTCATTTTTAGTTTATGCTTACTACAATTGACATAATTATGGAAGAAAAAAAAAATTTATTAATGTCATTATTTTTCAAAAATTTTTTATTCTCATTTCGGATTTTTTTCATTTTTAAATAAATAAGTGCTGAAGGTTTAATAGTCATTTTTAGTTTATGCTTACTAAAATCGACATAATTATGGAAAAAAAAAATTTTTTTTCATGTAATTATTTTTCAAAAATTTTTTATTTGATTTCATTTTTGGTCATTTTTAAAGATAAAAATTAAATTATTTTGTACTTTTTTCATGTCACTTTAATTTTAATAACTTACAATTTTTTTATTAAAAATGACACTTCGTTCACTTCTCAATAGGTGGCGACCTGTTTTGCCGCTCACTCTACTAGATTAGCACGGTATAGGTACTTATATCGCGAGGATAATACGAACAGCTTATCGCCAATAAATTTTTATTGCACTTATTCCCTATCATTGTTGAACATTCATATTTATTAATGAATATCTCTTTCACGATTTTGATTAGCTAAAAAAAATTTCTATCGTCAATTTAAATATATTTTTTGACTTATTGGTACTAAATTGTACACATATCGAAATAAAAAAAAAAATTCAATGCTTATTTTTTCTACAAAAAAAAAAATTATTTCAAATGAAAATTCATTCTATTATCACATGGTTCACAAACAAAAAATGTTGTGTATTCCGAAGTTTTGTAAGAGTACGATTTAATAAATAATAGTTTTTGAGATTCTATTTCTATACCTACCGACTTCTGCCCAACTATTGCGCGAGCGAAGCCGAGACGGGGGATGCTAGTTATATATAAAATTACAATATTAAGTTAATTTTGAATAAGTATTGTTTAGTTAATGATGTTTTATCAATTTCTTTCTTCAAGTACATTTAAGAAATTACCGATAACATTTTCAAATTCAATTTTTTTATATGCATAAAACGACGGTTTTGCTAACCATTTTTTCAGATCCTCCTTCATTGTGGATTCTGCATAAACGAATAGATTTTTTTCTTCTACATTATTTCGGCGATGCCAATAATATCCTCCATCGTTGGCATCCACTTCGTATGTTTCAATGTTATAATTGTTCATATCCGATTTATTTACAATACGGGCTGGCCAAAGTGGACGGTAGTTAAGTTTTACGAGAACGTGTTGACCTTCGTTGAAATTTTTTTTGTTTAATTTTCTTTTTTTAACGATCGGTTGTATTTCAGTCGATGCCGAAGCGGTGTCAGTACTTTCAGCAATTTCAACTAAATTACCAAGTTGTTCTCGTAATCTATCTTCTGGTGTTTCTTCCAGTCTTAGTCCAATGATTTGATGAATTATATTAAGTTGTCGATCAATTGGTATTGTGTCAATATCGACGGGTTCTTCATTAGATCCAAAATCATGAGTAATTGCACTGATATCATTACTTTGTTGAACTTCATCGTCCTGTAAGTCCGCGATACGCGTCGGCGTTCCACCAGTAATGGCTGGAGGGATTATGTAGTATTGCGTATAAGCAAATGTTCTAACATAGGGAGGAATATCTTCCAATGTTAATCCATGATTTTTTACCCTATTAACGTAATACAACGTTAGTTAATGAAATATTTTTTATAACTAAATTATTGCAACATTATAATGTTTCAAATTATACTTAGTTTATCTATCATATTTTAATAATAATGTATATACAAAAATTGTCACAAAGGTATTTATAAGCAATCAAATTAATAATCAATAATACATACTCATCAAGTGCAAAGTGAATTCTCATGTGATTTTCCATCGTAAAATCTAAATTTACTAATCCATAACGTTTTGGATATTTTAAAAGTTTATTTGTTCCTTCACGAAACCTCATGCCATTGACTCGGGATTGCCAGATTTTAATTAATTGATCCTCAATTTTAATTTTTTTATCGATCCTATCGTCGTCGTTCAAGAAAATGGAATTTAACAATATTCTAATTGCAGGTATTGAACATCTTGTTGCTTTTTCAATTTTATTATCGATAAAAGGCATTTGAAATTGATCAATTAATATTTCAATGGTAGGATCTGATCTCCTATCAAAGTTAAATTTTTTATTATTAAATCAGCTTTTGCTATGATAAATTTATAAATGGATATAATATTGCGGTTCATATTTGATGACTTCAAACGTACATTTTATGGATATGGTACACAATGCTATACCTAGGTGAGCAATTCCATGGCCATAATCGTTTGAGGTGCGCTCCAGAATACGTGTTAATGAGGGAATTTCTTATTTTTCCGGTAAGTACTTCTGAAATTGCTGTATCGCCATAAATAGACTGTGAGTATACACTAGCAATAAATTTCATTTGATATTCGGCGGCTTCGTCTGAAGAAGGGATTCTTTTTTTCTCTATGAACGCACCTTGAATCCATTGCATCCTCACTAACTGCTTCAAACAAATTTCTTTTTAATAATTTTAATAATGATGGATTATAAGATTCTCCAATAAATGATTTGAAGGAAACTATGATATTTTGAACTGTAGATCTAGAGAGTTTTACATCTAATGAATGTAAAAAATTCGATTTTACAGATGTACATCAAATACTTTGAATCAATACAAAAATATATTATAGGTTAATAGAAATTGAATATTTTATTAACTTTATACAAAAATACATAATAAAATATATTCAAAGTTTATACCAATTAATTATTTAAACGTTTTATTAAAAATACTATACAGATACTTTTAAACATCAATACAAACTTTCAAAATACGTGCATAAAATTCTAAAAATTTTCTTTGTGCTACTATAATCTTTAAACTTTTGATTTCATAAATACATTTATGAAAAAAAGACCATAGATGTTGCGAACCAAAAGAGTATTCAATTCGCCATGCAAAAAATACTTCAAAACATAAATCTATGGCTTCTAATACAGATTGGCATTTGAACTTGATATTCAAAATAACATAAGAACTGAAATTGTTAAGAGGTCCATGAAAAATAATGTAGGGTTGCAAGCCGTCAATTTTTTTATTTTCGAAAAACGTTTGCTGTTCTTTCATGCAATTTGAAAGTGCATTTGTTTCAGTGTCCTAAAATATATAAAACTAGCATCCCCCGTCTCGGCTTCGCCCGCGCAATAGTTGGGCAGAAGTCGGTAGGTATAGAAATAGAATCTCAAAAACTATTATTTATTAAATCGTACTCTTACAAAACTTCGGAATACACAACATTTTTTGTTTGTGAACCATGTGATAATAGAATGAATTTTCATTTAAAATAATTTTTTTTTGTACAGAAAATAAGCATTGAATTTTTTTTTTATTTTTCGATATATGTTCAATTTAGTACCAATAAGTCAAAAAATATATTTAAATTGAAGATATAAAATTTTTTCTAAAGTTATAAAAATTGTCTAATTTTTGATTCTGCCTAATGGAAAAAGAAAATTTTTCATTAAATAATCCTAGGTAATATTACTCTGTGATTAGAGAATATGCAATAAAAATTTATTGTGTTGAAGTTACGGAATATCATAGGTGTATAAGTATTTCTACCGTACCAGTTTAATAAAGTGAAAGACAAAATCGGTCACCACCTATTGGGCAACCAAGGAAAGTAGCAAGGATAGAGCATGTTGACCGCAGAACGCCGAAAAAAAGTAGTCCCTATTCCCTACGTGTTAAGATCTAGGTCTATAATTATTTTATTGCAATTATTGATTAAAAAAGTAATTATTTATATAGCCTATAACACTCGTCACATTATAAAGAATTTAAATTTAAAATTTGAAAACGATCGGTTCAGTAGTTTTTGAGATAATTGAGAACATTCAGACAAACGCTGTCCTTTTATATAATACACTGAAAAAATGAAATGGTCTTCGGGACTGGGCGCTTTGGTTACAGTTACTATTTAGATGTGGTAATGTACGGTTTAGTAAACATTACTACTACCGTGATTGGTAGCGTTTACTAATCATCTCTGTAGTAAGCTTTACTATAATATTTTAATACTTATTTATTTTTTTATTCATTTTTATTTTATTATAATTACAACTTGTATTTCGGTGAAATATATAATAATTGATCTATATTTGTTGTCATTTCAACAAATATGTGCGTCGCATAATTACATAGATGAAAATCGGGCAACTCATTTTCCACTCGTTTAATTTGCTCTTGACAAAGTCATCCATGTTTGCTTAACACACTCACTATATTTTATTTAATTATAAATTTAATTTATATAATTAAATCCATTAAAACGTTTGACAAGGGACGACGATCAACTTCTACCAAAACATAATAGTAAATGTTACGTCGCTTAGTAACTGAAAGACTTACTATATATACTAGTACGATCAACTGAAAAATATGGTTTTGGTTACTAGATTTTTAAATAACTATGTTTACTAATGTTCTTGAGTGCAGAGAACTATATCATTTTTTCAGTGTAGTAAGATTCTTAACATTTCAAACAGATAACGAATTTATAATTGTGTAGAAAAAATAAAATCAAAATTAAAAATATATAAATAGTAGAAATAATTACTTTCAAATGAATAATAAAAATTTTGGAGACATCTGATTTTTCCAATTTGCATGATTTTTCCGATGTAGTATTTTTTAGTATATAATCAATAAGTTTCGATAGAAGCATTAAAGCGATAGCATTTTTATGATCTAAAAAATAAAGTAAAAATTTAAAAATTTAAATAAATATTAAATTAAATATTTCTTGATATAGATTATGGTACGCTATCAAATATAATGATTATGTTTAACTGCATATCACTATAAAATTTATAAAATTTATTTTTAAAGATTAAACAAAAATAACGTTTTGTTTCAAAATTTTTAAATAAAAAAATTATTTTTTTAAAATTATCATAATAAAAATAATATTGGCGCGGTTCTAAAATTCTATTGACATTAACATGTAAAATTTGTGGGGTATCAAAATCTACAATCAAAGGAGGATATCCATAATGTAATTTGTAAAATTACATAATGAAAATATAGTTAAAATAGTATACCAACCAACAGGATATTCCAGGTGTATTTTGCAATAACATTTCTTCAAATACTTTGAGCACGTTCCGTAAGTGAAATTCATTTAGAGAATGGCAACACCGCTAATGTGCGGCTGTTTCAAAAGTAAAAAATAGGGTCGCGGAGTTTTCGCCATAAGGATCTTTCGCCAGAAGCGATTTAAGGCCGGTTTACACGGCGGAACGGCGCGCTTAGTCGAAACGTCAGTGATGCCAACCTTTGAGCGAATTTAAGCGCGCATTCAAATAATTCGTTTTATTCCACACTTGGACATTTTTGTATTTATAATAATTTATTGACATCATCATATACACACACACACATATATATATATATATATATATATATATATATATATATATATAAATATATAGGTGCGCATACGAGCGTGCGTATATGTCTTACTGTCTATTACGTATATAAATTGATTCACACGTGGTCTACATAATAAGAGAAAGATAGATAGAGCGAGAGAGAGAGAGTATGACATATTTAAATACCCACTTGACCCAGTTTTTCTTATGGTATAACACTTAAATAACATATTTAAATACCCACTTGACCCAGTTTTTCTTATGGTATAACATTTAAATAACATATTTAAATACCCAGCTGACCCACTTTTTCTTAAGACAATTTTTTTTTCCTGCAAAATAATGAAAAGACGTAAATAAAAATTGAATAACGACTTATGTATTTTTTTTCATTCGTCTGTATTTATTTCTTTCAGTTCATCTTGATTTTCTTTCTGCTTGAAAATTATTTCGAAATCAGCAATAAAATTCTTTGTTACTTCAAAAATTCTTAATTTAATCGTTTACTTTATTATAAAATTTTCAAAAAATCTATAATTAAAAATGAAATTGTTATTTATTTTTTATAGTCATATTAAATAATATCATTATAAATAATAATTTAAAATAATTTCGGGAAATTTTCTCTTTAAATTGATATACAGTATTTGCTTGCAAGTGAAATTCAAACATTCTTTTATAAAAGAATAACATTACGTGGACGCATAAAGATGTCATAGGCTGAAATTACTCCATTTTATTTGAAAAGTAAAATATACTTGATTTTATTAGAAAAATAAGTGTACATCATGCAGTAGACTTAAAAGTAGATACATTATAATTGACATAGTATCTGTGAAATATTTATTGTATACTAGTGAATTTTACTATAATTAGGTATAAAAACTTTAATACAAAATAAAGTACATTGAAATAAAAATAGTAGTTTAACTTTAACAGATTTTTCAACTTTCGTAAGATGTTACTTAAATTTTATAAATGTTTAATATTTTAATTAATAAATATATCTTTCTAATTTCATGAAATTAAAAGATAAAATTGTAATTTATGTTTAAATTTTTTTAACAATACCGATTCATTTGCAGTCCAATAATATTTGAAAACAAATTATAAATATCCAATATCACTAGATTATAATTAATTTTTAATTCATTGAAAAAGGGTGCATATAAAGAAGTATCATCTCGCATTTATTTACATTAGCTGCATTTCGTAATTTGTGCGTTTAAAATTTTTTATTGTCTACATTTATATTGTGACTCTAAAAATGGTGTTTTTTTGTATTTTTTCAATCGTGTTCTTTTATGAAAATTAGATTTCCTAAAAAAAAAGATTATTACTAAATTATCTAGATTATTACAAGATTATCTTGATAATGGATAAAACAAGTTTATTATTAGATATTAGATATTGTTTATTTTGTATTATAATTACAAAAAAGCGTGAAAATTACAAATAAAGTTGAAAAAATACATAAAAATACTTTAAATAGCCTTGCACATATAAAATCAAAATAGTACAGTATGATATCACAGTCATAAAACATAATAGAGATAGTAATACTGTAATAGTAAGTCCATAAATTAAATAAAAGTGATATCACAGATAACACGAATAAATACACGCAAAAAGTATAAATAATATAGTTAAAAATCAGTCTCAATATCTATCAGTCAAAATAATTACATAAAATCAAGCGTGTAAAGAGCGCAGTCGAAATATCAGCAGTATACAGTAAGTTAAAATCACAGCAAAGTTGAATGTACAGTAATATACAAGTCAATCTGATAAAAATATAATCATTCACTCTATGCACACACATCCTACATACACGCCAATAAATACAATCATGCCTTAAATCTATAGAGGGTACATCACATAATAAATCAACACATATGATATAGTCCGAAAATAATACTGTTTAATCGAGGTCGAGTAAAAACCTTCTCAGAGCGGCTTTAAACCTGCTGATTGATGGAAAATTTTTAATATCAGCAGGTAGGGAGTTCCAAAAATGCGCACCTTGAACTTGAAAGGAATTTCTTCCAGTCTCAGTGCGCATGAAGGGCACCGCAAGATCTTTAATCTCACCCCTAGTGGTCGCTCTGGGTATATATCTAGTGAAGAGACCCACTAGATATTCGGGAGTATTCATACGTACGATTTTGTACATAAGTACAGCCATAAAATACTGTCTCCTCGAATCAGTACGTAGCCAACCCAAAGCATGTCTATGGGGAGAGATGTGATCACCCATTCTCACGCCTAATACATATCTCACACATAAATTTTGCATTGTCTGTAGCCGTCTTCGTAACTCCTGCGAAGCATCGAGCAAAACCACTGAGCAGTAATCAAGATGTGGAAACAGCAGGGCGGTTGCGAGCTGCTTACGCAGAGCCTCAGTGGTGTACCGACGGAAAAACCGCAGGCTATAAATCACTCTATTGAATTTTTCAGTCAACATATTAATATGCGGTTCCCACGACAGTTTAGAGTCGAGTACAACACCAAGGCTCGTAACGGTGTCAGAGAAAGGAATACCGATACCACTCCCTAGGTCAATCGTCCTTGGCTCACCCGAATAAAAATTTTTAATAAAACGATTACTTCCAAAGACGATCGCTTTTGTTTTACTAGCATTCAAAGTGAGAGAAACACCAGCAGCCCACCCCGACACCGCCCTGGCCGCCCTCTGTAAAATACGAATCCCCTCGTCCACATCATCATAAGGGACCTGTGTATAAATTTGAAGATCATCCGCATACAGCAGATGCCCGACGCAACTAAAGTCCAGTGCGTCACGTACGTCATTTATGTAAAGGCAAAACAACAGAGGCCCCAGCACCGAACCCTGAGGTACTCCTAGATTGGTTGTTAGCCAATTCGATTCCTCCTTTAAATGTGTGGAAACCATTTGTTTCCTACCTGATAAATAGGAGTTAATCCATCCGAGTGCGGCCCTGGAGAACCCCATCGATCTAAGCCTCGCAAGAAGTTTGGAGGGAGAGATCGTGTCGAATGCCTTACTAAAGTCAAAAAGTAGCAGTAACATGACAAGTTTCCTGTCTAGACCGGACCTTATATCGTCTGTAAGCTTAAGTACAGCAGTCTGCGTAGAATGGTTTTTCCTGAAGCCCGTCTGCATAGGATCGAGCAATTTTTTGGATGTAATGTACTCCTGCAGTTGGTCATGGGCGATCTTCTCAAGAACCTTTGAAAGAAAACATAAGATGGCTATAGGCCTAAAATCTTTTGGTTACTTAAGTGCAGCACACTTTTTTTTTAATAAGGTTTATGGAAAAATATATTGACAACATTATTTATAAAAAATTGTCATGTTTACAAAATTATGTATTTTAACATTTGTAAAATAAAATCAACATTAATTAAAATATAATTTAAGATTAATTTTATTTTATCATTTATTGTTATAAATAAAGAAATGTAATATTAACAAATCCAACTTTAATAAATATTAAGGTACTTGTATATTTTAAAATTTCATTAATCTTATTTAGAAAAATTTAATTGTATATTTATAATTACAATTCGAAATATGAAATTAATTTTATTGAAGCAGAGATTTCTTCGTGAATAATTAACATCAAAAGCGTGAAAGTTACGTTCTAGTCTAAAGCAGTTGCTAAAATGTACAAGAGTCAAACAATTTATGTTTATATGTTTTAACTTAATGCTTCGCTGTAATTATCTTCAAATGTTAGAGTAATATATTTTTATTAAACTATTGTATACATTATATTGATAATTTTTAAATCTTAAACTATTAATGAGATGTAAAATGGGCATCACACCTGTACTCATTTCCATTTTGTTGCAAAGTTTTCTAAAAAGAAATGCATTAGCTTGTACGTACCATGTACCATTAAGACTATTCTGTTTAATTTTTAAATAAATTTATTCATCAGTTATTGAGAATCTTGGGCTCCAATATTATTTATAAAAATTGTTTGATTTTGTATCAAAAATCAAAATATATTTAAAAATTTCAGTAAACAATAATCATGATAAATACAAAAAGCTAATGCATTTCTTTTCTGAACCTTCAGCAATAAAATAGGTTTAAGACAGTTGATATTTATGAGTACAAGTGTATTTTCCGTTTCACATCTGCTTAAAATTTTTTTATTTCATTTATTCCATGAATAATAAGAAGAAATTTCATATCATTGAAATAAAATATAAAATAATTTTTGTTATTCTTTTTATTGTAACAAATATATTAAATTTTTCATTGTTATATTAATATGTTAAAGCTAAATTTTATTTTATTTTTTCATTTATTATAACATTTAGTTATATTCTATTTTACTGCTAAATAATATTTTGAAACAATAATTCTGGTATAAATATTTAGGACGGTAAGCTTAACCCAATCTCCTAAACAATTTTCTCAAAACTTTTAATCAACGAAATTAATCTTTTTAAACATTAATTGTACTGCTTATAAAATTCATATAGTACGTTTTATACCTTCTCATGATGTTAATAAATCTAATAAATCTAATAAATCTAGTAAATATTATAAATAATATACTAATGATAAATCTGTAAAATCGGAAAATATGATTACATACATCAATAAATAATATAGGTCATTTATTTTCCGACGAAGATGCTGATTTAAGCTTTAAAGTTAATATTTTAATTAATAAATTTCTCTTTATAATTTAATGAAATTAAAAGATAAAGTTGTAATTTATGTTGAATTTTCAACTGATTCATTTGGAGTGAAATAATATTTTAAAACAAATTAGAAATATCCAATGTCTCTAGATCATAATTAATTTTTTATTTATTGATAAAGGGTGCATATAAAGATGGATCATTTCGCATGAATTTACATTAACTTCCTAGCGTTATTTGTGCATTTAAAATTTTTAATCGTCCACATTTAAAATCTGACTTTAAAAATGTATTTTTTTTTAAGTTGTTCAATTGTGTGGGTGTTCACTTACACAAATTTGATTATCTAAAAAAGAAGATTATTCAAAGATTATCTTGAATAAAGCAAGCTTAATAAGGTTTATGGAAAAATATATTGAAAACACTAATTTTAAAAAACCGTTGTCTTTCAAAAATAATGTATTTTCATTCAGTGATTTTTTATATTTTCATTAAAAAATTGAGATCCATTAAAATTTAATGTAAGATAAATTTAATTGTATCATTTATTAATTTAAATAAAGAAATTTAATATTAAAAAATAAAACTTTAATAAATATTATGGGATTGTATATTTTTAAAATCTAATAAATCTTATATAGAAACTATAAAATAAATTGTCGTGAAATTCAGCAGTCTACAATAAAAGTTATGAAACATTTATTGCATACTACGTAATTTATCTTTTATAATTTCATGAAATAAAGATAAAGTTGATATTTATGATAAAATTTCCAGTCAAATAATATTTTATGATAAATTCTAAATATCTAATGCCTCTATATCATAATTTATTTTTTATCTACAATACAAACTAATAAACTGAAAATTTTTTACGAAATAAATAATTATTATTTTGTAATCTAATTTATTATTCATCAAAATTTTTGCTTTCTCATTGAGAAAGCACTGTATTAGCAAAAAAATTTAGATATTTTTTCATTAATTTGCAGATATTTGGACTCAGGGAGTTGAAAAAAGTGGTTTCCAGAAAATGTCTGTATGTATGTGCACGTGTGTGTATGCGTTCGTTACGCCAATTTTATCTCGAAAACTACTCGATGAATTGACTTCCAATTTTTCATACAATTGAGTTTTTTGTCTAACTAGGGGGGGGGGGGGGGTAGCGGAAAGCTATTAAAAATTGGTTTCGCCTATGCTAAAACATGAAACATTTTTCTAAAAATGATGCTAGAAAAATTTTACACAGCTCTTTATAAAAGCTTTTTTCCATATCTTCTTAATTACGGAAAATACAGATGTATTCTTATATATATGTATATATACATGTGTGCGTGAGCGCGCGCGTATAACACATTAATTTGAATATCTGTCTCTTTTTTTATTTTAAGATGGATGAATCGTTACTTCAGTTTGAGTTATGACTATGAATTTGAGTTTAAAAGGAAATTAATATAAATACTATAATTATGATATATTATTCATTTATATTTATTTGTTGTTTAAATTTTTGAATAAAAAATATTCCTTATCTTTATTTTTTATTATATATTATATAAAAAAGTCATGGCGAAAACAAAATACGGCGTCTTGCGATTAGTTCATGTGTTGAAGTTGGAGTAACAATTTGCTATACTGGGTCATCTACAATCATCCTTCCGATCATCGATTTTGATTGTTTATCAAGAAATATTATAGAAAAAATGTAGAGATTATAGAAAGAAGTTGATATCATCAATCTATATTACATCAGTAAGTAATTTGTAATATTCATATATTTTAATTCATTTTCTTTTAATTTGTTTAATTTAGGTTAAATTGTATATTTAACCTAAATTTAGCAAGAGTATATTTTAAATTACCTTTTTGCATATCAAATAAAAGTAAAAAACAAAAATATAAACATAAATTTCAAATTTTTTTCGAAGTTGGAGTAACAATTTGCTACTTGATTTGGGTCGTCTACGATCATCTTTCCGATCATCGATTTTGATTGTTTATCAAGAAATATTATACAAAAAATATAGAGATTATAGAAAGAAGTTGATATCATCAATCTATATTACATCAGTAAGTAATTTGTAATATTCATATATTTTAATTCGTTTTCTTTTAATTTGTTTAATTTAGGTCAAATTGTATATTTAACCTAAATTTAGCAAAAGTATATTTTAAATTACCTTTTTGCATATCAAATAAAAGTAGAAAAAAAAATATAAACATAAATTTCAAATTTTTTTCGAAGTTGGAGTAACTATTTGCTACTTGATTTGGGTCGTCTACGATCATCCTTCCGATCATGGATTTTGATTGTTCCAGTGATTGTTATCAAACTTTTATCAAGAAATATTGGGAAATATTGAGATTGTAACAAGTTGAAATCAATCTACATTACTTCAGTAAGCAACTTGTTATATATATAATATTAATTTAATTTATATTTCTTGAATTTGTTTAATTTAAGTTAAATTGTATGTTCAACCTTAATTTATCAAAAGTATATTTTAAATTACTTTTTACATATAAAAATTTTTCAATGATTATAAAAATGAAAATAAAAAAACATAAATTTCAAATCTCTTTCAATGATCTTTCTTTCATTCTATGCATACTTTTTTTCTCTTTCTCTGCAGCTACTTTTGTATAGCGTTCTGCTTGTCCTTTTTCCTCACTTGCATTGTCCTCCAAACCTTCAATGTTTTAAGCATATTTCTTTTTTCATTTTTATTTCTTTCTTAATCTGAAACTATTCTGGCTTTCTCTTTCTTTTTAACAATTTAAACATTTTTAAGACTATTAATTAATTGTTTACTTACAAAGGATGTGTTATATATCAATTGATGATATAAAAATATTTGTTATAAACAAGTTTGGCATAACATTTAGCAGAAGTTTGTATAAATTTTTTTAACATTTTTTTTGAATTGCCAGAAAACTGAAGCAAAACTGTGGCTTAAGTTAGTATGAAATTTTACAGAACTTTGGCAAAACGTTTTCCAAACTTTGGCATTCTTTTATGAACACAAAAGAATACAATGATTGGACAAATTTTCGTTTTTAATTTTAATTCTATCATAATATTATTGATACAAGTATTTTTAAATAATACATTTAAATAGATCTAATAAGGTATTCTATTTTTTAATTTACAGTTTGTCTATAGACTCCATATTCTCGCACGCGAAAGCACGTTTCGCGCGCAAAACCTGTACGCAAAAAACGCGAAGATCTTTACCACAACATTGTCATCGCCCCTATTTTCGCGCTTTGAGACAAGAAAATTTTCGCACTTTTTGACAACTTTTCGAAAAGCTTTAAAACCAATAACTTAAAGATACAAGTATTCTCTAGAGGGATATTCGGGTCTTTGGGTTATTGGTTTTAAATTTAACTAAAGAAATAATTTGGTGTTAAATTAAAGATCAATAACCTAAAAAACTAAATACCTTAATAAGGGGTACTTGGACCTTTGAGTTATTAGTTTTAAATTTAACACCAAACTATTTATTTACTTAAATTTGAAACCAATAACCCGAAGACTCAAGTTCCCCCTAGAGGGGTATTTGAAACTTTGGAATATTCGATTTTAATGTAACGAAAAAAATAATTTGATTTTAAATTTACTAAAGAAATGTAATGCTAAAGTGTGAAAAAAGTTGTCACAAAACATAATACCTATATGACAAGACAATGACTAGTGCTGAAAAACAAAAATTTAACCTAAAAAAAAGAAAAAATTTAAAATATTAAAAATCAATAATGTTCAAGGAAAGAATCATACGCGTTAGCTTTTTGAAGCTTTGTCAAAACGCGCGTAAATTTTCTTGTCCAGAAGCATGAAAATAGGGGCGGTGAAGATGCTGTGGTGAGGGCTTTCGCGTTTTTCGCGTAGATGTTTTGCGTGCAAAATTGTGCGGTCTATAGATAGACTTTTTAATTTATTCTTATTTTTTTTATGGCTTTTCTTCTTTTTTTAATCTTCTTATTCTATATCTTTCTTCTACCATACAATGAGGATTCTTGTTCTATTACAAATCTCGTTCAGTGCCTTATTCTTCAGTATATTCTGTCATAAAATAAGAAATAAATAAAAATTTTCTTCGAATAAACAATTAAAAAGAAGGATTATTATAAAAAGGTCAGGAATATATTTGTAATTGATATTTTTTTAATAGTTTATTTTTCTTAAAAATTACATGTCGTCAGGTGGGAGGAAGAAGGTTACGATTCGAAATTGGCCACAAAAAAGTAACGATTCGGATAAAGCCACAAAAAGGTTCAGATTCGAAATTGGCCACAAAAAAGTTACGATTCGGATAAAGCCACAAAAAGGTTCAGATTCGGGTTTAGCCACAAAAAGGTTACGATTCGGCTGCTTATTTTTTCCTTCGATGTTTTGGATGAGAACCGCTGTTGAAAACAAGAGTTTGTCTCCTATATCTTAAGTACTCATAAATATTATAATTATGTTTTCATTTTTTTCATGAAGAGGCAATTTTATAAACCTATAGTTTTCAATATAGTGAGTATAAATCATATATTGAAATATATTATTACTTTTTATAATCTTATTGAATAAAAATTAATTGATTTATTTCATAAATTAAAAATCTCTTTACTTTAACGTTATCAATGTAAGAATAAAAAATTCACAAATTTTATAATTTAATAAAAATTCGCAAACATTAGTTAAATTGACGTGAAATTGTTTATATATATATATATATATATATATATATATATGTGTGTGTGTATTGGAAGGCTTTATATAGTGAAAATATTCATCAACAAATACAATTTAAATTATGAGTCTCTAAGTAAAAAATCAATCATTAAATTTGACAATAAAAACATATTAACTAGATGTTACGATTGATTATTAGCTATCGATGCTGATAAAGCGAAAGATTCACGTATCCTCATGGAAAAAGATTTAATTCCTGCCAAATACCATAAATTCTATAAAAATTTATTACGTTGAAATATATATATGATTATTAATTTAATAAATATATTTATATTTATATAAAAAATACTGTTAAGAATCGTTCATTTTGTTGGCATTGCCTCACAGTGTCAATCAATTTTAAATTAATTTTTAATAATTTTATGTCACTTTTTAATAAGTATGTTTAAATCATTTTTATAATATTTTCATGAAATATTTTAAAAGTAATTTTTGTTTTCTTTAACAATTATTTTTAAATTAATTCAGTAAATAATTTAAAACAATTATTACAGTATTCTTTTAAGTTCATCAAAAAAGCGAAGATAACATTATTATAGAAGGAATTTTACAATTGATTGCTTTTTTATGGAAAATATGAAAAAATAATTCTAATATTTATGAGTGCTTAGATATCGGAGATAAATTCTCATGTTTTCAACAGCGGTTCTCATCCAAAACATCGGAGGAAAAAATAAGCAGCCGAATCGTAACCTTTTTGTGGCTAAACCCGAATCTGAACCTTTTTGTGGCTTTATCCGAATCGTAACTTTTTTGTGGCCAATTTCGAATCTGAACCTTTTTGTGGCTTTATCCGAATCGTTACTTTTTTGTGGCCAATTTCGAATCGTAACCTTCTTCCTCCCACCTGACGATGTATTCTTTTCAGTTTTGTATTAGATTAATAAATTTCAATTTCAATTAAATATGAACAAAAAATTTGAATTACTCTCAAGATATAAAAAAGTAAAAATTTACATAGTTAATATCTATGATGAATTTGTCATCTTTTTTAGTAATCTCATTTGGATGAGTTGTATCATTCTCGTTTATCAGCATTAAATAGGGTTCAATAGAAGACCATCTTACGGATACAATATTCTCACCTTCAGTCACTTTCAATTGTTGCTTCCAGTACATGTAACCACTTTTTCCTTCTAAAAAATAAAAAAATTAGTATAAGTATAAAATTTGAAAATTCTTGTTGGTTATTTGCAATTAATACGCACGTTAAATAATACATGTAAACATTACACGTAATAATTTTTAAGCAGAATTATTATAAAAATATTTATTATTTCAAAATTATTATATAAAAAAGAATTAAACAATTTTTTAAATGTACAATTACCCATTATATTTAGGTTTCTGTGGAGTATTACTGCTTCTCTCAGTTGGTCAACGTATCTTTTATTACTTTTTTATTCAAAGAAATACAACGCATATATCTTGCGTTTAATTTCATAAAATTAATGCCAATTTGTATTGTTTCTTAATTTTACAAGTTTTTCAAGTATTTAATTTTACAAGCGTGAAAACAATAAATTAAATGAATATTCAATATTTATTCATAATTATCTTTTCTAAGTACAGCTGTTTATTGATTTTGAAAACCAAATTAAAATTCTTCAAACTTCACTTCAGGTCATCGATTATTTATTTCATTTATTATTCTTTTCATCCTTGTCAAACTGAATACTTAAATAACCTTAAAGATTAAACATTAAAAAATGACATTAATTTTGTGAAAAAAGGCAAGACATAAATGTAATTATTCTTTAAATAAATAAGTAATAGAAGAAGAAACGAAAGAAGAGGGAAGCAGTGATGCTCCACAGAAGCCTAAATATAATGGGTAATTGTACATTTAATAAATTGTTTAATTCTTTTTTATATAATAATTTTGAAATAATAAATATTTTTATAATAATTCTGCTTAAAAATTATTATGTGTAATGTTTGCATATATTATTTAACGTGCATAATAATTGCAAATAACCAACAAGAATTTTCAAATTTTATACTTATACTAATTTTTTAAATTTTTATTAAGAAAAAGTGGTTACATGTACTGGAAGCAACAATTGAAAGTGACTGAAGGTGAGAATATTGTATCCGTAAAATGGTCTTCTATTGAACCCTATTTAATGCTGAAAAACGAGAACGATACAACTCCTCCAAATGAGGTTACTAAAAAAATTCATCATAGATATTAACTATGTAAGTTTTTACTTTTTTATATCTTGAGAGTAATTCAAATTTTTTGTTCATATTAATTGAAATTGATATTTATTAATCTAATACAAAACTGAAAAGAATACATGCAATTTTTAAGAAAAATAAATTATTTAAAAAATATCAATTACAAATATTTTCCTGACTTTTTTTTAATAATCCTTCTTAATTGTTTATTCGAAGACAATTTTTATTTATAAATTATTTTTATGACAGAATATACTGAAGAATTAGGCACTGAACGAGAGTTGTAATAGAACAAGAATCCTAATTGTATGGTAGAAGAAAGATATAGAATAAAAAGATTAAAAAAAGAAGAAAAGCCATAAAAAAAATAAGAATAAATTAAAAAGTCTATCTATAGACCGCACAATTTTGCACGCAAAACATCTACGCGAAAAACGCGAAAGTCCTCACCACAGCATCTTCACCGCCCCTATTTTCATGCTTCTGGACAAGAAAATTTACGCTCATTTTGACAAATCTTCAAAAAGCTTACGCGTATGATTTTTTCCTTGAACATTATTGATTTTTAATATTTTAAATTTTTTCTTTTTTTTAGGTTAAATTTTTGTTTTTTAGCACTAGTCATTGTCTTATCATATAGGTATTATGTTTTGTGACAACTTTTTTCACACTTTAGCATTACATTTCTTTAGTAAATTTAAAATCAAATTTTTTTTTCGTTACATTAAAATCGAATATTCCAAAGACCCAAATACCCCTCTAGTATGAAGTTTAAGTTTAGGTTATAAACAATAAGAGCGCAATTTATTGAATTTCTGTAATTTTTTACTCTTTCATGTTTCATCTTTGAGTTTAAAATAATGCTTCAGATATAAGCTAATCAAATATAATAATAAATGTAATTAAAAAAAAAATAATTAACAAAATATATAGGAACTTGGGAGTGTGGCACTTGTAAAAATGATAATATTTTATTAGAATTTCTTAGTTTCCACTTGATGTAGAGTAAAAGGCTCGGTTGTGGATACCCCTTCGTTTCTACTGACAGCAGATGAGTTTTTCTTGACAAATGTCATTTATATATTATAGCAGTACGATATTTTTTGCCAAATATCAAAGCAAACAAACGCGTCTGCTTTGTGCTGTAAGCAAATTAATTTTTCTGCGTTTAAAAAAAATTACAAAAATTTATTTATACTTATGTATACTTTTTCAAAAGAATTACAAATCGAAGTGAATCAATGAAGCTGAGCGTAATGTTCATTTATTCAGTATGAATTTATTCCTACTTTATGATGCAATACGGATTGCAACCAATATCTTAACACCAACAATTTTGCATGATGGTCCACAACCAAACCAAAATCTTGGTCGTGGGCATTTCACAAAATTAACAAAAAAAAATTATTCTATTTGACGGAATCGATTTTGTCCCTTCGTTGGTAGTTAGCTAAGGTCTTCATCTTTCTATAAACACCTATAAGTCCAAAAAATATGCACTTGGTGAAAAGTTATGAGCCGAAAACAAAGTGGTGTTCACGACCGAACCATTTCCCTTATTATTAATTTTTTTAATTTGACAAATCTATTTTTATTGATAGGAGACATGGAAACACTCGATGGTAAGCATACCAATAGCTCACGCTATTTTTATGAGGGATATGTTTACCATCAAGATAATAGGTCGGGCGGATATAATTTCCGATGCACTCAACGAAATTCGTTTAAAAGATGCTCCGGCTCCGTATCAGTTGAATGTACAAAGAATTTAAAAACGCAGAAAGTAACCAAAGTGAAAGAACACAATCATCCAAGGGATGATTTGTACTTATTAAAGGAACAGTTCAACAAATGTATTTGCGATTTGGCAACTTTTACATTTACAGATCTGAAAGCAATTTTCGATCAACAATTGATGGCCGATAGGTGAGATAAAATTTTTTTTTCTATTTAACGTCGCTGTATTTATGCTGTCATTACGATGCTAATTAGAGACGGAGGTTTCTAATGTATTTGTGAACAAAGCATATGTATCGTATACAGTGTGATGCTTGTATCAATCAGTTGTCACAAGCAGGATTCGAACATTTTAGAATATTTAAATTAATTAGGTTTGAGCCACTCCGCCAGGAAATTTCTTATTATAGTGTTAAAACGCAAATGGAGCGGGCAAGACGCTCGTACACTCCAAGCACACCTCGAAATTTAAAACACTTGGGCGATATTTTAATTGATTATCCCCCGATGCAAGAAATTTACAAAGGTTGTGTGGATGCAGCGGATGGTTCCACTGGTCTAATTTTCATGCACGACGATATGAAGCATGGGCTATCTCGCTGCACGCAGCTATATACTGATGGGACATTTAAGGTAAGTAGAAAATTATGTATGAAAATGTATACAGTACAATATCATATATATAAATTTTAATTTTAATTTTAATTTTATGACTTTCTTATAGAGAAAGCATTGTATGTAAAAAAATTATTTCCCTATTTTTTTACTTCTTTGTGTATATTTGGACTCAGGGAGTCGGAAAAAGTGATTTCCAGTAAATGTCTGTATGAATGTATGTGTGTGCGTGTGTGTATTCAGTAAGCCAACTAAATCTCGAAAAGTACTTGATGGATTTGCTTCAAATTTTCCATACGATATATTTTTTTTCTATTAACTATTGCGGAAGCTATTGAAAATTCGTTTTCTTAGCGTAGTTTTAATAAAATAGTCATTTAAAATTTTTTTAAATTTTAGTTTTTTCATTTTTTTGATATTTTATGTAAACTACTCGATGAATTTGTTTAAAAACTTGAAAATTATTTTCGATTACTGAAATTAAAAGAACTTTTTAAAACTGATTTTCTTAGCGCAGCTTTAATTTCAGAGCATTTTGAATTTTGAGCATTTTGAAAATGAAAAAAATTTTTCGATTTGATCTCAAAAACTACTCGGTGGATTTGCTTCAAATTTTGCATAAAATTAATTTTTTTGTCTAACTTGGTGGGAAGCTATTGAGAATAGATTTTCTTAGAGTAGTTTAAAATTAATTCAAAGCCATTTATAAAAAAAAAAATTTCAATTTTTCATTTTTCGGTATTTTTTGTATACTATTTGATGAATCTGCTTAAAAATTTGCATAAAAATAATTTTTTATCCCAGAAATAAAATAAACTTCTGAAAATTGATTTTCTTAGCGTAGTTATAATTTTAGAGCATTTTGAAATTTTTGTAAATAGTTTGTATTTATTTAGCCACTTTGATCTTAAAAGTTACTCAATGAATTTGCTTTATATTTTCCATACAATTTATTTTTTTTATTAACTAGTGCGGAAACTATTGAAAATTCGTTTACTTGCGTAGTTTTAATGAAATAGACATTTAAAAAATATTTTTTCATTTTTCATTTTTTTGATATTTTACGTAAACTACTCTATGAATTTACTTAAAAATTTTCATGAAAATTATTTTCGATTGCTAAAATAAAAGAAACTTTTGAAAACTGATTTTCTTAGCGCAGTTTTAATTTTAGAACATTTTGAATTTTTGAAAAAAATATAATAGTATATTCATATAATAGTAATACTTATTTTCTTCTTAGATTCGTCCAAAAAATATGAATTGTTCGCAAGTGTATATTATTCATTTCCGGAAAATGGGTTCGGTAATTATTATTATATTATATACAGAAATCATCATTAATTATTTCTGTATTCTAAATTTTTTATATTTTAGGGTTTTCCAGCTATTTTTGTTTTCACTAGCAGTAGAACAATTAAAATGTATGATGCTATCTGGGAAAAAGTGTTTGAATTAGTCCCGGAATTAAAAACTAATGTTAATATAATAACTAGCGATTTCGAACGCGCTCTAATATCTAGCGCCAAAAAAAATTTTCCTGACGCAAGGGTATCAGGTTGTTTATTCCATTTTAAACAGGTAATTATTATTATTATTATTATTATTATTATTATTATTATTATTATTATTATTATTATTGTTTTAATAAACTTATTAAATAATTATAGGCATTGACCAAACGTTGGGAGAGTTTAGATATTCCGGTTACATACCAGTTTCTTCTTGAGCGGGTTTATGCTTTGGCGCATTTGCCCGTTGAAAAAATGGATGAGGGTTTCGCTTACATCAACGGCATCATAGATACAGAGTATAGAAAAAATGTGCCCGCAAAATTAAAATTAGAAAAATTCGGGAATTATTTACGAAGGCAATGGGAGCCACTGAAAAAAGTGTTTTCAGTATTTCAAAAACCTGTAAAAACCAACAACACGTGCGAAAACTTTCACATGCTAGCTGCAAGAACAATGGGCAGCAGGCCTAATTGCTATAAGATGCTAGGTAAATTTAACAATATTTATAATAGTCAAAATAATAAAATGTCAATAGGGCTTCAAAGGTTACATTAAACTTGCCATGCGTCCAGGTACCGCGATTGTTAAATTAAGGTAGTTCTATTGGTCCAGTGGTTCTCATTGTGAAGTAATATGTTTTTTACAAATTCACACTATACAAAAGAGAAATTGGTTGAGTTCTGTGCTTGCACAATAATTCAAAAACATGTTTGTGCGCAGATTCTGTAAGTATACACAATGCGAATTGTAAGACAGCATGTTTACGTGTAAATTAATATAAAGTAAGGACATTATTTTCCTTTTATTTCGGAATTGAGGGTCGATTGCTATAATCTACAAGGTACCATTTTAATCCTTGAGATCTAAAATATAATATATTTTAATTTCTTTGAAATCTATAGAAAACTTTTTACACAATCTTATAAAATGTTACGTTTCAAACGCTTCGCCCATATACTCTTATGTTCAATTCAGCAAAATTTAAACTAAAATATCTAAAAGATGAAGGTGGATATCCACCCAAATCAAAATACCATTGTAAAGCGTAAGTCTTAATTAACAACATATTTCAATTTCAAAAAATTCTACAGAAAAGTGAAAAACCAATAGAACTACCTTAAGTGTTTTGAAGCTATTCATTTTTAGAAATAATTAGCCTTATGTTTTTCACAAATTTCAATTGAAATATAATCATTTTCTTTGCTTAATGAAAGATGATATGAAAACAATCATGAAGAAAACAAGCATAAATTATGAAAAAGCCAGGAAAGGTTTCAAAGTGGCCCGGGAACGTCCCTTCGACTTACAATTTGCCGATCTTAAAATTATTGAAGCAGAAAAGGATCTGATGTCAGAAACGTAAGCAATAATAGATAGTTAAAATTTATTTATGATTTGATATTAAAATATACTTATTTAATATAATTCTTGTAGCTTGACTGTGATTGAATTCATAAAACACATCTCAAGTTTAAGGCGCTTAGATTTAGCAACTGGTTAGTAATACACAAATCAATTGTGATAATAAAAAAAAACCAGATTTAAAACCTGAAAAAATAAAACATGGATGATTGAAAATGAATTGCTTACATCTAAATATAAAAAACTTGAGAATTGAATTGGTGTTTGTTGACAGTCTAGATTTTTAAATGTTTTTACAGCAGGTTTTTTTCTGAATTATGATTAAATTAACTTGAAATTATATGTCAAAATCATAAAATTATACTAAAATCTATATGTATGTGAAACATTTCTAAGAAACTCATAAGTCTAAATAATATTTTTTTTTTAAATTATTATTATTAATTATACAAATTATATTAATAAATAAATAAATGAAATTAAACTTAAACGAAATCTGATATATTCATATGGTTTGTAATATAATTTTAGTCTTCTTTACAAAGTTGAATCTTTGGGATTTTTAACTTCGAATTGTCAGCAAACACCATTACAATTTTCAAGCTCACTAGAATGTTTATTAATAAATTTTTCAAAATCATATTTATTTTTATATAAAATTGTTATTTTTTAGCTATAAGATAATCTATTTTCAATGCCTTATGTTTTATTATTTCAGATTTTAATAGTATTTTATTCCTTTAACAATAAAATTAATGATTTTATTTATGAAATTTTTATTTTTTTTCCATTAGTATATTTAAGCAATGAGAGACTAAGGGAAATTGAATTGGATGAGATGAATGAACACCCTGTAGACATCAATACTGAAAAAGATGATTTGAATGAGGAAGAAATCGTTTTCTTTCAAACCACTCTTAATGCAGATGATGAACCAGGTAAGATTTTGAATATATAATTAATTTTTTTATTCTAATCTTTTGGCCCCTAAATAAAACTTACTTTACTATTTAAGTTTATATAATGCACCATATCATCCTGATGCGTATATTTTTCTAATATCATTCAAATATTCAAATTATTTAAATAAGGTAATAGACTGTAAAAAACATTCCTTTTAATTCTTTGCATCATTTTTTGCATCCTCTAATGTTTTTATATGACTATTTTCATTATTTTCACTCTAAATGTTTTCGGGCTTCAAATGTTTTCCATGAAGTTGATTTATATTGATATTTTTAATGCTATGATTTATACTTAACTAAATGTACAGAGTTGCTGAAAAATTCGATAACATGATTTAAAAAAAATTAGAGTGGATAAAATAGTTATATCTTGGAAAAGTGACGTAGAAAAATTCCAATAAAAATATTTTAAAGTACTCTTCAAGAGCTTTTAAAATCAAAGTATAAAATTATTTTTGAAATTTTTTACCATGTGAAAAATCGCAAGGTACGATTTTTTTCAATTTTCAACCCTTATGTAGGGGTAGTTCCTGTTTCTCAAATGGACTGTAACTTATGTAATCATTGAATTTCAATATAAAAAACGAATACAAAAAAGAAAATTTCTGATAAATTAATAAAATCGCGAGATAAGATTTTTTAAGTTTTCAACCCGTATATAAGGGTAGTTCTTGTTTCTTAAATGAGCTGTAATTTAAATAATCATTGTATTTTAATATAAAAAACAAATACAGAATAGAAAATTCCTGGTAAATTCATAAAATCGCGAGTTAAGATATTTTTAAGTTCTCAACTCCTACATAGGGGTAGTTCCTGTTCCTTAAATGGGCTGTAACTTAAATAATCTATGTATTTTAATATAAAAAACTTATACCAAAAAGAATATTTCTGATAAATTCATAAAATCGCGAGATAAGATTTTTAAGTTTTTAACTCCTATATAGGGGTAGTTCCTGTTCCTTAAATGGGCTGTAATTTTAATAATCATTGTATTTTAATATATCAAATCAATACAAAAAAAAAAATTCTCGGTAAATTAATAAAATCGCGAGATACGATTTTTTTAAATTCTCAACCCTTATATAGAGGTAGTTCCTCTTCCTCAAATGGGCTGTAACTTATGTAATCATTGTATTTTAATATAAAAAACTAATACAAAAAAGAAAATTTCTGGTGAATTAATAAAATCGCGAGATAAGATTTTTTTAAGTTTTCAACCCCTATATAGGGGTAGTTACTGTTCCTCAAATGGGCTGTAACTTGAATAATCTTTGTATTTCGATATAAAAATCTTATACAAAAATGAAAATCCCTGGTAAATTCATAAAATTGCGAGATACGATTTTTTTAAATTTTCAAACCTTATATAGGGGTAGTTCCTGTTCCTTAAATGGGCTGTAATTTTAATAATCATTGTATTTTAATATATCAAATCAATACAATAAAGGAAATTCCTGGTAAAATAATAAAATTGCGAGATAAGCTTTAAAGTTTTCAACCCCTATATAGGGGTAGTTCCTGTTCCTTAAATGGGCTGTAATTTTAATAATCATTGTATTTTAATATATCAAATCAATACAAAAAAAAAAATTCTCGGTAAATTAATAAAATCGCGAGATACGATTTTTTTAAATTCTCAACCATTATATAGGGGTAGTTCCTCTTCCTCAAATGGGCTGTAACTTATGTAATCATTGTATTTTAATATAAAAAACTAATACAAAAAAGAAAATTTCTGGTGAATTAATAAAATCGCGAGATAAGATTTTTTTAAGTTTTCAACCCCTATATAGGGGTAGTTACTATTCCTCAAATGGGCTGTAACTTGAATAATCTTTGTATTTCGATATAAAAATCTTATACAAAAATGAAAATCCCTGGTAAATTCATAAAATTGCGAGATACGATTTTTTTAAATTTTCAAACCTTATATTGGGGTAGTTCCTGTTCCTTAAATGGGCTGTAATTTTAATAATCATTGTATTTTAATATATCAAATCAATACAAGAAAGGAAATTCCTGGTAAAATAATAAAATTGCGAGATAAGCTTTAAAGTTTTCAACCCCTATATAGGGGTAGTTCCTGTTCCTTAAATGGGCTATATTTTAAATAATCATTGTATGTTAGTATATAAAATCCATACAAAAGAGAAAATTCCTGGTGAATTTATAGAATCGCGAGATCAGATATTTTTAAGTTTTCAACCCCTATATTGGGGTAGTTCCTGTTCCTTAAATGGGCTGTAACTTAAATAATCTTTGTTTTTTAATATGTAAAACTTATACCAGAAAGAAAATTTCTGGTAAATTCATAAAATCGCGAGATAAGATTTTTTAAGTTTTCAACCCCTATATAGGGGTAGTTCCTCTTCCTTAAATGGGCTGTAATTTTTATGATCATTGTATTTGAATATATCAAATCAATACAAAAAAGAAAATTTCTAATAAATTAATAAAATCGCGAGATAAGATTTTTTAAAGTATTCAGCCCCTATATAGGGGAAGTTCCTGTTCCTTAAATGGGCTGTAACTTGAATAATCTTTGCATTTCAATATAAATAACTTATACCAAATATAAAATTTCTGGTAAATTTATTAAATCGCGAGATAAGATTTTTTAAGTTTTCAACCCCTATATAGGGGTAGTTCCTGTTCCTTAAATAAGCTGTAATTTGAATGATCATTGTATTTTGATATATCAAATCAATACAGAAGAGAAAATTTCTGGTAAATTCATAAAATCCCGAGATAAGATATTTTTAAGTTTTCTACCCCTATATAGGGGTAGTTCCTGTTCCTTAAACGGGCTGTTACTTGAATAATCTTTGTATTTCGATATAAAAATCTTATACAAAAATTAAAATCCCTGGGAAATTCATAAAATCGCGAGATACGATTTTTTAAAATTTTCAACCCTCATACAGGGGTAGTTCCTCTTTCTCAAATGGGCTGTAACTTAAGTAATCATTGTATTTTAAATTAAAAAACTAATACAAAAAAGAAAATTTCTGGTGAATTAATAAAATGGCGAGATAAGATTTTTTTAAGTTTTCAACACCTATATAGGGGTAGTTCCTATTCCTTAAATGGGCTATAATTTAAATAATCATTGTGTGTTAATATATAAAATCAATAAAAAAGAGAAAATTCCTGTTGAATTTATAGAATTGCGAGATCAGATATTTTTAAGTTTTCAACCCCTATATAGGGGTAGTTCCTGTTCCTTAAATAGGCTGTAACTTAAATAATCTATGTATTTTAATATAAAAAACTTATACCAAGAAGAAAATTTCTGGTAAATTCATAAAATCGCGAGATAAGATTTTTAAGTTTTCAACTCCTGTATAGGGGTAGTTCCTGTTCCTTGAATGGGCTGTAATTTTAATAATCATTGTATTTTAATATATCAAATTAATACAAAAAAAAAATTTTCGGTAAATTAATAAAATCGCGATATACGATTTTTTTAAATTTTCAACCCTTATATAGGGGTAGTTCCTCTTCCTCAAATGGGCTGTAACTTAAATAATCTATGTATTTTAATATAAAAAACTTATACCAAAAAGAAAATTTCTGGTAAATTCATAAAATCGCGAGATAAGATTTTTTAAGTTTTCAACCCCTATATAGGGGTAGTTCCTGTTCCTTAAATAAGCTGTAATTTGAATGATCATTGTATTTTGATATATCAAATCAATACAGAAGAGAAAATTTCTGGTAAATTCATAAAATCCCGAGATAAGATATTTTTAAGTTTTCTACCCCTATATAGGGGTAGTTCCTGTTCCTTAAACGGGCTGTTACTTGAATAATCTTTGTATTTCGATATAAAAATCTTATACAAAAATGAAAATCCCTGGGAAATTCATAAAATCGCGAGATACGATTTTTTTAAATTTTCAACCCTCATACAGGGGTAGTTCCTCTTTCTCAAATGGGCTGTAACTTAAATAATCTTTTTTTTTTAATATGTAAAACTTATACCAGAAAGAAAAATTCTGGTAAATTCATAAAGTCGCGAGATAAGATTTCTCAAGTTTTCAACCCCTATATAGGGGAAGTTCCTGTTCCTTAAATAAGCTGTAACTTGAATAATCTTTGTATTTCAATATAAAAAACTTATACCAAATATAAAATTTCTGGTAAATTTATCAAATCGCGAGATAAGATATTTTTAAGTTTTCAACCCCTATATAGGGGTAGTTCCTGTTCCTTCAATGGGCTGTTATTTAAATAATCATTGTATTTTAATATAAAAAACAAATACAAAAAAGAAAAATTCTGGTAAATTCATAAAGTCGCGAGATAAGATTTCTCAAGTTTTCAACCCCTATATAGGGGTAGTTCCTGTTCCTTAAATGGGATGTTATTTGAATAATCATTGTATTTTAATATAAAAAACAAATACAAAAAAGAAAATTCCTGGTAAATTCATAAAATCGCGAGTTAAGATATTTTTAAGTTTTCAACTTCTATATAGGGGTAGTTCCTGTTCCTTAAATGGGCTGTAATTTTAATAATCATTGTATTTTAATATATCAAATCAATACAAAAAAGAAAATTTTCGGTAATTTAATAAAATCGCGAGATACGATTTTCTTAAATTTTCAACCCCTATATAGGGGTAGTTCCTGTTCCTTAAACGGGCTGTTACTTGAATAATCTTTGTATTTCGATATAAAAATCTTATACAAAAATGAAAATCCCTGGGAAATTCATAAAATCGCGAGATACGATTTTTTTAAATTTTCAACCCTCATACAGGGGTAGTTCCTCTTTCTCAAATGGGCTGTAACTTGAATAATCTTTTTTTTTTAATATGTAAAACTTATACCAGAAAGAAAAATTCTGGTAAATTTATAAAGTCGCGAGATAAGATTTCTCAAGTTTTCAACCCC
Source organism: Anastatus disparis (assembly GCA_017163975.1). NCBI lineage: Eukaryota > Metazoa > Arthropoda > Insecta > Hymenoptera > Eupelmidae > Anastatus > Anastatus disparis. The sequence goes on along the minus strand of JAFFSR010000264.1, from coordinate 491,215 downwards.
TATATAGGGGAAGTTCCTGTTCCTTAAATAGGCTGTAACTTGAATAATCTTTGTATTTCAATATAAAAAACAAATACAAAAAAGAAAAATTCTGGTAAATTCATAAAGTCGCGAGATAAGATTTCTCAAGTTTTCAACCCCTATATAGGGGTAGTTCCTGTTCCTTAAATGGGCTGTTATTTGAATAATCATTGTATTTTAATATAAAAAACAAATACAAAAAAGAAAATTCCTGGTAAATTCATAAAATCGCGAGTTAAGATATTTTTAAGTTTTCAACTTCTATATAGGGGTAGTTCCTGTTCCTTAAATGGGCTGTAATTTGAATAATCATTGTATTTTAATATAAAAAACAAATACAAAAAAGAAAATTCCTGGTAAATTCATAAAATCGCGAGTTAAGATATTTTTAAGTTTTCAACTTCTATATAGGGGTAGTTCCTGTTCCTTAAATGGGCTGTAATTTTAATAATCATTGTATTTTAATATATCAAATTAATACAAAAAAGAAAATTTTCGGTAATTTAATAAAATCGCGAGATACGATTTTTTTAAATTTTCAACCCTTATATAGGGGTAGTTCCTGTTCTTCAAATGGGCTGTAACTTAAATAATCATTGTATGTTAATATATTAAATCAATAAAAAAGAGAACATTTCTGGTGAATTTATAGAATCGCGAGATCAGATATTTTTAAGTTTTCAACCCCTATATAGGGGTAGTTCCTGTTCCTTAAATGGGCTGTAACTTAAATAATCTTTGTATTTTAATACAAAAAACTTATACAAAAAAGAAAATTTCTGGTAAATTCATAAAATTGCGAGATACGATTTTTTTCAATTTTCAATCCTTATGTAGGGGTAGTTCCTGTTCCTCAAACGGGCTGTAACTTGAATAATCTTTGTATTTTAATATAAAACTCTTATACAAAAAAGAAAATTCCCGGTAAATTAATAAAATCGCGAAATACCATTTTTTTAAATTTTCAACCCTTATATAGGGGTAGTTCCTGTTCCTCAAACGGGCTGTAACTTATGTAATCATTGTATTTTAATATAAAAAACTAATACAAAAAAGAAAATTTCTGGTGAATTAATAAAATCGCGAGATAAGATTTTTTTAAGTTTTCAACCCCTATATAGGGGTAGTTACTGTTCCTCAAATGGGCTGTAACTTGAATAATCTTTGTATTTTGATATAAAAATCTTATACAAAAATGAAAATCCCTGGTAAATTCATAAAATTGCGAGATACGATTTTTTTAAATTTTCAAACCTTATATAGGGGTAGTTCCTGTTCCTTAAATGGGCTGTAATTTTAATAATCAGTGTATTTTAATATATCAAATCAATACAAGGAAGGAAATTCCTGGTAAAATAATAAAATCGCGAGATAAGATTTTTTAAAGTATTCAACCCCTATATAGGGGTAGTTCCTGTTCCTTAAATGGGCTGTAATTTAAATAATCATTGTATGTTAATATATAAAATCAATACAAAAAAGAGAATTTTTGGTAAATTCAGAAAATCAAGAGATAAGATTTTTTAAGTTTTCAACCCCTATATAGGGGAAGTTCCTGTTCCTTAAATGGGCTGTAATTTGAATGATCATTGTATTTTGATACATCAAATCAATACAGAAAAGAAAATTTCTGGTAAATTTATAAAATCCCGAGATAAGATATTTTTAAGTTTTTTACCCCTATATAGGGGTAGTTCCTGTTCCTTAAATGGGCTGTTACTTAAATAATCTTTGTATTTCGATATAAAAATCTTATACAAAAATGAAAATCCCTGGTAAATTCATAAAATCGCGAGATACGATTTTTTTAAATTTTTAACCCTCATATAGGGGTAGTTCCTCTTCCTCAAATGGGCTGTAACTTATGTAATCATTGTATTTTAATATAAAAAACTAATACAAAAAAGAAAATTCATGGAAAATTATAAAATCATGAGATAAGATTTTTAAAGTATTCAACCCCTATATAGGGGTAGTTCCTGTTCCTTAAATGGGCTGTAATTTAAATAATCATTGTATGTTAATATATAAAATCAATACAAAAAAAAAAATTTCTGGTAAATTCATAAAATCGCGAGATACGATTTTTTTCAATTTTCAACCCTTATGTAGGGGGAGTTCCTGTTCCTCAAATGGGCTGTAACTTATGTAATTATTGTATTTTAATATAAAAAACGAATACAATAAAGAAAATTTCTGGTGAATTAATAAAATCGCGAGATAAGATTTTTTTAAGTTTTCAACCCCTATATAGGGGTAGTTCCTGTCCCTCGAATGGGCTGTAACTTAAATAATCTTTGTATTTTGATATAAAAATCTTATACAAAAAAGAAAATCCCTGGTAAATTCATAAAATCGCGAGATACGATTTTTTTAAATTTTCAAACCTTATATAGGGGTAGTTCCTGTTCCTTAAATGGGCTGTAATTTTAATGATCATTGTATTTGAATATATCAAATCAATGCAAAAAAAAATTTCTGATAAATTAATAAAATCGCGATATAAGATTTTTTAAAGTATTCAGCCCCTATATAGGGGTAGTTCCTGTTCCTTAAATGGGCTGTAATTTGAATGATCATTGTATCTTGATATATAAAATCAATACAGGAAAGGAAATTTCTGGTAAATTCATAAAATCGCGAGATAAGATATTTTTAAGTTTTCTACCCCTATATAGGGGTAGTTCCTGTTCCTTAAATGGGCTGTAACTTGCATAATCTTTGTATTTTAATATAAAAAACTTATCCTAAAGAGAAAATTTCTGGTAAATTCAAAAAATCGCAAGATACGATTTTTTTCAATTTTCAACCCTTATGTAGGGGGAGTTCCTGTTCCTCAAATGGGCTGTAACTTATGTAATTATTGTATTTTAATATAAAAAACGAATACAAAAAAGAAAATTTCTGATAAATTAATAAAATCGCGAGATAAGATTTTTTTAAGTTCCCAACCCCTATATAAGGGTAGTTCCTGTTTCTTAAATGGGCTGTAACTTGAATAATCTTTGTATTTCAATATAAATAACTTATACCAAATATAAAATTTCTGGTAAATTTATTAAATCGCGAGATCAGATATTTTTAAGTTTTCAAGCCCTATATAGGGGTAGTTCCTGTTCCTTAAATAGGCTGTAACTTAAATAATCTTTGTATTTTAATATAAAAAAATTATACCATAAAGAAAATTTCTGGAAAGTTCATAAAATCGCAAGGTACGATTTTTTTCAATTTTCAACCCTTATGTAGGGGTAGTTCCTGTTCCTCAAATGGGCTGTAACTTATGTATTCATTGTATTTTAATATAAAAATTGAATATGAAAAAGAAAATTTCTGATAAATTAATAAATTGCGAGATCAGATATTTTTAAGTTTTCAACCCCTATATAGGGGTAGTTCCTGTTCCTTAAATGGGCTGTAATTTGAATGATCATTGTATTTAGATACATCGAATCAATACAGAAAAGAAAATTTCTGGTCAATTCATAAAATCCCGAGATAAGATATTTTTAAGTTTTCTACCCCTATATAGGGGTAGTTCCTGTTCCTTAAATGGGCTGTAACTTGGATAATCTTTGTATTTCAATATAAAAAACTTATACCAAATATAAAATTTCTGGTAAATTTATTAAATCGCAAGATAAGATATTTTTAAGTTTTCAACCCCTATATAGGGGTAGTTCCTGTTCCTTAAATGGGCTGTTATTTGAATAATCATTGTATTTTAATATAAAAAACAAATACAAAAAAGAAAATTCCTGGTAAATTTATAAAATCGCGAGTTAAGATATTTTTAAGTTTTCAACTTCTATATAGGGGTAGTTCCTGTTCCTTAAATGGGCTGTTACTTAAATAATCTTTGTATTTCGATATAAAAATCTTATACAAAAATGAAAATATCTGGTAAATTCATAAAATCGCGAGATACGATTTTTTTAAATTTTTAACCCTCATATAGGGGTAGTTCCTCTTCCTCAAATGGGCTGTAACTTATGTAATCATTGTATTTTAATATAAAAAACTAATACAAAAAAGAAAATTCATGGAAAATTATAAAATCGCGAGATAAGATTTTTTAAAGTATTCAACCCCTATATAGGGGTAGTTCCTGTTCCTTAAATGGGCTGTAATTTAAATAATCATTGTATGTTAATATATAAAATCAATACAAAAAAGATAATTTCTGGTAAATTCAGAAAATCGCGAGATAAGATTTTTTAAGTTTTCTACCCCTATATAGGGGTAGTTCCTGTTCCTTAAATGGGCTGTTACTTAAATAATCTTTGTATTTCGATATAAAAATCTTATACAAAAATGAAAATCCCTGGTAAATTCATAAAATCGCGAGATACGATTTTTTTAAATTTTCAATTCTCATATAGGGGTAGTTCCTCTTCCTCAAATGGGCTGTAACTTATGTAATCATTGTATTTTAATATAAAAAACTAATACAAAAAAGAAAATTCATGGAAAATTATAAAATCGCGAGATAAGATTTTTTAAAGTATTCAACCCCTATATAGGGGTAGTTCCTGTTCCTTAAATGGGCTGTAATTTAAATAATCATTGTATGTTAATATATAAAATCAATACAAAAAAGAAAATTTCTGGTAAATTCATAAAATCGCGAGATAAGATTTTTTAAGTTTTCAACCCCTATATAGGGGTAGTTCTCGTTCCTTAAATGGGCTGTAATTTGAATGATCATTGTATTTTGATATATCAAATCAATACAGAAAAGAAAATTTCTGGTAAATTCATAAAATCCCGAGATAAGATATTTTTAAGTTTTCTACCCCTATATAGGGGTAGTTCCTGTTCCTTAAATGGGCTGTAACTTGAATAATCTTTGTATTTCAATATAAAAAACTTATACCAAATATAAAATTCCTGGTAAATTTATTGAATCGCGAGATAAGATATTTTTAAGTTTTCAACCCCTATATAGGGGTAGTTCCTGTTTCTTAAATGGGCTGTAATTTTAATAATCATTGTATTTTAATATATCAAATCAATACAAAAAAGAAAATTCTCGGTAATTTAATAAAATCGCGAGATACGATTTTTTAAAATTTTCAACCCTTATATAGGGGTAGTTCCTGTTCTTCAAATGGGCTGTAACTTAAATAATCATTGTATGTTAATATAATAAATCAATAAAAAAGAGAACATTTCTGGTGAATTTATAGAATCGCGAGATCAGATATTTTTAAGTTTTCAACCCCTATATTGGGGTAGTTCCTGTTCCTTAAATGGGCTGTAATTTAAATGATCATTGTATTTTGATACATCAAATTAATACAGAAAAGAAAATTTCTGTTAAATTTATAAAATCCCGAGATAAGATATTTTTAAGTTTTCTACCCCTATATAGGGGTAGTTCCTGTTCCTTAAATGGGCTGTTACTTAAATAATCTTTGTATTTCGATATAAAAATCTTATACAAAAATGAAAATCCCTGGTAAATTCATAAAATCGCGAGATACGATTTTTTTAAATTTTCAATTCTCATATAGGGGTAGTTCCTGTTCCTCAAATGGGCTGTAATTTAAATAATCATTGTATGTTAATATATAAAATCAATACAAAAAAGATAATTTCTGGTAAATTCAGAAAATCGCGAGATAAGATTTTTTAAGTTTTCAACCCCTATATAGGGGTAGTTCCTGTTCCTTAAATGGGCTGTAATTTGAATGATCATTGTATTTTGATACATCAAATCAATACAGAAAAGAAAATTTCTGGTAAATTTATAAAATCCCGAGATAAGATATTTTTAAGTTTTCTACCCCTATATAGGGGTAGTTCCTGTTCCTTAAATGGGCTGTTACTTAAATAATCTTTGTATTTCGATATAAAAATCTTATACAAAAATGAAAATCCCTGGTAAATTCATAAAATCGCGAGATACGATTTTTTTAAATTTTCAATTCTCATATAGGGGTAGTTCCTCTTCCTCAAATGGGCTGTAACTTATGTAATCATTGTATTTTAATATAAAAAACTAATACAAAAAAGAAAATTCATGGAAAATTATAAAATCGCGAGATAAGATTTTTTAAAGTATTCAACCCCTATATAGGGGTAGTTCCTGTTCCTTAAATGGGCTGTAATTTAAATAATCATTGTATGTTAATATATAAAATCAATACAAAAAAGATAATTTCTGGTAAATTCAGAAAATCGCGAGATAAGATTTTTTAAGTTTTCTACCCCTATATAGGGGTAGTTCCTGTTCCTTAAATGGGCTGTTACTTAAATAATCTTTGTATTTCGATATAAAAATCTTATACAAAAATGAAAATCCCTGGTAAATTCATAAAATCGCGAGATAAGATTTTTTAAAGTATTCAACCCCTATATAGGGGTAGTTCCTGTTCCTTAAATGGGCTGTAATTTAAATAATCATTGTATGTTAATATATAAAATCAATACAAAAAAGATAATTTCTGGTAAATTCAGAAAATCGCGAGATAAGATTTTTTAAAGTATTCAACCCCTATATAGGGGTAGTTCCTGTTCCTTAAATGGGCTGTAATTTAAATAATCATTGTATGTTAATATATAAAATCAATACAAAAAAGAAAATTTCTGGTAAATTCATAAAATCGCGAGATAAGATTTTTTAAGTTTTCAACCCCTATATAGGGGTAGTTCTCGTTCCTTAAATGGGCTGTAATTTGAATGATCATTGTATTTTGATATATCAAATCAATACAGAAAAGAAAATTTCTGGTAAATTCATAAAATCCCGAGATAAGATATTTTTAAGTTTTCTACCCCTATATAGGGGTAGTTCCTGTTCCTTAAATGGGCTGTAACTTGAATAATCTTTGTATTTCAATATAAAAAACTTATACCAAATATAAAATTTCTGGTAAATTTATTGAATCGCGAGATAAGATATTTTTAAGTTTTCAACCCCTATATAGGGGTAGTTCCTGTTTCTTAAATGGGCTGTAATTTTAATAATCATTGTATTTTAATATATCAAATCAATACAAAAAAGAAAATTCTCGGTAATTTAATAAAATCGCGAGATACGATTTTTTAAAATTTTCAACCCTTATATAGGGGTAGTTCCTGTTCTTCAAATGGGCTGTAACTTAAATAATCATTGTATGTTAATATAATAAATCAATAAAAAAGAGAACATTTCTGGTGAATTTATAGAATCGCGAGATCAGATATTTTTAAGTTTTCAACCCCTATATTGGGGTAGTTCCTGTTCCTTAAATGGGCTGTAACTTAAATAATCTTCGTAATTTAATATAAAAAACTTATACAAAAAAGAAAATTTTTGGTAAATTCATAAAATTGCGAGATACGATTTTTTTCAATTTTCAACCCTTATGTAGGAGTAGTTCCTGTTCCTCAAATGGGCTGTAACTTAAATAATCTTTGTATTTTAATATAAAAATCTTATACAAAAAAGAAAATTCCCGGTAAATTAATAAAATCGCGAGATACCATTTTTTTAAATTTTCAACCCTTATATAGGGGTAGTTCCTGTTCCTCAAATGGGCTGTAACTTAAATAATCTTTGTATTTTAATATAAAAATCTTATACGAAAAAGAAAATTCCCGGTAAATTAATAAAATCGCGAGATACCATTTTTTTAAATTTTCAACCCTTATATAGGGGTAGTTCCTGTTCCTCAAATGGGCTGTAACTTATGTAATCATTGTATTTTAAGAGGAGGCCGTATAGCTCTGTCCTTGTCTAATCTAAATTTTTGTTATTATTAATAAATTAGATATTTTCATACAAAAGTAAGGACATAGCCCAATAGATTTAAGGACGAGCAAACGATCCTATTCTATGAATAAATATAAAATTTTCATTATTTTTCGAGTGACGTCTGAAACGGAAAAACATTTATCAAATTCAATTATTTTTCCGTTTCAGACCTCACTCGAAAAATAATGAAAATTTTATATTTATTCATAGAATAGGATCGTTTGCTCGTCCTTAAATCTATTAGGCTATGTCCTTACTTTTGTATGAAAATATCTAATTTATTAATAATAACAAAAATTTAAATTAGACAAGGACAGAGCTATACGGCTGCCTCTTAATATAAAAAACTAATACAAAAAAGAAAATTCATGGAAAATTATAAAATCGCGAGATAAGATTTTTTAAAGTATTCAAAACCCCTATATAGGGGTAGTTCCTGTTCCTTAAATGGGCTGTAATTTAAATAATCATTGTATGTTAATATATAAAATCAATACAAAAAAGAAAATTTCTGGTAAATTCATAAAATCGCGAGATACGATTTTTTTAAGTTTTTAACCCTTATTGCAATTTTTCTCCTGGTGGAAGTTTGGGGCGTTTAAGAGTGAAACAGGGGTGAATATTGCATAATTTAATGTTTTTTGTCATTTTACAATGGTTTTAGTACGTTACTGCGAGTTATTATGATTTTAAAAAAATATCAAAATAACGTTGTTGAACAACGGTGCAAACTTCAAACTCATCGAAAAGAAACAAAAGTTAATTTAAGCTACCCTATTCTGTATGACGCGGCGCACACGACGGTCTCGATATTTTCACATATATCGCATACACGCATTCAATAATAAAACGCAATACGATAGTCTGCAGACTTACATTTTTCGATCGGACGATGAACACGTAGTTTTCTCAACGATCTTCTCCAACACGGACGAATCGATTATTAATAGAAGCAGCACCAAAGAAATGTGGTGCAGCTCAAGGATCTCGCAGCTTTCGTTACTAAGATGCCTCGATCTTACTGCAGGACTCAAGCAAAACCACTTGACTCTTGTACACGACACAATCAGAAAAAAAACTTCGTCCAAAATGCTTTTTCTTTTATACAAAATGATAAAATCTACACAACGCACGAGCTCGCACAATGTACAAGATGGCAGTGGAGCGATTCAAGCACGCATTCATATGTATGTATGGTTTCATACACGTATATGAGAATCATATATATGATTTTCTCTAAAAACTGCCTCCAAACGTGCCTCTAAACACATTTTTCATATGTATGATTCTCATGCACGTGTATGAAAGCATTCATATATATATGAATGCGCGCTTGAATCGCTCCACTGCTAAAACCTTTCTGCCTTGTTAAAAACGACCCGTTCGCTATTTTCTCTTGCCTAAGTCTCCCCGGCATGCCCTGCGCGCGCCTCTTTCTACAGTACTATATCCTAGTCGCTGAGACAGACTCTCTCCGTCTTACTCTTATACTTGCACATCAAGCATACGTTGAGCCGTGCGACTGACAACGAGGATAGACCTATATCATAGCATACAAATAATTTACTATCCTTGTTACACCCCTTCCCCAGACGCTGGAAGACTTGACTGACAGCTCTGCTACCTATATGGTCGCACTAGAGAAACGAACACAGGTCATAACTATGATCTTCTCGCCTGAGATTGCGCTCGCGTTTTAGGAGGAGAAATAAAACCTATATTCAATTTTGTCGCACGCTATTTCATTCCTTTCGGCCTACCACGACTTCGCTTACTCTCAGCATTCTCGCTCGCTTGCTGAGGAACTGTAACTCGCTTTAACGCCGCACGTTTCAAAACCACAATCGTTTTACGCGGCCTACCACGCTTTCTAGGATTACCCGAGCTACGCAACTCATTTCCACTCGCAGGTGGAACCTCATTGCTGTGATGGTGACTCTGGCCATTCGCAGATGGCGTTTCGCAACAAATCGCATTGCTATTATCTCGCTCTTCTGAACCCAACGGTGGATGTTCTTCGTTGTCATCATCTTCTGGATCCTGTCCATCTATATACCTTTTTAGATCACAAACTGGTATTACTTTTTCAATATAACCATGAGTGTCTATTACATCATAGGTATTTTTACCACAGCAGGCCATAACTACATACGGCCCTGCATATTTAGGTGCCAATTTAGCACTAATACCCTGAATGGCAGATGATAAAACTCTATTTCTTTTCCAAACCTTATCACCTACTTGATACCAGACATCTCTATGACGAGAATTATAATATTTTGCCTGTCTGTTCTGTGCACCTTCAGCCTGAACCTTAGCCTTATCCAGTAAGGCAGGAAAATTTTCAAAATACTTTGCACATTGACGTATTGCCTCCTGATTTTCTTCATTACAAGCAGCTCTCTCCTCTTCTCTTTAAAGAGAGTCAGGTGGCACCAACTGCTTTCCAAAATTCAACATTGCTGGAGTATTACCAGTTGAACTTTGCTCAGCTGTATTATATGCAAAAGCAAACTCTGACAAGTGCTCATCCCAAGTTCTATGGTTACTTTTAACATAGGACCGTATCATGGTCTTAATGGTTCTATTGACTCGCTCCACTGGGTTAGCTTGTGGATGATATGGAGGTATTGTCGTATGCAATACTCCAATGCTTTTTAAAAATGGATCTATTACTCCATTCACAAACTCAGTACCATTATCAGATAAAAATACTTCAGGAGCACCAAAATGATATATTATTTTCTCCTTGAAGTTTTAAGAATATTTATACCATTAGCTTTTCTTAATGGTACACACTTTATCCATCTAGTGAATAAATCTTGCATTACTAAGACATATTCATGCCCTTTTGTACTTATAGGTAGTGGTCCAACTATATCACCAGCTACCACTTCCCATGGCCGTCTTATAACGCGTTGTCCCATTAAACCGGCAGGTAATTGCTGCTCAACTTTGCATTGTTGACACACTAAGCACTTACGTACGTATTCCATTACATCCTTGTATATGGAATGCCAAAAATATCTTTCAATCACTCTTTTATAGGTTTTCTCTCTACCTAAGTGACCTGCAGTAGATTCATCATGACATTCCATGAGCACTCTTTTTCTCTGTTCCAAAGGAACGACGAGTTTCCAAGCCTCGTCATCCTGACCCATAATATCATCGATCTCTTCATTAGGACAATACTTGAAGAGACAACTACCAATAATTTTCCATCTTGGATTTCCTCTAGGATCCTTTTGTACTTTATCAAACCATCCCAAGTACCATGTATCCTTGATTATGGATGCAGTATGAAGAGCCGAGACTTCACCGTCTTCGTGCTCTTCACCCTCATACATTCTTGAGAGTGCATCTGGAACATGATTTAGTGCTCCCTTTCGGTGTTCTACAGTAAACGAGTAGCCTTGTAATTGCAACGCCCATCTCGCTAATCTATCAGTTGGGTTATGCAGATTACACAACCATCTCAAACTACTATGGTCTGTAATCACTTTGAAATGGTATCCACCTATATAAGGTCTGAATTTGTTAGCAGCCCATTTAACAGCTAAACATTCTCGTTCAGTTACAGAATAATTTCGTTCTGCTTGGTTCATAGTGCGACTGGCAAATTCCAGCACCCGTTCTTCTCCATCAATCTCTTGGGTCAGAACTGCACCAAGACCTGTGTCGCTTGCATCGGTCTGTATAACAAACAGCTTATCAAAATGTGGTTTCTGCAATACAGGTGCAGAAACCATTAATGCTTTTATCTCTTCAAAAGCTTGCTGTTGATTTTCAGACCATTCAAATCGACAATCTTTCTTTATCAACTGCGTTAACGGTTCTGCTAGCGTAGCAAAATCTTTAATTAATTTCCTATACCACGACGCCATTCCTAAGAATCGTCGCAGTTGCTTTAAGTTTCTTGGCGCAGGATACTCGACAATCGGCCTGATCTTCTCTGTATCAGGTCGAAATCCATCTTTATTAACTAACAAACCGAGATACTTCACTTCTTCGCAACAGAAAATACTTTTCTCTCGGTTTATAGTGAGGTTCGCTTTTTTTATCCTTAATAGCACGTGTTCTAACCACTTTAAGTGCTCTGCAAAGGTTTCAGTAACTACTATTATATCGTCCAGATAAGCGAATGCATATGGCTCCATTTCAGGCCCAATCACCATATCGATTAATCGCTGAAATGTGGCCTCAGCCTGGCTCAGGCCATACGGCATTTTTATGAACTGATATAGTCCCAATCGAGGAACCGAGAATGCCGTAATAGACTCAGATCCAGCGTAGAGATATACTTAGCCCTCTGTAGCTTCCCAAAGATTGCATCCATAAAAGGAAGAGGGCAAGCATCTTGTTGAGAAACAGCATTGACTTTTCTATAGTCAACGCAGAATCGAAACTTTCCATTCGCTTTACGAACCATAACGACTGGACTAGACCAGCCACTCGTTGATGGCTCTATTATTCCAGATTTTAGCATTTCTCGTACTTGAGAATGCATTTCTTCCATTTTCTGTGACGTAGAATAATATTTTTGTTTAATGGGTTGAGCTGATCCAACATTAATCTCATGCTCAATCCAAGTTGTGCAACCTAATTGGCCATTATCTTCTCCGACTACCTTATCTAATAGTTCTTGTAACTGTTGCTTTTCTTCCGGTTTTAAATTAGCCAATCCAGTTTGCACCACTTCTTCTGACTGTACAGTAGCGACCTCTAAATCTATATATATATTAGCATCCTTTAGCAATACTCTATTTTCACATGGATCCAATATCGTTTTAAATTCACGTACAAAATTCACTCCAAGATAGCAATCTGCGTCTAACTCAGGCATGATTGCCACCAAAATATCTTTAGTAATGCTTCCCAACGTAAAAGGAAGTTTGACATAACCTGATATCGGAGTAAAATGCCCATTAGCAACTCTAGCCCTTCGGTTATTACATGAATTAACTTTTCTGCCGCACTGATCTGCTAAATTTTGACCAATAGATTCCATCACTGTTCTTGATGCTCCTGGATCATATAAAGCACGTATCGTTCGATTGCAGATCTTCACTTTTAACCACCATCGTGTTTCAGCTTTACTAGTGCCATCTACTACAGTGTCAGTTCCAAATAAACTTTGTCGAACTACACTATCAACAGTATTCAAGTTTAGACTATTCATCCCATCTAACGTTGGTTCTTTTTCTTTAGTAGACTCCGCACTTACCGAGTCCACTGATGGTACTACTGACTCTTTGAAGGCCATATCAGAGTCAGAGGGAGCTGCATTGGCCTCCTTTACGTGCTCCCTTGCGCGTTTCCCGAACACTGTGGGCAATTACGCTTGATGTACCCAGGATTGCCACAACCATAGCAAACTATTCCTCTTTGTCTACTATGTGAATTTGACGATGGGCTATTCCCTTTATCTTTTTTGGAATCATCAGGTTTTTGGCCTGAATCCTGTGAACCTTCGTTCTTCTGATTCGGATTAACCTTCTCATTATTATCTTGAGGCACCTGCTTATTTGGTGTGCGGAACTTTGTTCTATTCTGATTCGTAAATTTAGAAGTTTTATTCTCTAACTTCTTTTCAAACTGGGCTAATTTTTGTTCTAAAATTTTTGTGACAGCAGGCACCATATCTTCGACCTTAGTCGCCTTGGTGTTTACACTATTTACCTTAGGTGAGATCTTTTTCCGATTCGCCGGTAGATGATAAGCAGTTTCCGGTAATAGGGCTTTTCCAGGTGATAGCGGAGGTTTATAAACTTTCTCCGCTTCCAAAGTTAACTCAGCTTCAACGGCGAGTTCTAATAACGCATCAATGCTATTAAATTCATCTCTGCGCACTAGTCTTTGCAGCTCCGGTCTCAAGTTACAGTGCAGTAAATCTAACTGCTGACTGAGATCCGGTTGCGGTTTCTGCCTACGCATTATTGCTATAAGGCACGTTAAATAGTCCAGCACTGGCTAATCGTTGCCTTGCGTGCGTGTATTCGCTTCTGCTATGAGCCTCTGCTGGAAGCGACGGTTGGTACCATACCATCGTCTCGCAGCATCACAGAATTCGAGCCAACTATGCCATTGGTCCCGATTATTGCGATACCACGTAGCTGCTACACCTGTCAGTAGTTCAGAAAGTGAATATAATAAATCACTTTCTGACATATTAGCCAGGACCCGACACTCCTCGACTCTTGTCAAAAAGAGGTCTATACTTTAATCCTTTGTGCCCGAAAATCGTACTTCCCATTGGCGCACGACCCTATCAACGTCTCTTGGTTGACCATCATGACTCACAGAACCTTGAGTCGGTGAGCCACCCCTTCCCCAGGCTGTGCCGAGGACACCAAATGATAGGAAACGAGACGCTTCCGAGACAGTTGAGTTATCAACACTAGGTACACCGCCTACCGCTGTATTGACCCTCGAGCCGGCCGTTGCTTGTTCGAAATTAACCTGCCTATCCTCTGTACGTTGTTAAGCTATTTCAACATAGCTATGTTGACTTCTTCTGCCGCAACCTGATATACCGCCATCTAATCTTGTACTACACGGTAATCTATTTTCAGTAGGAATCACACTTGTCTGATTTGACAAGCATGATTCCCTCCAATCTGAGAGATCACGAACTCTTTCTGACAAATTTCCTAATTGCTGTTGTATCTGTTGCAATGCCTTTAACATTTTACTATGCAACTGATACTCTTCATCAGTCAAATTCTCATAAACTTGCGGCAAATTCTGTTGTGCGTGTGCTTCGATTCCTTGCATTTGAACTACTTGAATTTCGTCTTCTTTATCTATCAAATTCCGTTGTCTCGTCTGATTTCTCTGCGAGACAATACTCCTATTATTAGCTAGGGCGCTTGCTGTTCCCTCACTTCCATTAGCTGATAACTGTGTCACCTCACAATTGTCTACCTGCAATTGTGGCAACTCAGCCAATGGATGTGGATGCAGGGTATAATTGCTCGCTGTCTGCGAACTATTTGTTATTTCTGCCGTCTTTGCTTCAATAAAAGACTGACGAAGATCAATCCACCAAGGGTAAAACCACAATTTGAAAAAGAAAAAAAAATTTCAAACTTAGCCTTCTACAACTCTTTGTTGCTCGCGGACGAATATTATTTTTATTTTATCACCTGTGAGCAACCTACTTTAACGTTGCTCACAAGCGCGCTCTATGTTCGACAAGAGTTTTCTTTTATTTTTCTTATCTTGTCGAACTTACTTACAATCTACAAGACCATCGCTCTTCCGTACAATTTAGAAAATTTTTCTCTTTAAAAACTATCTTATTTTTTTCCCCTAAAGAAAACCGAAAAAATTTCCTAAAATAATAAAAAAATTATCGCATGAATTTCTCTTCCTAATCTCAGAAAATAAAAAAAACACGCTTTAATAACCTACCGCACAATGACTATTGCCACTAGATTTAGCTTAATGCTTTAAGTGTCTTATTACAACCAGCGCCCCTCAAGGCCTTTGCAATAAGATTAGCATGAGCTGCTCTCGATTATTCAGTGGACGCCATTTTATAATGCGCGCCACCCGAGAGCCACCTATATTTCTTTATCGCGTCCTTTATTTTATCACGCTGCGTGCCACGTAATCATACGCACCATAAAAAAAATCACGATAAACTTTTTATTTACGTGAGCCCATATATTGATGCTATGTACTGTGCACGCGATATTATAACGTAATACACTACTTTTATCAACTTTCGTGAGTTGATTCGTTGGGCGCCATGTAAATGGGAATATATTTAAATCAACTAATCAAATATATTTGTGGGTTTCATATGTACTTACTTCAAATACATACGCACTCACCGTTAAATAACCGTTTTTCGATTTAGAGACGATCAGCCTCGTACATCGTCACTGATCGACTATGACTGTCTTTTTCATACAATGGAAATCAGTTAAGCAATATTTAATACTATTGCAGAACTTCGCTTAGAAGTTCTGCCTCCCGGACGTCTGGTACGACGAAACCCACGGCGTGTACCTTAAGACTCTGTTAAATATCGTAGATCAAAAGAAAGCAAGTGTATTAAGTTTAACATATAAAGACAAAACACGATTTTAATCAGTGAGAAATAATATTATGTAACAATTCAAAATAACTTCAATTTTACTTTAATTTATTCAAAATGACAAACAAATTCAGTACACCAAAATAAGTTTATAATGATAGTTATTAAATACAAAATTTAGTAAATCTCACGAAAAGAAACAAAAGTTAATTTAAGCTACCCTATTCTATATGACGCGGCGGACACGACGGTCTCGATATTTTCACATATATCGCATACACGCATTCAATAATAAAACGCAATACGATAGTCTGCAGACTTACATTTTTCGATCGGACGACGAACACGTAGTTTTCTCGACGATCCACTCCAACACGGACGAATCGATTATTCAATGGAAGCAGCACCAAAGAAATGTGGTGCAGCTCAAGGATCTCGCAGCTCTCGTTACTAAGATGCCTCGATCTTTCTGCAGGATTCAAGCAAAACCACTTGACTCTTGTACACGACACAATCAGAAAAAAAACTTCGTCCAAAATGCTTTTTCTTTTATACAAAATGATAAAATCTACACAACGCACGAGCTCGCATAATGTACAAGATGGCTGCTAAAACCTTTCTGCCTTGTTAAAAACGACCCGTTCGCTATTCCCTCTTGCCTAAGTCTCCCCGGCATGCCCTGCGCGCGCCTCTTTCTACAGTACTATATCCTAGTCGCTGAGGCAGACTCTCTCCGTCTCACTCTTACACTTGCACATCAAGCATACGTTAAGCCATGCGACTGACAACGAGGATAGAGCTATATCATAGCATACAAATAATTTACTATCCTCGTTACAATATATATATATATATATATATATATATATATATATATATATATATATACATATATATATACTAGTACTCTAAAAGAGCTTTTATTTGCTTTTTTCTTAATCTTTCATACAATGATTTACCGTATACTTTCAAATCTTTGAAATTGGGAATTTTTGTTGTTTTTTATCTATTTTTTGCAGAGCTGGTACATCAATCATATAATAACGGATTTCAGTAGAATAGAAGTATTTCAGTTAGCTGTACAAACGTAATAAAAAAGACGAAAAATACGTTTATTGATTTTATCATTGAAAAAAATTTTTATTTGATTTATTTTCTTGATTATGAGACTAATTAAACATTATTTATTTACATATTTTTTAATTTTAATATTAGACTTCAAAGAAATTTCATTTTGCATAATGTCAAAAATGAAAATTTTTTAAGAATTTTAAAGTTTATTTTTCTTTTAGGATTATTTTAATTTTTATTGAGATATGCAGAAAAATCGTGTATATTACACGGCACAAAAGTCAGATACCAAAGCCAACGCGTTTGGCACTCGCACTTCACTCAGGCGCTTACTCAGACGCGGGCCGCAATATCTCACTTTTGCCCTTTTTAGTGTAATATACTATTTTGTTCATCATTATATTTTTTTAAATATAGTGATGTTATGTAATTATTTTCTGTAAATTAATAATTATTGACTATATGTCATAAAAAACTAAAATAATGACCAATAATAAATGTAACAAAAAAATATAATGGCAAACAATATATATATATATATATATATATATATATTTATGTCCTCGTAGGCCGTATTCGTGTCAGTATGTAAAGAGCATGCTAAATTTGTATTGGCATCCCATATGTCTCAGACGCGCTCCTCGACTTTTTGCAAGATTTATATGTCCTCCTGAGACATATTGAGACTCAATATGTCTCAGGAGAAATCAATATGGCATCACCGATCCTACTATGTTTCGTTCAATATGTCAAAGAGCAATCATATTGAACGTAGGTTAGTGAAAAAAAAATGACTCGCGCTTCGACAGCAGCTATACTCATTACAAAATGTCAATCTAAGAAACAAAAGAAAAAATCAATAGAACTAAAATTTAATTTTCAAAGTATTGAAAAAAAGATTAATATTTTCAACTAATAAGTTATAGTTCCTCATACGGCCTACTTCGGACATAAAATCATCTATGTCCTTTGGCCGTTTATTCAGGTGGAATCTGAATCTCGAACAATGTTTGCCGCTTGAGCAGAAATCTACCTCGGGCGCGCTTCGCGCGCCCTCGGCAATTTCAGCTTAAGCGACAAACATTGTCCTCGATTCATATTCCACCTGAATACGGCCAAAGGACATATATAACTGATATATACACATACATATATAAATACATATATAAATACAAAATTAATATTACAACAAATATACTATTAAATTATTAGAAGGTGCTTTTGAAAATGAAAAAGTGATTCGAAAAAGGAATAGACTATTTGTCGGTAAGATTTTTATTAATTAATGAATTTTACTATGTTTGCTTAAAAATTGATAAGAAATGATTTTTCATTTAAGTTCGCGATGAACGACGTCATCCTGAAGGTGTTGATGAAACTGCAGGGGCCATACCGGCTAAAAAACGTAAACAAGTCAAATCTGCTAAAAGTTCTGTTCAAAATAACAATGGCATTAAAAGGAAACGAGGTCGACCTCGTAAAAACGATAAGTTACTATTAGATATTTTAGATGACACAGCAAGGTAATTACAATAGAGTTTCCTCCCCACCTTCCTTTTCAAAAAGTTCTGAAAAAAAGTTCTTCTCTTCTAAAAACAATATTTTTATTTAAAATTTATAAGTTAAAATTTATGATATGTTGAATCAAATTCTTTGATAACAATAACAAAATGTGTAATAAACCCAGAAAAAAATACTAAAAACAATTAATCACAATACTATACATAATAAGTTAAAAATAACTTTACATTATAAGTATTTTGAGGCAAGATTTATTTTGAGTTTCAAATATAATTTTAATTCAAACTTTATAATATAATATACGAAAGTATGAAATTTAATATTTTATTAAAATAGTTATATTAACGTAGTTTTATCAAAGAGCAGTCTTAATGTTTAAATGAAGTTAAAAAATATATCAATAAAAAAAATTAAAGCAGAAATTATTTCCATCAGCTCGAACGAGCTGTTAGAACAAGAAATTTCAAAACACCTTATAAATAGATATTTATTTTATTCTGTAATAACATACAAAAATGAGAGCGTGTAATACAATGTACAAAAATACCATGAAACTAAATATTGGTAATATTGCACTTGTTTACATCACAGTCAAATAACTTAATCTAATAATACTAAATAAGTTACTAAAAAGTGATATCACAGATTAACAATAATAATAATAACATTTTTTATAGAGAAAATGAAATCGACACTACCATATCAACTGCAAACCAAGATGATAATTTTGACAACATTGATGATGCTGAAACGTATAAAAATAAAGAAGAAAAAGTACTTAAATTATTGAGAAAAAAGAAGAATAATAGTAATATCAATAAAAAAATAGACGGTAATAAAGATTTTTATATCAATATGGATACAGAAAATGATGATAATGAAATTAGTCATCAAACACAAGATAATAGCGATGTTAATTCCGCTGTCAATGAGGAAATGTTAAAGTCAGTGTTTCAAAAAGGTAATGTTTCAATGATACTTGTTATAGAATAATAGTATATTTCGGTACTAGTGCGATAAAGTGATTTTTTACTCGTGTGGCGGTTTGCGCCCAAGCGAAGCGAGGGTGAAAAGGTCACACGAGTAAGAAATCACTTTCTCGCACGAGTATCGAACACTATTTTTTGACACGACGTGTGAGAAGCTCCATTTTCGCACGTGTCACTTTGTACAGCGTGCGTGAAATCGAGCTTTTCGCACGGAGTGTCAAAAAAATGTTAATTATCATCAATTAATCTCAATTATCTCATCTAATGAACAATATACTTTAGCGTCGCCGTCAACATCCTCGTCGACAACCGTTACATTCATGGATATTCAAAAACCATCATCATCTAAAAAGAGTAATAGTAAATCAATTGCATTCTCTATCACGTGTTTAAGTTATTTAGAAAATTTAAATATTTATCATTAATTAAAGACATTTCAAGCGCGTATAAACTTTCTTCCGCAATTCAAAGCATGCACTCTAGCTTCGAATTCGTAGTGTTTCTCTTAAAAACATAATTTCAATAGACCGTGCGCATGAATAATCTCTTTAACACTCAAAAAAATAATTTTTTCGAATTCATCGTCTCATTACATATTAATAAATTCCACATTAGCACTATAAAATTACGATGATTGATCATGAATATGCTAATAAAGTTTAATTTCCGACAACTATTAAAGTTAGTTTTTGATTTTTTGACTCTCCTAGTCATTATAATTAATTTTATAGAATTTGAAGCTCAATTTATTCTTTCTTTTGTCAGTGTAAACTTTCAAAACAGTATGTGACTTTTAAAAAATGTCTACTTTAAAAATTTCACTGTGAGATTATTTACGAGTAACTAAGTAAATATAATAATTTGAAGGATTCTAATATGTAATAGTTTTAACTATTGACTTATCTTTTTCCACATTTTCGAATGTTATCACGTGACTATATTCGATGTTCCTTTTCTCAATGCTTTCATATTCAAAACCTTTTCTACAAAGTTGATTTATATCCATTGATATTTTTTTAATGTTGTGCCCAAAGCTTGAATGAATGCAACTTCTGCAATTTTAAGTCAAAGTAGATCCTATGGAACTAGTACATCGATAAGTTACATAAAAACGGAGAAAACTGCTTCTATTCTTTAGGCAACAAAGCTTGCTAATACCTCTTAGTCAATTTTAGTTTTAAAAATGTTACGTTTTATCCAATTTTTATATCAATTTTAATATAAAAGGAGGGACTCGTGATCATCATTATATATTGATTAAAATATCTTGCGTTTAAGAAATTCCTTATATTCACATAAACATGATCGATCCTTCCTTATATTCACATAAACATGATCGATCAAATATCAATTTTTAGATGAACGCGATAAAAGCGCTTGTAACCAAAAAAAATTTTAATTTATTGAATGCAATTTCGTCAATCTTATATGATATTCAGGTCCTAACGATATTTTTACTATAACTGAAAATTCGTTGCTAGTTTTTTTCAATGAGTGTTATAACTTAGTACGCAAATCAATTTTACTAGTTAGTACTTCCAGTAAAACTCATTTAGCTATACAGATTATGGTTGAAGCGTCCAATAAAGAAGGAGACTATCTCACATTTTTTTACCATCACCCGAGTAAAGAACATTACAATTTTATAGCCTACACTACCCTATAACAACACTTAATTGTGATATTAATTTATCATTTTTGATATTTTGATATACCTATCATATAATAAATTTAAAAATATTCCTTACACTTACTTCTATTATGAAAACATGATAGCTTAAATATTTCTGATACTAGACAGAAGTTGTAAAACTTTAAGTAATAAATTAATATTAATATATTTTAAATTAGAAGGTGGTACAATTAATGAAGAAGTTATCAATCTAAAGAAAGGACCAACAATCAGTGAGATTTTTCATGATTGATATATTTTAAAATAATTTTTTTAAAAATAAATAACAAATTATAAATCATTTTTCGTTTAAGTTTGTGATGAATTGCTTCATTCTCATGATGAAAGAGCGATAGCAGGAATGATTCAAAAATGTATGTTTAGACAATCTGCTGGATGTATGATCCTAAATATAGTCGACGATCTGAGTCCCGCCGCTTTCTCCTCCATCGACTCGCTAGTGCGTTACCCCCACTCGCTGACTAAAAGAATTTGTTTCCAAATATTCTGAGTCCCGCCGCTGCTCTATACGATTTTTTCACTTGCAAAAATAGGTTTATTAATTTCATTTTTTTGTTTAGAATATAACAAATGTTTATTGAAATAAAAAGAAACAAAGAAATAATACAATATTGCATAATTCTCATTTATATCTACTGAAAAAAATATAAAAATTAAACTAGATATATTTAATCAATCAATAAAATGTTATTTATTTGAAAATTTAAGTGATTGCTTTATAAATAAAAGATAAAATAAATCTTATTTCATTTCATTTTCATAATAACAATGAGTATTTAGTTTATCAATAAATAATATATTCTTTAATTTTTAAATTTATGTTACCTATAAATCAAAAAATTTAATTTTTTTATTTTTTATAGCAAATATAAATGAGAATTATGCAATATTACAATATTCTTTTGTTACCTTTTATTTCAATAAATGTTTATTGTATTCTAAACAAAAAAATTAAACCAATGAATCCATTTTTACAAGTTAAAAAGTCGCATAGAGCAGCGGCGGGACTCAGAATGTTTGGAAACAAATTCTTTTAGTCAGCGAGTGGCGGTAACGCACGAGCAAGTCGATGGAGGAGAAGACGGCGGGACTCAGATCGTCGACTGTAGTAATAGAATTAATGAGAAACAAATTTGTCCTCGTGCTGTCAAGTAGCCAAAAGACGTTAGAGATAAAAGAAAAAAGTAATTATCATAATGGAGTTTCCTTCTCAATTTGCTCCTAAAGTAGCTCACTAATATTTATTACATAAAATTGATAATTAAACTATTAGTTAAATCATATTATTTTAGAACAATAACAAAATTTGTAATAAAACTGAAAGAAATTCACTTCAATATTATACCTAAAAAGTTAAAAATACGTAAATATTTAAATATACATTTCTTTTTCTACATAGAGAAAATAAAATAGACTCTACTTTTGTTAATAATAACGCTACAAAAGAAAATAAAACTAAAGTTGATGGGAGTAAAAGTGAAGGTGATACTCTACTTGATAATATTGCAAATGTTAACTTGACTATGGACAAAGGTATGGATAATAATAGTAATGATGATAATCAAATAAGAGATGATGACGATTCTGAAATCAATATGGACACAGGAAATTATGATAGTGAAATAAATCATAAAATACTGGATAATAGCAATATTAATTCTATTGTAAACAAAACAATGGTAAAGAAAGTGCTTGAAAAAGGTATATTATTTTAATATAATTGTTATAAACTGAAAATATAATTTAATAATGATTAACTTCATTCAAATATAATTCAAATCTTATAATAAGCATTTATATATTTTAAAACTATATTTTCTATGCATTTAGCTTCTAATCAACAACTTTTTTCATCATCACAATCACCATCGTCATCGACAACTGAATCAGCCATTAATATTCAGAAACCATCAACATCATTAACAGAAAGTAATTGTAAGTCTGTTTAATTATCTCTAATTCGGCTATCCCGTTTTACCCGACTCTACCGTTTTACCACTGTTTCCCCTATATAAATTCAATTCTCAAGAAAATGTAATCAGAAATACTTCGTGTTTCCTCTGAACTTAAAATTTGAAAAAAAATTTATAAATCAATATTATGAATTCAAAATTTTGACCAAGAAAAAAAGTTGGTTTCATTTTTCATTCTTTTGATACAATTTGAAAATTATAGTTTTTTTAAATTAAACATAAATAATGCATTTGATTAATTTGCATTAAATATATTTGATAATTGATAAAATTCATGCCTTTATACATTTGATAATTTATGTCTTAAACTTTGAATTCTTATTATTGTTTAATTTAAAAATATATAGATATTATTTCAATAGATAACCGAAAATCGTGTTCTAATAGGGCTAGTCTGGCACCCCTGGGGGGTTATTCACTAACTTTTTAACGATAATTATTGACTTAACGTTTCGATGTCGAAAAGCGCTAAGTACTCTACTCTTTTAAGTAATCGATAAGCACATATGAAAAAATGTTTCTGTTAATTTTTTAAAACAAACATTTACAACATAAATATTCCAAATTAAAATAATTCTAAATAATTATTACATCAAAATTAACATCATTACAAAAAAAATTATTTTTTTTTAATTTTTGACATATTTACACGCAAATAAATTACAATATTACTAGTCTTTTTGTAGATTTATATTAGATCTTGTGTTCTCCATACATTCAGTATCAGAATTTAAAATGTTCAGTTGATTGAGATATTATGAAATTTTAAGTAATATTTTATAACTTGTTTCATTTTATAAGTTAATAATTAGATATCCAAAATAATAATTAGAAAAAATGTCATGATCCATTCATTTTAAATTCCAATACAGAGAAAAAATGAATCTTAACAGTATTTGTCTTAAAACACACAACATTTAACATTCATATTAGAAATAAATCTGTATTTATGTTTCTATTATATATTCTTTTAACTCAACATTATCCAAGCCAATAATTTCATTTTGAAAGATGAAATTTTGAAAATCAATATTTTTAAGTTCTGCAGCAAAATTAACAATTCAATTGAAAAACTGTAGTTGTTGATATAGAATATAAAATGCAAATTTAGATTAATATATAATTTTATTAAAAAATGTTTTTTATTGGTGATAAGATAAGTTTATTTAAAACAATATTTATATTATTTTTTTCTGTTCGTTTCTATTGAAGTACATACAAGTCACTTTACAACCTGTAGATCCAATTGAATTTAAAATTATACACAATTTATCATGTAATCACTAATGTAAAAAATAATAAAATAATGTTTGCTTTATTTATATATATATATATATATAGGTATATACATCCGCTGATAGAAAAGATATCTCGATCCTCTTGGATATAACTTAAAATCTGTGAAGCAAAAAATTAATTAAAACATCTAGTTATCTAAGAAATTATTTTTCCATTTAAATGATCACATCAAATCGAAGTAATTCTTTTGCTTCGTGGAATCTTTTCTGTCAATGTATATGCATGTATTATGTCATGCATAATATAACGTTTAACAGTTTAACGTACGATTTACAACCAAGCTTCAAGTTGGTTGTAAAATTTGTCGATAAAATTGACTTAGCGCTTCAGTTTAGAAGATTTTCGTCGTTGCGTGAACGTGATCTCTGATAACGTTCGCGCTATTCGATAGTATTTGCTGAAAAATGATTACTACGCATGCGCGCGTCGGCGTTAAGATTGACGTTAGACGTTACGGTATTACTGAATAAGCCCTCTGGAGCTCTAAAATTATTTGTATATTTCATATACGTAATAAACCATATTTCCAAACTTTTAACGATTCATATTTGTTGACTGTGCGAGTTAATGTAAAATATCCTTTACATTTATGTATATATATATATATATATATATATATATATATATATATATATATATATATACATATATATGTACCTGTAATCGGTTTGCACAGAATGTCGATGTTCATTTAACTGTAAAAATAATCTGCAATGGTTTGCACACTATTATTACTAGTGAATGGAGGTGTATTTTTGGTAAGGATATGCAACAAATAAATGTTTATAAACTTATTTTCTTTTTTTATTCAATTAGGTCGAACACAGAGAAGAAGAAAACCGCGAGGAGGAAAACGCAGATGTAATAAATTATGAATGTTATTTATATACATGCATTTAAAGTTTTTTAATTATAACAAATATTTTATTTATAATTATTATTTAACAATAAATGCTTGTACGTCAATATCATTTATTAATTATAATGTTATTACTAGTGGTATTAAATATAAATAATTAATTTATTTCAAATTAATAATTTTGAAATATTTAATGCATGACTTTATTTCGAATTTAAAAAAAATGTATGAACTATGAATTAATTAACAAATTAGTTTATATCGATGATTAAAGTTTAATTTAATTTCGTTTATACGTTAAAAATCAGCTAAATCACGGTTATTAAATATAAATATTGCTTAAACTTTATTTTTTTATAGGTTCTTGCAAATGTAAAATAGTATATTATGATATAAGGGTTTCAAATGGCGTATTCTGGTACGGAATAGTTATCGAGCGAGGTTGATAATGCCGTGCCAAATATGCCATTTAAAAGTAGAGTATCATATACTATTTTGTATTACGTGTGTATAAAATCCGCCACCTAATCATGAATAAAAGCGAGTTCTATGTAAAAATAAGTTATAATTCGATTAATAAACAAAACTATATTTCGAATTATTAAACAGAACTAAATTCTTAAGAGGCGGCCGTATAGTTCTGTCCTTGTCTAATCTAAATTTTCGTTATAATCATTAAACTAAATATTTTTATACAAAAGTAAGGGCAGAGCCCAATAGATTTAAGGATGAACAGACGATTCTATTCTATGAAAAAATATAAAATTTTCATTAGTTTTCAAGTGAAGTCTGAAGCGGAAAAAGAGTTTATCATTTCAATCAAATTTAACTCTTTGGCCGTTTCAGACTTCACTCGAAAATTAATGAAAATTTTATATTTTTTCATAGAATAGAATCATCTGCTCATCCCTAAATCTATTGGGCTCTGCCTTTACTTTTGTATAAAAATATTTAATTTAGTCATAATAACAATTTAGATTAAACAAGGACAGAACTATACGGCTTCCTCTAATAATCATAAATACTTAAGATGTACAAGTTCTATTTAAAAATAAGTTATTATTCAATTAATAAACAAAATTATATTTTGAATTATTAAACAGAACTAGATTCTTAAATAATAATCATGAATACTTAAAATGCATAAATAAAATCGAGTTCTAAAAATAAGTTATAATTCAATTAATAAAAAATTCTTTGAATTATTCAATAGAATTAGATTCTTAAGAATTAAATAATAGTAGATATCATTAAACGAAAATTTTACTAATAAATCTATTTTCGTATGCAAAAAATATTTTATTTGAAAAATTTGCGCAGTTTCATCATTGTCACAGTAAAGACAGAATCATTACGAACACTGAAACTTTATTATAACGATGAGATTGAGTTTGTGTTATTAGTTTAATAAAGTCATATTTATAGAGTACACGCAACGTGGTAGCTGAATACATACATACGTATAGTATAGTACTATTACTTTTCCGTATGTTCATTATACGTGTCTTAATGTGCCTTAACTTTCTAAAATAAAAATGCGCGCGCACTGCGTATATATAGATATACTAAACAATTGTGTAAAACGTGCCAGAATAAGCTATTTGCGCCCCGAATAAGCGTGCATAGCGAGCGGTTTTCAGACAGGCAGGGCTATAAAACTAACTTTCCTTCTGAAACAAAACGTAAAATTTAACTAATTTAAAAAAATTATAAACTTTGATCAATACTTTTTTTCGTTGCTTAATATATCCTATTAATTTATTTTTAATAAATATAGAAAATTAATTATGATAATAAATATTTGAATATTAATAATACTTATAAAAACTGATGGTAAGGGCTGGATTGAATAATAAATCAAGTTCAATTGTGTTTCTAACGTTTTAACGTTCTATTTAGTTTCAACAAATACAGCACAGAAATTCAAAAAAATTTTTTTAAAGAGATTCAAATTAAAATCGTGATATCTCAGAAACGCTTTGATAAATTTAAAAAATTAGGACGGAGTTTTAAACATCAAACAAAATATTATCTTTCTATGAATTATAGAATATTTTAAACTCTTTATTAACTTAATTTAATAATTGAAAATTTTAGAATTTTTCACTTTTAATTAATCAATTGTAACTTTTTAAAGAATTGATAAAATTGAAAATTTCAAAATCGATTGCAAAGTAGTGAATTTTCTAAAATTTTGTGTTTTATCAATTTTTAGTATCAGAAAAAATAAACTATCAACAAAAAACAGTTATTTTGTCAAAAAATTGCCACATTTTATAGCAAATTATCTTAGAAGTATAAAAACTCAAATATCGTATCGAAATTTCTTATATCTAGCAAAATTTGTTAAGAAGTATGGTAATGTTTATTCTACTTTTCTCTTGTGATAATAATATAATACATATTCCACTACCTAAGAGAGCGTTACATCTTCGGGTTACAAATTCAGACCAAATTTCATATGTGAATTCAGACAATTGTAAAGTCAACCGCTGCTTTATTATTAAGATAATTAATTTTCTCCAAATTCAAGCTACTAATAACATCTTTCTCGCAATAACAAAAGATTATTAATTTGAAACGTAATTATGACAAAATTATACAGAATATTTATTAAAAAAAGAAACACTTAATCAAAAGAGCTTATCATTACGACTTTAATTTGAAAATTGTAAAGAAAGAGTAACAAGTTGTTCATTTGTTATAAATAATAACGTCTTAGCATAAAAAAATATTCTTATCTTATAGAGAAATGGGTATACATCATTATTATTTTCCAATATAAAATAAGCATAAGATTTTTTTCAATTTCCGAAAAACTTAATACTATGTTATTTATTATTCAAAATTTTCAGATTAAGATTATAAAAAGATGAAATATTTAAGGATATATAATGAAACAGTATATGGATAGTCTAGGCACCAGATAGGTCACAGTGGCCTGTTCGATTTAGATTGACATACCAAGGATTATTAAATGTATTTTGACCTCCTAAAAACGAAAACCGAGAGTGGATTTCGATCCGGGTGTCGAATAATTTGCTAGAAACTATTTGATTGTTTATAAAGCTATAACGTTTAAACAAAAAAAGATACGAAAATCTTGTATCATACTTTTTTGTGTATTTTCAAGAAAAACACAGTCGATTTTGGATCATGCTGTTTTATTGATTAGAACTTGAGATATTATTAATTTATTGCAAATTAACGAGATAAACTCTTAGCTCTTGATGAAACTCTTAGCTCTTGATGAAACTCGACTATATACTTGTATTCTATGAAACATTTTTTATCGATTCAGGTCTCATTTAAAAGGTAAAAACATTTTTCATAAAACTATACCACTTATAGCTGTTTCTGAACATCGATAAACAATGAATAACTGATTAAAATGAAAATTTAAGCACTTATTTCGCTACTTTGATTGTTTATAGTGCTATAACGTTTAAACAAAAAAAAAAATTAAATTCTTGTAAAATACTTTTTTGGTACCTGTGTAAGACAAATACAATCGATTTCGAATCATGCTGTATTGTTAGTTCAAAATCGGTTGTATTTGTCTTAAAAAGAAGCACAAAAAAGTATTTTACAAGATTTACGTTTCTCTTTTTTTTTTAAACTTTATAGCGCTATAAACAATGAAAGTAGTAAAATATAAGATTTCATTTTCATTTTAATCAGTCTCTTTTTGTTTATCGTTGTTTATAAATAACTTTAAGTGGTATAGTTTATGGAAAATACTTGTATCTTTTAAATAAGACCTGAATCGATCAAAAATGTTTCATAGAATTCGAGTATATAGTCAAATTTTATCAAGAGCTAAGAGTTTATCTCGTTAATTTGCAATAAATTAATAATATCTCAAGTTCTAATTAATAAAATAGCATGATCTAAAATCGGCTGTGTTTTTCTTGAAAAGACACACAAAAAAGTATAATACAAGATTTTCGTATCTCTTTTTGTTTAAACGTTATAGCGTTATAAACAATTAAATAGTTTCGAACAATTTATTCGACATCCGGATCGAAATTCACCCTCGATATTTGTGTTCAGGAGTTCAAAATACATTAAAAAAACCTTGGTGTTTCAATCTAAATCGAAGAGTGTAAAATAGCTCGCTACAAAATGTGGGATGCATAGAAAAATTTGTAACAATCAGTTATTAATTATTTATTCGATAAACTTTTATTAATGAAATGTTTAACTCATAAATATTGCACATATTATAATAGGCGTACATGATTATAGTTCAATCAAAATTATAATTCAAATTGATAATTTTTGACTATACAAATAAGATGTCATGGCCAAACTGATATCAAGAAATATTAAAATTGAATACGTCAAAAATGAGATAACGACTATGCCCTTCTGTCAACCATCTACTTTAATGATACAAAATCTTGCCAATCAAAATGTTGTTATCGTAGAGTAAGAGACTAAAAAGTTGTATATTTTGTTAAGTTTAACATTCGTACGTAAAATTAACACACTGTGTATACAGATATAAGCAAACAATTACAAAGATAAATTAATTACGCAATCCAAATACTGATTTATTAAAATATAGAATATCATATTATGATCCTGTAGATTAATTACGTATCGCTCTGATAAATTATTTTAAGTTTCATTTTATTATTTTTTTTTATTATAAGATAATCGCAAAGCTTACAGCTTATTTATTTATATTTATTTAGATGATCATCAATCTCTTCATTTATTCATAATAAAAGTATAAAAAGAATAAAATCTAAGGTGGCAGTGTGGTTTTCGTTCTCATGAAAAATTTTGCTGGTTTAGCATAGACATACTATACACTCCTGCTCACACGAAGTTGCCCACGCTCATCAGTCGAGGTACAATATAAAAAGTTTTACTGTTCCGTTAGAAAGCGTATGAAAATATTTTTAAAAAATGGGCTTAAAAGGTTTTTTAGAGCTTTTTCAAATGCTGATAGTTTGATTTCAGAATATCTATTTTTAACTATAATTATAGTACTAAAAAAACAAGAAAAAATTTCAAAAATTATTTGTCTATGTTTAACCCTGGGCTAATTCTCGTGAAATTATTCTACGTTAACGTTTTATCTCTTAAATTAAAGGTTTTTCAGTCCTCTTTCAAATACTATGTTTCAAATATGTTTAGTTTTTTATGCTATGACAAATCGTTAAGAAGTTATAACGATATTTCAGAAAAAATGAGCTTTTTTTCAGCTTGCTATATCTCGTAAGCATTACACCGTATTACAAAATGTCAAAGAAAAAAAATGTTCCTTAAGTGAAGAATATGTATATAAAATTTTATAGCTCGCGAAAAATATTTTTTTTTTACATTCTAAATATTTGTCGATTTTTCATTAAAATCTAAAAATATAACAGGGTGAAAAAATGAAAACAGGGTGTAAAAAAATTCCATCACAACCTCTAAAATATTATATACATTTTCTTCACTTAAAAAAAATATTTTTTCTTCTTTGACATTTTTTAATACGGTGTAATGCTTATTAGATATACCAAGCCGAAAAAAAGCTAATTTTTTCAGAAAAATCGTTATAACTTTTAAACGATTTATCATAGCATAAAAAAGCAGACAGCATTTGAAAGAGAACTAGAAAACCTTTACTTAGAGTGGTATAACGTTAACGTAGAATAATTTCGCTAGAATTTTTCCAGTATTAAACACGGGCAAAAAATTTTTGAAATTTTTTCTTTCTTTTAGCTCTATAAATATAGTTAAAATTGATATTCTTAAATCAAACCTCCAGCATTTGAAAGAACTCTTTAAAATCTTTCAAACACATATTTTCAAAATTTTTTTATACGCTTTCCAAGGGAACAGTAAAACTTTTTACATTTCACCTCGACGGATTAGTGTGAGCGGGAGTCTATGTAGGACATCTGCACATTTTATAGTGAAACGAATTTCTTAAATTCTTTTATTAATTATTCAAATATTTGTACCAGCTTACGGACTGTTTGTTTAATTAGTGAATGATGGAATTTGTACTAAATAAATACAATCAATAAAACATCAATAATTTAATAATCTTATAATATTATTAAATAAATTTGAAAATAAAGCAGTAATATTTCGCTGAAAGTATCATTGTCGTTATCGAGAAAAATCCCTATGGTTTTGCATATCAAAACTATATGCAGGTCATCTGCAAATTTTCCAAGATAACGCAATTTACTTTCTCATATTAATTATTCAACATGTTTGTGCAGGTTAATGCACTGTGTTTAATTAATATATAGAAAAAATGTACTGGTTAAAATCAATAAAACATCGATAATTTAATAAAATAAAATTATTAAAAAATAAACTTAAAAATAAAGCAGTAAAATTTCAATGAAAGTATCATTGTTGTTATCGAAGAAAATCCCTATAGTTTTGCATATCAAAACTATATGCAGGTCATCTGCAAATTTTCCAAGATATCGCAATTTATTTTCTCATATTAATTATTCAAAATGTTTGTGCAGGTTAATGCACTGTTTGTTTAATTAATATATAGAGAAAATTAAACTGTATGAACGAATTAAATAGAATATCGTAAATTTTTATTAGTTTCTATATTCAATTTTTCCATAAATGTATTTAGCTTACTCATATCACATGTTATAATTATTTAAAACCTTTTGAATGTACACCATATCAATTACCAGAAATTTGTAGAAATAGCGCTCTTTATTAAAAATTCACATGAATTTAACTCTAATAATACTACCAATGAGACTTTTTAATGATGATAAAACATGTTACAAAAGGATGTTAGCTTGAATGGTATAAATTAAGAGATTCAATACAATACAAATAATATATGATTCAAGTAATCTAAATAAAATTTTAAAGGATCATATATAAATTAATAAAAGTGAAAAAATTTATCTAAAAGATAAGAATAGAAATAAAGATGATTTTATATCATTATAAGCAATTATTATTAATAAGTTTTATAAGATTTCTTAATAAAATCGAATAAGAATAAAAATAGTACATTATGCAACAGCTGTGAAAAGCCTTTTTTTACGAACTAATTACAGTGATAATAAACTTCTCGTTTTCTATAAAGCCTTTACTCACCCGTCCCGTAATGTATTTTATACCATGAGAACCGAATAATCATATTAAAGTTATGATTTTGAGGTGAAAGTGATACAAAAGAAAGTTTATAACACTAAAAAAGCGACATGTTACTAGTCTTTAGGATTATAATTCAAGTATCATAATATTCTTTATTTATATAATTTAGTATTTGTATTGTTAATAAATTAATTTCATATTTTGCGATTGGTAATAGTGTGATAACGTATGTACATACTACGTGTGAATTTTATACGAAAACCATTAATTTTACTGACAAAAATTTACAAACTTGAATCCTTTTATTCTATGATAGCCACATTATGACAGACTGAGAAGCGACCTGAATTCCGGGTCATAAATGTTAATGAATTTTTCGAATATGATTTTAGATAACAATAATAAAACAAAGCCGCAGTGATACAGTCTAACGCTTCGAATTATTCGAGTTATGAACACGTGGTTTGATTTTAAAGAAAATATGAAAAAGAGTTACTTAATATGTAAATAAATAAATCTAAGCAAGTCCTCAATTTGAATTATTATTAAATATCTTAAGAATAGAAATGAAGAGCTTTGATTTAATGTTTTTAGGAGATAGAAATAATAATCAGGACCAAAGTTATGCTTGTTAGAAGGTTAACAACTGAAATGCATTGATAAATAATAAAATTCCGCTGGTCGAAATTTATATGATTTTTGGTACACTTTTTGTACTTGTCTTCAAACCTCTATTTACAAACAGGAAATCGAAACTTTATTTAGCTAGTTTTAAGTAATTCATAAGAGACTTGAATAAATTAAATTAATTACATATTGCTTTTTATTCATATTTCCTTGGAAATAAGATTACAATGCCCATAACATGTATATTCAAAAACGATAGACCGTACTAAGGTTTCGTTCCTTTTATTGGTACCTAAAAACCAATATAAACATTTAATCAGATCTCAGGTTGTCCCTTCGTGAGTAAAATATATAACAAATATTAATAAAAAAAATAGTTATGAACATGGTTATATTACATTTTCGCTTTAAGGTTGTTCTGGCTATACAGTCTATGTCAAAAGTTAGTATTTTCGATAATGGTTTATATTTTTGGGTAGAGAGGGTTTATTCAATTTTTCACATAGTAATTTATTAGATAATATTAGAACAGTCATTTGAAACTTTTTCATTTAAATATAACAATTTATTAAAGAGTTATAGCATTTTAAAGTTTATAACTTTTACTGAAATCTAATGTAATCATAAACAAAGGTGCCAAAGTTTCAAAAATGATTTTATTCGAAAACAACAAAGTTTATTTTGTTCAGTTTGAAATTTTTAATCTATTGACAAGGATAGAATTTCAATTTTTAGTTTTTACTTAAATTTATTGCCGATTTTCTACTATAAAACAGTGAGTACCATCTGAGATATATACATTTTTTCGTAAACAATTAACAATAAATTTGAATAAAAAATAAAAATCGAAATTCCACTCTTGTCAATAGATTCTAAATTTTAAAATGAACAAAATAAACTTTGTTGCTGTCGAATAAAATCATTTTTGAAACTTTGGCACCTTTGTTTACGATTACATTAGATTTCGGTAAAAGTTATAAACTTTAAAATTCTATAACTTTTTAATAAATTGTTATATTTAAATCAAACAAGGTTTAAAATGATTGTTTTAATATTATCTAATAAATTACTTTGTGGAAAATTGAATAAACTCTCCCTACTCAAAAATATAAATCATTATCGAAAATACTAATTTTTGACACAGACTGTATAGCCAGAACATCTTTAAAGGGGAAATATATATTATTTAATTTTAAAATTTATTTTAAAAATTAAAATAATTTATTTATCATATTATGAGTAAAAAATAATATTTTGTATTTCATAGTATTTTACGGGTAATAGTGGCATCAGTAGACATCGTGTATATAACCTGTTTCGGAAAAGAACTTATGGTTACATATACACTGAGAATCCATTGAGGATGTAGCCTTCTCAAAGGGACGTAGCGCGGCGCCACTACGAATATGTGAGGCTGGTCTCTCTTTTTTGGCGCTCAGCCGTCCAAAAAGGTGAGAACGCTGATTACTATTGTCTGCTGTGATAAGTGCGCAGGCTTCTGTGAGTTGGGCCGCTGCGCCCCAAAACCAAGAAAGCAATCTTACAATTTTTAATAGCGCCACGCATCGGCTTTTTGTACAGGCTACGCTCTCAATGGATTCTCAGTGTAGACATGACGTAAGTGAAAATTTATGACTCAAGGTGCTACAATATACTATTATTAATAACTGAAAGACAATAAAAAAATAAATAAATAAAACTAACGATAAAAGACAACCATATTATAAGATGCTTAACAATTTTTAGTCATAAATTTTATTATGTTACTTAATAATTTAATAAATCAACTTTTAAGGCATCAGTCTTACGAAGGTTAGATTAAAATTCATTTCGTAGATTACAAATTACGATTTGGTTTTCTTAAATTTTTTTGTATTTTTAAATTTACACCGTAATAGCCGTATAGATGGGAGGGACATCCCAAAAAAAACGCTTAGTTTTCGAGAAGGTGACCATTACCGTCCTACAAGCTAATTTATTTTTTTAAGGAGATGTAAAATGGACACTACACTTGTACTCATAAATATTGGTTATCTTTCCATTTTATCACAAAATTTTTAGTAAAGAAATGATTCAGCTTATAGTATGTACTATAAAAATAATTCAGTTAAAATTTCAAATAAATTAATTTATTAGTTATTGAAAATTTTGGGTTCCAATATTATTCAATAACATTTATTGATTTTGTACCAGAAATCCAAATATTTTAAAAATGAATGAATGAATTTATTCAAAATTTAAATAAACAATCATCATGGCACATAATACAAGCTAATGCATTTCTTTTCTGAAAATTCAGTAGTAAAATGGAAAGAAAGTTGATAATTATGAGTTCAGGTGTTGTGTCCGTTTTACATCTCATTAATAAAAGCTTTTTACCCACAAATTACGAATATAAACTTTTTTTTTAGTTCCAAGTTTGAGAACATATAGAAAACGGCGGTTGAATAGGTAAAAATTCTATACGCACTGTAAATAGTAAGGTAATCTTATTTTGATTTATTATTCAATTTTAAATAGTTTTGTATTGTAATATAATAAATTTGTTTAATTTACTTTTTTTTAAATATTGAAAAGAATAATTACAAGCATTATAATTATTATTACTATTATTATTATTGTTATTATTATGATTAATAATAAATATCAATTACTATGAATTTTTACCTATTCAATCGTCATTTTCTATATGAACCCGCACTTTGAACTAAAAAAAAGTTTATATTTGCAATCTGTGGGTCAAAAGTTTTCATAAAGAAAAAAATTAGCTTTTAGGACGGCAACGGTCACCTTCTCGAAAACAAAGCGCTTTTTTGGAGGTGACACTCTCGCCTAGTAGGAAAATCAGGCGTTTAAAAATAAAAATTAAAGCTAAAACTGTAATTTGCGGCGACATGCAGTTCATCGGTAAGACGTGTTATGCCGTAAATGAATATCAGGTTTAGCAAACTCGGAATAAACAGAATAAAACCCAAAGTAAAATGTAATTTACAGTATCATTTTCGTTCTCATGGGAAATTTTGCTAGTTTAGCATAGCAAAACTATATGTACTTTCTAAATATAATTCAGTGAAATATCACCAAATTCAAGTGAAAATCGCTGTACTAGAATTCAGTGAAATTTTACAAATGGAAATAATTAAATATCCACTAAAATATGCACATTTTCACTGAAATTCATTGGAATTTCTTCAGATTATTCCATGAGATTTCTGCACTGATTTCAAATAGTGGTTATTTCACTAAAATTTTATTAAAAGTTTAGCTGAAATTTCAGTGCAGCAATTTTCACAGATCTGTTCAGTGGGATTTCAATGAATTACATTTAGAAAGTATGACATTTGCACATTTTATAGTGAAACGAATTTCTTAAATTCTTTTATTAATTATTCAAATATCTGTACCAGCTTACGGACTGTTTGTTTAATTAGTGAATGATGGAATTTGTACTAAATAAATACAATCAATAAAACATCAATAATTTAATAATCTTATAATATTATTAAATAAATTTGAAAATAAAGCAGTAATATTTCGCTGAAAGTATCATTGTCGTTATCGAGGAAAATCCCTATAGTTTTGCATATCAAAATTATATGCAGGTCATCTGCAAATTTTCCAAAATAAAGCAATTTACTTTCTCATATTAATTATTCAACATATTTGTGCAGGTTAATGCACTGTGTTTAATTAATATATAGAAAAAATGTACTGGTTGAAATCAATAAAACATCGATAATTTAATAAAATAAAATTATTAAATGAACTTAAAAATAAAGCAGTAATATTTTGAAGAAAGTATCATTGTCGTTATCGAGGAAAATCCCTATAGTTTTGCATATCAAAATTATATGCAGGTCATCTGCAAATTTTCCAAGATAAAGCAATTTACTTTCTCATATTAATTATTCAACATATTTGTGCAGGTTAATGCACTGTGTTTAATTAATATATAGAAAAAATGTACTGGTTAAAATCAATAAAACATCGATAATTTAATAAAATAAAATTATTAAAGAATAAACTTAAAAATAAAGCAGTAACATTTCAATGAAAGTATCATTGTTGTTATCGAAGAAAATCCCTATAGTTTTGCATATCAAAACTATATGCAGGTCATCTGCAAATTTTCCAAGATATCGCAATTTACTTTCTCATATTAATTATTCAAAATGTTTGTGCAGGTTAATGCACTGTTTGTTTAATTAATATATAGAAAAAATATACTGATTAAATAAAATCGATATAACGCCGATAATATAATAATATTAATATTATTCTTATATAAACTTAATAATGAAACAGCAAATTTTGATGAAAGTATCATTGTTATTGTCTAGGAAAATCCCTATAGTTTTTGGTATCAAAACTATATGCAGGTCATCTCCAAATTTTCCAAGATATCGCAATTTACTTTCTCATATAAATATTTAAAATTTTTATTTAGGTTGATGCATTGTTTGCTTAATTAATATATAGAAAAAATATATTGGTTTAATAAAATCTATAAAACATTTCTATTAAAATAATATTAATATATAATTTTTATATAAACTTAATAATAAAACAGAGAATTTTGATGAAAATATCATTGTCGTTGTCTAGGAAAATCCCTATACACGGAAAAATATTTTTTCTTTAAAACAAAGTGTAAAATTTAGCGACCTCTTACGGCAGAGTGCTTGCTTACTATAATAGGAAGAACTTCATGTTATTTATATAGTCTATTATTCATCTTGTTACTATATGTTAGTGGCTCGTGATTTCACGGTCGAGCACTCTGATTTTCTGTGCATCGTATTGAGGCATCAAGTATTGAAGTGTAAACTAAAAGAATATAAGGTGAATCGCCGAAATGTGCACTGAGAAATCAAGTGCACGTATGCCCAAGAAACGTTCACGTGAATGAAGAATTCGCGTGAAAGAAAAGCACTTCCAAGAATGAACCCTTCATTCTATTACAGTGGTCTTACCCGGAATTTCTAGATGTAAATTTTTATACATATACGTAGGCAAACGTACACTGAGTTTTAAAGAAAAAATCTTTCTTCGTGTAGTTTTGGATACTAAAACACCTGCTAAATTTCATAATTAAATTTCATTCTTTTCAATATGGTTGAAATAATTGAGATAGTTGTGATTTAACATACAATTATTTCGGTATTATGTTTTGTATTCTCACTATAAGCCGTTTCAATAAAATTATACTCTATGTAGCTTTTCAGCTACGTACATAATTGTATACATGTATTATATATATTTATTTTTCCAAAAAGAATAATTCAAATTTACATAATAAAGTTTTAGAAATTTTTTCAATATTTTCTAAAATGAAACTCGTAATAAAACGATTAAAGTATAGCTTTTGGTATTATTTTACATAAGTTAATAATCATCAATTGAAAATTAATAGTATATTTTTCATCTAGAAAGGAGAAATAAAGAATGTCATAAATCATATGCAAATTGTATGCAAATGATTTAAGGTAATCCTTATTCACTCCCGAGGTGAAAATACTATTTGGTCTATCAAGTTCGAAAATACAACCTTTGCGATCGAATGCAGTGAACGAAAGTGGCTCTTTCGGCCCTCTGGGCAAAAAAATTAATATTTAAGATTTTTAAATTAAGAGAAAATACAGAATATTTAAATTTTTTATTTTATAATGAAGAATAAACAATAATGCATAATCTGGTAAAGAAAAACAATTTACGTTTATTTAAATTAATCATATTAAACTCCATATTACATAAATATAATATTAGAAATAATAATACTCATCATGTTTATATGCAATATCTACGGTCGTCTGAAAGGTGTTCAAACAGCTGTTATTTTACTTACGGCTGAAAGGAATCACTGCGTAAGTTTTTTTAATATAATACTTTTCTACAACTGAAAATGAGATAACTCTTCTTTTTAATTGAAAGTTAAACAATACGTTTCTGAACAAAAATACAACAACACCTCTTTAGAACAAAAAATAAAATAACACCTTTTTTAAATTGAAAATAAAAGAAAAGTTTAGATTACTGTTATAAAATTTATAAGCTATTTAACGTTAATAATCAAAATGATGTTATACTTGACAAATATAAAAGGTTGACGCAGTGTATATTCAAAATATATATTTATGCACCTATAAAACTTTTACCTTTCAGCTCTAAGCTAATAAATCCAAAATTTATAAATTATAAACTTATAAACTTTTAATCTACATAATTATTTATCTATAAATATACAGTACCACTCAAAAGTTCGGAAACATCTTTTTTTCAATGATTCAAATTTAAATCGTGATATCTCAGATACGCTTTGATGAATTTAAAAAATTCAAACTGCGTTTTAAAAATCAGATAAAATGCTATCTTTTTATTAGCTGTAGAATATTTTAAACTCTTTTTAACTTAATTTATGATAGAAAATTTTTAAACTTTTACGTATTTTTTAATTTTAATCAATCAACTGTAACTTTTTAAAGAATTGATAAAATTAACAAATTCAAAATCGATTGCAAAGTAGAGAAAATTTCCTAAATGATTGCCTTTAGTAAATTTTTAAGAGGACGTTATATCTCTCTATCCTTTTCTAATCGAAAAATGTAGATTTTTGAAAAAACTACACTGAAAAAAAAATGGGTAAAAATTACAATACTTTTTGTAAAAATTACCATACTTTATCGTAAACCAACCACAGACTGTGATTTTAGCCAAAAATTACCATACTTTATAATAAGTTGCATAGGAATTTTAACAAAATATCTAGTAAATTTTATTATAAAGTATGGTAATTTTTTGCCAAAATGACAGTCTGTGGTTGCTCTACAAAAAGGATTGTAATTTTTGCTCTACTTTTTTCTGAGTGTAGTAGTTATTACTAGAAATCAATAGTTGTCCGCAACTTTTACAGTAAAAAGCAATATTTTTTCTGATGAGGACAAATTAATTTTGAAGCTTTGTTTTCAAAAAAAGTTTGACATACTTACAAAATCATAAGTTAGGCTAGAGGATATGATGTTTAAGTATGTCAAACTTTTTTTGAAAACAAAGCATCAAAATTAATTTGTCTTCATCAGAAAAAATATTGCTTTTTACTGTACAAGTTGCGGATGAATTTTGATCTCTATCAATAGTCGTTAGTTTTTCCAAAAACCTACATTTTTCAATTAGAAAAGGATAGAGAGATCCAGCGTCCTCTTAATATCTATTTCGTGTGCAGAGATATAAGCGTGCGAAAATAAAGCAATGTTTCTTCATGTTTTGGTGTGCTTACATTGAATTTACAATATACAGTTGTGAATAGTTGCTGAAATATGAAAAAAATATGGAATATTTTCTTGCATCTGAAAAATTATTTTACAGTTGATTAATTAAAATTCAAAAATTCGTAAAAATTCAAACATTTTTCAATCATTAAAAAATTAAGGTAAAGGAGAATTTAAAATATTCTAAAGCTTATAAAAAGATAGTATTTTGTCTTATCTTTAAAACGCCGTTTGAATTTTTTAAATTCATCAAAGCTTTTTTAAGATATCACGATTTGAATTTGAGTCTTTGAAAAAAAAAATGTTTCCAAACTTTTGAGCGGTAATATATACTACATCCATAAATTCATATGCTTATAAACCTAAACTATAAGTTTGAAAATCCTATACTTGTAAATCCTGAACTTGTAGATCATAAACCTATAAATTTTAAATCCATAAATTCATAGACTTCTAAGCACCACTTCTATGACCGTTAACTCCTAAACCTTAAATCCTTAAACCATAAACCTATAAACCATAAATCAATAAACCCATAATTCAGAAGCCCATAACTCTGGATCTATAAATTTTTAACCCTTAAATCCCAAACCCGTAAATTGATATATCTATAAACGTTCAAGTTGAACATTCTAAATCTGTACATTTATGTATCCATAAACCCTCAACCGATGTATCCTAAATCCATGGATTGAAATACTTTTGATCGCACAACCTATAATTCCTAAACTCACAAACCCTAAACTCCTAAACACTAATCTCAAAGTTCCTAAAACTATAAACCCAAAACTCATAAACACTGAGCTCTTAGATACTAAACCTATAAAACCTTAACCTATAATTCCTAAGCTTATAAATGCATTTTTTCATAAACCGTCAACTAAAAAATTAGAAATTGCTAAATTTTTATTAGCGACTTTTGGAAAATTTTGAATTTTGGGTTATAAAAATAAAAATCTAAAACATTTAGAGCACCATTATTAAATTTTTAGTAAAGACTGCTTATGAAGTCTAAAAATAAGAAAACCAACAACAATACAGAAGCAACTTACAATCAAGAAAATCCAATCTTGATGAAACCTGATGATGGCCTAAGATTGTATTCATCTAATCAAGAGGCCAAGTAAATATTAAAAAGAAAAAGAAGTCTAAAAATCATAGTATATTTCAATACAAGTGTCGTATGTGGCGGAAAATGTCATATACGACACGAGTATCGTATACTTCTTTATAGCATATGTCGTAAATTCGCTAAAAAAATTACAATACAAACTTCCTTGATTATATGTTCGTAATAATTCATTAAAAATAAAAAATGATGAGTATCACATGATTTTTGAAGTCATGCTCTAAAAATTAAAAGTTGATAAAAATTAAATTTTAAAAATTAAAAAGATGGGTTGCGAAAACTTTTAGAATTTGTTAACTCAGGGAAGTCAAAGATTTATAGGGGCCTATATTTATATTTTGAAAAGCACCTATACCAATCTCCCTTTCATATTTTTCAAGTATAACATAACTTTGATTAATAAGTAAAAATAACTAAAAATTCCATAGCAGTGATTATAACTGAGCTTTCATGTTTCATATACGACCAAAAACATTTGTCGTTTAATTTTCAGCAAAAAAAAGTTTCATTTCATTTTCAATTACAGAAAGGTGTTATTTAAAAAAAATTACATAGGAAATCCTTTTGAGATAACACCTTTTTCAACTAAATTGATACATACTTTTAGCGGAAAATAAACATCTGTTTACGGCAAGAAAGAAAAAAACGGCATTTCAGGGAGTTTTATATGATTTATTTAAGTGAATGTACATTGTTTTTATTTCATAAATTATGCATTATTTAATTTATTGATTCTGATAAAATAAAAAATTCATGCTCCTTTATTTTAATAAGCTAAAATATTAATTTTAATTTTAACTAAATGATTTTCAATTTTGCATAATGTCTAAAAAAATAATAACAAAAGCTATACTTTTATCCAGTCTTTTTAAGAATTTTATTTTAGAAAATCTAGAAAAAATTGTAAACAATAATCTTTTAAACTTAATAATTCCATTTGAAAAAGTATACATATATATAATACATATGCGTGAATCTCACGATAATTTAATATTAATATTTTTTTTATACATGTTAAGATGCGGTCGGAACCATTTGCCGCGTGGTAGCGCTCAGTCAGGTGAGAGAAAAATATTAAATATTTTTTATACAGGATTTACAATTTACCGACACAGTAATATACTTCTAATGTTGTCAAAGGCACTAGCCATATTATGCAAAATAATTATTGATAATAATCTTATTTGAAAAATCTAAGATATTGTTATGAAACGAAAAATGTAGTGCGTGAGTATGCATATATGTCGTTCTTTAATATTACTTTCTTTGTGGCACTTACAAAAAAGTACCCCATCTTCGGGAAACGGATTCGGCTGAAACTGCAAGATATCATTTTATGATGAAAAAAATGAACCCGCGTTTTTTCTTTTCTTTAAATACGCCCCATAGACGGAGATATAGACATTTTTCCGAAAATATAATAAAAAGGAGCATTCATAAGATCTTGAATAACCAAACCGCTAAGACTCTTCCAAAAAAATGTATGAAAAATAAAATAAAGCACAGATTAATTTCTTTAATTTACGTTTTGTTACATTAAAAAAGTTTCTGTGGTTCAGAAGTTGTGCCTAATTGAAAATTACTAGATATTTGTTAATATTTGTAGCGCGTAACATATCATCAATTTTTTACGCTATTTTATTAGCATATTTTAATCGCCTGTAACTTTTGAACCACAGAAGCTTTTTTAATAAAATGAAGCTTAAATTAAAGCATTTACTCTGTTCTTTATTTTAATTATTACACAGTTTTTGTATGAGTCTTAGTTGATTGGTAATTAAAGATATTATAAATGCTCCTTTTTATTATATTTTTGAAAAAATGTCTGTATCTCCGTCTATGGGGCCTATTCAAATAAAAAACGAGTTCATTTTTTTCATTTAAAATATCCTGCAGTTTCAGCTGATTCTATTTCCCGAAGGTGGGATACTCTCCTTGTTAGTAAGAATACCTATATGTTTGATTCGGCTCTGCCAAGTGCCACATTTTTCTTTTTATGACAATATTTTAGACTTTTCAAACAAGATTAGCATTACTAATTATTATATACATATATATATACTAGGGGGGGTACCCCCCTGCTCGCGCTGCTCGCCAACCCCCAGTTATGCTATAAATATAATTATATATTAAACATTTATTATTAATATTATATTATATAATGTAATATTATTTAATTTATTATATAATATAATTTTTATCTAAACTCTAAATAAATATTTTTACTATTTCTATTAATATTAATTATTTATGTTACTTTATATAAAAATACCTCAACACTATTTTGTTCATTATATTTCAAAAAGAAGAGATATATATAATTATTATTAATTCATTATTTTTTTATTTTTATAAAAAAAGAAGAGATATATAGTGTTGAGG
This sequence comes from Anastatus disparis, assembly GCA_017163975.1. Classification (NCBI taxonomy): domain Eukaryota; kingdom Metazoa; phylum Arthropoda; class Insecta; order Hymenoptera; family Eupelmidae; genus Anastatus; species Anastatus disparis. Next base: position 447,515 of record JAFFSR010000264.1, on the reverse strand, counting down.
TTCGGCTTTCCACACCACCTTACATTTCAAACCTTTATCAATATAACTTATAAATATTTATTTTTTAAATCAATATTAATTTTGAATAAATTTGTAAAATTTTTTTGTTAATATAATTATATAATATATGAAGTTTTAAAAAAGGTGTGTAACATAGAGGTACCTTGATGGCGCGTTAGATTTTTTGATTAGTGGAAACCCTCGCCAGTAGCCCTAAAAACCACTTAGTCTTATAAAATATATTTTATTTTAAATATTTATAATATATTTAATTATATGTAGTATAACTTAAAAATAGTGTTATTATTGTTATGATATTAATGATCATTAGTTTAAAATATATTGAAAATTTTGTTGATAATTTAGTATATTATTTGATATATCGTAATGATTTTGAGTTTTATAAGATTTATAGGATTATTTTGTTATAATTCCTTTTTTATATCTTTTTCTCATTTTAAACATTTTATGAGATATATCAAAAATTCATACTAAAATTTATAAATTTATTATGATATTGTAAATGAAATTATTACATGATCATTATATCATATTTTATTTAAAATTTAGTTATTTATATAACAAATAAATAAATAAAATAATTTTAAATTATTTTATACTTACTTATACTATATTTACCTGTATAAAAGTTATGAATATGAATTTTTATTTATTGTTGTTATTAGTTAAATTATTTATTTATTAAAATTTCGTTTTATAAATTTTAAATAATCATAACTTTTAAATATTTTAGTTAATTTTTAAATATTCTAATTTTTTTTGTTTTTAATAATATTAATAATTAAAAAATTTTTTTTAAATTTATTATTATATATTTAAATATTTATGATTTATTTTAATTTTTCATATTTTATTAATAATGTTAGCTAATCTTAATAAATAATTAGAATAAATTTCATGACTTTGATTAAAGTAATATTCTGCTATTGGTTCGCTTATATTTATTTTATATTTTATAATTTCATTCGCATAATATTTATAATACTCTGGTACTTCATTCCAATTTTTAAATTCAAATTGTTCATTATTTTCCTCTATATACGAATTAATAATATTATTTAATTTAGAAATTATTGTATTGCTTATTGAACTATTATTATCTAGACTTTCTAAATAATATTCATATTCTTCTTGGAAATTTAAATGTTCTTCAATTTGATCATTTAAATTTTCCATCAATTGTTGATCATTGACATTGTTAATTTCAACATAATGACCTTCTATTGGATCCCATTCAATCATTTGTTGATCATTAACATTGTCAATTTCAACATCATTAATTGAATTCGATTCCATTATGTTTTTTTTATTTATATATTATTAAAAATTTTTAATGTTTATAATTATTATAAATATAACCTGAAAAAAATAAAGTTTAATTAATAAAATAATTTATAAAAATTTATTTAAATAACATTAAATTTTTGTTAAATTATAATAAAATTATTTTTCTAATATTTCTTTCCAAACTATGTTAGGTATAATATCTTTGTTTTCCGATTCATTTTGAATATATATTTTATTTACATTTTTACAACGTGAAAGAGCAACATATAATTGCCCGTGAGAAAATAAAGGTTTTTTGATGAATATTCCTATATTTTCGAAACTTTGGCCTTGAGATTTATTAATTGTTATAGCAAAAGCTAATATAACAGGAAATTGTTTTCTATATAAAATAAATGGTAAAGATGATGATTCATTAGTGTTTAATGTAATACGTGGTATAAAAACTTTATTTCCTTTATTTTCTCCAGTAATTATTTGTGCTTCTATGTTATATTTGAATAATTTAGTTATTTTTAATCGCGTTCCATTACATAATCCATTTTTTATACTTAAATTTCGAATTAACATAATTATGGTATTTACTTTTAATTTCAGTTCGTGTGGAGGTAATCCTTCTCTTATGTTATTTAACATTTCTATTGGATAATTCAAATGAATATTATCATCCGTTTGATCTACACCTTTGTATGTTGCATAGTCAATGCTATAATAAGTTTTTGTTTCATTCTTAATTAATTTTAAAATTCTGTTATTTAAAATATTTACATCTTCATTATGTGTACTCAAAATGACATTTTTTGAAAAACAATAATTTTCGTTAATGTTTTTATAAATTTTGGCACAGACGTCATTAGTTTTCCATTCTTCTGGAATAATAAATGGATTAATGTTTCCTTCTCCTATATTTAATAAAAATGAAGAGAAACTGTCATTATTAGATCTTATGTTTTTTTTTTAATTTAAAAATATGAAATAAGGGCCAAAGATTTGAATATTTTATAGTCTCTTCAATTATAGTATTTCTTCTTCCATATTTTAATACTGGTAGAATTTGTCGAAAATCTCCACCTAAAATAATTATTTTTCCACCAAAACTTTTATCATTATGACAAACATCTTTTAAAGTTTTGTTTACGATTTCTAAAGCTTTTTTAGGAATCATAGATGCTTCATCCCATATAATTATATCTGTTTCTCTTAATTTTTTTTTATCTGAATTAAATTTTAAAAATGCGCTTTCAATGTTATTTAAATCCAATGGTAATCTAAAAGTTCTGTGACTTCTTAAACCTTTAGGTAATAAAATTGAAGCTATTCCGGTCCAAGCCATCGATAAAAATTTTTTTTAATGCTTATATAATAATATATTAATGTTTTGTATAAGAAAGTTTTTCCGAACCTCCTGGTCCATCTATGAAAAATATTTTTTGTTTATTATTTATTATTTTTTCAAAAATTTGTTTTTGATCATTATTTAATTGTTTATACATTTTATCAAATTTTTTTTTACTAAAATTTATAATTTCATCATTAATTTCTTCATTTTCTTCAATGTATGTTTTATTTGGTTCTGGTAAACCAAAATTTTCACATGACATATCTTCTAAATTTAATATTTGATTAATATGTGATAAAGCTTTATTTTCTTTATTATCTTTAAAATCTTCTGTAAAAAATTTTTATATTTGTTCCAAATAATTTTACCTTGAATATTTTCACATAGTAAAAAACATGCAAAAAATTTACGTAGTTGTATTGGTAACATAACTTGACATGCTTCTTCAAAAATATAATAAATTTCATTTTCGTGCTCAATTAAATTCATTGCTAAAGCTGTTTCTTTATAAGTATTATAAGTAATATTTTCGTGAGTTCGTAAATCTGTATAAGATGTTGCACCTTTTATTCTATTTAATATTAATTTAAAAAAAAAACGTTCACTATCTTTAGGAGATACTACATTTAATCTACCAATAGCTATGTTTTTTCTATTTTTTGATCGTTTTATCCAAGATTTTGTGTTAGAATTGAAAATATAATATTGTGGTATGTTAACATATTTAATTTTTTTAGCAAAATCATCTTTTTTATTCAAAGTAAACCATGCGGTTAACGTTGTTTCGTATTTATTTAATGCTGAATCTTTATCATTTTCATTAAAAATTATTTTTTGTTGATTTTCTGTATGAATACTTAATCTTATTACAGAATGACTTCTGCCACATAATGGTAATTCTTGTAATCTCCATGCTGCTTCCATTGGACTTAAGTATCTACCATCTATATATTGTGTTATTTCATCATATACTTCTTCTTCATTTTCTTTTATTTTATTTTCTTTTATTTTGCAATATGCTTTATCTACTCCTTTATAAATATAGTCGTAAATATATTTAATACTTTGTATTGACATACAAAGTTCAGTATTAATATGAGCAGCATATTTTGCTAATAAAAAACTATTGTAAGGAATTACCATTGAATTATCAACTTTTATAATTTTTTTGTTATTTTTAAAATTGTAGATATAATTATCAGAAATATTATTTCGTCGTTTGTATTGTGGATATTTATTTTCTTCAATTTTAGTACATTCAGTAAATGGTTTTGGAAAATTTTTTTTACATATATTTTTATTTTTATCATAACATGGAGATTTGCTAGTATGTGGTCCGTGTAACATATGTTTAATTACTAATTTTTGTAAATATATATTTTCCGATGATGGTATTTCAGCTGAAATATACTTGTCAATAGATTATACAGTAAATATTTTATGATTATGGTGTAATGTGATAATGATATGTGCATGAGGTAATCCTCTTTTTTGAAATTCTATGGAAAATACATAAGCTATTACAGGACCAAAAATTTCATTTTTTATTATATCATTTAATAGCATTTTAAATTTTGCATAAAATAATCTTACTGTAATATTTGGTATATCATTAGGAGTTGTTCCTTCAGGAAAATTTTTAAAATTTCTTTAAGTTCTTTCCATTTTGGGTTATTATAAATTGTAATTTTATGCAACTACTTTCGAGTTTTCAACAAAAAAAAAATTAAAATTTTTATATTTTTATGTAATATTATACATAAATAAAATATAATAAAAAAATATAAAACTATATTATGCAGTATTTGATGGTTCTAAAAAGTTGTGGGGGGATTGTGGGGGGATTGTGGGGGGACTGTGGGGGGTCAGTGGGGGGACGTGGGGGTAATGATCGATAACATAAAATAACGTAAATTTACGTTATTTAATTAATAAAAATCATGTGGGGGGCTGTGGGGGGGTGGGGGGCAACGACTGAATTTTGGTTCATATAACTATATAATATAGGTAGATATATATATATATATATATATATATATATATATATATATATATATATATATATATATATATATATATATATATATATATATATATATATATATACTAGGGATTCCCCCCCTGCTCGCTTCGCTCACCACCCCCCATTGTCAATATCAATTATCAAATCAATATCAATTTCCAAGAGAACGTTCTTAAATTAGATAACAATTAATTAAATTAGCTAACAATTAACTACCTTTCAGCTATCTCTCAGCTAACTTTCAGCTGAATTTTATCTGAATTTCAGCCAACTTTTAGCTAACTTTCAGCTAAATTTTATTTGAATTTCAGCTATCTCTCAGCTAACTTTCAGCTAAATTTTATCTGAATTTCAGCTATCTCTCAGCTAACTTTCAGCTAAATTTTATCTGAATTTCAGCTAACTTTTAGCTAACTTTCAGCTAAATTTTAGCTGAATTTCAGCTAACTGAGGGCACATAAAATTCTTTTACACGGCGGCGGCGTAGGCGATATATCTTTATTATATAGACAGATATATATATATATATATATATATATATATATATATATATATATATATATATATATATATGTAAATAATTAAATAATTATATAGTCTCGGTAAATTATAAAACGCTATATACAAAATATTTTATATTTTTGTCTCACCAGACCGCAGCACCACCCTATATCGATCAGCAAATTGTTACGTCTGCCTATTAAATCTGTTTATAACTATTTTAGGAATGCAAGCATACTCTTTTATGAAATGTTATTGGATTCTGCTGCTCGAATGCTATATTTAAACATGAAATGATCCCGATATCTCATGGAGCTTTTTTGGAAAGTAGCATTTAATACTGAGATGACTTGAAATATTGAAATCTCGATTATTTATTATTTGAATGCAAATTAGCAAAATTCCATCATATTTAATCCAAATTATGGCAAGAGTAAGCTAAAAAACTGTACTTTTAGAAAATCAATGCCTTAATAGTGTGCTTAGTGATCCAAAAATAGTACATGTTTTGAATATCATCAACTAAAATAACATTTTAAAGATTTCAATATTTAATGCTATTTACCCAAAAGGCCTCATGGTCATTTGGATCAACAAATTAAAAACAGCTAATGAAAAAAACATTGATTGATAAATAAATAGCTACCCTTTAGGTCTTCACTCCAACCCGATTTGGATATGATCATATTTACCGTCATCTATATCATTTCGATCGTAAATATATTGGGAGTTAATAACTTAAGTAGACCCTATGTCCTATGCACGCATATGCTACCGGATAAATATGAAATATTCTTGACCAAAAATGTATTTCGAGTTACATGAACAGTAAAGCTAAGGAAAATAAAGTTAATGTTAACGAAGCAAAAACAGCTAATGCAATGAGGCATGGGTTGCTTTTGAAACATTATCAAAAAATTACAAAGGAACATCAATATTATAATAGCAAACGTTAAGTATAAAAAAAAATAATTCATTTTGTAATCAATGAAAAATTTATATAATATGAAAAACATATTAATATTTAAATGATTTTTTCTAAGTTACTTAAATCCTCTATGGCGTCATGAAATTTTTAAAGAAACGTAGGCGGCGAAGAATTATGTGTATGATCTCGACTATCGTTTGTCGATTTCCATGATACGGTTAACTTTTACTTTACGTGATAAAAAGTCGTTCAGCACTTTTATTTTTTTTACTCTCGCGCTCTTACATGATACCAATACAACGATTAGCTTTTAAATATTTTTGACTGAGATGCAGATTTATATACTATAGCTTATATACGAGTGACGGTTTTAGCTCCGCTATCGTGTTTTACTCTTCGATCCGATCTTCGAACAACCTTTAAAACTTACTTGGAGAATTTACACTTGTGACAGTAGTGATACACGGTTACACAATACTATTACTAGTAACTCGCAATCATTCGGCTCCTTTTAACTCAATGCGGGTCCGAACATAATTACTATTACCTACAAAATACTCTCAACCTTGTTTCTCGCTGTTTCTTGCCTCTTATCGATTTGCCATGTGATCATGAAACGTAAGACGAAGTAAGTTGCGTTATTTAAAACCACGGCGAGTTGTATACGGTTAAATATTTATCGGACGGGCTAAAAGAGTAAAAACTCCGCATTCGCCTTAGCTTGCCTTTCCACTATGTTCATATGCTTATTTACGTCCTCGGGGACATATAAAAACTTTTCATACATCATTAGATGCATAGATCGTAAATATATTGAGAGTTAATAACTTACCCGAGTAACCTTTTCACTTCGGCGTGCAGAGGGCCCGAAGTCGGTGCCGAATCACCCTCAGTGGCACCGAAACTCTTGCCGAATTGTCGCCACAGTGGCACCACATCGGCGTGAGGCGTGGCGGCGAAACGGGGCCCTGAGAGGGCAGCCGAATCTAGCTTATAAAATCATAGAATTGAACGTAATTTATGTACAATTATTTATATAAAAAAACAGCTGATTTCCAATAGTAACCGATCGATTGATTGTTAAAGCAACTGTCTACTTTTTAAAATAGTTTTCATTAGTAAAAAAATTTAATTAACTCGAGTTATTCAAATGATTCGAATTATTCGAGTAACACTAGTTATTCGAGTTCATATTTTTGTCGAGTACCTAACTCGAACTTGAAGAAAAAATTACTCACGAGTACTCGACAATCGAGTATTCACACTTGAAGGCGTATTCGAGTTTTCATTCCAAGTACTCGAAAAAAATATGAATTACTCGAATTACTCGAGTACTCGAAAAAAATATGAATTTCTCAATTCACTTGAGTACTCAAAAAAATATGAATTGATCGAATAAATCGAGTATTCGAAAAAATATAAATTACTTGAGTATTCGAAAAAATATAAATTACTCGAGTACTCGAGAAAATCTAAATTACTCGACAAAATATGAAGAACTTGAGTTACTCGAATAACTAGTTAATTTATCAATTATATTATCTGTGGTAATTAGTTCTCATTTCCACGAGAATAATCAGTTTTTTATTATGTTTTTATCAATTGGTTTTAGGTTGTATTTGTCCGTGTATGCGGGCGGAATTTCGGAATCAATTTTTAACGAGTTCAGGTCGAGTCCAAAGAAAATCATTTTTATTAATTCAATCACTCATTTTTAATTTTCAATTAAAAAAAGTTTTACCATAGCATGAAAATACAATAATGAATATTTCGAGATTATGTAAGATACACATCGATATTATGACAAAATCTATACGATTTTCGGCTAGCCATCATAGGACCACGCTCGCCACCACGCCTCACCCATTCGGTGGCCCGACTTCGGCAGCCGAAGGTGGCCCAACTGAGAGAAGTTGGTTGCCGTAATAAAAAGGTTACTCGGGTAAGTGGACCCTATGTCCTAAGCACGCATATGTTACCGGATAAATATGACATATTCTTGACCAAAAATGTATTTCGGGTTACATGAACAGCAAAGCTAAGGAAAATAAAGTTAATGTTAACGAAGCAAAAACAGCTAATGCAATGAGGCATTGGCTGCTTTTGAAACATTATCAAAAAATTACAAAGGAACATCAATATTATAATAGCAAATGTTAAGTATAAAAAAAAGATAATTCATTTTGTAATCAATGAAAAATTTATATAATATAAAGAAAATATTAATATTTCAATGATTTTTTCTTAGTTACTTAAATCCTCTATGGCGTCATGAAATTTTTAAAGTAACGTAGGCGCCGAAGAATTATGTGTATGATCTCGACTATCGTTTGTCGATTTCCATGATACGGTTAACTTCTACTTTACGTGATAAAAAGTCGTTCAGCACTTTTATTTTTTTTACTCTCGCGCTCTTACATGATACCAATACAACAATTAGCTTTTAAATATTTTTGACTGAGATGCAGATTTATATACTATAGCTTATATACGAGTGACGGTTCTAGCTCCAATACTATTACTATTACTAGTAACTCGCAACCATTCGGCTCCTTTCAACTTAATGCGGGTCCGAACATAATTACTATTACCTACAAAATACTCTCAACCTTGTTTCTCGCTGTTTCTTGCCTCTTATCGATTTGCCATGTGATCATGAAACGTAAGACAAAGTAAGTTGCGTTATTTAAAACCGCGGCGAGTTGTATACGGTTAAATATTTATTGGACGGGCTAAAAGAGTAAAAACTCCGCATTCGCCTTAGTTTGCCTTTCGACTATGTTCATATGCTTATTTACGTCCTCGGGGACATATAAAAACTGTTTATACATCATTAGATGCATAGATCGTAAATATATTGAGAGTTAATAACTTAAGTGGACCCTATGTCCTAAGCACGCATATGCTACCGGATAAATATGACATATTCTTGACCAAAAATGTATTTCTGGTTATATGAAAAGCAAAGCTAAGGAACATAAAGTTAATGTTAACGAAGCAAAAACAGCTAATGCAATGAGGCATTGGCTGCTTTTGAAACATTATCAAAAAATTACAAAAGAACATCAATATTATAATAGCAAATGTTAAGTATAAAAAAAAGATAATTCATTTTGTAATCAATGAAAAATTTATTTAATATAAAGAAAATATTAATATTTCAATGATTTTTTCTTAGTTACTAAAATCCTCTATGGCGTCATGAAATTTTTAAAGTAACGTAGGCGGCGAAGAATTATGTATATGGTCTCGACTATCGTTTGTCGATTTCCATGATACGGTTAACTTGTATTTTACGAGATAAGAAGTCGTTCAGCATTTTTATCTTTTTTACTCTCGCGCTCTTACATGATACTGATACAACAATTAGCTTTTAAATATTTTTGACTGAGATGCAGATTTATATACTATAGCTTATATACGAGTGACGGTTTTAGCTCCGCTATCGTGTTTTACTCTTCAATCCGATCTTCGAACAACCTTTAAAACTTACTTGGAGAATTTACACTTGTGACAGTAGTGATACACGGTTACACAATACTATTCCTAGTAACTCGCAATCATTCGGCTCCTTTTAACTCAATGCGGGTCCGAACATAATTACTATTACCTACAAAATACTCTCAACCTTGTTTCTCGCTGTTTCTTGCCTCTTATCGATTTGCCATGTGATCATGAAATGAAGACGAAGTAAGTTGCGTTATTTAAAACCACGGCGAGTTGTATACGGTTAAATATTTATCGGACGGGCTAAAAGAGTAAAAACTCCGCATTCGCCTTAGCTTGCCTTTCCACTATGTTCATATGCTTATTTACGTCCTCGAGGACATATAAAAACTTTTCATACATCATTTAATGTATAGATCGTAAATATATTGAGAGTTAATAACTTAAGTGGACCCTATGTCCTAAGCACGCATATGTTACCGGATAAATATGACATATTCTTGACCAAAAATGTATTTCGGGTTACATGAACAGCAAAGCTAAGGAAAATAAAGTTAATGTTAACGAAGCAAAAACAGCTAATGCAATGAGGCATTGGCTGCTTTTGAAACATTATCAAAAAATTCCAAAGAAACATCAATATTATAATAGCAAATGTTAAGTATAAAAAAAAGATAATTCATTTTGTAATCAATGAAAAATTTATATAATATAAAGAAAATATTAATATTTCAATGATTTTTTCTTAGTTACTTAAATCCTCTATGGCGTCATGAAATTTTTAAAGTAACGTAGGCGGCGAAGGATTATGTGTATGATCTCGACTATCGTTTGTCGATTTCCATGATACGGTTAACTTCTACTTTACGTGATAAGAAGTCGTTCAGCACTTTTATCTCTTTTACTCTCGCGCTCTTACATGATACCAATACAACAATTAGCTTTTAAATATTTTTGACTGAGATGCAGATTTATATACTATAGCTTGTATACGAGTGACGGTTCTAGCTCTGCTATCGTGTTTTACTCTTCGATCCGATCTTCGAACAACCTTCAAAACTTACTTGGAGAATTCACACTTGTGACTGTAGTAATACACGGTTACACAATACTATTACTAGTAACTCTGTTTGCCTCTTATCGATTTGCCATGTGATTATGAAACTTAAGACAAAGTAAGTTGCGTTATTTAAAACCACGGCGAGTTGTATACGGTTAAATATTAATCGGACGGGCTAAAAGTAAAAACTCCGCATTCACCTTAGCTTGCCTTTCAACTATGTTCATATGCTTTTTTACGTCCTCGGGGACATATAAAATCTTTTCATGAGGCATTGGCTTATTCTGGAACATTATCAAAGATTCATAAAGGAACATCAGTATCACAATTGTTGATGCTGAATATTGATAAATGATAATACAATTTGTAAACTATAGACAAATTTATATATTATAAACAATATTCAATTTTCAATAATAATAATAATAATAATAATAATAATATGATTAATAATAATAATATTAATAATAATATTAATAATAATATTAATAATAATATTAATAATAATATTAATAATAATATTAATAATAATTATTCAACTATAACAAAATTAAATACTTAAATCACAATGAAAATGAAGTCATGACGTTATAATGTAATCTAATTCATATTTGAATTATTTCATTTTTTATATTCAAATATCATTAATACGCTATTTTAAAAATAGTATGCATCATTTGTTGTACATCAAGATCCGTTTTGAAAATCATGCCATGCGGCCACAGAGCGTGTATTTTTTGCATCTCTAAATTGATAAAATCAATTTGCCTGTCGTGTCAGGAATTTTCTAAGAAATTCCGCTTGAGAGAAAAATGAAAAAAGTAAGTTCTAACTTAAAATATCAACATGAAATATAAAAGTTAAATAGAAATTTTCTTGATAATATTTTAATTGTATCATATGTAACTCATTTTTTTAGAATACACATATATATCAAAAAATAAAACTTCTAAATGATAAACTTTTACAAAATTATAAATATGAAATGATTAGGTGCCAATAAATATATTTCTTGAAGCCTTTTAAGATATATTTATTTTAATATTAGATTTATCATTTAACTTTGAATATTTCTCCAAACTCGTATATTTGATTAAAAAAAAAGTATATTTTGAGCAAGCTATGTCTTAAATAATATTGTGTTCCTTAAAACACATTTTAAATATCATACCTTTTTTTTAATTTCAGCTTTCAAAAATATAGAAATTAAATGAGCAATCGTCACATTATTTTTTACTTTTTATTTATCTAATAGCTTTGGCTAACGAACGTTCAGAAATCAATTATCAATCGATAAGTATTTTTTTTTATTTTAGTGCTTTATTACAATATAAAAATCATAAAATGTATATAAATAAAATTGTTTGGTGTTTAACTACTTTAAGATATATATTGCTTCTGACTTTATCGCGCAAATTAAAATTATTGTTTGTACTTTTTAACTACGGCATTATATTATTCAGAATAAAAGATAACTATTTATTCTAAGAATGTTGCACATGTTAAATTACACTAACGAAATTTTATTATTCTCAATTACCTACTTTTTATTATCTACTTTTAAAGCTCTGTGGAAATATTCATATATGTACAAGTGCAAGAAGAGATCAAGTTATAACTTATTATAATATGTATGCAAATATATATATATATATATATATATATATATATTATTTCTTTTTATAACTAATTTTTAATTTAATTAATTTATATTTTCTTTACCAATTTTATAGATTAAATATTTGAAATGCAAGTACGACGATTCATACCTTATACAAGAAAATTTGGTCCCAGGTCTATTTTGTAATATAGTTCTTACATGATGGAGAAGAAAATAACATTTTTGTTAAAAATCGCCTTATAATTGTATATAAAATTGGAGATGATCTGTAATTGTTTATAATTAAAAAATATGAGATATTGTTAAAATATGAGATTAAAATATGTAAAATTTTTCTCGATTATTTGTATGATTTGAAGTTTTATGTAATTGTTTCTTCTAAATATCTTTCTGAAAAAAAACTTTATGGTACAAAGAGCTTTAATTTGTTGTTATTTTATAAATAGGGACTTATTAAATGTGACTTATTATGGTTATCAAAACCAAAATTGCGCTTTGTAGTTTATAATTGAAAAAATTTAATATTTATTATCAGTAACATATGTTGGTAAAAGTTTTGTCAAGAATTGTTAAATGAATTAATGTTATTATGGTAATGATAAAAAAACGTTAAACTTTTTTAAAAAGAATTCTAGCAAAAAAATCTTAAGCAATAACTTTTAATATTAGAAATATTTAAATTTCCGTTATAAATTTTTACATAGCTTCATTTTTTAAATTAATTGATTAATCAACTTTTGAATTTTAGTAAAAACTTATTGTTTTACAAATATTTTTCAATTTCCGTTGTAATTTTTTACGTAGATTCATTTTTTTTAAATTACAAGAGATTGAACACAGTTGAAAAGTTTCTAAAATTAAAAAAATATTTAAAATGGTAAAAATATATAAAAAACGACATAAAAAAATTATTTAGACCTATAAAAAATTAATATTTTGTACGTACTTCAATTAACTTTTTTTTTATTATACGACCAATAGAACCAGAGATGCTTTCGTTTAAAAAACTACTTTTCTTCCAAAATTTTTTCAGGAATTTTTAAAGGATACTATATATATTTGAAAAACACTTAAGTAAAAATAAACAGTGTAAAATTCAATTTAATTTACAATCTATGTATTTTTTTTCCTTCTCCATGCAGTATGCGTATTTTTTAATAAAAGACCACACGTGATTATAAACTATTGGAAAATTTATTTTTAACATAAACATTAACTTATAAATGTAGTTTCTAGTACTACAAATGTTAACAACGTTGTATACATAGCGTAGTAAAAATGAAGTTCTTTTAACAATCCATACACAACAACGTAAGGTTAAGATTTAATCCAGAATATCGATCCTAAACGAAATTGATCAATCTAACTATAGATATTTCGCCCAGATGAAATTTTGCACACTATCGAAAAACAAGAAAAAATAAAATGTCCTGCCAATGAGAAACAGGTATTAGATGCAAGAGGAAAAAGCATAATTTTTAAACACTTATTCTCAAATTTGCTTATTTTCTCAAGTGATCTCTAACTAGTAATAACTTTAAAATAATGTTATTTGATAAGTCAACCATTGCTTAAGTAATTACTTAAATCATTTCTTGAGTAATGACTCTTATATTTGGAATAATAAAATATTTTCTAAATAGTTACTTAAATAATTTCATAAGTAATTTCTTAAAAAATAAATTTCAATTTCTGAGCAAAAAGGTATTGCTTAAGTAATTACTTAAGTAATTATTGACATATTCAAATTGTTTTTGGTTAATAAAATAAATACAAACTAAGATATCGCACTATAATTATTTATGATTAATACTTTTTTCGTCTATAAGATGCAAGTTATTGAATCTCTAATAGTGATGCACTTGAAAAGATCGATAATTTTTTTTTTATTTCATGATATTATTATACATTGTACGTATTTCATGAGCCAATGATTAACGCAGATTAAAAAATACAATTTGATAATAACGATTCTTCTTTGGTAACCGTAAACACATTAAGAACGTTACAATATGAAAGTTTAAGACAACTTTAAGAAAAAAAATCACATAAAATACTAATAAATTAAAAATTTTATTAATATCTAATATATTTTTGTATTGTCTCATACACTAGTTTAATAAATAAACATTGCTTATGGAATATTACACCGAGAAAAAGAAACAGTTCATTTAAACGATATAAGTTCAATTATATCGTTTAGTAATAGTTACTAAACCATATTTGAATAAAACATGAAGAGTTCAAAATTCAATAATATCAGATTCTATTTTAACAAATTTCTTTGAAGTTAGAATCTGCCATTTTCACAGGCATAATATATTTTGATTACTAAAGATCTTCCAATATAATAAAATATTATCCGAGGTAATTTTCAATCAATAATATTTTCATTATAATGAATGCCACAATTTTTTTCTTTAAATAAATATTTATTGCATGTGTCATCTAACTAATGTTATTTTCATTCAATTCTCATTTAGTAACTATTACTTTATGAATATTTCATTTTACTAAATAGATTTATTTATATAAAATAAATCATCAAAAATGGCTCAATAATATATATTTATTTCATTAAATATAATACTAAATGTAATACTAACTAGGAAAGGCTATGAGGTCACAGATCTTGATGAAACTTTATTTTAGTTCCCGTTAATTTATTAAAGACATTTCTAGACTGAATTATTCATACTTCAATTAGGAGCTTTTTTTACATTTTTCTTAAAATAAGACTAGAAATGTCTATAATTTCAGTTTTTCGAAGCGTTAGTCCGTACCGCTCTGGCTTTACTCATATTTTGATACCTAAAAACATATCCCAAAGTTTCATCAAGATCTGTGACCCGAAGCTCATATTTTCTCCTGGTAATACTAAATGTTACTTTATTTCAACATGTGAAAGAAATGAACATTTAAATATTATATAATATATAATATTTAAATGATTGAAATTTCAATGAAAATATATTATTACTAACAAAAAAGACTCCTGAAGCAAGCAGCATCTTTTGATTCCTCGAGATCCATTTTCTCATTTAATGACGCGATAGAATTTATGAATTCGATAATATCTTTCTAATACATATCTATTTAATTTAAATATATTTTTACACGGCCTTAATAGAAGTCAGATTTGAAGTGAAATCGTACGATAATGATAACGTTCATATCAAATCAATGTTATAAATTAAAAAAAAATATTTTTTTGAATCCCAACAGATTTTTTTTAGAAACTAAAAGATTTTCTATTGGAATCAAAGTTAAAAAGTACTTTAAGTAATCGAACTCCTGTTTTATTTTAATCTCAAATTCTGTATTTCCTCATACTCCAGCCGAAAATTTGAGTTTCGTCCCTGAAATCAATGCAGAACACGTCCCACTGCAGACCAGCTATTTAAGTGCCAAATGTTTCGACCTATACTATCAGCGCCCATGCGGCGTAGAAATATTTTAGACAGCTGTGTAAAGATTAAAAAAAAAACGAAAAATACGTATATTAATTTTATCATTAAAAAAAAATTTATTTTATTATTTTCTTGATTATTAGGATAATTAAACATTGTTTATTTATACATTTTTAGATTTTGATATGCTGCAAAGAATTTATATTTTATATATTGTTGGAATTACAAATTTCTAAATAATTTTTAAGTTTATTTTTTCCTTTAGAACTATTTTATTTTTATCAAGATTTTATACAAACTTTTATTGGGGTATGAGGGAAAATTATATACACTATATGGAACAAAAGTGAGAAATCGAAGCCTATGCGTTTAGTACCCTTGCTTTACTCGGGCGCTAATTTACATGCCGGCTTCAATATCCTACTTTCATCCCTTGTAGTGTAATAGACTACTTTTTAGTATTAATGGCTGATAAAATGGAACGCAAATAAAGTCAGCAACAATCTTGCCTGCAAATAAAGTCATATTTGTCAGCATAAAATGTTAACAAGTATGGCTTCATTTCTTAAATATAAGAAAATTAGTAAATTTTATTAAAAATAAATATTAACATTTTTTTATTTTTTATAAACTTTATAAAATTTATTTTTATAAGCGCTGCTTACTTATGATGATAATAAAAGTAGTCATAGTTTTAATAAAAATAAAGCATTGTTAAAGAAACTAAGAATAAAAGTAACAGGTAAGTAGTAATTTTTAATATATTGTAACACAAACAGTCCTACAGATCTTGCAGTTGATTTTATACGTTTAAGGTGGCTCAAGTGATTTTTTATAAAATGATTTCAACTCCTAAAATTTTCATAAAAATATTCTTTAAACTCTAATCTTTCGATCTATATTTTGAAAAATATGGATAAAATAATATAATTTTATATTATTATAATTAATAAAATAAAAATATTTTTTGAGAAAAAGTTATTATGAAAATGATAATAAATATACGTGCTCTTATGGGACTGAATCGTAAATCCTATTTTACTCTATTATAAAAAGATACAATGTGAAAAAAAAATTATATACCTATAGTTCATTTCACGGAGATGACATTTGTAAAAGAAAATCAGGACTTAACGAAGAAATACAAGAGACAATAAATCTAAAAGAATGCGAAATAGAATTTGCTACACATAATGGCAGCTTCTGCGCATGCGCGTCAAATACAGACGCCATACGTAAGGCTAACGTGCGTTCAGAGTGCTCGTAACCATCAAAACAGCAGGGACGTACCAAAGTAAAACTTGTAATGAGAAACAAAACAAAAAATTTTTTTTTCTTTTTTATTACTTTTGTTTACTTAAAATTGTTTTCTTATCATAAGAAATAATCAATAATACTATTTAATTAGTTATAATAGCTCTATCAATAAAAACATTTTAATGTCGCAGACAGGGCCCAGCTTGATACGGCACCAGGCGCTTGAGCCACCTTAATATATAGTGTTTCTTTAAAATGAATATATTCAATACCTCGCAGTACGTGGCAGTGGAAAAACATACAATGCAGTGATTTTTTTACAAATAACAGAAAATTTTCATGTATGCTTGTTAATTATTTCATTCAACAAAATTGATAAAATGAATAAAACCTGGTGATGACCTAAAATAGCAATCAACTAATCAGAAGGCCAATTTATTATTAAGAAAAAGAAGAAGAAAAAATAAAAATCATCTCTAACAATAAACCATATAATCGTATTAAGGTATCAGGCCTGAGTTTAAACCTGAAAAAAAATCAAATTTAAATGTAGTGATAATTTTGTTTTTTCTAATAATATAAATTCATAAAACTTCTATTCATCTTAAATATACATTAAATACAAGACTTTGACCCAAGAATAATTTTTAAAAGCCTCACTGCTTAAAATTCTTTTGAAGACTGGATTTTTAAAAGTTTGGTTTTAAAAAAGTTGGAAATAATTTATATTTTTGTAAATTCAATGTAAGTAATTATATTCAACATTCACTTAAACTTATCTTATCAAAATTCAAGAACTGTTATTTTGTAAAGATATATAAACTGAATATCTCTGAAAATTTGAAGGTCAATTAGTTAAAAATTAGCTGAAAAAGTTTACGGCAAGTATGAAAAATTTAAAAAATCAAGTTTTTCAAATAATCAAAAGAATTTAAAAGGCGGTCGGGACTATTCGCTGTATGGGGGCGCTGCAGTCAGGTGAGAGAAAAATGTAAAATAATTTTTACACAGCGATTTACAATTTACTGAAACAATAATATACCTCTAATTTTCTCAATAACTCTAGCCATATATATGTAGAATAATCATTGATGCTAATCTTGTTTGAAAAGTCTAAAATATTGTTGCAAAGCGAAAAATGCAGCGTGAGATAGAGCCGGCGTGAGCATATGTATTTATCATTCTTTAGTATTACTTTCTCTGTCGCACTAAAGAAAAATACACATGTTTACATCGGCTCTATCACGCGCAGCACTTTTCGCTTTACAAAAATATTTTAGACTTTTCAAACAAAATTAGCATTGATAATTATTCTACATATATATGGCAAGAGTTATTGACAACGTTAGAAGTATATTATTGTCTTAATAAATTGTAAATCCGTGTATAAAAAATATTTTATATTCTTCTCTAGGGACCCTCTAGAAAGGGACTGGAAAAGGTGCTCTGCGTTTTCTATTGGCTGTTACAAACAAGAGATCTAAACTGGAAACTACATAAGAACGTAATATGTTAGAAAGAGACAGTAAATATTCCTCACGAAGCCTAGCAGACGACCCGTGATGTTTTCTATAAGCACTTTATCCGTTCCTTTCCGGTTTAGATCAGTATGGCGGCAACATTTTCTTGTCCCTTCCTAGAGGGTCCCTATTCTTCTCTCACTTGCAGCGCCCCCATGCGACAAATAGTTCAGACCGCCTCTTAAAGCATTGAATGAAGTTTTTTAAAATTATTCATGGGTTAAAGTTTTATATTTTTAAAATTTGGTGGCTTCCACGTACGCCGGTAATTGGCTTCTACGTATTCCCCACACCTTTATTTATTCCAATTCCAAATTTTCCCCCCTTCCCACCCCATTCCGCATTTGCCCGGGGTAATGCCCGTGAAGAAGGAAAAACCCTGTAGCCAAACCCAGTGGGATAAATGCTTAGGGAAAACCTTCTCCGGAATGGGTCGGTGTATATAGCGAATTCGGTATTAGGTGACCCTTGTACAAGGGCACCTACACCGTATTTGCCACACCTTCCGCTCGCATTGTCATGTGGCCAGCACACCCAAGCGACCGTCACACAAAGAAAGTCAGAAAAGGCCGCTCGGGGTTCTTTGGAGCGGTCACCCATCCAAGTACTAACCGTGGCCATTGCTGCTTAACTTTGCAGATCGCCTGGCGCGCGCCGAACCACTCGGCCAATTCGTCGGTCTAAAGTTTTATATTTAATATATGTGTAGATTAGAATGAGAGTGGCATAAGTCACATTGAAAAAAAATATTTAGTTAGTAGTATATTGAGATATTATTAGAATTGAACAAATTAATTTACTAATATGTTGTACTTTCTTTGCTATTAATTTTAGAAAATTTCGTCAAAATTTCTCGTTTTAATGCTAAAAAATAACTAGATATATAGCTAACTAAATTTTTTTGTCAATGTGACTTATGCCACTCTCATTTAATCCACACATATATTTAAGGTAAAAAAAAGTTTTATTACACTAACAAAAATGATTTTTAACGGGGAAACGAATAGTCCACTTGATTAGGGTTTCTCCACGCAAAGAGAAATCTACTAGACGTTAGTAGAATTATGCATTCTTACAAACGATGCCATTCTTGTTGTTAGAATAAAAATTGCTTCTTATTAGGAGAAATCCACTAACCTGAAGAGGAAAACTGACTAATTGTATTTTCAATTATATAATGCAACATTGTTATGCGGCATTTCTTTACGTCCTTCTTTGATATGTTAAGATATATTATTAAATACTTCAAATAGAAATTTGTTTGGAAGTAGAAAAATCTATTTGAAAATAGAATAATTAAAATTCATGTCGAAAATAAGTCATCAAGCATTATTCTACTAGACACAAGAACACCTGAAAACAAGTGAATTTTATTCTTTCCACAAGTAGAAATATGATACCGAGAATAACAAGAATTCCACTTGCCTCAAGTTTATTAATTAGAAAAAAAAATTATGTCTAGGTTTAAAATTGATTTATTTTCAGACTTAAATTCATAAGGAGAATGTTTCACTTTCGGGTCACCGATTTTGATCTGAAATTTCTGTTTAAAACATTAATTAATAATAAAAGTTGAAATTGGATCCAATCTTTATTACGCTATAACTTTGGGAGAAAATAATATTTCGATATGCTATAACTACTATTTCCAAAGGAATTTATGCTCAACTTTTATTTATAAAAAGGTATAAGCTTCTAGCTAACAATGCTGAGGAACTATAAGCGTTTGAAAATCTAGTAACTTTTATAGTGATATTCCTCAATAGCCTATAACTAGGGAAATACTGAGCATTGCTCTAAAATTTTGGCTTTCTTCATATTTCTGCATCAAGAAAATATTTCCAAAATTTGAGCAAAATCGGTAACCCGAAAGTAAAATACTCTCCTTGTCAGTCATGATATTTTAATATATTATATAAAGCTATGCTTTATTTTAAAATGTCTTTTTAACAATATTTAAAAAAAATTGCGTGTACTGGAATGTGTACATAAGCTTCATTACTCCCACAAAAATTTAATATAGCAGAAGTAATAAAATTTAATGAGAGTAAAGAAACATGAACAAATTTTTCGTATGAATGGAAGTATCATAGCAGTCAGAAATACCGTTCGGTGTACGAAATAATACCGAAGTTGGGTGTTTTGCTTAAGGAGAACTAATATAGTACATTACTCTTGCAAAATTTTATTACTCCCGCTAAATTTTATACGTAAAATATGATTCTTTTTTGCCCCGCTTTTCGAATCAATAAAGCGGCCATTACTGTTGAGGTGGAAATAGTATATTATTCACCTAGCGAGAGAAGCGAACTATTACATGCTCGGATATGGATTTCCCAAATACGCGAGTATTTATAATCCAGTTCTCTCCTGAGGTAAATGTACGATTTATTCTTGTTCCAGGTGAAAAGTACGTCCAACTTACCTAGCATAATAATTTATTCTTAATGGAAAATCAATAAAATAAAAATATGTCTATGAATTGCCTGCTGCTTCTGACTAAATATGCTCTGTCCTTCTAAACTAAAATAAACAATTAATATTTCACTCTTTTTATAACTCACTTTAATTTATAATTCATAAAAATAAAACAAGTTAAATTTTAATAATATAATATTTAAAATTGCTATAAGAAAGAAAAAGGAAAAGATACTTAATGCTTGTTGTAGCCGATAAACAAAGAAGGATAGAAATAATCCTCTCAATTATCAGCTGCCTTTATAATTCATATAAGAGAAAGAAAGAGAGAGGGGGAGAATCAATGCTTATAGCCGGCGGACAGAAAAGGATATACGTAACCCTAGGATAACGTATTGTTTCTCTCGCGTAATATCTAAATTAAATAACGTACTTTTCGCTGGAGAAACAGAAAACTTTTTTATGCGTTTTGCGTTTCATTATATGCAATTTTACGCACGATGTATAAAAAAATTATATATGCAACTTGCAAGTATTATACCAAATATAAAAGATCAAGTTGTAAAATAATGAAACTCTTTACTCTATCAAAATTGAATATCTTACAGCTATTTTAGTTAATACGATTTTACTCCAACCTAACAATATTAACAGAATATTAAAGCAACCATTTTAATATTTTATAATGCATCAGGGCATAATGTTATCTTTGATAATAGATTGTGCACGATGTTCTGTGCATAACATTACCATTGAAAATGTATTGTGCATAATGTTCTGTGCACAATGTTCTGTGCATAATTTTAACCTTGAGAATAATTGTGTACAATATTGTGTGCATAATATTATCCATGACAATATATTGTGTATAATGTTTTGTGTTAAATATTATTCATTGAAAATATATTGTGCATAATATCAACCTTAGAGCATTGTGTGCAATATTATGTGTATAATATTATCCATAACAAAACATTGTGCATGATATTTTGTGCATATTTTAAACCTAAATAAAGTATTGTGTGCGATATTTTGTTTATAAATCTAGACTCCAAAAAAATATAATTAATTTGTGCATAAATAAATTTAATATTAAATATTTTGTGTTAAATTAAAAATGTGTATAATTCTTATGTGTACAAATGACTCTTAATCATTTTTTGTGAATAACATTATTTTACACACGATTTAAAAATTATTTTAATGTGAATAAAAATATTGTGTATAAAAAAAATGTGTACAACATTCATGCTTGAAATTTTATAATATGCAATAAATTTATACACAATTTATTTATTCTCTGTGCCCAATAATTATGTGCATAATTAATTATCTTATGTGCTTAAAAAAAATTAATCATATTTTCGTGTAAAATAAAAATGTGTATAATTCTTATGTGTACAAATGACTCTCAGTCAAGAATTTAAAAAACATTTTCAATTTTGCATTTTTTTTTTTACGTAAACTACTGGAAGAATTCGCCTACAAATTTGTATGGAAATTATTTGCGACTGTGAAAAGAAGAAAAACTTTTGAAAATTAATTTTCTTAACGCATTTTAAAATTTCAAAATTTTGAAACAAATTTTTATTTTTCATTTTTTTTCTATTTAAGAGGAGGTCACTTATCTCTGTCCTTTTCTAATGAAAGAATTAATTTTTTGCAAAAATTAATAACTTTAGTAAAAAATAAAGAGGAAGCCGCATCTCGTATTATAAAAATCAAAATTTTCTTTAATAACCTTTATTTTTTTTAGTTTTTCAAAGTTTTCTTGTAAACGAAGCGATAAAATTAATTCTTTCTTATTAAAGAAAATTTTACTTTTTATAATACGAGATGCGGCTTTCTCTTTATTTTTTGATGAAGTTACTAGTTTTTGTGAAAAAATCAAATCTTTGATTAGAAAAGGACAGATATACTTGACCTCCTATTAACGAAAAATATTCGATGGATTTCCTCCAAAATTTGTATGCAAGTTATTCGCTATTGTCTTTAGAAAACAAGCTTTGGAAAACTTATTTTCTTAGTGCAGTTTTAATTTTAAAGCATTTTAAAAATTTTCAAAACATTCATTTCATATTTTTTTTTATTTTACGTAAACTATTCGATGAATTAGCTTACAATTTTGCATGGGAATTATTTGCGATTGCCAAAATAAAATAAACTTTTGAAAATTTATTTTCTTAGCGCATTTTTTATTTTACAGAATTTTTAAAATTTTGAAAAACATTTTCATTGAATGTTTACTAATTAACAAAGGCTCAATAAATGTATTTTTTATGAATAATAAACCATTACATTAATAAAGGAATGAGTACATGTTCATATAAATAAAGTTATTGTTTGAAAAATTAAATAGTCTCATTAATAGACAAAGAAACATAAAATATCCAAAAATAGGATTGATCGTTCCGAATGTCAAAGAAACGGCTGTGAATTTGATTGCAGTTCGGGACAATTTTCTAATTTTTGATTCTTCTAAATCTCATTTTTCCGTCGTTCATGCTTACCACTTCATAACATTTCGCTTCCTATAAATATTTTATTAATAAGGACATTTTTTCATCATAATAAAATTTATATAATGTTAATAAATTCATTTTATATATATTAGAAAATAAAAACCAAGTTACATACTTCACTTTGCGGTTCCTTTCCTAATTGTATTTGACTTTCCACTTCCTCTCCTAATTGTACTTGTCTTTCCGGTTCCTCTCCTAATCGTACTTCATTCTCTGGTTCCTCTCCTAATCGTTCTTGATTTTCTGGTTCCTTTTCTAATTGTACTTGACCTTCCGGTTCCTCTCCTAGTTGTACTTCATTTTCTGCTTCTTCTCCTGATTTTATATCACTTTCTGATTCCTCTCCTGATTTAACATCATCATCTTCCTCCGAAATATGAGACATGTTGTTCAGAAAATCGAGGATCGACCATTGAGGCTCCTTGATGCCATCAATATGGTCCCATCCATTTTGAATTTCTTCGTCGCGATCTAATTGCGACCTCCTTTTTTTGGTCGCTGGCTCAACTGTAGTATCTTGACTCTGTAGCGTAGCAACGTCTACATGAGCCAAGATTTGGATATTTATTAATTCGCCTAAAATACATAACTTCCAATTATTTAAATTTAATAAAAAATGCATTTATGTTTGCATAAATCATGAAAAACACTATTAGACAAAGACAGATAGTTCGGCCTGTTCTTTATGATGTGGAATAATTGTTTATTATTTTATTTATCTTGTTATATTTTATTAACTTACCAAAAAATTTTGGTAATGTTGGCTTTTTTTTTAGCATGGCGTTCACCGATCTGTGATAAGATTCAATGGAATTATTCGTGCGCCGTTCTTTGCGATACACACAAAATTTTGAAATATCAGACAGCCATTCTTTTTTATAATAATTCATAAATTTTGGTGCGTGAATATCATGCCTGAATCTTAGATTAACCTCCTCCTCTATAATCTGAAAACCTTTTTCAATTTGATCTTCAGGCAATAAAGCTAACATCGTAAGTTTTCTAACTATCTGGTATTTTCGTGGGTCGTCTTTTTTTTGATGCCATGTTTTAATAAATTTTTTAATTGTGGCATTTTTTTGGACAGCCTATAATATATTTAATATAATTTTATCGTTATTTTATAAAAACATATCCGAAACCCTCCTTAAAAAAATTATAAAGGAGGCTTGATGATTTAAGACCATGCAAAGTTATCTTTGTTAGTGAAAAAGATGTTTCGTTACTGATTACAATTATTTCATGATAATAATTTAATGTTTTTCTTATCTCAAATAACGTATCATTTATATTTATTATACCTATTATTTAAACTTATTTATATTTTCGATCTATTGAATTTATTTTTCATTATATTTATTAATATTTCTTTAAATTTAAATATTATAACTGATAGATATAGAATGACTTCTTTAAATTTATAGTTTTATGGCATGTTTTTATAATTTTCTTTTATTAATCTGTTATATTACTTTTTATAATGACTCATTTACTCATTATTATCAAGCTTAATCAACTGACTGATATATCAATTAAAAGTGCAATATTTATATGTATACATATAGTATTACATGGTTTTTTTTATTATAATTACAACTAAATAAATATCTATCTATATCTATTTATCTATCAATAATTTAATAAAAATGTAGTACGAAAAAATGTATTTTTGTATTAAAAAATTATAAACAATCTTTAAGAGCAGATCGTATATCTCTATTCTTTTCTAACAAAAAAATTCATTTTTCTGCAAAACCTAATAATTGTAGCAAAAAATAAGAAGAAAGCCTCATCTCGTATAATAAAAAGCAATATTTTCTTTTATGAGGAAAAATTATTTCATCGCTTCGTTTTCAAGAAAACTTTGAAAAACTGAATTGTCCATCGTAACCTCTTTTTTTAAGTTTTTCAAAATTGTATTCAAAACGGATCGATAAAAATAATTTTTCCTCGTCAAAGAAAATTTTGCTTTTTATTATACAATATGGGGCTATCTCCGTATTTTTTGCTACAATTATTAGTTTTTGCAAAATAATTAATTCTTTGATTAAAAAAGGACAAAGACATACGACCTGCTCTTAATTCTTTTTTATAATTTATGCCAAGCCTCCTACGTATTTTCAATAATTATAAAAATAATATTTTAAGATAATAACCTGAGCGTAGTGGAAGTAACATCCAGTTAACTGTGCACTGGGATACGCTGCTTTCAAACTACCTCTCATAGCTGTTTCAAAATCAGTAGTTATTGAGTTGGGGTTTAAATCAGGAAATTTATTTTTTAGATGATTTAACAAAGCATCATATGTTTCTCTCTTTTTATTCTCCATTAAAGCCCAGGCTATAGGAATCATCTAAAAGTTGAAAATACACAAATTTACAATTATACGTATGAAGGAACACAGTATATTTTACTTTTATTTGTAAAACATTAGTTAACAAAATAATAGCATACCTTTCCTTTATAATCAGCCATAATTGTTAATAATTGCGATGACCTCGGCAGATGGATTTTTGGCCTGGCCTTATAGGTCCCGTCAAAACTGAGAGTTGTATTTTTGAATTGTTGGACGAACACATCGTTGTACCACAATGTTGTGAACATTTCTCCTTCTTTAGAGGATACGCTCAACAACGTTGTGCTTAATTGATGATCTTGTCGATTCCAATTATATGACAATGTGTCATCATCTTGTAGGAGTCGTTCCCCTAAATCTTTAATATAATTGACATCGTTCAAATTCCCAATTTTGAGATATTTATCTCGATTTTTTTTCTGCCACGTTCGAGCATTTCGAGCAATGCTAGCATAATTGATACCAGACGTGACACTTGCTGAATATCTACAAAAATATTATACACGGTTAAAAACATTTGTGTAATCTTTTAACTTTTTTCGTCTGTTACTTAATGTCTGTTAAATCAACAGACACAAGTATGTCAATTTAAAATGTATATTACATTTTTCACGGACAATTTGCCTGTTAAAGTAACAGACATTTTTATCTGTTAACAGTTTTTAACATCCCCAATAACCATTTGCAAGCAAAGAGATCTAAATTTGATGTATACAAATTTACAAGAAATTGACAGAAAGTTGATGTAAAACTGAGTCCTCATTTGCTATAAAGTTTGTGTCAACGATTTCACTACAGCAAATTGATATCAATTTAACAGCAACCATAGCTGTAAGTTAATAAAATTAAAACAACAACAGTTTCAATCATTTTGCTGTAATATTTATAGATATAGATATATTTCCAATTGCTAACAAGTTGCTATTATATATTTACGTAAACTTTCTGTAACTTTCATATCAATTTTCTATACCTACATGTAGTTAGTTATTTTTATATAAATTTGCTAAAAATCAATTTCAGTGAAATTTTAAATTGTAATAAATGAATTGTTGCAAAATTTACAGCAACCATTCAAGATTTATTTTTTAATAGTTATTAAATCTAGATTACGTTTTCAAAATTTCATTTTTAAAATGAAACAGAATAATGAAAAATCTTTTAAGAATATTAAAGAAGTAAAATACTTTTTGATAATTACAATATTTAACTCTCTGAGATCAGGTGTTGTCTATACATCGACCACTTAAAGTACAAAAATTATTTTTCCTAACACAGTAACCCTAAATCGATTTTCGATACTTGTTTAAAATAGACATAAAAAATCTTATTCAATTTATTTTATTGAGAAAAATTCTATACCCCACTCGTATCAAAATATGTTCCACTCGTCTTTTTTATAATCCATGCTACGCTCAGGCAACAAAACAACTCGTGGGAGAATAATTTATTTTTCACACTAGTAAAATAATGTATCATTGCAAATGATGCATATGCAATATACCAGATATTCTGAAACTAATAGTTTGTCGATATATAGATCACCTCTCTCCTCTAGAGGTTTATTATATTAGAAATAAAATAGAACTTGATATAATAATTATAATAAATTTTATTTAACAATTAATCAATAAAAGTTTTTTAATATAATTTAACACAATTTTTACAAAATTAGTAATACAATAGTAAAATTTGTATAATACAATTATCATTTTGAACAAAAATTAATTCTAACAAAATTAATGAAATACGTAAGGTGGTCCAGTCACGATATATATGTCATAAAGAAGATAGAAAATTATTTATTAGTTTTCTTTTATGAATTTCATGACCATAATGTGAAAGTATGTAAAAAAGGGATAGATTAAAATGGAGAGAAAAATGATTTTATTAAAATTGCAACCCTAGTAGGGCAGATATTAACAATTTAAAAAGAGATACAAAAAATGTCCTAAAAACAGTAAACTTTATTTATTTTTTATCTAATTTAGATGTAATAAAACTCGTTTTATTCCTTTGGGAGTTTACGCGGCAGCTACCGATGTAATTCGGATTATAGTTCAAATGTCAATCCGATAGTTTATAAACACACCGTACTTTTTCTAAATAATTATAATTTACGTTTAAACTGTAGCGCTAATACTCGAATTTCATCGCTGACTCCCCCTAGAATTTCCTAACAAACAAAATGAACTTCATTACATTCAAATAAGGTGAAAAATAAACAGTTTGATTTGTTTTTAGGGCATTCTTTGTGTTTCTTTTTAAATTACTAATATCCGCCGTACTAGGGTTGCAATTTTAATAAAAACATTTTTCTATCAATTTTCAAGCATCCCTTTCTTACATATTCATAGATTATAGTCATGAATTTTAAAAAAAAACTAATAAAAAATAATTTCTTAATCATTTTTGATGTTACAAATATAACGCAAAGAGTATTAATAATAATGAAATATTTATAAATCCATAACATTATATAATGTATATATTATCCTTAATAAAACATGAAATTTTCGAAATGAATAATTATTCTATTTATTCACTAATAAGTGATTTTGATCTTGATCTTGAAAATGATCTCGATCTTGACATTGATCGTGACCTCGATCTTGACATTGATCGTGATCTCGATCTTGACATTGATCGTGACCTCGATCTGGACATTGATCGTGACCGCGATCTTGCGATTGAGCTCTTCTCCGATGCTGAAATAGATGCTGGGCTATCTCTCATTGATAATTCCGACATTGATCCGCTTTCCGATAAGGAGCCAGAAACTGATCTCGATCTTGGCCGAGAGCGTGTCAAAGATCGATCTCTTCTTCTCCCCTCACGCGAATTCCTTTTAGATTTCTTCGATTTCTTAGATTTCCGATTCATTTTATTTCTGTAACTTTGCTTGGATGAACGTAAACGTTCAGCAAGCACCGATTTAAATTCCTCTACGGTAGGTCGGAATTTTCTGTAAACTGCACCTGTAAAAAAAGTCAATCGTTATTGTCCAGGTAGTGTATTGTAGTAAATTTTTTGTTTATTTTTCGTTAAAAAATACCACATTACTGTTTTAATTAGCCATAGTGATATTATCAATATGTTCAAAATACAGAGGCACAGAGAGACAGAGAAGGATAGACAGAGACAGAGAAAGAGAGACCGAGACAAAGTGACGAATACAGAGACAGAGAGACAGAGACAGAGAGACAAAGACAGAAAAACCGAGACAGAGAGACAGAGACACAGACAGAGGTACAGAGAGACAAAAAGAAAGAGAGACAGTAAGACGGAGACGGAGACATAGAGACAAAAAAGCAGGCAGACAGAGACAGAAAGACTGAGATCGAGAGACAGAGAAGGAGACAGAGAGACAGACAGAGAGACAGAAACAGAGAGACAAAGACAGGGAGAGAAGGGCAGATACAGAGAGACAGAGACAGAAAAACAGAGACAGAGACAAAGAGACAGAGCCAGGGATAAAGAAACAGAGAGACAGAAAGACAGAAACAGAGAGACAAAGACAAAGAGACAAGGAGAGAAAAACAGAGACAGAGAGGCAGATAGACAGAGACAGAATGCCAGAGACAAAGACACAGAGCCAGAGAGGTAAAAACAGAGACAGAGAGACAGGGACAGAGAAAAAGAGAGACAGAGACAGGGACAGAGAAAAAGAGAGACAGAGACAGTGAGACAGAGAAACAAAGACAAAGCCAGAGAGACAGAGACAAAGCCAGAAAAACAGAAACAGACAGAGACAAAGACAGAGGTACAGAGAGACAGAAAGAAAGAGAGATTGTAAGACGGAGCCGGGGACAGAGAGACAAAAAAACAGGCAAACAGAGACAGAAAGACTGAGACAGAGAGACAAAGACATGGAGACAGACAGACAGAGACAGAGAATCAGAGACAAAGAGACGGAGATAGAGACTAAGAGACAAAGTCAGAGAGACAGAGACTGATGGACAGAAACAGGGAGACAAAAAGACAGAGACAAAGAGACAGGAAGACAGAGACAAAGAGACGGAAAGATAGAGACAGAGGTATAGTGAGCTGTCGATACAGAGAGACGGTAACAGAGACAGAGAGACATCTAGAGCGAAAAAGAGACAGAGGGACAGAGACAAAGAGAAAGAGGGACAAAGGAACAGAGACAAAGACAGAGGAACAAAGACAAAGACAGAGAGACAATAAGGGAAAGACAGAGAGACAGAAACGGAGAGACAGAGATACAGAGAGGCAGATGGACAGAGACAGAGACGAAAAAGCAGGCAGACAGAGACAAAGAGAATGAGATAGAAAGACGAAGACTGAGAGACAGAGACTGAGAGATAGAGAAACAGAGACAGAAAGACGAAGACAGAAAGATGAAGACAGAGAGAAAGAGACAGGGAGAGAGAGAGACAGAGAAAAAGACAGAAGAACAGAGACGGAGACAGAGAGACAGAGACAGAAAGACAGAGAGACAGAAACAGAGACGGAGACAAAGACAAAGAGCCGGAGACAGATAGACAGAGACAGAAAGGCAGAGCCAAAGAGACAGAGAGGAAGAGATGGGTAGACGGAGACAGAGAGACAAAGACAGAGAAGCAGACAGAGAGACAGCCAGAGAGAAAAAAAGACAGGGGGACAGAGACACAGAGACAAAGACAGAGAGACAGAGGAATAGAGACAGAGAGACAGACAAAGAGAAAGACAGAGAGACAGAAACAGAGAGACCGAGATACAGAGAGGCAGATAGACAGTGACAGAGAGAAAAAAGCAGGCAGACAGAGACAGAGAGACTGAGATAGAGAGACAAAGACAGAGAGACAGAAACACAGATACAGAGAGCTGTATGTACAGAGAGAAAGAGAGACAGAGAGACGGAGACGGAGAGACAAAAAAGCAGGCAGACAGAGATATAGAGACTGAGATAGAGAGGCAAAGACAGAGAGAGACGAAGATAGAGCGACGGAGACAGAGAGACGGAGACAGGGAGAGAGAGACAGAGATGCAGAGATAGAGAGACAGAGACAGAGAAACAGAGAGACAGTTAAGAAGACAGAAAGACAGAGGAATGGAGAGAGAGACAGAGAAGGAAACAGAGTAGGAGATAGAGAGACAGCCAGAGAGACAGAGGAACAGAGCTAGAGACAGAGAGACAAAGAGAGAAAGACAGAGAGACAAAGACAGAGATGCAGAGATAGAGAGACAGAGAAACAGAGAGACAGATAAGAAGACAGAAAGACAGAGGAATAGAGAGTGAGAGAGACAGAGGAGGAGACAGAGTAGGAGATAGAAAGACAGCCAGAGAGAAAGAGGGACAGAGGGACATAGACAGAGGCACAGAGACAAAGACAGTGAGACAGAGAAAGAGAGACAGAGGAACAGAGACAAAGACAGAGAGACAGAGGAACAGAGCTAAAGACAGAGGGACAGAGAGACAAAGACAGAGAGACAGAGCCAGAGATAGAGAGACGGAGACAGATAAACAGAGACAGAGAGGCAGTGACTGAGAGGCAGAGACAGAGACAGCGTGAGGGAGACAGAGACAAAGAGACAGTAGAACAGAGACAGAGAGACAGATACAGAGACAGAGATAGAAAGACAGAGGGACAGACACAGAAAGACAAATACAGGGAGACAGAGCCAGAGAGACAGAGACATAAAGACAGAGATACAGAGATAGAGAGACAGAGAAACAGAGAGACAGATAAGAAGACAGAAAGACAGAAGAATAGCGAGAGAGACAGAGGAGAAGACAGAGTAGGAGATAGAGAGACAATCAGAGAGAAAGAGGGACAGAGGGACATAGACAGAGGCACAGAGACAAAGACAGTGAGACAGAGACAGAGAAAGGGAGACAGACAGAGAGAAAGAGGAACAGAGCTAAAGACAGAGACAGAGGAACAGAGACAAATACAGAGAGACAGAGAGAGAAAGATAGAGAGACAAAGGCAGAGACAGAGAGACAGTGGAACAGAGACAGAGAGACAGAGACAGAGATAGATAGACAGAGACAGAGGGACAGACACAGAGAGACGAAGACAGAGACAGAGACAAAGATACGGAGACAGAGAGACAGAGACAGATAGACAGAGGCAGAGAGACAGAAAGCCAGAGACAGGGAGACAGAGACAGAGGGAAAGAGACGGAAATGCAGAGACAGAGAAACAGTGACGGGGACAAAGCTAGAGAGACAGAGACACAGAGACAGAGGTACAGAGAGCTGTCTGTACAAAGAGACGGAGACGGAGATAGAGAGACAAAAAAGCAGGCAGACAGAGACAGAGAGACTGAGATAGAGAGACAAAGACAGAGAGCCGAGGGCAGAGAGACGTAGATAGGGAGAGAGAGACAGAAGCAGAGTGACAAGAACAGAGAGACAGAGACAAAGACAGAGAGACTGAGGCAGATAGACAGAGGAACTATTGTCTGGTATCAGAGAAAATAGGGCATGTTATTCACGCAAAATAAGTATCTGGCTCTCTTGTCAGATAACGCGGAAATGATTTAAGCAAATAGGCATAAATAACGTAATTAAGGTCATAATTAGGAAATAGTATATTACTACTCTACTAGTGATCAAATTAGATAATTTTTTGTCAGTGTTTTGGTTGTTTTAGTCTATTAAAATTATCTATATAATGAAGTGTTTAAAAAGTTTTTCAGAGTGGACATTGTATTATTAGTCTACGTAAAAATGAAAGTTTTTATGTTTGCAAGCCGTGTTCAAAAAGTTAATGTGAATTATCTCATATATGTTTACTAGTTTAAAAGGGCTAACTTACGGTGAAGTATTTTTCTGAATCTTGTTTTATATAGAGAATAAGTCGTCGATGTTCCATACATTGTATATTCATAGGCACATTTTTCGGTTATCGAAGAGCAAAAGGCATTTTTTACTGCTTCTTCTAAAGTCTTTCCTCCTAGAAACCGAAAATATCTGACCTACATTGAAAAAAATATTTATTTTTTAAAATTACATTTGTAAAGTAAAATTTTCCTAACTTCGAGTATTCGAGTTCGAATTCCGTTTTCAATGCCCGATTAATACAAGCATTACTGTATTCGATACATGCATAGTAAAAAATTGTGTGTTTTGTGTAAATTGATGCAAAACACACAAAATGTGTGTAAATGAACAACATATATTTTGTGTAATTAAAACACACAATGCGTGTCTCAATTTACTAGTCGAGGGGCAAACTATATAAGTCGTGGCAGATCGAGGTCATCGATTCTACCCTGGTTTCTTTATGTATTATGACCTGCTGAATCAGAATTTTTCGAGTAGAAAGTCTGAAAATGGCGCATTTAATAATTATTAAGTAATTTGTCCCTGGACTATACACACGTTTTGTGTATAATGTGTGTAATCGGGCATGAATACACAGTATTTCTCTAACATAATTAATACACATGATTTATGTAAAATTATTTTAAAAACATATTTAATGTGTAAAATATAATATTATACAATATTTGTGTAATTTATTTTTCTCGGTGAATTTTAAACACTTAATGTGTGTTTAAAATTCACCCGATTTTCAACTGTGTGTGCTGTGTTCACAAACACACTCAAAACGTTGTCGCTAATTAACATGGTAATGATAGCATAAATATAGCGACATTAAATAATGAATAATTAAAAAATAAAAAGCTGTAGCTTTCATGGTATGTGAGATATATTTATTTATGAAATGTTGTATTTGGGACTTACACAATCTTCAAATGCATTATCATTCAAGTTTTCAAAATTTTTTACATCTTCCGGAGCTTGAAATGGTAAATAATTTGGGATTTCACAATCTCCGTCATCATTTTCTTTCATGTATTGAAAGATTTTGCTAAAATAGGTAATTGCAAAGTGAGTATTATTATATAAAAATAATTTATTAAAAAATAATTGTGAAACTCACTGGAAATTTTTTTCGCAATATCTTCGAAGATTTTGTATTTCTTGTAAGACGTCTCTAAAAGTATATATAAAAATCAACATTACAAAAGATAGAGCACATTTTAATGATTAATATGAAAAAACTGTTTTTCTATTTAAAACATAATGTTGTTTATAGAAGTTTTTTACCTGTTTGTTACATTATTGCTGTTATGTGCATTCGGAAAATCGTCTTGAATGCGCCTACGTACTCGTCCGTTGTTACTCTGTGAAATCCTTGATTCGACTAGTGGAATGTGGATATCAGTATAATTGTACTGTTCTGTTTCTAACATCTCTGTTACCGTCGGTAAATCCATATCCATCCCATTCAACCCTAAATTTCAGAGTAAATATACAACATAATAGAGCTTATAAATTGAAAAAAATTTAGAAATTTCTAGTTAGTTTTTGACAATAATATTTAATTTAAGAATTGTTTTTACAATTTAATTAATACCAACACTGAAAAAAGGTTGGTACTCTACTAGCGCCGCGTGTCGGTAAACAACAGCGCTCGAGTTTTGAATGTATGTTTTCCTAATTCCGTGCAGCATACGTCCTAATCCGTGCAACACACGTCCTAAACCGTCGTCCTAAATCGAAGGACGAGGCTTATACTCAACGTTTGCGTTACATATGAGCTAAAGTTGCGCGAGTGCTTTCCAAAAGCGGACAGCATACGTTCTAAATGGAAAGCGCACATGGCAGCCCGCCGTTAGAGCATTATATATCCGCAAGAGGGCATCTTTTGCGCCAACCTTTTTTCAGTGAAGTTATATGGCTGATTCCGCGAAACCTTTCATATTTGACCTATATAAAAATATAATTTTTTTTACTAGCACCCTGTTCTTGATTTTTTTTTACATTTTTAAATAGTTCTAAAAGCAGTAATTATATAGTGCTACTCATTTTTTAAGAACGCTTCTTTTATATTAGAAACATTTAGAATTTTTAATGTTTAAATATTTATACTGTTTTTCGAAAAAAGAATAAATTTATGGTTTAGTTTGGTCATTTTTGGAGACCTATCCTAAAATAGCAGCTTGATGATAACATCATAAATTCAAAAATATAGCAAACAAAAAAGAGCAATAGGTTTTTTAGTATTTAAAAGTGTTTTTATTGTGTTCTAGCCAAAAATTGCCAAAAATAATAATAATTAATATGAGGGTCGCATTCATTAATGTTTTTTAAAAACTCTACAACATTTTTTAATTAAATTGCACAGTAATTTAATATGTCTAATTTTATTCGTTATAAGGAATAGAAAATATTCATGCTTTATTATTTTCCAAAAATCAAAACGTATTATCATTAAACGTCATGATGTAAAAATAAATGTAGATCTTTTCCTTCACAGATATATTTTATTTTAAGATAGGCAATAGCTTGAAAACTACATTTTTTAAAGTAAAATATAAAAAAATAATAAGAAAAAGTTTTTGCGTCCCTGACTCAAAACGCTTTTTTTCATCATCTAAATGAAAAAAAAGGGAATAGTTACCTTTTCAAAACTTTAAAAATGACGTATTTCATATTTTTTCAATACAAAAACAATAACGTTACATCAACTGAAACTATTGTTAAATATTTTTCTATCTTTCTTTGATATAAA
Organism: Anastatus disparis; assembly: GCA_017163975.1. Classification (NCBI taxonomy): domain Eukaryota; kingdom Metazoa; phylum Arthropoda; class Insecta; order Hymenoptera; family Eupelmidae; genus Anastatus; species Anastatus disparis. The sequence continues at coordinate 412,271 of JAFFSR010000264.1, read as the reverse complement.
AAAATTTTTTTGCTTATTGATTACATTAAATTAATAGCTTTTATATACAGTTCCATAAATATTAAAAGTTGCACGGAATCATTCATATATGGGAAATCTCACTTAATTCTTTTAATAATATTTATAGAATATATACTATAATTTTCAATGATTCATATAGTTATTCTTTTAAAAGAAATCAATCACTAAATGTATTTTATGCCCTAGTGTGTTAAATGGTATACATTTTTTATAGTTAAGTAAGTTTTTATAAAAATTTTTTATAAATTCTTATAAATTGGTTTCTAGGAAATCAACTTAAATAATCTTACTTAAATATGATTAAAATTAATTTAATATTAAATAAATTAAGCCGTTAAAAAAAGTAAATCAAATGTTACCTCAAACGCGTTGAAAATTACTTAAGTTTTAAAAATTGTTTTTTTAATCTACGTAAATATTAAAATTACAGCTCATTCTACGTACAAATATATTCAAAATAAGTTTATGATATAAAAGAACTAATAATTAAACTTTTTAAATAGTTATATCATTCAATGTAAGTATAAAAACGATTTACTTAAATATGAATTTGATAAATTCTAAATCCAACATGGCATACAAAAATAGTATATTACACACCAAGGGAGGTAAAGTACTGGCGAGTCCATAGCACATATAATTGCCACCTCGAGCCGAAGGCGAGGGTGGCAAATATGTGCTATGGGCTCGCCATTTTACCTCCCGTGGTGCGTATACTATTTTTCGCCATACCCGGGCCGAAAATACAACTTTTGTTTTTCGGTGCCGGGACGAAAGTTGTACTTTCGGGCAGGGTATGGCGAAAAAGAGATTACACTAGTTATTTTCTTACATTTTAGGCAGCACTGATCCGTTAATTTAGTGTTTATTTTAAATGCTAAATTTTTAGTTTTAAACTTGCATATAAATATGATAATGGGATAGATATTGAAAATTATTTTTAAATTTATCGAAATTTATTTTTTTGTACCTTCTGAATCAATTAAATTGGTTGACGATGACTTTGGAATTGAAGTTATAGATGCTGACGTTGAAGTTAATGTGTAAGTTGAAGTCGTAACTGTTGTTAGAATTGTCATAAAAAATAACTTCAGAATGTTGAAGAGAATTTACATTAAATAAAATCATGACAAAAAATTTTATAAATTAAGAATTAATTAATAATACCATTAAATTCTATATTTATTATAATATAATTAAAAATCTTTAGTTTTACACAATTTTTAATGAAAATTAATTAGGACCTTGGATAAATGCTCGCTGTTTTTTAATAGATGGCGTTACTAGGACTACATACGTAAGAAATTTTAGATGTTACTATATCTAAACAAGTACTTCGTCAGTAAACTTAAATTTTAGTATATCTTAGTTCGTCATAGTGCAGACAACGTGTTTTTTTTTCTTCTTAACATATCAAATTTTATGATAAATAAAGAGTTACTGGGGATATATTTACTTAATTAATTTATTAACTTATTTATTAGAAATTTTATTGCACTATTTTACTCAAAAGAAGCCTGCAGATGAAACACAGAATTTCTAACGAGACTGACAGTGTGCTTGCTTTGTTAGAAAGAACATGCAGAACGTGAGACGCTTCAAAAATAAAGATCTGGATCTTTGAGATGAAGAATGCTCTACTACACCAAAAAGTTTCAAGACAAAGAATTACTTAAAAAAGCCTATGCCAGACGCTAGCTGGACTTCCAAAATTATTACGAGTAGATGGCTATTTCTAAACGTTTGAAAAACATGAACATTAGGTGTCGTATAAATTAAAACTGAGAGACAAACGGTATTTTCTAACGTGTGAATTGCTAGAAAGAAAAAGAAAGATTTTTCGTATAGTATCAAGACTAGCGACGAAAAAGGGGGAAACTATTATAAGCATTAAAATAAAAGAAAAGATCGTGAAGTAAGTTCAGCCTTGCATTCACATTATCCACAAAGGTAAATATTCATGGTTATAAGCTTCTTTTCAGGATTTGGTGTAATCAACAGTGTTCCGATCATTGCGAGCTTTTGTAATTGAATGATACTACCAGAAAAGATTTATATTAGCTGTAATTAATGAGTTTGAGGAGAGTCATCACAAAACTCTTTTCTCTCACTTGGTCAAATATTGAAACACCGGTTAAAACCATCTTGGAAAAACTTAAATGGAAAGTTCTGCTTCTCCCGCTATATTCATCGTACATGGCCCTTTCCATTAATCATTTATTGATTCGTATCATTCAATAACGCATAGTCTGGCTGAGCAGCGCTTTCATTCGTACGGAGATAGCAAAAAATAGGTTAATTCCTGGATAGCCTCAAAAAACGTATTATTTTTTCAACATGTAATTTGTATTCTACCAGAAAGATTGGAGAAAGTAGAGACTAGTAATTAACAATACTTTAAATGAAATGTTTTTTACCCTTTGTAAAAAATTAATGTGTGTTAAATTGTTGACAGTTTATTCGATTTGTAATTGGTCAAAAAAGTTAACATCGATGTTTTGTTTCCTGCTAACAGCATGGAACTGCGTTTTAAAGTTTAATTTAAATATATAAAGTTAACTAATCTCCAGCCACGAAGCGGCTCTCTGATCTAGTTAATTAAAAAAAAACAGCGAGAACTTATTCAGCGGGAACTCATATTAATTGATTTTTAAAAGAAATTAAATATGATACTTTAGAAGATATAACACGTTTAAAATATTACAAAATTATTTTTAAATATAGTATTCATGTATGTTCGAATATTCTTAAGAACCATTAATTCAAATACCTCCTGAATGAAATGAAGAAGTTGTAGTTTTAGGTAACGATGCAAATGTAACTCTCGTACGTACATTTTCTTGTTCTCTAGTGTATCCGCAATTGGTTGATGACCTTGGAGTTGATGTGTTAAATGACGAAGTTGTAAAAATTGTGGATGAAGTGGATGTATTAGCTGATGCCATAATTGATAAGAGTTAACATTTAAAATTCTATGAATTTTAATGTAAAATTTTTTAAGACTTTTTTGTTTACCTTGAGAAGTAATAGTAGGGATTTGGTCAAGTGGTAATAATGGTATTGGCGTATATGGCGTACGTGTGTAATTAGATGTATGTCCCACTAAACTACTGGGTGTAATAACTGTGTCTAAAATGATTGATAATATTATCATAAAATAACACGATCCAATTCCATATTATAATATGCTATTAAAAACATCAACATTAATATAGTACATTTCATAACGGATATGAAAAGGCTTTATTTACGAAACGAGAAGTTTACGGCCCGAGCCGAAGACCAGGGTCGTAAGGAGTTTCGTAAAAAAGCCTTTTCGTACCAGTTGCGAATCGTATTTTTTGCCATGTGAGCCAGAAAAGAACAACAAAGTTGCGGTTTTAAGATTAGAATGGCAAAAAAATTTGTTGTGTACTTCTTCAATGCTTTGAGTTAAAAATAATTATGGTTTTGTAAAAAGGAACGATTTTTGAACTTCAAAATATCTCAATTATAAGGATGAATACGTTTTTAGACGTTAAATTTAAATTATTATTGACATTAAATTTTTTTTTAATTCGCTGAAACTTCTTCAATAAAATAATTTAAAAATAAATTCAAAGAACAAACGAAAAATTTTACCTTGTGATGCATTTAGATAAGATCCATTGTTCCCACGATTGTTTTCCGATGTCTGATTATTATCGTTATTATTTAAAATTCTTGATGATTCTGAGTCTAAAAATGAGAGTTAATGAGAGTTGACATTTAAAATACATTCGTTATATTCTAATACAAATTCCATGAATTTTAATAGAAAATTTTTAAAGACTTTTTTATTTACTTTGAGAAGTAGTAATAAGGATTTGGTTAGGTGGTAATAATGGTATCGGCGTATATAGTGTATTTGTGTAATTAGATGTATGTCTTACTAAACTACTGGGTGTAATAATTATACCTAAAATAATTCATAATATTATCATACAAAAATTATCATAAAATAATACGATCAAATTCCATATTATAAATATGCTATTAAAAATCACAACAATAATCAATTTTTTTGTGTACTTTTTTAATGCTTAAAGTTAAAAATAATTTTGGCTTTGTAAAAAAGAATGGTTTTGAAACTAAAAATATCTAAATTATGAGTATGAATGCTATGTTTTTAGACATAAGATTTAAATTATTTATTGACATTATTAAATTATTTATTTTTTTTAATAATTTAAAATAAGTTCAAAGGACAAACGAAAAATTTTACCTTGTGATGTATGTAGATAAAATCCATTGTTTCCACGATTATTTTCCGAAGTCTGATTATTATCATTAGTATTTACAATTCTTGATTCTGAGTCTAAAAATTTTATTTTATAAAACAGATTATGTCGTTTCTGAATTTAAATTTGTATTGCTTAATCAATAAAATGTCATATTATTAAGGAGAGCTAAGGGACGGTACAAAAAAATGTAATATTTTCTACAAATTGGTTACATATAAACTTTGATTTTGAATGATAAAAATTTACTACAAACATTATTAATATTTATATTAATTATAGAAAAATCAGAAGTTATACGTTTTTTATATATTAATAATACCATGATACAAATGAAATAGTGTTTTTTTAAAGGTATAATTTAAAAAAGAAAAATTTTACCTTGAGATTTGTTTAAATGTGATCCATTGTTTCCATGACTATTTTCTAAAATCTGTTTATCACTATTATGTGAAATTCTTGACGATTCTGAACCTGATAATTTTATTTTATTAATTAATTAACGTAGTTCCCAAATTGAATTTTTATTGCTTAACTAATAAAATCTCATACTATTAAAAAGCACTAAGGGGTGGTAAAAAAATTAATTTAGTGATACCTTCTAATAGTACATTACGATACAAGTGACCTAAGTGGCACTTTATTACACGGCCGGAGTTATCGCCCGAGCGCAGCGAGGGCGATAACGTAGTGCCGTGTAATAAAGTTCCACTAAGGTCACGAGTATCGTATACTATTTTGTAGCACGTGGGACATAAATCCGCCAAATTAAATCTATACTCTTCAAAATCAGTAATAAACAAAAACTATGCACTCCACGAATTATAATTCAAAAAATAAAAGCAAAAACTATAAAAAACCAAACACTACGAATCCTGTGAATAATAAATCGAAAAAAAGAAAAAAAACTATAAATAAACTAAAACTAAACACTCCATGAATAATAGATCGAAAAAGAAAAAAAAGAATATAATTTCAAAAATATACTCAAAATGTGTAATAATAATTAATTTTTATCAATATTATTGATATTATGTGAAATTGTTTGTTGAAATCATCTTCTATGAAGTCATAAATTGAAATTTTGTTTCACGTATGAATTAGTGTCGTAGGAGCGGTGAGGAGGTAACATGTTTAGTATAGCAATAGCAATCGTGTGTAGTAATAGGGGGTTCCCCGTAGCATTTTATAATACAACGCTGAAATGATTATACCTCTTCGCTTTACATGTTACGCTACTATCAATTTTAGTTTTACTCGTATCTTACTTGCTTATAATTGTTATTTAATTTGAAGAATGTTAATGTAAAAAAGTTTCAATATACTACAGCTTATTGTTATTTATGAAAATACTTTAAAAAATAATTTACATATAAAATTATTTCTCATTATATACGTACGTTACCTAAGTAAATTCATTATTGTACCGTGTAAAAAAGTGCCACCTAGGTAACAGAAAAGTGTTACCTAAATGCGGATTTAGGTCCCGCAGTGCTATAAAATCATTTTAACGAACTTTTGATGCTTTTTTTTATTTACACATTAATTTTTTTAAATGATTTTAAATAACCCCCCCTTTCCGCGTTCCAACATGTCACTCTCTCTCTCTCTCTTACACCCAACACTTATGAGAAAAAATAGTATGTGAATCTCGTTCGGTTTAGTTGACTATTGCGCCACTCGGGCAATGGCGCTACTCGCTACGCTCGTACACCAACTTGCCTTCGTGCGCAATAGTCAACTAAACCTTACTCGTTACACAATATACTATTTTATTACTCATTTTATAAAATTAAATTTCTGTTAAATTAATTGAGATATTGCATGAAAAAATTTTTTTTAAATCCATTACATTCGTCATTTATAAAAAGAAAAAAGAAAGGATACGTATTTTTTCTTTTATCGTGAATATAAAAACTCGAAGAGATAGAAGTAGTTTAAATTGTGACATCACAATTTTCCGACAATCGTCACGTCAAGTATGACATTACTATATTTATATATGTTATATTAATTTATACTAGCTGTGACTTTTACAATTCATCTTATTTCGAAAAATGAAAGAATACTGGTTTATTATTTGTTCGTATTCTATCTGACGGATATAATACATTTTTGTAATAAAAGATTTCATCTTAAATTACAACTTAAAATATAAGGTATTTTGTAACATGAAAACATTCTTTGGATACCTTTATTAATAACTTTTTTTATCTTATCAATGCTGTTTTTCATTGAAAATTTTTCTATTTTCCTTTTTCTTTCTTGCATCAATTTTCTAAATTTTTTTTCTTTTTTATTTTTTTCATTTTCCGATGATGATTTATATCGTGGTGGTTTTTTTATTATTCTCTTTCCAGTACGAGATGACATTTTGAAAATAAACCTGAAAAACGTAATTGTTATTTTTAACTGTTTTTCCTTGATTGAGAAAGTATTCATTTTGATTAGAACATTTAATATCCTGTTTATAGTTTAACTTTCCGATAAAAAAAATTGTGATAGCACAAATATTAATTTTGGAAATAACAAAATACAAATAGGTTTTATGATTATGATTTAAATGATAATTTTTCTAAAAAGCGTTTGTTCAAATGTACATGCGTGTGTATGATAGTGTAAATTTAATTAGTTGTAATTTAATATTTTCCCATTTCTATCTTCTATTATTTATTTTTATATTCAAGTTTAAGTTGATGGTTTTATAACTAACTTTAAATAATAGAAAAATTACGTATTTACATTATCTTAAATGAGTACAGAAACGACAAAAACGTCATCAATTGGCTTATCATCGTCAGTTAAAGAATCCGAAGAATCGTTATCAGTATTACTGTCCCAATAAGGCATTCGATAACATTTTTTCTTTATATAACTGTGTTCTACTAATTCTGTTTCATTACTTAATAATGAGCATTTGTATACCCCTACAGATGAAGAAGGTATCCCTACATCGTATAAATCTTCGACTAAACAAAATTTATTTATTAATATATAAATTAAATTATCAGTTGTTTGAAAGATATTTTTTACAATACATATTGATGAATCGTTCAACATGCACGTATTATCTTTTAAATTAATACCCAACGTGAAACTTTTTAATTCAACATTTGAAAATATTTTCCAAGATTTTAATATGTTATTTTAAATCTTGGAAGGAAATGGGCCTTCATATCTAGGATTGAACAGTCTTTTGAAAGAGTCAGTTTTTATTACTGTTAGTTTTTTCATCTCATATTTTTCTTTTTCTTTAATTCTGTTATAAATCTGTTGTAAAGGTGTTCCAGGTTTATTATAATATTTTCTAAAAAATCTCATGTTATTTTCATATGGCCAAGCAGCATAACTATCTATAGGCCCATATTTTTCTACATCATCAGTAATATGACATAAATTATGAATGTTAACAGACATGAAGTTCAAGTCATAAATTAATTCTGCATCTAATATAAATTGATCAAGAGCTAATTTTGCAAAAGATAACTGAAGTGAAGTTGGTGGATCAAATAAAAGACAACGTACTGCTGTACTCAATAAAAGATAATGATTGTAGATATTTTCATCTACAATACCGCATATTACCGAAGCACCAAAATGTAATAGAAATTGACGATGCTGAGTTCCTTTAAAGTCTTTTAAATAATCCAACGTCTCCGGTAATCTCGCAAATTCTCGCGGACAAGATTTAGCAATTATAGAAATTCTTTTAGAGATTTTTGAAATATCATTACGATGCAATTTTACTTGCTTTCCGTACATGCCCTTTGTCCACGCAAACAAAATTTTTTTATGCACACCTAGAAAAATACAGTGCATAGTATCTATAGGAACTTGTGTAACTAATCCTATTCCTAATCTTAAAAGAGGACTTTTTTCTATGTGATGTTTTTTATCTGAAATATTTACATAATCTTCATCATTGCGTTGCTCGTGATTTATGCCCAAGTAAATACTTGTTCTTTTATAAGAAATCCCTGCTACATTACATTTGGAACATGGTTGTTGAGATGTATGGCTTTTGTGCCGCAAAAAATAAGCACGAGCAACCAAGTCGAAACAAAACAATCTCATCTGTACATGATATATTCTATTATTCAATTTGAATCCATTATTATGTAAATCGATCACTTCGGTTATAAAAGCATCCAAAAATAACGTAACATCACTAGGTTTTTTACGACCTTTATAAATTCCTACCACAGCTATATCACTATGAGGTACATTAGATACTTTTATTTGAATCGGAATAATTTGGTACTTTTTATTCAGTTCACCACCATCAATATTGCAATCGATTAACAGGGTATCCGGGAAAATATGATCGGAAGTAAATCGACATAAGATTTTTATCAATCCCTTTTCTACTCCTAAATGTAAATATTCGCCGGGTAATACATTTATTACTTTTTCTGTAAATACTCGAGGTGTTTCTGCTAACGTTCTTGGATCTTTAGGAATTAAACGAAGACATGGATGAGTTCTTATAACGGTCAGCATCTTTTTTCTTTGAACAAAATTCATGTTGGTTTCCATAAAACCTTCATTTAAATTATTTACAAAATTTTCAAGAGTATTGTCCAGTTTTTTTTTATAACGTTTTGATTGATATTCTTGTGGATCAGAAACATTCAATTCACTATTTACATTCGTTAAATTATCTGTTGACATAATTACATTAGAAACTGATGTTGCAGTTTCATTTAAATCAAGAATATTCATTGAGTCATCAAAGTAATTATTACATTGATCAACTACACTTGGGTCATATGTACAATTTGGATTTAATGGATTATAAATAGTCTGATAATTGTAACTTTCTATTTGACAAGTATTTATGCCAACTAAGTTATCTGATCTTATTACATGGGGAACAGTCAAAATTTCAGTGGAGCCATTCATTTCTTTATCATATTCAATCATATTTTCTTTATTTGTTATTTGACAAGTGTCAATAATTTCATTAAATGATGACTCTTTTACAATATTAATACTTTCAGTACTGCCTTGATCAACGGAAATGTTTTCAAAAGTAAAGGTTTTTTCAAATTTTCTAGTACTATTTTTTTTTTTATGAAGTAAATTACGTAATGCAATTCTTCTTTTTTGACGATTAGACAATTCACAATATGGTTTTCTTGGTAAATAAGATTTTGACTTGATTCGTTTAGAATTCTTCATGATTCAAGATCTATAAGAAGGGAAAAATAAAAACATTGAAGTTTGATCTCACTATCTCTGTCGTTTTGTTACTATCTCCCTATCTCTATGTCTCTGCCTCTCTGTCTCTGTCTCTCTCTCTCACTGTCTCTGTCTCTCTGTCTTCGTCTCTCTCTCTCTCTCTGCCTTTCGGTCTTTGTCTCTCTGTCTCTCTGTCTTTGTCTCTGTTCCTCTGTCTCTCTGTCTTTAGCTCTGTGCCTCTGTCTCACTTTCTCTCTAGCTGTCTCTCTGTCTTCTTCTCTGTCTCCTCCTCTGTCTCTCTCTCTGTTCCTCTGTCTTTCTGTCTTCTTATCTGTCTCTCTGTTTCTCTGTCTCTCTGTCTTTGTCTCTCTGTCCATCTGTCTCTCTGTCGTAGTCTCTATCTCTCTGTCTCTGTCTTTCTGTCTCCGTCTCTCTATCTCTAGCTCTCTGTCTTCATCTCTATCTCTCTGTTTCTCTGTATCTGTCTCTCTTTCCGTCTCTCCGTCTCTCTATATCTCTGTCTCTCTGACTCTGTCTCTCTGTGTTTCTTCGTCTCCGTCTCTCTGTCTTTGTCTCTCTTAGGGGTCGTACCGAAATGCCGTTGACAGTTTTTAGGGGAGGAGGGGTCGATCAAAATCTACGAAAAGTAACGCTATGGGAGGGGGGGCTAGTTATTTACTCTTACGTTGGCAATTTTTTTTTTATCAAAAAGATCATTGCATAATATTAGCAATTTGGAGCAGATTTTTCATCCGAAAACTGCAAAGTCAAGCAGTTCCGCAGTCTGTCCACTAAAACACAGTATATTACTTTCTTTTACATGTACACGGGCGCCGCCATACGGTGCAAAGCATAAGCCGTTTCTTTTAGCGAGTGAGCTGTCAAAACCAACGAAAAATTTTCGAGCCGATTGCAGCATTTATATTTGTGCCTGTTGAATTGTGTTTTATTTTTATAACGTATTTTAAAAGGTTCATAGTTTTATGATCTTTTTCGATAAAATTGAAGTGAAAAAGTTTATCGACGATTAATATATTTAATATCTTATAAATATTTATTATATGCAATGTTTAGAATTCTGTTGTTTTGTGAAAATGCTATTTTAATAAAATAAACAACATAAAAATATGTTCAATATTTAAAAAGTAATTAATATAATTAAATCTTTTTTTAAAAGTTTAATAAAAAATAAAAAAGTTAGTTTACGTTACAGGGGGGGAAGGGTACTTTGATAGTTTACACATGTCACGGAAAGGGGGTCGGGGGGTCGAAATATCGAAAAAATTGTCAACGGCATTTGGGTACGACCCCTTACTTAGATACTATATTGTAATAATTATGCAATGTTGATATTGTTACTTTATACATAAGATATTTTATTTGATTTTCTACATGTCTATTACCTTTATTATTGTTGTTATTCTTACTTTGAATATCATTAGAAAAATGTATTTTATATTTTCAATTGGAATTCTTATTTGATATTATTATTAAAAATTGTAATACGTCGTTGTAACTGATTCTTTAGTGCCAGACAGGGTTCTACCCCAAGACCAAATAAATAAGTCTGAGTCTAAGTCTCTGTCTCTGTCTCTCTGATTCTATCTCTCTGTCGTCGTCTCTATCTCTCTGTTTCTGTTTCTCTGTCTCTGTCTCTCTCACTCCGTCTCTCTGTCTCTAGCTCCCTGTCTTCATCTCTATCTCTCTGTTTCTCTGTATCTGTCTCTCTCTATCTCTGTCTTTCTGACTCTGTCTCTCTGTCTTTGTCTTTCTGTCTCTATCTCCCTGTCTCTGTCTCTCTGCCTCTGTCTATCTTTCTCTCTGTCGTCATCTCTATCTCACTGTTTCTGTCTCTGTCTCTCTGTCTGTCTCCGTCTCTCTGTCTCTGTCTCTCCGATTCTGTCACTCTGTCCCTTTTTTTCTGTTTCTCTGTCGTCATCTCTATCTCTCTGTTTCTGTCTCTTTGTCTCCGTCTCTCTGTCTCTGTCTCTCCGTCCTCGTCTCTATGTCTCTGTCTCTCTGTATCTGATTCTCTTTCTCTGTCTCCGTCTCTCCGTATCTCTGTCTCTGCCTCTCTGACTCTGCCTCTCTGTCTCTGTCTTTCTGTCTTTATCTCCCTGTCTCTGTCTCTCTGCCTCTGACTCTCTCTTTCTGTCGTCGTCTCTATCTCTCTGTTTCTGTCTCTCTGTCTCTGTCTCTCCGTCTCTCTGTCTCTGTCTCTCCGTCTCTCTGTCTCTCTATCCTCGTCTCTATCTCTCTGTATCTCTGTATCTGTTTCTCTTTCTCTCTGTATCTCTGTATCTGTTTCTCTTTCTCTGTCTCCGTCTCTCTGTATCTCTGTCTCTGTCTCTCTGACTCTGCCTCTTTGTCTCTGTCTTTCTGTCTCTATCTCCCTGTCTCTGTCTCTTTGTCTCTGACTCTCTCTTTCTGTCGTCGTCTCTATCTCTCGTTTTCTGTCTCTCCGTCTCTCTGTCTCTGTCTTTCCGTCTCTCTGTCTCTGTCTCTCTGTCTCGAAGTATCTGTCTTTGTCTCCCTGTCTCTCTGTCTATGTCTTTCGGTCTATGTCTTTGTCTCTCTGTCTCTCTGTCTCTACGTCTCTCTATCTATGTCTCCCTGTCTCTGTCTCTCTGTCTATGTCTCCCTGTCTATCTGCCTCTGTCTCTCTGTCTATGTCTCCCTGTCTCTCTGCCTCTGTTTCTCTGTCTCTCTGTCCTCGTCTCTATCTTTTTGTCTCTGTCTCTCCGTCTCTCTGTCTATCTCTCTATCTCTATGTCTCTGTCTTTCCGTCTATGCCTTTGTCTCTCTGTCTCTCTGTCTATATCTCTGTTTCTGTCTCTCTCTCTGTCTCTGTCTCTATGCCTCTTTTTCTCTGTCTCTTTCTCTCTGTCCTCGTCTCTATCTCTCTGTCTCTGTCTTTCGGTTTCTGTCTCTCAGTCATTGTCTCTCTGTCGCTTTGTCTCTGTCTCTAAGTCACTGTCTCTCTGTCCTTGTCTGTCCGTCACTGTCTTTCGGTCTATGCCTTTGTCTCTCTGTCTATATCTCTGTTTCCGTCTCTCTGTCTCTCCGTCTCCCTGTGTCTTTGTCTCTGTCTCCCTGTCTCTCTGCCTCTGTCTCCCTGTCCTCGTCCCTATCTTTTTGTCTCTGTCTTTCCGCCTTTCTGTCTATCTCTCTGTCTCTGTCTTCCCGGCTATGCCTTTGTTTCTCTGTCTCTCTGTCTATATCTCTGTTTCTGCCTCTCTGTCTGTGTGTCTCTTTCTCTGTCTCCATGCCTCTGTTTCTCTGTCTCCATGCCTCTGTTTCTTTGTCTCTTTCTGTCTGTCTGTCTCTTTCTGTCTCTCTGTCTCTTTCTCCCTGTCTTCATCTCTACCTCTCTGTGTCACTGTCTTTCTGTCTCAGTCTCTGTCTCCCTATCTCTCTATTCGCCTCTCTGTCTCTGTCTCCTTGCCACTCTGCCTCTGTCTCTCTGTCTCTCTGTCCTCGTCTCTATCTCTCTGTCTTTCAGTTTCTGTCTCTCAGTCATTGTCTCTCTGTCGCTTTGTCTCTATCTCTAAGTCACTGTCTCTCTGTGGCTGCCTCTCTGTCTCTGTCTGTCTGTCTCTGTCTTTCGGTCTATGTCTTTGTCTCTCTGTCTATATCTCTGTTTCCGTCTCTCTGTCTCTCAGTCTCTCCGTCTCCCTGTCTATGTGTCTTTGTCTCTGTCTCTCTGTCTCTATGCCTCTGTACTCGCCTTTCTGCCTCTATCTCCCTGTCTCTCTGCCTCTCTATCTCTGTCTCTTTCTCTCTGTCTTCGTCTCTATCTATCTGTCTCTCTGTCTCCGTCTCTGTATTCGCCTTTCTGCCTCTATTTCCCTGTCTCTCTGTCCTCGTCTCCATCTCCCTGTCTCGGTCTTTCGATCTCTGTCTCGCTGTCTCTTGGCCTCTGTCTTTCTGTCCCTTTGTCGTCGTCTCTATCTCTCTGTTTCTGTCTCTCTGTCTCTCTGTATCCGTATCTCTTTCTCTGTCTCCGTCTCTCTCTATTTCTGTCTCTTAGATTCTGTCTCTCTGTCTCTGTCTTTTTGTCTCCATCTCCCTGTCTCTTTGCCTCTGTCTCTCTCTCTGTCGTCGTCTCTATCTCTTTGGTCGGTCTCTGTCTCTCTATCTCGATCTCTCTGTCTCTCTCTCTTCGTCTCTATCTTTCTGTTTCTGTCTCTCTGTCTCTGTTTCTCTATCCTCGTCTCTATCTCTGCCACTCTCTGTCTCTGTCGCTCTGTCTATGTCTCTGTTTTCGTCTCTCTGTCTCCCTGTCTGTATGTCTCTCTGTCTTTGTCTCTGTCTCTATCTCTTTATCTTCATCCCTATCTCTCTATTTTTGTCTCTGTCTCTGTCTCTCTCTCTATCTCTCTGTCTCTGTCTTTTGGTCTATGCCTTTGTCTTTCTGTGTCTCTGTCTCCGTCTCTCTGTCTCTGTCTCTTCGACTTTGTCTCTGTCTTTCTGTCTCTCTCTTTCTGTCGTCGTCTCTATCTCTCTGTTTCTATCTCTGTCTCTCTGTCTCTCCGTCACTCTGTCTCCATCTCTCTGTCTCTGTCTCTAAGTCTCTGTCTATCTATCTCTGTCTCTCTGTCTTTGTCTCTCCGTCTCTCTGTTTTTGTCTCTCTGTCTCCATCTCTCTGTTCTCGTCTCTATCTCCCTGTCTCTCTGTCTATGTCATTCGGTCTATGTCTTTGTCTCTCTGTCTATATCTCTGTCTCCATCTCTCTGACTCTGCCTCTCTGTCTCCGTCTTTCCGTCTCTATCTCCTTCTCTCTGTCTCTCTGCCTCTGTCTCTCTGTCTTTCGGTCTCCGTCTCTCTGTCTCTCTGTCGCTCTCTTTTTGTCTCTCTGTCTCCGTCACTTTGTCCTCGTCTCTATCTTCCTGTCACTCTGTCTCTGTCATTCGGTTTATGTCTTTGTCTCTCTGTCTATATCTCTGTTTCCGTCTCTCTGTCTCCATCTCCTTGTCTCTGTCTCTCCGTCTTACTGTCTCCATCTCTCTGTCTCTGTCTTTCTCTCTATCTCTCTGTCTCTGTATCTAAGTCTCTGTCTCTCTGTCTCTGTCTTCCTGTCTCTGTCTTTGTCTCTCTGTCCTCGTCTCTATCTCCCTGTCTCTGTTTTTCGGTCTATGTCTTTGTCCCACTGTCTCTCTGTCCATATCTCTTTTTCCGTCTCTCTGTCTCCCTGTCTCTATGTCTCTCTGTCTCTGTATCTTTATCTCTGTCTTCGTTTCTATCTCTCTGTGTCACTGTCTTTCTATGTCTGTCTCTCTGTCTCTGTATTTGCCTCTCTGCCTCTGTCTCCCTGCCTCTCTGCTTCTGTCTCCCTGTCTCTCTGCTTCTGTCTTTCTGTCCTCGTCTCTATCTCTCTGTCTCTGTCTTTCGGTCTCTGTCTCTCTGTCTCTTTCTCTCTGTCTTCGTCTTCATCTATCTGTCTCTCTGTCTCTGTCTCTGTATTTGCCTTTCTGCCTCTGTCTCCCTGTCTGTCTGGCTCTGGCTCTCTGTCCTCGTCTCTATCTCTCTATCTCTGTCTTTCGGCCTCTCTCTCTCTGTCTCTCTGTCTTTGTCTCGCTGTCTCTGTGTCTCTGTCACTGTCTCTCTGTGTATGTCTTTGTCTCCTTGCCTCTCTGTCTATGCCTCTGTCTACTTGTCTCTCTGTCTATATCTCTGTTTTCGTCTCCCTGTCTGTATGTCTCTCTGTCTCTGTCTCATTCTCTCTGTCTTTGTCTCTATGTCTTTGTCTCTGTCTTCGTCTCTGTCTCTCCGATTCCGTCTCTCTGTCTCCTTGTCTGTATGTTCCTCTGTCTCTGTCTCTCTGTCTTTGTCTCTATGTTTCTTTATCGCTGTCTCTCTGTATTTGTCTCCATCTCTCTGTTTCTGTCTCTCGGTCTCTGTCTCTCCGTCTCTCTGCCTTTGTCTTTATGGCTGTCTGTCTCTGTCTTTGGGTCTCTGTCTCTCTGTATCTGTCTCTCTTTCTCTGTTTCCCTGTCTTTGTCTCTGTCTCACTGTATCTCTGGCTATGTCTCATTGTATCTGTCTCTTTGTCCCTGTCTCTATCTGTCTGTCTCTGTCTCTCTATCTCTCCGTTTTTTTCTCTGTCTCTGTCACTGTCTATCTGTCTCTGTCTCTTTGTCTCTCTGACTCTGTCCCATTGTCTCTGTCTCTCTTTATCTGTCTCTCTGTCTCTGTATCTGTCTCTTTATCACTGTCTTCCTGACTCTGTCTTTTCTATCTCTCTCTGTATCTGTCTCTTTGTCTCTGTCTCTGTTTTTGTTTTTGTCTTTCTGCCTCTGTCTCCCTGTCTGTCTGGCTCTGGCTCTCTGTCCTCGTCTCTATCTCTCTATCTCTGTCTTTCGGCCTCTCTCTCTCTCTGTCTCTCTGTCTTTGTCTCGCTGTCTCTGTGTCTCTGTCACTGTCTCTCTGTGTATGTCTTTGTCTCCTTGCCACTCTGTCTATGCCTCTGTCTACTTGTCTCTCTGTCTATATCTCTGTTTTCGTCTCCCTGTCTGTATGTCTCTCTGTCTTTGTCTCTATGTCTTTGTCTCTGTCTTCGTCTCTGTCTCTCCGATTCCGTCTCTCTGTCTCCTTGTCTGTATGTTCCTCTGTCTCTGTCTCTCTGTATTTGTCTCTATGTTTCTTTATCGCTGTCTCTCTGTATTTGTCTCCATCTCTCTGTTTCTGTCTCTCGGTCTCTGTCTCTCCGTCTCTCTGCCTTTGTCTTTATGGCTGTCTGTCTCTGTCTTTGGGTCTCTGTCTCTCTGTATCTGTCTCTCTTTCTCTGTTTCCCTGTCTTTGTCTCTGTCTCACTGTATCTCTGGCTATGTCTCATTGTATATGTCTCTTTGTCCCTGTCTCTATCTGTCTGTCTCTGTCTCTCTATCTCTCCGTTTTTTTCTCTGTCTCTGTCACTGTCTATCTGTCTCTGTCTCTTTGTCTCTCTGACTCTGTCCCATTGTCTCTGTCTCTCTTTATCTGTCTCTCTGTCTCTGTATCTGTCTCTTTATCACTGTCTTCCTGACTCTGTCTTTTCTATCTCTCTCTGTATCTGTCTCTTTGTCTCTGTCTCTGTTTTTGTTTTTGTCTTTCTGCCTCTGTCTCCCTGTCTGTCTGGCTCTGGCTCTCTGTCCTCGTCTCTATCTCTCTATCTCTGTCTTTCGGCCTCTCTCTCTCTGTCTCTCTGTCTTTGTCTCGCTGTCTCTGTGTCTCTGTCACTGTCTCTCTGTGTATGTCTTTGTCTCCTTGCCACTCTGTCTATGCCTCTGTCTACTTGTCTCTCTGTCTATATCTCTGTTTTCGTCTCCCTGTCTGTATGTCTCTCTGTCTTTGTCTCTATGTCTTTGTCTCTGTCTTCGTCTCTGTCTCTCCGATTCCGTCTCTCTGTCTCCTTGTCTGTATGTTCCTCTGTCTCTGTCTCTCTGTATTTGTCTCTATGTTTCTTTATCGCTGTCTCTCTGTATTTGTCTCCATCTCTCTGTTTCTGTCTCTCGGTCTCTGTCTCTCCGTCTCTCTGCCTTTGTCTTTATGGCTGTCTGTCTCTGTCTTTGGGTCTCTGTCTCTCTGTATCTGTCTCTCTTTCTCTGTTTCCCTGTCTTTGTCTCTGTCTCACTGTATCTCTGGCTATGTCTCATTGTATATGTCTCTTTGTCCCTGTCTCTATCTGTCTGTCTCTGTCTCTCTATCTCTCCGTTTTTTTCTCTGTCTCTGTCACTGTCTATCTGTCTCTGTCTCTTTGTCTCTCTGACTCTGTCCCATTGTCTCTGTCTCTCTTTATCTGTCTCTCTGTCTCTGTATCTGTCTCTTTATCACTGTCTTCCTGACTCTGTCTTTTCTATCTCTCTCTGTATCTGTCTCTTTGTCTCTGTCTCTGTTTTTGTTTTTGTCTTTCTGTCTCTGTCTCTCTGTTTCTCTGTCTCTTTATCTCTCTGTCCATGTGTCTCTGTATCTGTCACTGTCTCTGTCTTTCTGTTAGAAAATAAATAATGTAAAATATCCGTAATATTGGTATTTTCTTTATTGATCGAATATTAGTTAATAGAATAATGGTAATGTAGTTGATTGATAATAAGGTCCTTTAATGGATCCTATTCTTTTCCATATGATTTTAGTAGTTATATTAATCGAATAGTTAATATTTTTATTTTTAATATGTTGAATAATTTTTTTATTGTCTACTAAAATCTTGGTCATTTCAGTCAATTCATCAATTGAATGTTCAGTAGAAGTATAGTATTCTTGTTTACACGAGTTAATGGGATGTCGGAGCTGCAGTAATTGTGCTTGGCTTTTATTATCTTAATAATATTTTTTTAAATCCATAAATTATCCAAATATAATGACTTGTTCGCACTAAAGCTATTTTAATAGAATAATTTTCGTTAAAATAAAAAATTATTTAGACTTATTATTTTTTCATGATCTTAGATCGAATTAGATATCAAGTTCGACAAACCTAACCTTAAAATACGATACATTCAAAGTTTGTATTTCAACTTTTTATATATAGTATTTTGGTGGATTTCTTGAGTTGTCCGCACTAATGTTTAATCTTACAAATTTTTTTATTGTAGGTAAAAAACTCGATTAAACGCATTATTTATTCATAATTTGGGATCTGAAATATTATTAGAAGACTTGCAGCTCCGTGATGCTCTTAAATACTATTGTTTATTTTAAAATTTTATTTTTCTAAAAAGAAATGTTATATAAATACTTACTACGAACGCGAGGCAAAAATGAATACGGAAACGTGTTTAATAAATACTTAAAAAAATTTATCGATTGTATAAAAAAAATTTCTCATTAAATCATAATGATATTAATCACTAATATGTTTGATAGACAGGATATTAAAAAATACGTAGATTTAAAAATTGAGTCACTTTTTTAAAAAGATTTACTTTTAATTCTGATTTTGCTCTCAAAGAATATTAAATATGATGGTTGAAAAAATGAGCTACAGTACGCTTCGTACAATTGAACTTATTTCTATGGTGTTAAGGAAGAAGGAACAATTCACTCAATAAAGTTTTCGAGATATCGTTATATAAACTTATGCTATAAATTTAAGATTTTAAAATGGATTTGTTTTTTTTTTCATTTGCATCACAACTGCAGAATGACAACTGTTGTAACAATGTTTATTTAGATTAAAATCAATGAAAAATAATCTTAAATTAATTTACATGAAAATTGGACTTATTCCTTTCTTCCATAAGACCACATATATAGTAGATATAGTAGATTTCCAATTTTAAGTTATCTAGAAAAGATTATATTTCAAATATTAACAAAATTCTTTCAAAAGATCTAATATTAAAAATGCTTTTGAGCCAAAAATGGTTAATTAAAATATCATAATTAAAATATTACAATAATGTAAATAAAACTTTTTTAAACAAAATTTTGAACTTTATTGTTTAAATAATTAGAGCAATAATAATTAAAGAATACTTATATTATTTAATAAATTTTTTTAAATATAGAAAACAAATATAAATGATACGTTTAGGTCATAAAAAATATTTGCCTAAAATAATATTAAATTTACGAATAGATTTTTCTATAATTTTAACATTGAAAAAATTTAAATGTTAAAATAACATCACCGTATTAAAAAACAAGTAATTAATTTGGCTTTATTAAAAAAATTGATTGAGCATGGAAAATAGATTATTCAACATCATTGAAAAAGGCTGATAAAATGTATGCAATAAAAATAGGTATACATTAGATAATATTAATTTTTAAAATAATGAAAGCATATTTACCAATGCGAAATTAAAAGAAGTATTACTTTTTTAAGTAGTTTTATTCTTTTAAATGTCAAAAAATATAACCAAAATACAAGTTTCCAATATGTGCTTGTTCGAGGTTATGACTAGCTCATAAAAAGAAAAAAAAACACTAATCACATGATTGATTGACACAAATAATTAATATGTAGCACTGCAAATAACTTTTTATTTTAAAATACATTTGTAATAATGCATTATCGAATCATTATGATTTATGTTTGCACATATAACAACATAAAAAAATATTTATGTAAAATGAGATTTAATTTTCCTAATGGAAAAAAATTATAAAAGTAAATAAATATAATAAATATAATAAAAGTTTTAGTTCGATTCAGTTTGTCTTCATCTATTTTGATTTCTCTCAAATTGTTTCAATTTTTTTCATTTTTTTTTCATTAAGTTTCCGTTTGCTCCGTTTTCTTTCATTTTTGTTCAGATTATTTCAGATCGTTTCAGCTTGTTTCAGTTTCTTTCATTTTTTTCGAAAAGAAATGAAAGAAAATGAGACAAACTGAAACACTCTGAGTGTTTTGATCAAATTCTTAAATAAAACATTTTAAATCATTCTAAAAATTACTGCTATAATCTGAAAAAAAACGAAATAAACTGAAATAAACTAAAACATTTTGAAAATTGTTGTGAAAATTTAGAAATTTTTTAGCGCTAGGGCCGCTGATAAATGTTTGTAAAATTTTAACTTCGAATAAATTTAAACATAAAATAAAGGTATTAAAAAACTTTGTTCATTTTAATTCATTCAAAAATTCGATTTAGGATAAATAGATTAAAAGGCCGATAAAAACAATGCAATAAAAAAGTATAAATTAGATGATAATTAATTATTAAAATAGTTAAAGCATATTTACCAAAGTGAAATTATAAAGAATTTTACATAAAAGTTATTTCCCTAGTTGGTATTTCTTTCACTCTCTCTCTCTCTTTTTTGCTGAACGGTAGATGAACAAACAAAGATTTATTATTACCAATAGGGAACCATTATAGCGAGATTTCTTGTTAACAAAGGTCAGAACAAAATCTTTTTATTCCCGTCGAATGAGCTAAAAAGATAAAACCAAAGCATTATCGAATCATTCTGATTTATCTTTGCTCATATGAAGTTATAAAAAAATATTTGCGTAAAATAACATTTAATTTGTTGATAAATTTTTGTGAAATTTTAACTAAGAAAAAATTTAATCATTAAAATAAACGTATTAAAAAACATGTCGTTAATTTTAATTCTTTCAAAAATTTGATTTAGGATGAAAAATAGATTAAAAGACCGATAAAAAGAATGCAATAGAAAAAGTACACATTAGCTAATATTTAATTATTAAAATATTTAAAGCATACTTACCAAAGTTAAATTATGAAGATTTTTACATCGAAGTTATTTTCCAAATTGGTATTTCTCTCACTTTCTTTCTCTCTTTTTTTTCAACGGTCGATGAACCAGCAAAGAATTATTTTTTTACCAATAGTAAACCACTAATGCAAAATCTCCACGAAGGTCAGAACCAAATCTTTTTATTCTTTTAAATGTCAAAAAATATAACCAAAATATAAGATGCTTGCTCGAGGTTATGACTAGCTCATAAAAAGAAAAAAAACACTAATCACATGATTGATTGACACAAATAATTGACATGTGGCACTGCAAATAACTTTTTATTCTAAAATGCATTTGTAATAATGCATTATCGAATCATTATGATTTATGTTTGCACATATAACAACATAATAAAATATTTACGTAAAATAACATTTAATTTGCTGATAAATGTTTGTGAAATTTCAACTTCGAATAAATTTAATCATAAAATAAAGGTATTAAAAAACTTCGTTAATTTTAATTCAATCAAAAGTTTGATTTAGGATGAAAAATAAATTAAAAGGCTGATAAAAAGAATGCAATAGAAAAAGTATAAATTAGATGATAATTAATTATTATAGTATATTAGACAACCAATGCGCAAAATATGTAATTCACACACGAGCCAAGTTTTTTGCTCGAACGCTGCGGGTGTGTAAATCACATTGCGAAAGTATACAAATTAAAGTTTTTTTATAGACAGGCAATCAATGATTTACGATATAAGATTTGTCTAAATTTTTAATAAATTTGTCAGCAATATTTAATATTTTTTTTAAATGATAAGTTGTAAGCAAAATTATTAAAACTTGTCAAAGTTACATGTTAATGTTATTTTGTTATAAATTTTTTCTAAAGTGTTGCATCCCATGTTATTAAAAAAATTATAACAAATTTAAATTAATTTTCTATCAAATGTTTACAGCAAAGTAATACAGTAATTTCATATAAAACTGAGTCCTCATTTGATAGCAAATTGATAGCAACTGTTTACAACAACAATTAATTAAAATGATACATCAAATTGACAAAAACTCGTGCATTTATAGTTTTTTGAAAAGTTATTGCTGTAAATTTGCAATCATATTGAAAGCAAGGCGATGCTCAGCAACCATTGACACTATTTTGCTCCTGCAACTTTGGTTATTGGGGATACGTGTCTTTTAATATTTCTAACCGTGTAGTTACATTTGTGTACACAAATGAAAATAAGATAATTTTATTTTACTAATAAATAAGATAAAATGGCCATTAGTATAATAACTTGATATATTATTGAATATCATTTAAATATTATTGAATAACATTAAAATAAAATAACATGTTATCATTAAACGTATGAAAAAACATTTTTTAAATATTTTGCATTACTATTATATAACATTTTATTTTGATTGCATTCTTGAAATGTTAGTATCAGTTTTATACCCTTAAATTATTAAAAATTTATTACCAGTAGTAAATAAAATGATGATTAGACCCAATATTATGATGTGTATATAAGAAAAAAACTTCTAATGTAAATTAAAAAATAAAAGTGAAACTAGTCACTACAAAAGTATAATATTAAAATGATAAATTATTGAAATATTATAAAAAAATATTTGATTTCTAAAACTTAATATTTTTAGCAGTTAAAATTTACACAAATGTTTTTTGTATATACTATCGAATCCTAAAGTAATTTAGAAAAGTATTGAATGGAAATTATTAAAATTTTCAAAAGAAAATTAACGTATTTAATATTACAAAATATATACATTTTTTTTAACATACTAACATTACAAAACAAAACTGTATTACTTAATTAAGCTTGTATATAGTTTTCTGTAAGTCTTGCAATAATGTCCAATTTCCCTGTACATATGTATATATATAAAAAGGTTTTGCTTACTTCCTACACATTTCAATGTAAATCGAACGTGTGTCTTTAACGCCGGGTATTTTAACGATATGATAAAATTCTTTTTTGAATTGTCTTTGCTGAGCCGCAATCGGATCTACGGAGCAAATCGTTGGCTCATGTTCTGTGACCAATTTTATAATTTGCCTTTTGGTCTCTGGATCAATCGTCACTTTCAAGGCTCCAGGACATTTGTGAATGTCATTCAGACATGCATAATACCTATATATATATATATATATATATATATTTATTATGAAAATGTTAATTCGTTTATTTAATCCCGTTCTATACAAGTCATTATTAATTTTTATAAACGTTCAAAAATTCACAAATGAATATATATATATATATATATATATATATATATATATATATACACATTGTGATTATGAATACATAAAATCTATTTCATAAATTTTTTTTCTCGTTCATTAAAAATTTGTTTCAAAATTTTTATTTTTATTTCAAAAATAAAGTTCTATTAATAAGTTAATACATTTTGAAGTTATATTAAAAAGTTATTCCCACGAAACGACTGCTGATGAATTTTAAATGACAGAGTGTAAAAGTAAAAACTTTTAACTTTGCAACGATCACAAGAAAAATGCAGGCTTTGATGGACTGAAATGCATGTTTTTTTATATCTAAAGCACGTTTGAAAGATGTAGTAATATCATATTAGAATCTGTTAGCGTACGTCATTGAAATCAAGACCGATAAAAAGCAACATTTTACTTTATAAACCATAATATTATAATAAACCTTAATTACATTAATAAATTACTTTCGTTTATATTAATAAATAAATGAATGTTTTAATAATAATAGAGCTTTAGGTTAATTATTATTTATATACTTAAATATACATTCATGTTAAAAAAATGTTTAATAAAAATTTCATCTGTTCTCGTTAATTTTAAATATCTTTTAATGTTATTTAAAAATTTCATGAAAATAATTATTTATTTAGTAATATGTACTATGAACATTATTAAGTTTCCTATTTTAATAAATTATTTGTTATATACAATTTCAGGTATCAATGATATATATTCATATTTTTGGATTTCTTACCACAGTTTTAAAATTATTAAAAAGTGATGAAGGTATTTCGTGAATTTGTACGATCAATGTTTATACTACATACTGTAAGTAAAAATGTTTCCTTTCCGGAAATTTTTCAATAAAATTAAAAGATGTACATAACATAAATTTAATCAAAACATACAAATTTATCGTATTAATGTTTATGAACTTTTTTTTATCAATATTTTTTAAAATAATCATTATTATTTATTGAAGTATGTCAAAATATGAATACATTAGTAATCTTTGTATATATTACATTGTATAGGAAGGGCACAAAATTTTTATAAACTATTTTCGTAATAAATTTTTTTAAGGTATTCTTTTTGTTAACATTAACACTTATTGAAAAATGTTTAATAATTTTCATAAACGTGACGACCCGAATAATCTAGTAATGTAGTATATTTGTTAAATATTGAAATAAGAATGTTATCAAAAAATTATGATTATGATTGTAATTGAATAATAATAGTAAAGGAAAATTTATTCTAAAATAGATTGTGAATATTTATTTAAAACCGTCCGCCACTTTTTTTACTTGCCCGTAAGATTTTATATTTTTTTTTTATTTCGGTCTCATCAGAACGTGGGTACGGGATAGGGAAATGGTATGCATGGAGAATCGCCCTAAGTAACGTAAAAGGAGAGTGATCGCGTCAAATGCCTTACTACGTGAAGAAGCAAAACACAAATACAAAACACTTCATCAAAATAATCTTTTCAATTTAATAATATGTATCAATCGCTTAATTTTTTTTTATATTTTTTTTTATTTCAAATAAACTTTGAACATTATGTTCTTTTATGCGTGTGTATGTGTGTATATATATACTCATAAGGAAAATAAATGTTTATGTCATTAGAAAATATAAAAGGTAACGCAAATTTCTATAGGTACTATGGTATTCGTATTTATGATACAAAATCGTACCTACCGACATTTATAATCATAATTTATGTGTTTTTACCTTAGCTTTTCAATTATGTAATGACATTTTCAGAAATTTTCATTATTTCTACATAATTTACATGGATCCGTGCCCTTTGTTCAAAATTAAAAATTAATTCATTACTATATTTTACAAATATTTGTTTATGTAAATATATTTATTTTGAAATACAATCATATATGAGAAAAACTGCATATGTCGTTATTGTAACATATTTCTATGAATATTAAATACAAAATTAATAATACCTTTAATTTTTTTAAGTACGATGTAATCCCTTGTTTCTTTAAATCACATTTATCCATTATTTATCAATCAATAAATATTTTTTTTATGAAATAATAAAAAGAAATTGAAATGTAGACAATAAGATTGGAATGCGTTGTAATAATGTTTCACGTACATATTTATAAAAAAGTATCAATTTTTGATAGATTACATGTATTTTGTACACAAATGATACATATTTTGTATACAAATCGAGTTATTTCAAAGGGATGAAATTATTCGTTGAATGGAAATATGGATACCCGAAATATTAAACTTTTACATGTAAGCGATTGCCTAAAAAATAATTTAATATCTGTCAAAGATAAAAAACTTTTCAGGACAGGCCGAACTCTCTGTCTTTGTCTAATAGTGTTTTTCATCCTTTATACGAACACCATCGGTTTTAATACCAACCAAAATAGCAGCCCCCTCCTCCATATTTCTTTTAATAAGTACATTTAATAATAATAATAATAAAAAAATGGGATAATAATTTTATCGCATACTTTTAGGATAATTATATAACCTAAAAAAATTTAATGAAGAAGACAGATTGTATTTACGGTAGTTCGTGGTTCAAATCATACTCAAAAAGTACTCAATAAAATATTTCGTTATGATTATGAAATTGAGTCATCGTATTCATATTTAGCGGGGACTGCTATTTTTTTCTTGTTAAAACCGATGATACCCATATAAAAGATAAAAAACACTGTCAGAGAAAGACAGATACTTCGGCGTACTCTTAACGCTTCATTGTTCTAAAAAGTTTTAATATCTTATACAATTACAGTTGCATATAGATACCATTTTTTAGTTATTCCAATATTTTTTTAAAAACGATAAAATAAATATTTTTGTCATCTCAGAAAATCTATTGCTTCGTATAAAATTAATAAAAACTATTTCTTCGTTTCTATTTTAAATTAATACAGTTTGTAAAATAATTTAAAATATTTTTTATTACAATTATTAAACTTATTTTTTTGGAAGCATATATGTAACCTGCATATTCGTATATGTAACAGAATATTAAGTAAATATTTTTGAATACCAACAATAAAATTGTTATAATGCATTAACTCCATGACCCTTTTTTATTTGCATCTTATATTTATCGTATGTAAATATTTGTTAAATTTATACGATGATTTCACAAAATAGGGTACAACTATGTATGCTTTAACGATATGCATAAATAAGTATCAGTATCACTCACTATATGATTCATTGAATAGATTGCATCGACATAAAGAGATACAGAATAAATGTTAATAATTAAAGAAGCTTACATTGTATTTTTGTATGAACTCTTTTTATGGTAACGAAAACCTTTTTCATCCTCCATTATTTTAAAAAAAATTGTAGTTATAACCCAGTTATTTTACACTTAAACTTCACAACGTGCTCACCGTATAGTAACAAATGATAATGTGTTAATTTAAAAATATGTGAAGCGCTACCTATTCACGATTTACAAAAAAACAAATCAAAATCTCGACGCCAAGTTGCTTATAATTCGAAATCAATAATAAAAAATTAGTTAAATAAATATATTATTTAATAAATTCATAAATGTAATTATTGAAAATAAATAAGTGAACTTTAAATATACATAAATAATTATTTTTATATATATATACATATAGCTCGCGAATAAAAATTTTTCGTATACACAAATTTAAAGATATTAAATAATGACAATATTTTTATTTTTATAAATAATAAATTCAAAAGTTAATAAACGCTAAAATGACATAAAAAGGATTAAATTATTTTAATATTAAAATTTAATATTTTTGAAAATGTTATACTGACGTCAACAATAACTATTCTACAAAATATACCGGTGACCATAAATAGTTGTATTTTTTATTCTCATTATCATATTTAGTCATGACATACAATATTATGTTTATTTTGAATTGTAATTAATATAATTCATTTATTCTTTAATTAAACTCGCTTATACTTATTTTAATGAAAGCTATTATTTCCTCAAATTTGTTTCTTTGACATTATCGCTTTCTAGTAAACTTATAGATATGTAATTATCTATGTATTTTTCATATTTTGCAATACTTTTTATGCACCAGTTATTTTTTTTCTTAATAAACGCTGTCAATGAATAAATAAATTTTTCAAAATATTTAAATAATAAAACTTATAAAATAAAAATATTTTATAGTAATAAATGGGTACCCTAATAAATGTAAAAAAAATTAATATTATTGTATTATTGTATATTATTAAAAAATATGTATTTTAGGTTTGATCCAAGAACGTACCTTACATGGTAGAAAGTGAAATATTATTAGACCGATTCCATCTCAAATCATGCAGACCGACTGCACCTATCTCTCCGAACTGCTTAAAAATTTTTTATATTATTCTACTTTGAAAATAAGCATATACGTATTTTTTTATTTTTCAATATCATCAAAAGTGCAGTTTTTATGCACTTTTTAAAAATGACTTGTAAATTTTCAGTTCTCAAAAATAGAAAATTTTTTTTTTTTTTTAATCGTTTTTATCCCTGTAGTGATCTTTATAAATAAATTTAGGCTCGTTCAATGCTACAGAGGATGCTCTTTTAATTCCACCGTCTTTTATTTTTTTTAACAAAAAAACGGAAGTGCAATTGCACTTTTTTGCAAAAAATGAAAAATGCATTTTTCTCAAAAAAGCCATTTTTTTTTGTCTCAAATTTTTTTTATGCTCTACCCTTGCTACTTTCCTTGGTTGCCCAATAGATGGCGACCGATTTTGTCTTTCACTATACTTATACACCTATGATATTCCGTAACTTCGACACAATAAATTTTTATTGCATATTCTCTAATCACAGAGTAATATTACCTCGGATTATTGAATGAAATATTTTCCTATTCCATTAGGCAGAATCAAAAATTAGACAATTTTTTTTAACTTTAGAAAAAATTTTATATCTTATTCAAGAAAATTTTTTATTCCTTAAATATTTATTGGCTCATACATGAGAATTTAACTCTTCATGGTTAATAATTCCCTATCATTCTTGAACATTCATATTTATTAATGAATATCTCTTTCACGATTTTGATTTGCTAAAAAAATTTTCTATTGTTAATTTAAATATATTTTTTGACTTATTGGTACATAATTGAACATATATCGAAAAATAAAAAAAAAATTCAATGCTTATTTTTTCTACCAAAAAAAATTTCATATTTACATAAATGTAAATACGTCATAGATACAACAAATATTTCAGGAGTAAGCGCATTTCAGATATATATATATTTGTACGTACATAGCTTTTATGCAACTCATAGGTGTTGTGCTGTATATATATAGTGCATAAATTTTGCGTTAAGTATAAGAAATCATGTAAAAAAAAGTTATATTTTTTTTCCTTTCTTATGAGTTTTGGACTTTTTCTTATTGCGCACATTCTTCTTTGACGTAATTTTTCTTTTCTTTTTTTCTCTTTATTTAATAATTTTGTGAAAGGATGAGCAGCAGTTCGAGCCATATACAATTTTTTCTTTGTCCCTCCTTTTACTTTCCATACGTGGGTTTTTGAATGCCGGCCAATTTCGGGGTCTTAAGCCACTCTTTTATTTTGCTTTGCCTAAAAACTTCAATATCTTCTTTTGTCAGTAAGATTAATTTAATAGCGTCAGTGTTAGGTTGAACTTTTTATGATAAAAGCTTCTAACAATCAAAAATGGTTGTTTTCAGCTACGGGGCATGGGAAAGGTGCGGTTGATGGCGTCGGTGGATTAGTAAAACACTATACAACCAGGCATAATCTTCAAAATTGTCATGTTGAATCAATACAAGATGCAAATGCTTTTGTAAAAAAAGTTCAACCTAACACTGACGCTATTAAATTAATCTTACTGCCAAAAGAAGATATTGAAGTTTTTAGGCAAAGCAAAATAAAAGAGTGGCTTAAGACCCCTAAATTGGCCGGCATTCAAAAAACCCACGTATGGAAAGTAAAAGGAGGGACAAAGAAAAAATTGTATATGGATCGAACTGCTGCTCATCCTTTCACAAAATTATTAAATAAAGAGAAAAAAAAGAAAAGAAAAATTACGTCAAAGAAGAATGTGCGCAATAAGAAAAAGTCCAAAACTCATAAGAAAGGAAAAAAAAAATAGAACTTTTTTTTTTATATAATCTCTTATACTTAACGCAAAATTTATGCGTATATGTATATATATATATATATATATATATATATATATATATATATATATATATATATATCTACCTATATTATATAGTTATATGAACCAAAATTCAGTCGTTGCCCCCCGCATCCCCCCACCCCCCCCACAGCCCCCACAGCCCCCCGCATGATTTTTATTAATTAAATAACGTAAATTTACGTTATTTTATGTTATCGATCATTACCCCCCACGTCCCCCCGCGTCCCCCCGCGTCCCCCCACAGACCCCCCACTAACCCCCCCCACAGACCCCCCACAGTCCCCCCACAACCCCCCCCCCACAATCCCCCCACAACCCCCCCACAATCCCCCCACAACTTTTTAGAACCAAATACTGCATAATATAGTTTTATATTTTTTTATTATATTTTATTTATAATATTACATAAAAATATAAAAATATTAATTTTTTTTTTGTTGAAAACTCGAAAGTAGTTGCATAAAATTACAATTTATAATATTTAAAATGAAAAACATGTGCCTCATCAGATATCTTATTACCATTTTTTACATAGTTTATCTGAAATTAATAAATATAAATTTAAATTAATTCTATTACAATTCCTCAACACTATAATTAATTCATTTGTTGAAAACATAATGATTTTTAATAATTTATTCATATTATAAATATTTTATTGTATTAAAATAAAAATAAGCATATAGTGTTGAGGATTCAGATTTCCACACCACCTTACATTATAAACCTTTAATAGTATTGATTTATACAACTTTTAAAATTAATTGATATTAATATTTATGTTTAAATTTATATAACTTTCAAGATTAATAACTATTTATATTTGTTTTACAAAGGTGTAGATCAAACGGATGATAATATTCATTTGAATTATTCAATAGAAATGTTAAATAACATAAGAGAAGGATTACCTCCACAGGAACTGAAATTAAAAGTAAATACCATAATTATGTTAATTCGAAATTTAAGTATAAAAATGGATTATGTAATGAAACGCGATTAAAAATAACTAAATTATTCAAATATAACATAGAAGCACAAATAACTCTTTCACGTTGTAAAAATGTAAATAAAATATATATTCAAAATGAATCGAAAAACAGAGATATTGTACCTAACATAGTTTGGAAAGAAATATTAAAAAAATAATTTTATTATAATTTAACAAAAATTTAATGTTATTTAAATAAATTTTTTATAAATTATTTTATTAATTAAACTTTATTTTTTTCAGGTTATATTTATATTAATTATAAACATTAAAAATTTTTAATAATATATAAATAAAAAAAAAATGGAATGGAATCCAATTAATAATGTTGAAATTGACAATGTTAATGATCAACAAATGATTAAATGAAATCCATTTTGATGGAAAATTTAAATGATCAAATTGAAGAACATTTAAATTTTTAAGAAGAATATGAATATTATTTAGAAAGTCTAGATAATAATAGTTCAATAAACAATACAATAATTTCTGAATTAAATAACATTATTAATTCATATATAGAGGAAAATAATGAACAATTTGAATTTAAAAATTGGAATGAAGTACCAGAGTATTATAAATATTATGCGAATGAAATTATAAAATATAAAATAAATATACATGAACCAATAGCAGAATATTACTTTAATTAAAGTCATGAAATTTATTCTAAATATTTATTAAGATTAGCTAACATTATTAATAAAATATGAAAAATTAAAATAAATCATAAATATTTCAATATATAATAATAAATTTAAAAAAATTTTTAAACATTATCAATATTATTAAAAATAAAAAAAAATAAAATATTTAAAAATTAACTAAAATATTTAAAAGTTATGATTATTTAAAATTTATAAATCGAAATTTTAATAAATAAATAATTTAACTACTAACAACAATAAATAAAAAAAACATATTCATAACTTTTATACAGGTAAATGTAATATAAGTAAGTATAAAATAATTTAAAATTATTTTATTTATTTATTTGTTATATAAATAACTAAATTTTAAATAAAATATGATATAATGATCATGTAATAATTTCATTTACAATATCATAATAAATTTATAAATTTTAGTATGAATTTTTGATATATCTCATAAAATGTTTAAAATGAGAAAAAAGATATAGAAAAGGAATTATAACAAAATAATCCTATAAATCTTATAAAACTCAAAATCATTACGATATATCAAATAATATACTAAATTATCAACGAAACTAAAAAAAAAATGATTCAAATGTTTAATATATAATTATATTTATAGCACAACTGGGGGTTGGCGAGCAGTGCGAGCAGGGGGGTACCCCCCCTAGTATATATATATATATATATACTAGCATCCCCCGTCTCGGCTTCGCCCGTGCAATAGTTGGGCAGAAGTCGGTAGGTATAGAAATAGAATCTCAAAAACTATTATTTATTAAATCGTACTCTTACAAAACTTTGGAATACACAACATTTTTTGTTTGTGAACCATGTGATAATAGAATGAATTTTCATTTAAAATAATTTTTTTTGGTAGAAAAAATAAGCATTGAATTTTTTTTTTATTTTTCGATATATGTTCAATTATGTACCAATAAGTCAAAAAATATATTTAAATTGACGATAGAAAATTTTTTTAGCAAATCAAAATCGTGAAAGAGATATTCATTAATAAATATGAATGTTCAAGAATGATAGGGAATTATTAACCATGAAGAGTTAAATTCTCATGTATGAGCCAATAAATATTTAAGGAATAAAAAATTTTCTTGAATAAGATATAAAATTTTTTCTAAAGTTAAAAAAAATTGTCTAATTTTTGATTCTGCCTAATGGAATAGGAAAATATTTCATTCAATAATCCGAGGTAATATTACTCTGTGATTAGAGAATATGCAATAAAAATTTATTGTGTCGAAGTTACGGAATATCATAGGTGTATAAGTATAGTGAAAGACAAAATCGGTCGCCACCTATTGGGCAACCAAGGAAAGTAGGAAGGGTAGAGCATGTTGACCGCAGAACGCCGAAAAAAAGTAGTCCCTATTCCCTACGCGTTAAGATCTAGGTCTATAATTATTTTATTGCAATTATTGATTAAAAAAGTAATTATTTATATAGCCTATGACACTCGTCACATTATAAAGAATTTAAATTTAAAATTTGAAAACGATCGGTTCAGTAGTTTTTGAGATAATTGAGAACATTCAAACAAACGCTGTCCTTTTATATAATAGTAAGATTAAGGTTCCAAAAATTAAAAGGGCACATAGAACCGGTTCGGCGTCTAAGTATTCTCCATCTACAGTGAATTTTGAAGTTAAAATTTTTATTATTGCAATTTATAAAGGATATCATTTCGCAACTTTTTTATTTTGGGAGCATGTATACAATTTTTTTCTGTTTCTGAATTATTAGCTGAAAACACTAATTTTGGAAGTTATCTATTTAAATGCTTTTTTACTTTTCTGGCCATGGGTTATAATGTACTATTAATACTATATTAGTAAATTTGCCATTTTCAAAAGTTCCTGACAACAATTTATGATAACAAGGTACAATTGTTAAAAAATTCGCTTTTTGGAAATGAAAAAATGTTTAAACTTCATTCTTACACTAAAACTCGCGGAAGACATTGTACAATGCATCAAAAAATTGTCATGGCTAAACAATAAATAGAAAAATAACCGCGACGAGTTAAAATGTATAACGAGTTAAAATAATAATTTTACAAATTGCGTGTTTTTGGATAATAATTATAAAAAAATAAATTTTCTTATGCTCCCAAAAAAAGTTGCGAAATGATATCCTTTATGAATACCAATAATAAAAATGTTACTATGAGCAACTTTAAAATTCAGTGTAAATGTACGACACTTAGTCGCCGGATCAGCGCCATGTGCCCTTTTTATTTTTGGAATCTCAAATATATATATCAGCAGAGAACTTGAAGGAAACCAATTTTTTTAAACTTCTTTGCTTTCGAAAAATTCATTAACATTTTTTTTTATTAATTGAAATTGTTCTGTGAATTTATTGGTTATAGATACATATTTTGTAGGGTAAAAATGAAAGCTGATTTTTTTAAAGAAAGTCATTTTTTTTTAGTTTATGAGATAATTATAATTTGAAGGAGTATAAAAGTTTATAAATTCATTGTATTTTTCGATATAATTTCCATGTGAATGTCACATTTTTATGCGGGCTAAAAAATTTATAAAATGCAGTTTATATATCGGCATGAAAAATTCAGAACACAGTTTTTTGTTTGTCAGAGTCATTTTACCAATCTTTCAAATGCCATTCGAAATTTAAAGATACGATCATTTTTTCCAAAGATATTAAAATTTGTATTTTGATCAATTGTACTGTAGGGGGGGTAGAACAATTGGTCGGTACTATATGCAGGAGAACTTAAAAAAACGATTTTAATCAATTATGGCTTCATACTGTTTAAGAAACGAAATGAAAATAAATCAATGAATACCTGTGTCGCAATGGAACTATAAAAAGACATAAAATGTAACAAGTTTGTATAAATAAAAACAATTAAAATATTAAATGAATAAAAAATTAAAATATTTTACCTTTTCACCTTCAATTGTAACCACTCAGTTGCAATTTCATAAACATATCCGTAAGTAGCAGTATAACAAGTAACGTTATATGATGTGTTGCCTATGACAAAGCCGATGACAGCATCTTTTAATAAGATGATTATATAATCCACTACACCACCGATAAACGTTAATAGGGAACATAAATATAATTTTATGTCGATATGATAATTATACTGTTAGTTTAAAAAATACAAAAGAATGTAGATTAATATATAAGATATTAAATATATATATTATAAAAATAAAACGTATGCACATCAAAGAAATATCACACGGGATAATGAAAATACTGTATATTTTAAAACGTATATCACTGGTCGCAGGCAAAGTGTTCTTTCACAATATTTTTCTTACCCTTTAGAACAAATGTTAAATTTTCGACCCGAAAATGGGTGTAGTTTCAATTTCATATAACTTTTTTTTTTTCAATAGGATTTAATATATAAATGTGCTTTAAATAACACATTTCGGGTAACCGTTGATGCTGAAATAACCATTTTTAATTTCATATCATATTTGATGTCAAACAATTAATTATAAAATTAATTTGTTATAATGAAATTATATTAAATGAGTAAAAAACGGGCATAGTAATTTTAACTAGCTCGCCACAGCGGCCCAAAGGGCCGCTGTGGCTTGCACTTGGTCCTTTCAGAGCTTCGCTTCGCTCAGCTCTGAAATGCCCTCGGCCTTGCATCGCGAAGCGATGTAAGGCATGCAAAAGCTCCGCTTCTTGCATATAAGGCACGACTGAAAACGCTCGCGCTTCGCACTCGCTATTTGATATTTAAAAAATATTAAAACAAATCATTTACAAACGCAAAAGCCTTAAAAGTTAATCTTATTTCTTTTTTTCATTGTATTTTTTACCGCATCTTTCAACAGGAGGTTTGAATTTATTGTATTTATTTGAAAAAACAAATTTATAATTATTTTAATTTTTCTTGGGAATTAAGTTGATTGATTTCGAAAAAATTTATGTTATGTGAAAAAGACATATTTTCATTAATGTATACTTTTTAAAGTTTTGGATAGGATAATCTATCAAAAGTTATAAGAAAAAAAATAGTTCAGTAGCTTAAAAGTAAAGTTTTGTATTAAGTTTTTATTTGATCTGAATCATTCCGGCGGAGGATGATTTAAAACAATAATACAAATAAATATTGGCAGTTTAAAAAAAAATCGTTCGAGCGGTTTTAAAACAGTTATCCCTTTAGAGGTTAAAAAAATGATTTTTTGGTGATAACTTGAAAAAAACGAATTTTGAAAAAAAGTATATTAAATAAAATTTATAGAAAAAAATAAGATGCATCTTTTTAATATTATATATATATTTTTTAAAATAATATTTATCAAATTATCATTAAAAAGCCTTTAATTTCAACATTTTTCATGAACAATTTGAAAAATATTAATTTTAGAGAAAAGTGTATAATATAAAAAAGATTTATTTTTTTATATTCTATAATTTTTATAAAATATATTTTTTGAAAAAAAATCGTATTTTTCAAGTTATTACCAAAAATCCATTTTTTTTACCATTTAAAAGGCGCCTATTTAAAAACGCTTCCAACGATTTTTTTCAAAATAGGAACGTTTACTTGTGTTATTATTTGAAACAATTTCCCGTTTGAATAATTCAGATCAGATAAAAACTCGTCGAGAAAATTCATAAACTTGATTTCTCACACACATACATCCATACATACATTTTAAGGAAGCCTCGTAATAGTCTTATTTTGCTATAAAAATAAGTTTTTTATCATAAAAAAACATATTTTAAAGGGTTACATTTTTCGCGATGTCGAAAATATAAGACACTTCCGTATAGCGGTCGTGCCTAAAAAGTATCAATTTTTGATAGATTACATGTATTTTGTACACAAATGATACATATTTTGTATACAAATCGAGTTATTTCAAAGGGATGAAATTATTCGTTGAATGGAAATATGGATACCCGAAATATTAAACTTTTACATGTAAGCGATTGCCTAAAAAATAATTTAATATCTGTCAAAGATAAAAAACTTTTCAGGACAGGCCGAACTCTCTGTCTTTGTCTAATAGTGTTTTTCATCCTTTATACGAACACCATCGGTTTTAATACCAACCAAAATAGCAGCCCCCTCCTCCATATTTCTTTTAATAAGTACATTTAATAATAATAATAATAAAAAAATGGGATAATAATTTTATCGCATACTTTTAGGATAATTATATAACCTAAAAAAATTTAATGAAGAAGACAGATTGTATTTACGGTAGTTCGTGGTTCAAATCATACTCAAAAAGTACTCAATAAAATATTTCGTTATGATTATGAAATTGAGTCATCGTATTCATATTTAGCGGGGACTGCTATTTTTTTCTTGTTAAAACCGATGATACCCATATAAAAGATAAAAAACACTGTCAGAGAAAGACAGATACTTCGGCGTACTCTTAACGCTTCATTGTTCTAAAAAGTTTTAATATCTTATACAATTACAGTTGCATATAGATACCATTTTTTAGTTATTCCAATATTTTTTTAAAAACGATAAAATAAATATTTTTGTCATCTCAGAAAATCTATTGCTTCGTATAAAATTAATAAAAACTATTTCTTCGTTTCTATTTTAAATTAATACAGTTTGTAAAATAATTTAAAATATTTTTTATTACAATTATTAAACTTATTTTTTTGGAAGCATATATGTAACCTGCATATTCGTATATGTAACAGAATATTAAGTAAATATTTTTGAATACCAACAATAAAATTGTTATAATGCATTAACTCCATGACCCTTTTTTATTTGCATCTTATATTTATCGTATGTAAATATTTGTTAAATTTATACGATGATTTCACAAAATAGGGTACAACTATGTATGCTTTAACGATATGCATAAATAAGTATCAGTATCACTCACTATATGATTCATTGAATAGATTGCATCGACATAAAGAGATACAGAATAAATGTTAATAATTAAAGAAGCTTACATTGTATTTTTGTATGAACTCTTTTTATGGTAACGAAAACCTTTTTCATCCTCCATTATTTTAAAAAAATTGTAGTTATAACCCAGTTATTTTACACTTAAACTTCACAACGTGCTCACCGTATAGTAACAAATGATAATGTGTTAATTTAAAAATATGTGAAGCGCTACCTATTCACGATTTACAAAAAAACAAATCAAAATCTCGACGCCAAGTTGCTTATAATTCGAAATCAATAATAAAAAATTAGTTAAATAAATATATTATTTAATAAATTCATAAATGTAATTATTGAAAATAAATAAGTGAACTTTAAATATACATAAATAATTATTTTTATATATATATACATATAGCTCATGAATAAAAATTTTTCGTATACACAAATTTAAAGATATTAAATAATGACAATATTTTTATTTTTATAAATAATAAATTCAAAAGTTAATAAACGCTAAAATGACATAAAAAGGATTAAATTATTTTAATATTAAAATTTAATATTTTTGAAAATGTTATACTGACGTCAACAATAACTATTCTACAAAATATACCGGTGACCATAAATAGTTGTATTTTTTATTCTCATTATCATATTTAGTCATGACATACAATATTATGTTTATTTTGAATTGTAATTAATATAATTCATTTATTCTTTAATTAAACTCGCTTATACTTATTTTAATGAAAGCTATTATTTCCTCAAATTTGTTTCTTTGACATTATCGCTTTCTAGTAAACTTATAGATATGTAATTATCTATGTATTTTTCATATTTTGCAATACTTTTTATGCACCAGTTATTTTTTTTTCTTAATAAACGCTGTCAATGAATAAATAAATTTTTCAAAATATTTAAATAATAAAACTTATAAAATAAAAATATTTTATAGTAATAAATGGGTACCCTAATAAATGTAAAAAAAATTAATATTATTGTATTATTGTATATTATTAAAAAATATGTATTTTAGGTTTGATCCAAGAACGTACCTTACATGGTAGAAAGTGAAATATTATTAGACCGATTCCATCTCAAATCATGCAGACCGACTGCACCTATCTCTCCGAACTGCTTAAAAATTTTTTATATTATTCTACTTTGAAAATAAGCATATACGTATTTTTTTATTTTTCAATATCATCAAAAGTGCAGTTTTTATGCACTTTTTAAAAATGACTTGTAAATTTTCAGTTCTCAAAAATAGAAAATTTTTTTTTTTTTTTAATCGTTTTTATCCC
This sequence comes from Anastatus disparis, assembly GCA_017163975.1. Taxonomy (NCBI): domain Eukaryota; kingdom Metazoa; phylum Arthropoda; class Insecta; order Hymenoptera; family Eupelmidae; genus Anastatus; species Anastatus disparis. The sequence continues at coordinate 374,373 of JAFFSR010000264.1, read as the reverse complement.
TGTAGTGATCTTTATAAATAAATTTAGGCTCGTTCAATGCTACAGAGGATGCTCTTTTAATTCCACCGTCTTTTATTTTTTTAACAAAAAACGGAAGTGCAATTGCACTTTTTGCAAAAAATGAAAAATGCATTTTTCTCAAAAAAGCCATTTTTTTTTGTCTCAAATTTTTTTTATGCTCTACCCTTGCTACTTTCCTTGGTTGCCCAATAGATGGCGACCGATTTTGTCTTTCACTATACTTATACACCTATGATATTCCGTAACTTCGACACAATAAATTTTTATTGCATATTCTCTAATCACAGAGTAATATTACCTCGGATTATTGAATGAAATATTTTCCTATTCCATTAGGCAGAATCAAAAAATTAGACAATTTTTTTAACTTTAGAAAAAATTTTATATCTTATTCAAGAAAATTTTTTATTCCTTAAATATTTATTGGCTCATACATGAGAATTTAACTCTTCATGGTTAATAATTCCCTATCATTCTTGAACATTCATATTTATTAATGAATATCTCTTTCACGATTTTGATTTGCTAAAAAAATTTTCTATTGTTAATTTAAATATATTTTTTGACTTATTGGTACATAATTGAACATATATCGAAAAATAAAAAAAAAATTCAATGCTTATTTTTTCTACCAAAAAAAATTTTCATATTTACATAAATGTAAATACGTCATAGATACAACAAATATTTCAGGAGTAAGCGCATTTCAGATATATATATATTTGTACGTACATAGCTTTTATGCAACTCATAGGTGTTGTGCTGTATATATATAGTGCATAAATTTTGCGTTAAGTATAAGAAATCATGTAAAAAAAAAGTTATATTTTTTTTTCCTTTCTTATGAGTTTTGGACTTTTTCTTATTGCGCACATTCTTCTTTGACGTAATTTTTCTTTTCTTTTTTTTCTCTTTATTTAATAATTTTGTGAAAGGATGAGCAGCAGTTCGAGCCATATACAATTTTTTCTTTGTCCCTCCTTTTACTTTCCATACGTGGGTTTTTTGAATGCCGGCCAATTTCGGGGTCTTAAGCCACTCTTTTATTTTGCTTTGCCTAAAAACTTCAATATCTTCTTTTGTCAGTAAGATTAATTTAATAGCGTCAGTGTTAGGTTGAACTTTTTATGATAAAAGCTTCTAACAATCAAAAATGGTTGTTTTCAGCTACGGGGCATGGGAAAGGTGCGGTTGATGGCGTCGGTGGATTAGTAAAACACTATACAACCAGGCATAATCTTCAAAATTGTCATGTTGAATCAATACAAGATGCAAATGCTTTTGTAAAAAAAGTTCAACCTAACACTGACGCTATTAAATTAATCTTACTGCAAAAAGAAGATATTGAAGTTTTTAGGCAAAGCAAAATAAAAGAGTGGCTTAAGACCCCTAAATTGGCCGGCATTCAAAAAACCCACGTATGGAAAGTAAAAGGAGGGACAAAGAAAAAATTGTATATGGATCGAACTGCTGCTCATCCTTTCACAAAATTATTAAATAAAGAGAAAAAAAGAAAAGAAAAATTACGTCAAAGAAGAATGTGCGCAATAAGAAAAAGTCCAAAACTCATAAGAAAGGAAAAAAAAATAGAACTTTTTTTTTATATAATCTCTTATACTTAACGCAAAATTTATGCGTATATGTATATATATATATATATATATATATATATATATATATATATATATATATATATATATATATACTAGCATCCCCTGTCTCGGCTTCGCCCGTGCAATAGTTGGGCAGAAGTCGGTAGGTATAGACATAGAATCTCAAAAACTATTATTTATTAAATCGTACTCTTACAAAACTTTGGAATACACAACATTTTTTGTTTGTGAACCATGTGATAATAGAATGAATTTTCATTTAAAATAATTTTTTTTGGTAGAAAAAATAAGCATTGAATTTTTTTTTTATTTTTCGATATATGTTCAATTATGTACCAATAAGTCAAAAATATATTTAAATTGACGATAGAAAATTTTTTTAGCAAATCAAAATCGTGAAAGAGATATTCATTAATAAATATGAATGTTCAAGAATGATAGGGAATTATTAACCATGAAGAGTTAAATTCTCATGTATGAGCCAATAAATATTTAAGGAATAAAAAATTTTCTTGAATAAGATATAAAATTTTTTCTAAAGTTAAAAAAAATTGTCTAATTTTTGATTCTGCCTAATGGAATAGGAAAATATTTCATTCAATAATCCGAGGTAATATTACTCTGTGATTAGAGAATATGCAATAAAAATTTATTGTGTCGAAGTTACGGAATATCATAGGTGTATAAGTATAGTGAAAGACAAAATCGGTCGCCACCTATTGGGCAACCAAGGAAAGTAGGAAGGGTAGAGCATGTTGACCGCAGAACGCCGAAAAAAAGTAGTCCCTATTCCCTACGCGTTAAGATCTAGGTCTATAATTATTTTATTGCAATTATTGATTAAAAAAGTAATTATTTATATAGCCTATGACACTCGTCACATTATAAAGAATTTAAATTTAAAATTTGAAAACGATCGGTTCAGTAGTTTTTGAGATAATTGAGAACATTCAAACAAACGCTGTCCTTTTATATAATAGTAAGATTAAGGTTCCAAAAATTAAAAGGGCACATAGAACCGGTTCGGCGTCTAAGTATTCTCCATCTACAGTGAATTTTGAAGTTAAAATTTTTATTATTGCAATTTATAAAGGATATCATTTCGCAACTTTTTTATTTTGGGAGCATGTATACAATTTTTTTCTGTTTCTGAATTATTAGCTGAAAACACTAATTTTGGAAGTTATCTATTTAAATGCTTTTTTACTTTTCTGGCCATGGGTTATAATGTACTATTAATACTATATTAGTAAATTTGCCATTTTCAAAAGTTCCTGACAACAATTTATGATAACAAGGTACAATTGTTAAAAAATTCGCTTTTTGGAAATGAAAAAATGTTTAAACTTCATTCTTACACTAAAACTCGCGGAAGACATTGTACAATGCATCAAAAAATTGTCATGGCTAAACAATAAATAGAAAATAACCGCGACGAGTTAAAATGTATAACGAGTTAAAATAATAATTTTACAAATTGCGTGTTTTTGGATAATAATTATAAAAAAATAAATTTTCTTATGCTCCCAAAAAAAGTTGCGAAATGATATCCTTTATGAATACCAATAATAAAAATGTTACTATGAGCAACTTTAAAATTCAGTGTAAATGTACGACACTTAGTCGCCGGATCGGCGCCATGTGCCCTTTTTATTTTTGGAATCTCAAATATATATATCAGCAGAGAACTTGAAGGAAACCAATTTTTTTAAACTTCTTTGCTTTCGAAAAATTCATTAACATTTTTTTTTATTAATTGAAATTGTTCTGTGAATTTATTGGTTATAGATACATATTTTGTAGGGTAAAAATGAAAGCTGATTTTTTTAAAGAAAGTCATTTTTTTTTAGTTTATGAGATAATTATAATTTGAAGGAGTATAAAAGTTTATAAATTCATTGTATTTTTCGATATAATTTCCATGTGAATGTCACATTTTTATGCGGGCTAAAAAATTTATAAAATGCAGTTTATATATCGGCATGAAAAATTCAGAACACAGTTTTTTGTTTGTCAGAGTCATTTTACCAATCTTTCAAATGCCATTCGAAATTTAAAGATACGATCATTTTTTCCAAAGATATTAAAATTTGTATTTTGATCAATTGTACTGTAGGGGGTAGAACAATTGGTCGGTACTATATGCAGGAGAACTTAAAAAACGATTTTAATCAATTATGGCTTCATACTGTTTAAGAAACGAAATGAAAATAAATCAATGAATACCTGTGTCGCAATGGAACTATAAAAAGACATAAAATGTAACAAGTTTGTATAAATAAAAACAATTAAAATATTAAATGAATAAAAAATTAAAATATTTTACCTTTTCACCTTCAATTGTAACCACTCAGTTGCAATTTCATAAACATATCCGTAAGTAGCAGTATAACAAGTAACGTTATATGATGTGTTGCCTATGACAAAGCCGATGACAGCATCTTTTAATAAGATGATTATATAATCCACTACACCACCGATAAACGTTAATAGGAACATAAATATAATTTTATGTCGATATGATAATTATACTGTTAGTTTAAAAAATACAAAAGAATGTAGATTAATATATAAGATATTAAATATATATATTATAAAAATAAAACGTATGCACATCAAAGAAATATCACACGGGATAATGAAAATACTGTATATTTTAAAACGTATATCACTGGTCGCAGGCAAAGTGTTCTTTCACAATATTTTTCTTACCCTTTAGAACAAATGTTAAATTTTCGACCCGAAAATGGGTGTAGTTTCAATTTCATATAACTTTTTTTTTTTCAATAGGATTTAATATATAAATGTGCTTTAAATAACACATTTCGGGTAACCGTTGATGCTGAAATAACCATTTTTAATTTCATATCATATTTGATGTCAAACAATTAATTATAAAATTAATTTGTTATAATGAAATTATATTAAATGAGTAAAAAAACGGGCATAGTAATTTTAACTAGCTCGCCACAGCGGCCCAAAGGGCCGCTGTGGCTTGCACCTTGGTCCTTTCAGAGCTTCGCTTCGCTCAGCTCTGAAATGCCCTCGGGCCTTGCATCGCGAAGCGATGCAAGGCATGCAAAAAGCTCCGCTTCTTGCATATAAGGCACGACCGAAAACGCTCGCGCTTCGCACTCGCTATTTGATATTTAAAAAATATTAAAACAAATCATTTACAAACGCAAAAGCCTTAAAAGTTAATCTTATTTCTTTTTTTCATTGTATTTTTTACCGCATCTTTCAACAGGAGGTTTGAATTTATTGTATTTATTTGAAAAAACAAATTTATAATTATTTTAATTTTTCTTGGGAATTAAGTTGATTGATTTCGAAAAAATTTATGTTATGTGAAAAAGACATATTTTCATTAATGTATACTTTTTAAAGTTTTGGATAGGATAATCTATCAAAAGTTATAAGAAAAAAAATAGTTCAGTAGCTTAAAAGTAAAGTTTTGTATTAAGTTTTTATTTGATCTGAATCATTCCGGCGGAGGATGATTTAAAACAATAATACAAATAAATATTGGCAGTTTAAAAAAAATCGTTCGAGCGGTTTTAAAACAGTTATCCCTTTAGAGGTTAAAAAAATGATTTTTTGGTGATAACTTGAAAAAACGAATTTTGAAAAAAAGTATATTAAATAAAATTTATAGAAAAAAATAAGATGCATCTTTTTAATATTATATATATATTTTTTAAAATAATATTTATCAAATTATCATTAAAAGCCTTTAATTTCAACATTTTTCATGAACAATTTGAAAAATATTAACTTTAGAGAAAAGTGTATAATATAAAAAAGATTTATTTTTTTATATTCTATAATTTTTATAAAATATATTTTTTGAAAAAAAATCGTATTTTTCAAGTTATTACCAAAAATCCATTTTTTTTACCATTTAAAAGGCGCCTATTTAAAAACGCTTCCAACGATTTTTTTCAAAATAGGAACGTTTACTTGTGTTATTATTTGAAACAATTTCCCGTTTGAATAATTCAGATCAGATAAAAACTCGTCGAGAAAATTCATAAACTTGATTTCTCACACACATACATCCATACATACATTTTAAGGAAGCCTCGTAATAGTCTTATTTTGCTATAAAAATAAGTTTTTTATCATAAAAAAACATATTTTAAAGGGTTACATTTTTCGCGATGTCGAAAATATAAGACACTTCCGTATAGCGGTCGTGCCTAAAAAGTATCAATTTTTGATAGATTACATGTATTTTGTACACAAATGATACATATTTTGTATACAAATCGAGTTATTTCAAAGGGATGAAATTATTCGTTGAATGGAAATATGGATACCCGAAATATTAAACTTTTACATGTAAGCGATTGCCTAAAAAATAATTTAATATCTGTCAAAGATAAAAAACTTTTCAGGACAGGCCGAACTCTCTGTCTTTGTCTAATAGTGTTTTTCATCCTTTATACGAACACCATCGGTTTTAATACCAACCAAAATAGCAGCCCCTCCTCCATATTTCTTTTAATAAGTACATTTAATAATAATAATAATAAAAAAATGGGATAATAATTTTATCGCATACTTTTAGGATAATTATATAACCTAAAAAATTTAATGAAGAAGACAGATTGTATTTACGGTAGTTCGTGGTTCAAATCATACTCAAAAAGTACTCAATAAAATATTTCGTTATGATTATGAAATTGAGTCATCGTATTCATATTTAGCGGGGACTGCTATTTTTTTCTTGTTAAAACCGATGATACCCATATAAAAGATAAAAAACACTGTCAGAGAAAGACAGATACTTCGGCGTACTCTTAACGCTTCATTGTTCTAAAAAGTTTTAATATCTTATACAATTACAGTTGCATATAGATACCATTTTTTAGTTATTCCAATATTTTTTTAAAAACGATAAAATAAATATTTTTGTCATCTCAGAAAATCTATTGCTTCGTATAAAATTAATAAAAACTATTTCTTCGTTTCTATTTTAAATTAATACAGTTTGTAAAATAATTTAAAATATTTTTTATTACAATTATTAAACTTATTTTTTTGGAAGCATATATGTAACCTGCATATTCGTATATGTAACAGAATATTAAGTAAATATTTTTGAATACCAACAATAAAATTGTTATAATGCATTAACTCCGCGACCCTTTTTTATTTGCATCTTATATTTATCGTATGTAAATATTTGTTAAATTTATACGATGATTTCACAAAATAGGGTACAACTATGTATGCTTTAACGATATGCATAAATAAGTATCAGTATCACTCACTATATGATTCATTGAATAGATTGCATCGACATAAAGAGATACAGAATAAATGTTAATAATTAAAGAAGCTTACATTGTATTTTTGTATGAACTCTTTTTATGGTAACGAAAACCTTTTTCATCCTCCATTATTTTAAAAAAAATTGTAGTTATAACCCAGTTATTTTACACTTAAACTTCACAACGTGCTCACCGTATAGTAACAAATGATAATGTGTTAATTTAAAAATATGTGAAGCGCTACCTATTCACGATTTACAAAAAAACAAATCAAAATCTCGACGCCAAGTTGCTTATAATTCGAAATCAATAATAAAAAATTAGTTAAATAAATATATTATTTAATAAATTCATAAATGTAATTATTGAAAATAAATAAGTGAACTTTAAATATACATAAATAATTATTTTTATATATATATACATATAGCTCACGAATAAAAATTTTTCGTATACACAAATTTAAAGATATTAAATAATGACAATATTTTTATTTTTATAAATAATAAATTCAAAAGTTAATAAACGCTAAAATGACATAAAAAGGATTAAATTATTTTAATATTAAAATTTAATATTTTTGAAAATGTTATACTGACGTCAACAATAACTATTCTACAAAATATACCGGTGACCATAAATAGTTGTATTTTTTATTCTCATTATCATATTTAGTCATGACATACAATATTATGTTTATTTTGAATTGTAATTAATATAATTCATTTATTCTTTAATTAAACTCGCTTATACTTATTTTAATGAAAGCTATTATTTCCTCAAATTTGTTTCTTTGACATTATCGCTTTCTAGTAAACTTATAGATATGTAATTATCTATGTATTTTTCATATTTTGCAATACTTTTTATGCACCAGTTATTTTTTTTTCTTAATAAACGCTGTCAATGAATAAATAAATTTTTCAAAATATTTAAATAATAAAACTTATAAAATAAAAATATTTTATAGTAATAAATGGGTACCCTAATAAATGTAAAAAAAATTAATATTATTGTATTATTGTATATTATTAAAAAATATGTATTTTAGGTTTGATCCAAGAACGTACCTTACATGGTAGAAAGTGAAATATTATTAGACCGATTCCATCTCAAATCATGCAGACCGACTGCACCTATCTCTCCGAACTGCTTAAAAATTTTTTATATTATTCTACTTTGAAAATAAGCATATACGTATTTTTTTATTTTTCAATATCATCAAAAGTGCAGTTTTTATGCACTTTTTAAAAATGACTTGTAAATTTTCAGTTCTCAAAAATAGAAAATTTTTTTTTTTTTTTAATCGTTTTTATCCCTGTAGTGATCTTTATAAATAAATTTAGGCTCGTTCAATGCTACAGAGGATGCTCTTTTAATTCCACCGTCTTTTATTTTTTTTAACAAAAAAACGGAAGTGCAATTGCACTTTTTGCAAAAAATGAAAAATGCATTTTTCTCAAAAAAGCCATTTTTTTTTGTCTCAAATTTTTTTTATGCTCTACCCTTGCTACTTTCCTTGGTTGCCCAATAGATGGCGACCGATTTTGTCTTTCACTATACTTATACACCTATGATATTCCGTAACTTCGACACAATAAATTTTTATTGCATATTCTCTAATCACAGAGTAATATTACCTCGGATTATTGAATGAAATATTTTCCTATTCCATTAGGCAGAATCAAAAATTAGACAATTTTTTTTAACTTTAGAAAAAATTTTATATCTTATTCAAGAAAATTTTTTATTCCTTAAATATTTATTGGCTCATACATGAGAATTTAACTCTTCATGGTTAATAATTCCCTATCATTCTTGAACATTCATATTTATTAATGAATATCTCTTTCACGATTTTGATTTGCTAAAAAAATTTTCTATTGTTAATTTAAATATATTTTTTGACTTATTGGTACATAATTGAACATATATCGAAAAATAAAAAAAAAATTCAATGCTTATTTTTTCTACCAAAAAAAATTTTCATATTTACATAAATGTAAATACGTCATAGATACAACAAATATTTCAGGAGTAAGCGCATTTCAGATATATATATATTTGTACGTACATAGCTTTTATGCAACTCATAGGTGTTGTGCTGTATATATATAGTGCATAAATTTTGCGTTAAGTATAAGAAATCATGTAAAAAAAAAGTTATATTTTTTTTTCCTTTCTTATGAGTTTTGGACTTTTTCTTATTGCGCACATTCTTCTTTGACGTAATTTTTCTTTTCTTTTTTTTCTCTTTATTTAATAATTTTGTGAAAGGATGAGCAGCAGTTCGAGCCATATACAATTTTTTCTTTGTCCCTCCTTTTACTTTCCATACGTGGGTTTTTTGAATGCCGGCCAATTTCGGGGTCTTAAGCCACTCTTTTATTTTGCTTTGCCTAAAAACTTCAATATCTTCTTTTGTCAGTAAGATTAATTTAATAGCGTCAGTGTTAGGTTGAACTTTTTATGATAAAAGCTTCTAACAATCAAAAATGGTTGTTTTCAGCTACGGGGCATGGGAAAGGTGCGGTTGATGGCGTCGGTGGATTAGTAAACCCCTATACCACCAGGCATAATCTTCAAAATTGTCCTGTTGAATCAATACAAGCTGCAACTGCTTTTGTAAAACAAGTTCAACCTAACACTGACGCTATTAAATTAATCTTACTGCCAAAAGAAGATATTGAAGTTTTTAGGCAAAGCAAAATAAAAGAGTGGCTTAAGACCCCTAAATTGGCCGGCATTCAAAAAACCCACGTATGGAAAGTAAAAGGAGGGACAAAGAAAAAATTGTATATGGATCGAACTGCTGCTCATCCTTTCACAAAATTATTAAATAAAGAGAAAAAAAGAAAGAAAAATTACGTCAAAGAAGAATGTGCGCAATAAGAAAAAAGTCCAAAACTCATAAGAAAGGAAAAAAAAATAGAACTTTTTTTTTTATATAATCTCTTATACTTAACGTAAAATTTATGTATATGTATATATATATATATATATATATATATATATATATATATATATATATATATATATATATATATATATATACTAGCATCCCCGTCTCGGCTTCGCCCGTGCAATAGTTGGGCAGAAGTCGGTAGGTATAGAAATAGAATCTCAAAAACTATTATTTATTAAATCGTACTCTTACAAAACTTTGGAATACACAACATTTTTTGTTTGTGAACCATGTGATAATAGAATGAATTTTCATTTAAAATAATTTTTTTGGTAGAAAAAATAAGCATTGAATTTTTTTTTTATTTTTCGATATATGTTCAATTATGTACCAATAAGTCAAAAAATATATTTAAATTGACGATAGAAAATTTTTTTAGCAAATCAAAATCGTGAAAGAGATATTCATTAATAAATATGAATGTTCAAGAATGATAGGGAATTATTAACCATGAAGAGTTAAATTCTCATGTATGAGCCAATAAATATTTAAGGAATAAAAAATTTTCTTGAATAAGATATAAAATTTTTTCTAAAGTTAAAAAAAATTGTCTAATTTTTGATTCTGCCTAATGGAATAGGAAAATATTTCATTCAATAATCCGAGGTAATATTACTCTGTGATTAGAGAATATGCAATAAAAATTTATTGTGTCGAAGTTACGGAATATCATAGGTGTATAAGTATAGTGAAAGACAAAATCGGTCGCCACCTATTGGGCAACCAAGGAAAGTAGGAAGGGTAGAGCATGTTGACCGCAGAACGCCGAAAAAAAGTAGTCCCTATTCCCTACGCGTTAAGATCTAGGTCTATAATTATTTTATTGCAATTATTGATTAAAAAAGTAATTATTTATATAGCCTATGACACTCGTCACATTATAAAGAATTTAAATTTAAAATTTGAAAACGATCGGTTCAGTAGTTTTTGAGATAATTGAGAACATTCAAACAAACGCTGTCCTTTTATATAATAGTAAGATTAAGGTTCCAAAAATTAAAAGGGCACATAGAACCGGTTCGGCGTCTAAGTATTCTCCATCTACAGTGAATTTTGAAGTTAAAATTTTTATTATTGCAATTTATAAAGGATATCATTTCGCAACTTTTTTATTTTGGGAGCATGTATACAATTTTTTTCTGTTTCTGAATTATTAGCTGAAAACACTAATTTTGGAAGTTATCTATTTAAATGCTTTTTTACTTTTCTGGCCATGGGTTATAATGTACTATTAATACTATATTAGTAAATTTGCCATTTTCAAAAGTTCCTGACAACAATTTATGATAACAAGGTACAATTGTTAAAAAATTCGCTTTTTGGAAATGAAAAAATGTTTAAACTTCATTCTTACACTAAAACTCGCGGAAGACATTGTACAATGCATCAAAAAATTGTCATGGCTAAACAATAAATAGAAAAATAACCGCGACGAGTTAAAATGTATAACGAGTTAAAATAATAATTTTACAAATTGCGTGTTTTTGGATAATAATTATAAAAAAATAAATTTTCTTATGCTCCCAAAAAAAGTTGCGAAATGATATCCTTTATGAATACCAATAATAAAAATGTTACTATGAGCAACTTTAAAATTCAGTGTAAATGTACGACACTTAGTCGCCGGATCGGCGCCATGTGCCCTTTTTATTTTTGGAATCTCAAATATATATATCAGCAGAGAACTTGAAGGAAACCAATTTTTTTAAACTTCTTTGCTTTCGAAAAATTCATTAACATTTTTTTATTAATTGAATTGAAATTGTTCTGTGAATTTATTGGTTATAGATACATATTTTGTAGGGTAAAAATGAAAGCTGATTTTTTTAAAGAAAGTCATTTTTTTTTAGTTTATGAGATAATTATAATTTGAAGGAGTATAAAAGTTTATAAATTCATTGTATTTTTCGATATAATTTCCATGTGAATGTCACATTTTTATGCGGGCTAAAAAATTTATAAAATGCAGTTTATATATCGGCATGAAAAATTCAGAACACAGTTTTTTGTTTGTCAGAGTCATTTTACCAATCTTTCAAATGCCATTCGAAATTTAAAGATACGATCATTTTTTCCAAAGATATTAAAATTTGTATTTTGATCAATTGTACTGTAGGGGGTAGAACAATTGGTCGGTACTATATGCAGGAGAACTTAAAAAAACGATTTTAATCAATTATGGCTTCATACTGTTTAAGAAACGAAATGAAAATAAATCAATGAATACCTGTGTCGCAATGGAACTATAAAAAGACATAAAATGTAACAAGTTTGTATAAATAAAAACAATTAAAATATTAAATGAATAAAAAATTAAAATATTTTACCTTTTCACCTTCAATTGTAACCACTCAGTTGCAATTTCATAAACATATCCGTAAGTAGCAGTATAACAAGTAACGTTATATGATGTGTTGCCTATGACAAAGCCGATGACAGCATCTTTTAATAAGATGATTATATAATCCACTACACCACCGATAAACGTTAATAGGGAACATAAATATAATTTTATGTCGATATGATAATTATACTGTTAGTTTAAAAATACAAAAGAATGTAGATTAATATATAAGATATTAAATATATATATTATAAAAATAAAACGTATGCACATCAAAGAAATATCACACGGGATAATGAAAATACTGTATATTTTAAAACGTATATCACTGGTCGCAGGCAAAGTGTTCTTTCACAATATTTTTCTTACCCTTTAGAACAAATGTTAAATTTTCGACCCGAAAATGGGTGTAGTTTCAATTTCATATAACTTTTTTTTTTTCAATAGGATTTAATATATAAATGTGCTTTAAATAACACATTTCGGGTAACCGTTGATGCTGAAATAACCATTTTTAATTTCATATCATATTTGATGTCAAACAATTAATTATAAAATTAATTTGTTATAATGAAATTATATTAAATGAGTAAAAAACGGGCATAGTAATTTTAACTAGCTCGTCACAGCGGCCCAAAGGGCCGCTGTGGCTTGCACCTTGGTCCTTTCAGAGCTTCGCTTCGCTCAGCTCTGAAATGCCCTCGGGCCTTGCATCGCGAAGCGATGCAAGGCATGCAAAAAGCTCCGCTTCTTGCATATAAGGCACGACCGAAAACGCTCGCGCTTCGCACTCGCTATTTGATATTTAAAAAATATTAAAACAAATCATTTACAAACGCAAAAGCCTTAAAAGTTAATCTTATTTCTTTTTTTCATTGTATTTTTTACCGCATCTTTCAACAGGAGGTTTGAATTTATTGTATTTATTTGAAAAAACAAATTTATAATTATTTTAATTTTTCTTGGGAATTAAGTTGATTGATTTCGAAAAAATTTATGTTATGTGAAAAGACATATTTTCATTAATGTATACTTTTAAAGTTTTGGATAGGATAATCTATCAAAAGTTATAAGAAAAAAATAGTTCAGTAGCTTAAAAGTAAAGTTTTGTATTAAGTTTTTATTTGATCTGAATCATTCCGGCGGAGGATGATTTAAAACAATAATACAAATAAATATTGGCAGTTTAAAAAAAAATCGTTCGAGCGGTTTTAAAACAGTTATCCCTTTAGAGGTTAAAAAAATGATTTTTTGGTGATAACTTGAAAAAAACGAATTTTGAAAAAAAGTATATTAAATAAAATTTATAGAAAAAAATAAGATGCATCTTTTTAATATTATATATATATTTTTTAAAATAATATTTATCAAATTATCATTAAAAAGCCTTTAATTTCAACATTTTTCATGAACAATTTGAAAAATATTAACTTTAGAGAAAAGTGTATAATATAAAAAAGATTTATTTTTTTATATTCTATAATTTTTATAAAATATATTTTTTGAAAAAAAATCGTATTTTTCAAGTTATTACCAAAAATCCATTTTTTTTACCATTTAAAAGGCGCCTATTTAAAAACGCTTCCAACGATTTTTTTCAAAATAGGAACGTTTACTTGTGTTATTATTTGAAACAATTTCCCGTTTGAATAATTCAGATCAGATAAAAACTCGTCGAGAAAATTCATAAACTTGATTTCTCACACACATACATCCATACATACATTTTAAGGAAGCCTCGTAATAGTCTTATTTTGCTATAAAAATAAGTTTTTTATCATAAAAAAACATATTTTAAAGGGTTACATTTTTCGCGATGTCGAAAATATAAGACACTTCCGTATAGCGGTCGTGCCTAAAAAAGTACCCTTTTTCCAATGTTGAAATTTCAAAGTATTTAGCTATACATTTTCAAAGTATAGCTGATTACCTTTTCAATATTAACAAAGCATCATATAAAAGAATAATGAAGAAATTTGAACGCTACAATTTTGTATGCATTCGGGAACATGAAAAATGTATTCATGTGAAGACGAAACAACTAAGGCCCCTGTGAAACTACTAAGTTCGTTGTTAACCAAGCATATTTTTGTTGTAAATGTGTCAAAATAATTTCTTTCCTCTTCCAAATACAATTGTTGATCCGCAGGAAAGCGGCTCTGGAAAACCACATTCATCTAAGCCTTGTAAGGGTGATTCTCCATGGATACCTGACCCCTATCCCGTACCCACGCTCTGATGAGATCGATTGGCTGATTCTTATAAAACTTCAACGATTCTGTTAAATCTAGCCAATCGGTCTCATCAGAATGTGGGTACGGGATAGGAAATTGGTATGCATGGAGAATCGCCCTAAGTAACGTAAAAGGAGAGTGATCGCGTCAAATGCCTTACTACGTGAAGAAGCAAAACACAAATACAAAACACTTCATCAAAATAATCTTTTCAATTTAATAATATGTATCAATCGCTTAATTTTTTTGAATTTATCATTTTGATATAAGTCACCCAGCCAAAAAAATTCAGCTGGATTTCCCAGTTGTATTTTCCAGCTGGATTTCCTAGCTGAGTAGTACATTCCAGCTGGATTTCACTAGATTTCCTGAAGGATTCCCTGTCAGACAATTCACGTATATTTATTCCTGGCTGTCCACTTATTTTCTACTGGAATTGTAGATAGATTTTCAACTCGATTTTAAAGTTTTAAAATAGAGTTTTTGAGAAACAAAATAAGCTTTGTTTCATTTAGATACGATAAAAAATATAAAAGTTAACTTTGTTTGTAAGACATTTTTTGTGTCGCTTTTTAATCACTAACATATGCGTCAATAAGGTTGCAATTTTTGCAATTTTTATTAAATCATTTTTCTCTGCATCCTAAAGTATCCCTTTCCTACATTCTCATTTATTTTTGTTTTCAAATTTATATAAAAACTAGTAAACAATAATTTTTTTATGATGTTCTTAATGACACAAATCCATGACGGTACTATTTTAATAAACATCTAATAAATTGAAACCTCTTCTTACACGCATTATATTCCCATGAAAGAAAAAAAATCCGCAATTTCTAATTATATTGTTGTAAAAAATTGTAATAAATGGGCAGGCACAAAAAAGAACTAATATATTTTTAGATCATCGCATGTAGTCATTGAATATAAATAATAACGTTCACAAATTGTACAAATGTTCATAGTATTTTATAAGCAAATAATGCTGTAAAATAGGTGTGACATTTTTAAATATAATTTCAATATTTACGCACAATTATGGAAGTCATGTGTATGAAATATTTTAAAAAATGTTTATAATAATATGAATATACATCTATAATACATATTATCGACCAATATTCATAGTACCCGTATGGAAAGAATTTCTGGAAATAATTGTAAATAAGTGTTAATAACTGTAAATAACTATAAATAATAGTAATTAATAGCAAATAACAGTAAATAACTGTAAATAACCATTATTTATGTCTCAATTCTGTCATTTTTTAACAGTCATTTACAATTACTTATTATTGTTTACAGTTATTCACAGAAATTAGAAAATATGGGTATTAAATCTAAACAAACGTATGCTGGTGTTATTTTTATCAAATTATCTATAATAACTTAACATTCATCATTTTATAATCTGTACGCATGTGTATAAATGGTAGAAGAAATTAATGAATAGAAAAAGAAACTTTTAATAATTTTATAATTTAAAATAAAAACATATTTAAAAATTTTATTATTTCTAATTGTAAAAATATCAGAATATTCTTGTATAATACATTTCTCTTTATCAAAATATAAGCTTATGAAAATATAATTTTAAGATATTTTTAGGTTGTATGGGCTATATAGTCTCTATGAAAAGTTAGTTATTTAGAAAATCATCTATAATTTTTGGTAAAAATTAACTATATATTTTTTAGCTTGTTAACTTATTGAATAATATTAAAACAATCATTTTAAACTTAGTTTTATTTCAATATAATTTCTTAATCAAGAGTTATAACATTTTAAAGTTTACAATTTCAACACAAATCTAATGAAATCATAAAAAACAATGCCAAAGTTTCAAAAATGATTTATATTTGTGTAAATCATAATACTTCAACGTTTCAAATACAGAATTTTGGGAAATCATTAATATTCTACAAAGTATTAGTAACTATATCAATTTAAGCTAAAAAAAAAAATTTTTTTCTTAAATCAGCATTTAAGGTTGTATGGGCTATACAGTCTGTACCAAAAGTGAGTATTTTAGAAAACCGTAAATATTTTGTGATAGAAAGTAATTATCCAATTTTTAGCTTAGTAACTTATTAATTGATATTAAAACAATTATTTTAAACTTAATTTCATTAAAATATAATGAATTATTAAAGAATTATAGCATTTTAAAGTTTGTAACTTTTACACAAATGTAATGCAATTATAAAAAATAATGCCGAAGTTAAAAAAATTATTATATTTGACAAATTTTTTTTTATTTAGTTACAAATTTAGAATCTATTGACGAGGATGGAATTTCAATTATTTTTTATTAAAATTAATAGCCAATTCCCTACGAAAAGAAATGGTACTCACTGTTTTATCATCCCTGGTAGAATCTGATTCCATTTCCAAGCTATTTCTTAGTCATTTAAACTAGACATATGCTAGAAACAAGCTTGTTTTAATTCCCAGTTCTTAGCTATCGATGTAACGCTTTTTTTCCCACTTTACCGGCATTTACTGGATTGCAAATTCTTAGATAGTTAAAAGGTATTAATTCACCATTAAACTTGGCTAGAAATAAAATAAGTTTGAGACAATATTAAAATAACCTGCGAAATAATATTAATCTCTTGTACTCTATTATAACCTCTAAATACGGTGAAGAGACAAGTAACAACAAAAAAGACGCAAAGAGACATGCATATACGATATTTTTGAAACGCACAATAAATACCGAATTGTGTTTTGACGTGCAGAAGGTCTTTCGGTATATCACATGCTTGCCGTACGAAAAAAGCAGTACACATGTATAGTTTCCGTGTTTATGAAGCGAAGGCATCACTTTTTACAGTGCAGTGCGCATCATATTTGTTGATACCGAATTGTGTTTGTGCAGAAAGTTTTTCGGTATATCACGCGCTTACCGTACGAAGACAAGCAGTACACATTATGTATAATTTCCGTGTTTATGAAGCAAAGACATCACTTTTCATAGTGCGGTGCGTATCACATTTGTTGAGAAAAAACTATCTCCGTATGTTTGAAGCAGTTGTAAAGTGAATATTTAATGAAATAGTTTTAGAAACAATGTTTGCATGTCATCTTTAGATATTTTAACGATACTTATGAACTTATTTAGCACTCGTTTTATTTAATTCTAATACTACGTAATACTTAATTATTACTTTTTAAAATTTGTTTAAATAAAAAAAAACATTTATAACACTTATTTTTAATATGTCAAAGTGCAAATTTTCGACTCAAATAAACAAATTATCACTTTTTATAGGTTAGAAATATACGTTAATCACGATCTTTTCACATCCCGACAGAGTAATCGTCACAATATTTTTTTGACATAAGAATTAGTTAATTCTTTGATAGTTTTCAGATATTTAAAATATAAACATTTTTGTCCATTTTTAATTCCTATTTCCTAGTTTCGAGTCCATTTAAAATGTTTCAAATTCTACCAGGGATAGGTCTGTTTTTATTATAAAAATACTGATAGTTAAAAAGAATACTATTGTTTTTCATTACAAACTAATAATATTTATTGGAGTTTAAGAAAAATGATGCATACATATCTTATATTTAAAAAAAATTATATTTTTTCAACAGTGGGCTAAAAATACAACTTTTTCTCCTGGCACGGAAAACTAAAAGTGCTAATTTTAACCTCAGTGTTGAAAAAAATCGTATATACACCACGGAAGGTCAAATGGACAACCCGTAGCACAAGTTCTCCACCCTCGGCTTGGTCTTGGGTGTAAATTCACTCGTGCTATGGTCTGTCCTTCATTTTACCTCCTTAGGTGCATAATATATTATTTCTATATAAATGTTCAAGGACAACACTCGGATTGTATTAAGTCTAATTAAATAATCATTAGACATTAAATGTAATGCGTTAACATTTGTATATGTCTATAAAGCGAGACATCAGACTAAATTTTGAAGGAAAAACAAAATATGTTATTTAATTATACTTGAAAACTTATTTTTATAATAGAAAGCATGTAATAATGCTCAATTTTCAATTTCTTTACATCTATTAAATTTGGCTTTAAGTAAACAATAATACTATCCCAACTTTAAACTTAAAATCAGCATCTTCGTCGGAAAATAAATGACCTATATTGTTTATTGATGTATGTAATCATATTTTCCGATTTTACAGATTTATCATTAGTATATTATTTATAATATTTACTAGATTTATTAGATTTATTAACATCATGAGAAGGTATAAAACGTACTATATGAATTTTATAAGCAGTACAATGTTATATTAATGTTTAAAAAGATTAATTTCGTTGATTAAAAGTTTTGAGAAAATTGTTTAGGAGATTGGGTTAAGCTTACCGTCCTAAATATTTATAACAGAATTATTGTTTCAAAATATTATTTAGCAGTAAAATAGAATATAACTAAATGTTATAATAAATGAAAAAATAAAATAAAATTTAGCTTTAACATATTAATGTAACAATGAAAAATTTAATATATTTGTTACAATAAAAAGAATAACAAAAATTATTTTATATTTTATTTCAATGATATGAAATTTCTTCTTATTATTCATGGAATAAATGACATAAAAAAATTTTAAGGAGATGTGAAATGGAAAATACACTTGTACTCATAAATATCAACTGTCTTAAACCTATTTTATTGCTGAAGGTTCAGAAAAGAAATGCATTAGCTTTTTGTATTTATCATGATTATTGTTTACTGAAATTTTTAAATATATTTTGATTTTTGATACAAAATCGAACAATTTTTATAAATAATATTGGAGCCCAAGATTCTCAATAACTGATGAATAAATTTATTTAAAAATTAAACAGAATAGTCTTAATGGTACATGGTACGTACAAGCTAATGCATTTCTTTTTAGAAAACTTTGCAACAAAATGGAAATGAGTACAGGTGTGATGCCCATTTTACATCTCATTAATAGTTTAAGATTTAAAAATTATCAATATAATGTATACAATAGTTTAATAAAAATATATTACTCTAACATTTGAAGATAATTACAGCGAAGCATTAAGTTAAAACATATAAACATAAATTGTTTGACTCTTGTACATTTTAGCAACTGCTTTAGACTAGAACGTAACTTTCACGCTTTTGATGTTAATTATTCACGAAGAAATCTCTGCTTCAATAAAATTAATTTCATATTTCGAATTGTAATTATAAATATACAATTAAATTTTTCTAAATAAGATTAATGAAATTTTAAAATATACAAGTACCTTAATATTTATTAAAGTTGGATTTGTTAATATTACATTTCTTTATTTATAACAATAAATGATAAAATAAAATTAATCTTAAATTATATTTTAATTAATGTTGATTTTATTTTACAAATGTTAAAATACATAATTTTGTAAACATGACAATTTTTTATAAATAATGTTGTCAATATATTTTTCCATAAACCTTATTAAACTTGTTTTATTCATTATCAAGATAATCTTGTAATAATCTAGATGATTTAGTAATAATCTTTTTTTTTAGGAAATCTAATTTTCATAAAAGAACACGATTGAAAAAATACAAAAAAACACCATTTTTAGAGTCACAATATAAATGTAGACAATAAAAAATTTTAAACGCACAAATTACGAAATGCAGCTAATGTAAATAAATGCGAGATGATACTTCTTTATATGCACCCTTTTTCAATGAATTAAAAATTAATTATAATCTAGTGATATTGGATATTTATAATTTGTTTTCAAATATTATTGGACTGCAAATGAATCGGTATTGTTAAAAAAATTTAAACATAAATTACAACTTTATCTTTTAATTTCATGAAATTAGAAAGATATATTTATTAATTAAAATATTAAACATTTATAAAATTTAAGTAACATCTTACGAAAGTTGAAAAATCTGTTAAAGTTAAACTACTATTTTTATTTCAATGTACTTTATTTTGTATTAAAGTTTTTATACCTAATTATAGTAAAATTCACTAGTATACAATAAATATTTCACAGATATTATGTCAATTATAATGTATCTACTTTAAAGTCTACTACATGATGTACACTTATTTTTCTAATAAAATCAAGTATATTTTACTTTTCAAATAAAATGGAGTAATTTCAGCCTATGACATCTTTATGCGTCCACGTAATGTTATTCTTTTATAAAAGAATGTTTGAATTTCACTTGCAAGCAATTACTGTATATCAATTTAAAGAAAAAATTTCCCGAAATTATTTTGAATTATTATTTATAATGGTATTATTTAATATGAATATAAAAAATAAATAACAATTTCATTTTTAATTATAGATTTTTTGAAAATTTTATAATAAAGTAAACGATTAAATTAAGAATTTTTGAAGTAACAAAGAATTTTATTGCTGATTTCGAAATAATTTTCAAGCAGAAAGAAAATCAAGATGAACTGGAAGAAATATTATTTTTTTAAATATTATGCTTTTTAAGATTTAACAATTAATTTCAGTATTTTAAATAAAATAAATACAGACGAATGAAAAAAAATACATAAGTCGTTATTCAATTTTTATTTACGCCTTTTAATTATTTTGCAGGAAAAAAAAATTGTCTTAAGAAAAAGTGGGTCAGCTGGGTATTTAAATATGTTATTTAAATGTTATACCATAAGAAAAACTGGGTCAAGTGGGTATTTAAATATGTTATTTAAAT
The DNA here is from genome assembly GCA_017163975.1 of Anastatus disparis. Lineage (NCBI taxonomy): Eukaryota > Metazoa > Arthropoda > Insecta > Hymenoptera > Eupelmidae > Anastatus > Anastatus disparis. The sequence goes on along the minus strand of JAFFSR010000264.1, from coordinate 353,236 downwards.
GTTATACCATAAGAAAAACTGGGTCAAGTGGGTATTAAAATATGTCATACTCTCTCTCTCGCTCTATCTATCTTTCTCTAATTATGTAGACCACGTGTGAATCAATTTATATACGTAATAGACAGTAAGACATATACGCACGCTCGTATGCGCACCTATATATATATATCGCTTCGACTAAGCGCGCCGTTCCGCCGTGTAAACCGGCCTTAAACCGCTTCTGGCGAAAGATCCTTATGACGAAAACTCCGCGACCCAAATAAATTATATTCATTTCTTAAGCGAATGTAAAGATCAAAACAAATCCAAAAACATTACAAAATGAATTTTCTGAACGTTCATTTTTAAAAACACGTTTGTAATATCCTCGACATATGTTAATACTATACACAGAAACTTCTTTGAGTGATCCTATCATTGATTCTATCAAATATAGTTGTTCAAAAATGAAATCTATACTTTATATCACTGAAACTGTAATTAATTTTTATATGTAAAATAAAAATAAATTAATTTTTGATTATAAGCTAATTTAAAAGATAAAAAATGAATAAAGACATATTTATAATTTAACAATTCATCAAATCAGTTCACTCTGTGACCCCACAGAGAGTGGACGTGTTTTCGGTGGCTCTCCGTGCTAAGTAAACAAAGCTTTCTCATAGTGAATACAGTATACAGGGCTTTGGCCCCTACTGCTCCATCGCGAGTATATAGGGCTTAGCAATTAAGCAAAGGCGTCGAACGATCCTTAAACCGAATCGTTCAACTTACCATAAGCTTAGTAACAAATAATAGTGTTCCAAAAAATGTTAGTTCAAATAATTCTACAGTAAATAGTGCTAGTGAAAAAAATTTAGATAGTTCAATCAGTGCCAGCCAAAGTTATTCAAGAACCATGCAGCGCAATCTTTTTCCAAAGAAAGACCAAGGCCTTTTGTTGGACTGCGTCGATGGTTTGAATTTGACTGACTATACTGTAGCCGTCGGCAGCATAGTACAAGCCCAAAATGTAATTTACTCATCAAGAATATCGAAAAATCGCGTTAGAATGTATCTAACAAATAAAGATCACGTGAACAAATTAACAGATGAATTCAAGTATTTAACAATCAACGAAAAAAATGTTCCAATAAGGCCTTTGGTGACCAAATTAACAAAAATCATCTTATCTAATGTCTGTCCCAGCATTCCTCACTACGTATTAGAGGACTTTATTGACGGCTTAAATATAAAGAGAGGCTCTCCCGTAATTACACTAAAAGCTGCAATATCTAATGACAACTACAAGCATGTTTTAAGCGATAGGAGACAAGTTTATGTAGACCCAGAGGACGTCTCTAAATTCCCCGAAATCCTGAAAGTTTTATATGAAGAGGATACATATTTTATTTTTCCGAGTACCGACATCATCAAGTGCAAACGTCTCCGAAAAGGTAAACACTAATCTTCAAAACCCAACACTCTCTTCAAACGTTCAAGTTAATTCTTCATTAGATTATTCAGACAACAATATGCAGACTGATAGTGTTACATTTAAAAGACCATACCCAGAGTCTTTAACATCTTCACAGTCATGCATTACTACCGAGGTGATTGTAACGTCAGAGGTCGAATCATGCTCAGAGGCCTCCTTCGAAGAGGCAGAATTATCGGACAAATCTACAACTGAAACTCTATTAAAAATCAAAAAAACCAAGAAAAAATTTAAACGTTCCACTACGTTATCTACCCCTCCTAACTTAGACGATCTACTGTTACCATTAGAAAAAATAATAAATGACAAACCGCAAGAATTTACTCTAAGTTTTTTAAACTTTAAAAGTTTCCTCGACAAAACTTACTCCAGCCAACATATTTCAGAAATAGCAAAGGAGCATACACCGAATACAGTTGATTTAATAACAATGCTACAAACTCTGTACCCTCGCTTGGAAACCAAAGGTATGAAAAGTAGATTCACAAAAATTATCAAAAAATTCGAACAAGATCTTCCTATTGACTCCTCTACCGACCACACGATAAAACCAAGAACCCAATAATAAAAAGCAATAAATGGCGCATTATAATAAAAAAAATGAAATAAAAAAAATAATACTGCAGTGGGACCTCAATGGATATTATAAACGATTGGAAAATCTACAGAAAATTATATATGAGAGACACCCAGCTTTACTATTCCTTCAAGAAACGCACTTCAAACTCGACCAACACGCCAATCTCAGAGGCTACAAATGCTACCACACAAACCGTCTATCTAACCATGCAAGCGGAGGTATAGCTAAATATATAAAAAATCACATATACAGCGGAGCAATTCCTCTCAATACAGAAATAGAAGCAGTTGTTATAGAATGTTTTCTTCCTGAAAAAGTTACTATATGCAATATCTATCTACCCAACAGCCAACAACTATCAATAGATATTTTGTCCAAGCTTAGATCTCAACTACCATCCCCTGTGATAGTGGTGGGAGATTTTAACGCCCATAATATAATATGGGGATCCTCGAACACAGATCGTAGAGGTAAAAAAGTAGAAGAATGGATAGAAGAATCTAATTTCAACATATTAAATCTCGCTCTACCTACCCACTTTAACTCATCCAACGGTACAGAGAGTATTATAGACCTCTCGCTATACTCATTAGATATTACAGAATACCTCGACTGGGAAGTATGTGACGACTTACACAATAGTGACCACTATCCCATTCTTCTACACGCTTGCTTTGGTGCCTTCTTCAATCCCCAAAATAACATCTCACCATACGAGCCTTGGAACTTCAAGAAAGCCGATTGGAACCTCTACCAATCTGAATTAGATAACAACATTCTAAAGTTGGATGATCCCACTAAAATCAACAATACAAACATCGACAAGTTAATGGATCAGCTCAATAAAGCTATTCTCTCCGCTGCTGAAGTCAGCATTCCTAACTTCCTTCGACAAACAAATCATAAACTGTCTCGACAATCATAAAAATTGTGTAGACACGCGTCGCCAACACAAAACCCATTTTACCAAATTGAAAAAAAATATTTTTATACTAAAAATTAATAATAAAAAAAACATTCACTTTTATTTTAGGAATAATTAATAATAAATGTAACTAAATGAATGATCAATTATTAAACAGATAAATACCCCACACAGCATGAAAGAATTTTGAAATAATTTCATGAAATATTACAAGTAATAATACGTTGAAAGCATTTAAAAAGAACTTAAAAAGATAACTATATTCTTTTGAAAAGAATTTATGAAATAATACACAGGAAGATTACAAAGTCTTTACAAAAATAATACCAAAAAGGAAACGAAAGTTAAGACATGAAATATTACACGAATCCTTACTGAAAGGACTTTGAGAGGACTTCTTGAAAGGAAACAAGAAAGAACTCAGAAATCTTCCAACGATTCAAGTCATAAAATAATTTAGAAAGATTTTCGGAATGATCCAAGGTATTCTTTCACCGAATCATTTCAAGATTCATTCAAAAAGCTTTCATGAAATAATTCATGCAATATTTTGGTAAAATCTCACGAATCCTTACATGAAATAATTTAAAAATTTTTTTGAAATAATTCATGAAAGAACTTATTATAACTAAAAAGTTATTACATGAATCCTTACTGAAATTACTTTGAAAAGACTTCTTGAAAGGAAACAAGAAAGAACTTAGAACTCTTTCGAAGGTTCCAGTCGTAAAATAATTCAGAAAGATTTCCGAAATAATCTAAGTTATTCTTTCACCGAATAATTTCAATATTCTTCCAAAAAGCTTTAACGTAATAATTTCATGTAAGATTTTCGTAAAATTTCACGAATCCTTACATGAAATAATTTAAAAATTTTTTTGAAATAATTCATGAAAGAACTTATCATAACGAAAAAGTTATTGCATGAATCCTTACTGAAATTACTTTGAAAAGACTTCTTGAAAGGAAACAAGAAAGAACTCAGAAATCTTTCGAAAGTTCTAGTTGTAAAATAATTCAGAAAGATTTTCGAATTAATCTAAGTTATTCTTTCACAGAATAATTTCAAGATTCTTCCAAAAAGCTTTAACGTAATAATTCCATGTAAGATTTTCGTAAAATCTCACGAATCCTTACATGAAATAATTTTGAAATCTTTTCAAAATATTTCACGAAATAACTTATAATGAAAATAAAAGTTATTACATGAATCCTTGCTGGAAGTACTTTGAAAAGACTTCTTGAAAGAAGACAATAAAGAACTTAGAACTCTTTCGAAGGTTCCAGTCGTAAAATAATTCAGAAAGATTTCCGAAATAATCTAAGTTATTCTTTCACCGAATAATTTCAATATTCTTCCAAAAAGCTTTAACGTAATAATTTATGCAATATTTTGGTAAAGTCTTAAGAAATCATACATGAAAAAATTTTAAAATCTTTTCGAAATATTTCACGAAATAACTTATAATGAAAATAAAAATTATTACATGAATCCTTACTGAAAGGACTTTGAAAAGACTACTTAAAAGGAAACAAGAAACAACTCAGAAATCTTCTAACGATTAAAATCAGTAAATAATTTAGAAAGATTTTTGGGACGATCTAAGGTATTCTTTCACCAAATCATTTCAAAATTCTTTTAAAAAGCATTCATGTAATAATTCATGCAATGTTTTGGTAAAGTCGCACGAAATCTTCCATGAAAAAATTTTGAAATCTTTTTGAAATATTTCATGATATAACTTATGTCGAGAATAAAAGTTATTACATGAATCCTTACTGAAAAGACTTTGAAAAGACTACTTGAAAGGAAACAAGAAACAACTCAGAAATCTTCTAACGATTAAAATCAGAAAATAATTTAGAAAGATTTTTGGGATGATCTAAGGTATTTTTTCACCAAATCATTTCAAGATTCTTTTAAAAAGCATTCATGTAATAATTCATGCAATGTTTTGGTAAAGTCGCACAAAATCTTACATGAAATAATTTTGAAATCTTTTTGAAATATTTCATGAAATAACTTATGATGAGAATAAAAGTTATTACATAAATCCTTACTGAAAGGACTTTGAAAAGACTTCTTGAAAGAAAACAAGAAATAACTCAGAACTCTTTCGAAGGTTCCAGTCGTAAAATAATTCAGAAAGATTTTCGGAATGATCTAAGGTATTCTTTCACCGAATCATTTCGAGATTCTTTCAAAAAGCATTCATGTAATAATTCATGCAATATTTTGGTAAAGTCTTAAGAAATCATACATGAAATAATTTTGAAATCTTTTTGAAATAATTTATGAAAGAACTTATCATGACGAGAATAAAAGTTATTACATGAATCCTTATTGAATGGACTTTGAAAGGACTTTTTGAAAGAAAACGTGAAATATAACAGAATCATTTAGAAATATTTTCGGGATTAGTTTATAATTTATCCGCTTGATGGTGGTATCTCTTACTCTCGCAAGCGGTAAGAGTGCTTCTCGTTTCATATATAAGGAAAATAAGAATCTAAAATGGAAACTATAAATTGTTATGCGTACAATGTCTGTGTTATGATAACTTCGATTTTAACAGCTGTGAAACTATTCGTAATCCTATAAATAATTATATCATATCCGTTATACATATATATATATATATATATATATATATATATATATATATACTAGGGGTACCCCCTGCTCGCTGCTCGCCAAACCCCAGTTATGCTATAAATATAATTATATATTAAACATTTATTATTAATATTATATTATATAATGTAATATTATTTAATTTATTATATAATATAATTTTTATCTAAACTCTAAATAAATATTTTTACTATTTCTATTAATATTAATTATTTATGTTACTTTATATAAAAATACCTCAACACTATTTTGTTCATTATATTTCAAAAAGAAGAGATATATATAATTATTATTAATTCATTATTTTTTTATTTTTATAAAAAAAGAAGAGATATATAGTGTTGAGGTTCGGCTTTCCACACCACCTTACATTTCAAACCTTTATCAATGAATCAAATCATCACAGCAGACGCAATAGTACTGTTTACCCTACTGAAAAAACTTTTTATCTACATTTAAAAATTAAATAAAGATAGTTATAATACTATTTCACGTCTATATTTAAATAGGGCTCAAGTATGTCATTTATTATTGTTTTAACTTATAATTAGCTAATAATTAATTAACAATATTAGGAAAAAATTTAATTTATTAGCATTATAGGAAAAATTTATAAACATTATGTCATAGATTACTTTATTCATGACATTAAAAATTGTGTTATTATTTACGTTAATTTATTACGTTGATATAATTTTTCTTTTACGTAAATTTATACGTTATTAATTACGTTAATAATAACGTTATTTTGAAAAATTTACAATTTTTTATAATTATTTTTATTTTATTATATACTAATGTGTATATATGATTATTTTAGTAAAAATGTCTAAAAAAAGAACTAATGAAAAAAAAATAAATGATGAGCCAATAAATAAAAAAAAAAATATAATGTTTTCAACTTCAGAATTTTTAAAAACAAAAATCAAAATTGGTGATAGATCAGCGTAAGTTTTTAAATACATATTATCAATTAAAACATTTTATTCATTAAATTTTAAATGATATTAGTTTTATCTTTTCATAAAAATTAGATCACTTGTAAGTTACGTTGAAGAAATTTTTGAAGAAGAAACGTATACTAATAAAAAAACGCAAAATGATTTCACAATATTTAAATTTATATTAAATAATAATGATGGTATCCGCATTCAATGTAATATATTTAATGAAAATATTAATAAATTTAAAGATGAAATTAAATTATATGAAGTATTTATAATTATCTTATTTTATTTTTAAAATAAATTTATTAAAATAATAATATCATATTATTCCATTTTAGAAAATATTACTTGAAAATGTTACAGTTTCTAATATAAAAAATTATACTAAAGGAAATATTCATTATGAATTAACTTTACAAAATTTTTCAACCTTATTATCTTTTGGAGAGATAGAAATTTTTAATAATCTAGATCCAAGTACAATTGATTTTATTCAAATTCCTTATAAAAAAGGATTAATAAGTAAATATATTATTTATTATTATTAATATTTACAATAATTTATAAAATATAAATTATAATAAATAAATTTTAACAATAATTTTAAATTTTATTAGAATTTATTTTTTTTTTTATTTTAGAAATAGAAGGTTATTTACGTAATTCATTTTATCAAAAAAAAAATGATTTTGAATATTTTTCTTCAATCACTGATGGCAATTATAAATTAGAAATTGGAGTCACAACAACAGAAAAAGATTTTTTAAATATTGAAAGAGGTAAAAAATTAGAAATAATAGGAGATTTACAAGAATATGGTATGTACATTTAATTATTGTAATATTTTATATTTTATAAAAAATTTGTATTAATATTTATAAATTTCCTTTTTTTGTTTAACAGGAATTTCTTTTATATTAAAAATCAAAACTGTTGATAATATAAAAGTTTTAAATGATATTAAAAAAATGGATATAAATGATTTAATTCTTGGAAATGAAATTTTTTTGAATGAAGTAAATATTTTAAATAAATTTAATATTAATACCTAATATTTTAAATAAATTTAATATTAATTTTATATTTAATAATCTTTTCTTTTTTTTACAGACAAAACAAAACGATCAAGATAAATGAAATAAGTTTAAAAAAATAATAATTTTTCTATTTTTTCAATAAAATATTTCATAATATTTAAAATTCAATTTATGTAATAAATATAATTTTTAATTTTTAGGTAATAATTGTTCTGTAATAATTTACAAAAATATATTAAAACTCTTAATATTATGGATGAAAAAGAAAAGTAAGTATAATATAAAAAATTTTTTAAATAATACTCATTATTTTTATTTTTTTACAGAGAATGTATTATTTTTAACCAACCTTCAGGTAATGATTTTATAATATGTAAAATATGTAAAATAACATTTGTAAATGATAAACATTATTATGATCACATTAAAAAAAAACATAATAAAAACGTTCATATTTGTTCAATATGTGGAACAGTAATAAAAAATAAAAAACATATTAAAAGTCATTTACAATTACATAACCAAAATAATCAAAAATTTACATGTTACATTTGTAACAAAATCATTTTACGACATGATCATTTTTTGAGACATTTAAAAATTCATAATAATTCTTATAGTTACATATGTGAATGTGGAAAAGGTTTCCAACGATTGGATGCTTTAAATCGACATAAAAAAATACATAATTAAGATATTTTTTAAAAATTGTTTATTAAAATTTTGATACATCTTAAATAATGTAAAAAAGTGAATAAAATAATAAAAGGAATTATAAATAAATAATCCTAGAAATTTTAAAACTTAAACATTATGATGTATCTAATTTAATAATAAACTTATTAAAAAAATTTTTAATATTATTTGAAATAGTTTATTTTTTTAAATTTCTTATAATAATTTATATTATTTATTATTTTATTTTTCTTTAATATCAATATTTATATAATATAAAATAAAATATATTAAAAAAATATATAAAAGTGCTTTTTAGGGCTCCTGGCGAGGGTTTCCACTAATCAAAAAATCTAACGCGCCAATAACGGTACCGCTATATTATACACCTTTTTCTATTCAATAAATAAATATAAATAGTTATTAATCTTAAAAGTTATATAAATTTAAACATAAATATTAATATCAATTAATTTTAAAAGTTGTATAAATCAATACTATTAAAGGTTTATAATGTAAGGTGGTGTGGAAATCTGAATCCTCAACACTATATGCTTATTCTTATTTTAATACAATAAAATATTTATAATATGAACAAATTATTAAAAATCATTATGTTTTCAACAAATGAATTAATTATAGTGTTGAGGAATTGTAATAGAATTAATTTAAATTTATATTTATTAATTTCAGATAAACTACGTAAAAAATGGTAATAAGATATCTGATGAGGCACATGTTTTTCATTTTAAATATAATAAATTGTAATTTTATGCAACTACTTTCGAGTTTTCAACAAAAAAAAATAAAAATTTTTATATTTTTATGTAATATTATACTTAAAATATAATAAAAAATATAAAACTATATTATGCAATATTTGATGGTTCTAAAAGGTTGTTGGGGGGATTGTGGGGGGGGGGCTGTGTGTGTGGGGGGCAAGAGGGGGGTTAGTGGGGGTCTATGGGGGGATGTGGGGGGACGTGGGGGGGTAATGATCGATAACATAAAATAACGTAAATTTACGTTATTTAATTAATAAAAATCATGTGGGGGGCTGTGGGGGGGGATGTGGGGGGGCACCGACTGAATTTTGGTTCATATAACTATATAATATAGGGAGATATGTGTGTGTGTGTGTGTGTGTGTGTGTGTGTGTGTGTGTGTGTGTGTATGTATTAATTCTAAATTGATTCTTAAATAATACAGGAAAGAATAAAGTTTCTACAACTTTACACGTCTCTCAACTAAAGATATATGAAAAGATTAATGCATTATTACTAAAAGAATTCATGGATCCTTACAGAATTCTTTCATTGAAAGGATTCTGTAATGATTCTATGTCTGGGGTATATTCCTTTTGGAAATAATACAATGAAATATTTTAAAAATATTCCATATCATTCTTACAGAATCCTTTCAATGGAAGATGTATGAAAAGATTTACGAATTATTACCAAAAGGATTCATGGATCCTTACAGAATTCTTTCATTGAAAGGATCCTGTAATGATTCTATGTCCGGGGTATATTCCTTTTAGAAATAATACAATGAAATATTTTAAAAATATTTCATATAATTCTTACAGAATCCTTTCAATGGAAGATGTATGAAAAGATTTACGAATTATTACCAAAAGAATTCATGGATCCTTACAGAATTCTTTCATTGAAAGGATTATGTAATAATTCTATGTCCGGGGTATATTCCTTTTAGAAATAATACAATGAAATATTTTAAAAATATTTCTTATCATTCTTACAGAATCCTTTCAATGGAAGATGTATGAAAAGATTTACGAATTATTACCAAAAGGATTCATGGATCCTTACAGAATTCTTTCATTGAAAGGATCCTGTAATGATTCTATGTCCGGGGTATATTCCTTTTAGAAATAATACAATGAAATATTTTAAAAATATTTCATATAATTCTTACAGAATCCTTTCAATGGAAGATGTATGAAAAGATTTACGAATTATTACCAAAAGAATTCATGGATCCTTACAGAATTCTTTCATTGAAAGGATTATGTAATGATTCTATGTCCGGGGTATATTCCTTTTAGAAATAATACAATGAAATATTTTAAAAATATTTCTTATCATTCTTACAGAATCCTTTCAATGGAAGATGTATGAAAAGATTTACGAATTATTACCAAAAGAATTCATGGATCCTTACAGAATTCTTTCATTGAAAGGATTTTGAAATGTCTTGTGAATTCTTTATGAAATATTTTTTTGTATTATTTTTAAAAGAATAATACCTCGGACATAGAATTATTTCAGAATCCTTTCAGTGAAATATTTCTGAAAGATTGTAGTCCTTTCATGAATCCTTTCAGAATCCTTTCAAAGTCCTTTCATGCTGTATGGGTACGGGTATATTCATTTGTTTCTTTTAAATAAAATGATTAATTTATCATTCATATAATAATATCATATATCATATCATATAATAATTTATCATTCATAGATATAATTTTGGGACTTACTCTTAATTTAAGAATTATTAATAATAATATTTAGAATAACTAGCACTTATTGATAAGCAATCTTTTATTAAAATTAATTAAACAAATAAAATATTATAATATTAATTCTTAGATTTAGATTTACGATTTAGATTTACGTTAAAATTAATTATAATTTCTATTATGTTCTATTGCTTTCCTTACCCCGTATAGATTTTTTACATCTGTTTACGGGACACCTCGACCACCTGTGTGTTCCGGTGTTTTCGCGTTCGAAACCATCCCTTTTTACCCCGGAAGGTGTTCGCGTACCCGTGCAGGCCTACTCAGGCGGGGAGACTCGCTCTACCCATCCTTTTTAGCGCATCGAGAGCTCACACCAACCCGGCAGAACGTTCCGGCTCAACTATAGTTAGTGGAGCAGTCGCATTCTGCCTTACCGGCCCTCGAATAATTATCTGCGATTTTTGTTAAAACCGCGGAAAATCATTCGGGGGTGGTCCACCACGGTGTCAATGAGTCCGAAAAATTCTCCACTTTTAATTAAAAATGGAAAAAATCCCGCCCTCACCGGGACTCGAACCCCGGCCCTCTGGGTGAGAGTCGGATGTTCTAGCCCCTGAGCCACCGTGGCTCTTATAATTTCTATTAATTCTTAGATTTAAATTTACGTTAAAATTAATTATTATAATATTAATTCTTAGATTTAGATTTACGTTATAATTTCTATTAATTCCATAAAACTAGGATAAACAATGTAGTTTATATATTAAGAAAAAAAAATACAATAGTAACAAAAATTATTATTAGTCAAATTTCACATAGCATCATTTTTTTGGCTAAGCGTCATTATGCGTAAAACATAGTATTTCCTATATGTTATAAATACAAACAATGATTGATCTTTTTTTTAAATGTATTTTTTTATATTTCATAAAATTATTTAAAACTTTTTCTTAGACTATTATTATTAACAAAATTAATAAATAAAATATTAAAAATAAAAGAAATACAAAACAAAGAGAGATCAATCATAAAAGAATTTAAAAAACAACATATTTATATTAAAATTAATTATGTAAATCCTAAGTCATCAATCGAAAAATAGACGAATAATTATAAATAAAAATACAATAAATAAAAATTGTAGGACGTTCTCTCAAAATAAATAGAAAAGAAAGAGAGAAGTATATATTAAATAAGGACAGAAAACTAAGTACTTTGCCCTTCTTCTCACCGACACACAAAATTTTGGGAGAAGTATCTGTCAGCTGATCGGAAGCCTTAAATACCGCTCCCTCTACTCACTCAGCAAGCATTTCCTCGCATATACTCAAGCAGTGTTCAACCAAGTTTTTCACATACTTTACAAAGAAGTTTTCGCATACACTCAAGCAGTGTTCAGCTAAGTTTTTTTCATACACACGGTTTACAAGTTTTTCTTTTTCGCACACACTCAAGCAGTGTTCAATTAAGTTTTATTCACACACTTTACAAAGAAGTTTCAAGTTTTTTATTCACACACTTTACAAAGAAGTTTCTCATACACTCAACAGTGTTCAACGGTGTTCAACCAGAAGCTACAGGTTATACTTCTCTCTCCATAACATTCGTCTATTTTTCGATTGACAAGAATAATTTTTTCCTATTTCTGTAAGATTTTTCTTTAAATAAATTTCTTTTTAAATTTACAAATTGTTTTCAAAAATTATTTTAAAACTTTCCATTAAAAATTTTGATAATTTTTCCTTTTTTATTTTTATATATTTGAAAATTTTCTCAAATTAAATTTTTTATTCTTATATTAAATTTTTATAAATTAATTTTTTTTTTTTTAAATATTTATACAATCATTTCTTTTTATTTTTATCCTTTGGTAATTATAAATAATTTAAAACCCACCTTTCCGCCTGAATTCGGCTAATGCTCAGAATTCGGACAATACTGGGGTCCAGATTCTCCGACAAGGTCACGAATCAACCAGTATTTAAATTCCTTCTGGTTTCTCACACCTACTAAAATTAGTTGACGATTGACGGACGTACTTACGCAAGTAGATAAGCAAAGAGAGTTCTGGCTACCCCCACTCCTCCGCCATCAGCTCACCTGTGCAGGTGCAAAAAATAATGACCAGTCGCGCGATATAAGAAATTCACTCCGCGCCTGCGCGCCATGTTAGCGATCATTGGCGCGCGAGCTCCGGCGCAGCGTCGATAAGCGAATCACCGCGATCCGCGCCGCGTCGATAAGCGAATCACCGCGACCCGCGCCGCGTAGATAGGCGAATCACCGCCCGCGTGGATAAGCGAGTTCCCACGATCCGCGTTGATAAGCGAATTTCCCCCGCGGCCCGCGCCCGCCCGCCCGCCCGCCACCGCTGATGAGAGTAAATGTTAAATCTTTAAAAAAATTTAACATGATTATTGAAGAGAGTCTTATTTTATATTATTGGGTATAAACTCATTTTAAACGAGTAAAAGAAGGATAGAAAAAACTATAACGTAGGTCATGCATTATATATATATATATATATATATATATATATATATATATATATATTTATATATATACATATGTTTCTTCTATAAGAGCCTAAAGATGATAAGGGGATAGAAAGAAAGTTACTTGTTTGTGAAGGCGAGAAAGAGATAGAGAAAGTCAGTGGCTTTACGAAGGCAAGAAAGAGACAGAGAGAAAATCAGTTGCTTTACGATAAGCGTTCGAATTCTTAGAATCTTTCCAACTATTTTAATTCTAAATTCTCTTTTACACGCTATTCGCTACATATAGAAATTAATTTTGTTATATAATAATGAAGTTTACTATTAAATCTAGAATATTTTAGAGTTTAAATAAAATAGGATGATAAGGAAAAACATTGTAGTTTACACTTGCCTATAATGAAATGTACGAATAATTTATAATAATAATAATAATATTTCAGAGTAAGAGATTGGAGATGAGAACATTGTAGCTCACATACTGAAATGTATAGAGTGGGGAGTGGAGGGGGGAGGTCAAGGACAAAATTGTTTGGGCCCCTAAAACGCAACTTCGTCTTATCTCTGTATGACGTCACTAGCATTACACTTTGTCGCATGCATTGCGTTCTTATAAGTATAAGCATTACAGATCAACTGTCTAGCTAAAATGCAGTTTCTTCTTATCTCAGTATGACATAACACTGGAAAGAATATACATTACAGTTTCTATGCAGCTTCGTCTCATCTCTGACAACACTGTGTGTGTGTGTGTGTGTGTGTGTGTGTGTGTGTGTGTGTGTGTGTGTGTGTGTGTGTGTGTGTGTGTGTGTGTGTGTGTGTGTGTGTGTGTGTGTGTGTGTGTGTGTGTGTGTGTGTGTGTGTGTGTGTGTGTGTGTGTGTGTGTGTGTGTGTGTGTGTGTGTGTGTGTGTGTGTGTGTGTGTGTGTGTGTGTGTGTGTGTGTGTGTGTGTGTGTGTGTGAAAAATGATTAAAATTATTGTTTTATAATAATAAAAAAGTATATAGAAATTAATTTTGTTATATAATAATGAAGTATACTATTAAATCGTTGAATATAAATAATTTTATGGGTTGATATTAGCATCTTATAGTAACTGAATGAAATTTTTATTCTACATTGGTTTTAACTTAACGATAATATTCATTTGTGAGTTGATACATTCGGTTAAAATAATTATTTTGACACATGTGTATGACTACATTAAGATAAATATTTCAAAGAATTAGCGCCACCTACTATCCTATTAAAAGGGAAGATAAGTAAGGTTACGATTCAGTTCGTATTTGACTCTTCAAGTAAAAATTATGGCTACGTTTGACTGTAAAGAATTAGTTAATAAGATGCTAAATGCTTATTCGCGTTTAACAAATAAGAAGACCAATCCTGAAGAAATAATTACATGCCTGAATCTTGATAAAGAAAATTTAAGACTTTTAAAAAATAAATTGCGTAAGTGTACAAATGTTTCTGAGAAGCAAAAGTATTTAGCTGCTATTGCATTACTCCAAGGAATCCAGAGTAAACTAAAGTGCTTACTAAAAAGTGGTCAAGGTATCCAAAAACGTGAAAGACGAAGTGATAGAGTTAATTGGCAAGACTTGGAAAATGCATTTAGTAATCGAATTAGGACAGGTGTAATTACAAATTTAAAAAATTTAGACATAATAAAATTTTTCAAAGATGCACAAGCATTATTTCAAATAAGAATTAAAAACATTTTAAAATTACAAGATGCAGTAAAAGTGTATACAGTGCTGGGTGCCGAATATGTTATTATAAAAGCTGATGTTGAGACTAGTGAAATGAAATATTTTAATACGAAAGCCAAGTCAATTCTAAAGACAACAGATTTGAAAGAATGGTTTTTAAATAATGTACAAGAACCTATACAAAGAGATATGGAAGAATTCCAACAAAAAGATTCAGGATGGTCATTACGTGCTATTATTAATTTGTGTGTTCATATAAACAAATATAATCCATTACATAGTGGCTCATATATTCCTCTTCCAAAAGTGATAGAATTAAAACATGCATGTATTAATGTGAAAAATTTTGATGATGCTTGTTTTAAATGGGCAGTATTGTCAGCATTGTATCCAGTTAAGTCGAATACTGATTTAGTATCTTCATATAAATTATATGAAAATAAATTAGATTTCACAGACATGGAATTTCCAATAATACCAGAGAAAATTGGAAAATTTGAAAAAAATAACAATATATCAATAAATGTATATTTTTTGAAGAAACGTTCTGGTAAATTCAGTGTTTCACCTCTACGTATAACATCATCTGAAGAAAATAAACATATTAATCTTTTATTGATACAAAATTATTATATAGATGAAGAAGAAAAACAACAAAAAAACTATGATACAAATGTATCGATAATATATCATTATGTATGGATAAAGAATTTATCTCGATTAGTTTCTAATCAGATATCAAAACATAAAGGACAAAAATATATATGCAATCGATGTTTGCATTACTTTAACACTGAACAACAATTAAAATTTCATCATGAAGATTGCTCTAAAATTAATAAGTGTAGAGTAAATTTACCAGAAGGAAAAGACAGTATATTACATTTTAAAAATTTTAAAAATAAGGAAAAGGTTCCTTTTATTGTATACGCAGACTTTGAGGCCCTTTTGTTGCCCTTTCAAGACAAAAATATTATTCAAAAACATGAAGTATTTAGTGTTGGATATTATTTGAAATGTAGTTATGACGAGACTATATCATGCTACAATAGCTACAGAGGACCTAATCCTGCTGCATGGTTCATAAACGAACTTAAAAAACTTGCTGAGAATATTGAATCTGTATACCAACATGAAATACCAATGAATGCTTTAACCTTGGAAGAAGAAGAAAGATTTCAAAATGCAATTCTTTGCCACATTTGCCAGAAACCTTTAAGAGGAAAAAAAGTTCGAGATCATTGCCACCTTACTGGCAGGTAAGATTAATACATAAAATAATATTGTAATATTACTTATATTAAAATATATATATATATATATATATATATATATATATATATATATATATTATGTTTCAGATATCGAGGGGCAGCTCATGAATCATGTAATTTATCATATAGAGACTCTTGTAGTATCCCTGTAGTATTCCACAATTTTACGGGTTATGACTCTCATTTTCTCATCAAAGATGTCGCCAATAGTTTTCCAGGACGTGTGCAACTGCTATCATTGAACAAAGAGCGATTTATTTCACTTATAAAATATATAGAAAATAGTAACATTAACTTCAGATTTATCGATTCTTTCCGATTTATGTCATCATCTTTGGATAAATTAGCTTCATATCTTACAGAAATGAATATTTTAAAACTGGAATTTACTAAGCAATCACCTTTAACGGAAAATAAGTTTAATCTATTAAAAAGGAAAGGTATCTTTCCATATGAATACTTGAATTGATTTATCGATTCTTTCCGATTTATGTCATCATCTTTGGATAAATTAGCTTCATATCTTACAGAAATGAATATTTTAAAACTGGAATTTACTAAGCAATCACCTTTAACGGAAAATAAGTTTAATCTATTAAAAAGGAAAGGTATCTTTCCATATGAATACTTGAATTCTGTAGATAAACTAAATGAATCAAAACTTCCATCAAAAGATGAATTTTATAGTAATTTAAATAACAGTAACATATCTGATGAAGACTATAAACACGCTAAAAATGTTTGGAAAGAATTCAATATATCAAATTTAGGTGAATATTCAGATTTGTATTTGAAAACAGATGTATTATTATTAGCTGAAGTTTTTGAAAATTTTCGAAACAATTGTTTAAGTACGTACGATTTGGATCCAGCTCATTACTACACAGCTCCTGGATTTACATGGGATGCTATGCTTAAATATACGAAAATAGAGTTGGAATTGTTAACTGACATTGATCAGGTGTTGTTTGTTGAGCGTGGAATAAGAGGTGGCATCAGTCAGTGTTCCAATAGGTATGCGCAGGCTAACAATAAGTATATGGGTAAAAACTATAATGAAAATGAGGAAATAAAGTATCTCATGTACTACGATGTTAACAATTTATATGGATGGGCCATGATGCAATCATTACCCTATGGTGGTTTTGAATGGATTGAGGATGTTGATAAAGTAGATTTCAACATTGGCGATAATTCACCATTTGGTTATATTCTTGAAGTAGACTTAGAATATCCAAAATATCTGCATGATGTACATAAAGATTTACCATTCTGTTCAGAACATGAGAAGCCTCGAGGTTCCAAATATTCAAAATTATTGACTACAGTAAAATCCAAAGAAAGATATATTTTACATTACCAAAATTTAAAGCAAGCTCTTAGAAATGGACTCAAACTAATTAAAATTCATAGAATCTTAAAA
The DNA here is from genome assembly GCA_017163975.1 of Anastatus disparis. NCBI lineage: Eukaryota > Metazoa > Arthropoda > Insecta > Hymenoptera > Eupelmidae > Anastatus > Anastatus disparis. The sequence goes on along the minus strand of JAFFSR010000264.1, from coordinate 335,574 downwards.
TTTAATCAAAGACCCTGGCTAAAAGATTACATTGATTTAAATAGTAATATGAGAAAAAAAGCAAAAAACGAGTTTGAGAAAAATTTATATAAACTTATGAATAATGCTGTATTTGGCAAAACCATGGAAAATGTTAGAAAAAGAGTTGATATAAAGCTTGTAACGAAATGGGATGGGAGATATGGTGCTGAGGCTCTCATTGCTCAACCAAATTTTCATAGTCGAACCATTCTAGACAAAAATCTAGTGGCAATTGAATTATCAAAACAGAAGTTTCTATGAATAAACCAATATATGTAGGTCTGACCGTGCTTGATTTATCAAAGACATTAGTTTATGATTTCCATTATGATTTTATGAGAAAACAATTTGCAGATCAATGCAAGTTACTATATACAGACACGGATAGTTTAATATATGAAATTCGAAATATTGATATTTATGAAACAATGAAGCATAATTTACAACACTTTGATACATCAGATTACCCACCTGAAAACGTTTTCGGAATACCGCAAATGAACAAAAAGATAGTAGGTTTAATGAAAGATGAGTGCAATGGGAAGATTATGACAGAATTTATAGGTCTACGTAGTAAAATGTATTGTATACGAATTGAAGGAGAGGATGAAATAAAAAAAGTTAAAGGTGTTAAGACTGGTGTTGTCAAAAACACAATAACTTTTGATGACTACTTTCAATGTATACGAAATAAAATTGTATTTCATAGAGAACAATATATTATACGTCCTCAAAAACATAATGTGTTTACTGAAAAACAATATAAATTAGCTTTAAGTCCTTATGATGATAAGAGATGTTTGTTAGATAATGAAACTGATACTTTACCTTGGGGGCATTATTTAATTGATAAAAATACAAATTAATTATAATTTTGTATAATGATGGTTATAAGGTTAATAAATAAAAACAAAAAATAATTTTCACATATATAGATTTCTTTATTTGTTCCTTTACAAATCTGATTTATTTATCCAACTATTATGTACCTCATCAAATCCTAACCACTTTACATAAAATTTATTTCCACGCTTTTTTAATATTTTTTCTACAAGATAAACATCAGGATATTTTGCTTTTGATAATTCTTGTTCATAGAATCCACCAGCGATGGGCTGATTTTGATAGTCCTTCAATTTATAAGTGATTGGATCAGTAGCCTTTACTTGACATATAGTAAATATTTCTGTTGACCAATTAGGAGTGTAACCCTTTTCAAATACTTGTTTATTCTTACTTACTCGAACTTTATCTCCAGCTTTAAATTTAGATATTTTGAATGCTTTGATATCCTTTTTAAAACGTTTGAGCACATTTCTTTCGTTTATAGGAGTAACTTCTTTTGGCTTCATTCCAATAGTTCTATGTTTACTATTGTTATATGCTTCCAATAGGGTAGGTAAAATATCCAACCAACAGTAGTTACCTTTGAGGCTAAATTTCATCCACATTTTATTTTTAAGTGTTCTATTAAAACGTTCACAAATGGAAGCTTTAAGATTACTATATGTAGAGTATAAATTAATATCATAGCGCTTCATGAGAGTTTGAAAGGCAGAGTTATAAAATTCTTTCCCTCTATCAGTATGAAGATTTTTTGGTATACGACCTTGCTTTAATATAGATTCCATTGCTGCAGTAACATCTTCACCAGTTTTTCGTTTTACAGGAACAGCCCAAGCATATTTGGAAAAAATATCTATTATTGTTAGCATATACTTAAAGCCTTTATTTTCCCGAGCATAATGCTGCATTTCTACTAAATCAGCTTGCCATGTTTCATCCAAGCCACGTATTATAAATTTACGACGTGGATAAATACGTCGAGCAGGCTTATGCAGCTCTTCTACAAGTCTTTCATGCTCCATGGCTATAGACTTAATGATTCTTATAATTCTTGCAATTTGCGTTTTATACTCTGAATATCTGTCAGGATTTTAGCATCTTGAAGTGTTTTGACAAGATGCTTAATCAACTCATGTAATTTATGGATGTTTGTATTAACTTTTTTAATTTTCTCATCATATTCATCAGTTAATTCTTGGATGCTTACATCGTAATTTTTAAAAAAATTTTCATCATATTCATTCTTTGACTTTTGTATTTCTAATTCTAATGCATCAAGGTTACTTCTTAAGCTTCCAGTGACGAGGTATATGCTTCGAATTTCAGATGCAACCATACTTTGTAAGGTTTGCAAATTAACTGCATCATTCGATTGTTGAGGTGTGGCAACATTACATAACCTCTTATTTTCAATATCATACTGCCCATCTTCTGTGATTTTATACCCAACACCAGGAGGACCATGTCGGCCTCCAGCCTGCTGTAATTGTCGTCCGAATACGTCAACACTCATCTTGCGAATAACTAGTGAAACAGCAGTACTTTTCAATATATAATGTTGGCCTCACGGAGCTCTTCGATTATCGAATGAATCTCATTGGTATGACTTGGATTTCCAGCTTCTGTCTCTGCTACTAGTAGCCGTAAGCGATCAACCAGTTCATTGGGGTCATCCCAGTACACGTAATCCATTTCTGTACCTTTTCGAGCAATTTTGTAGCGTGGTAAGAGACCCTTTCCACTAAAAGATTTCCTCTTTCGAGCTGGAGATTTATCAAAAAATGGAGCAATATAATTTTTAAATTTATTACTATTTAATTTGCGAAGTGATCCATCAGCATGGTAATTTTTTCTATATGCATTCGTTATTTCAACAATTTTTCGATAATTTCTCAAATCATCTTCCATAATAAGTTTTTCATCTGGCTGTTTTCGAAACAGTAATTCTAGTAAGCCTATAGTTTTTGGATGTTGTGTGTCAAGTACAACCACATGATCCTTACTGAAATTTATTGGTGAATCACCAATCATCATCATCCTACCTACTTTACGAACTCCATAGATATTATCTAGATATGATTTTTGATTTTTCTGAAACATCCAAAGATATTTATTGGTAAGCGAATCCGTTTCGTTTCTATCATTACCATCATCATCATCAGTTTCACTTTCTGCAGTTGTCTCAAAACTTGTATCAGATGGTCGTATTGTATCGTCAACATTTTCCTTTACAATCTGCTTATCATCGGAAATGTACTCATCATCAGAAGTGTGTTCATTCTCAGAAATGTGATCATTTTCGGAGGGAGCATGCTCTGTTTTATCTTTCAATTTGAAGTCTTTTTATTTATTTCAGATATGCTTACAAGTTTTTCAAGTGGATCAACAACAGGTTTGAATGTTTCAGTGAAAACCTTTTCGAAATCAGCTTTACTCTGTTTCAGTAGCTTATGTTTACGTTTGATTGCCTCTCTAGATTTTACAATCTGATGGAGAATATTTTTTCACGTTGAAAATCTGCCATGTTGACTATCCAACGTTCTACAATGTACTACTTGATTTATACTCATTTTCCTATATTTATCACAAAACAGTCAAAACCTTTCCTATAACGACCAGCATTTAGCTCTCGTTCTTTGTCAATTGTGAGGAATGCAAATTTATAATTTCCCCAACATGACAAACACAAATCTTTAAATTGTGTATATGACATATCAGAATTCACATGATCATTGTATATGTGCTTGAGATTCATATCATCTTGTCTAAATATTACCAGTAAATTTACATTGTCTCGAATTAAGTGTTTAGGTACATGAGCATATGATTGACAAAGATAGAAACAATCTACATTTTTATGTCTACCCATGCAGAAAAATGCTCTTATATTATCTTGCTTTTCACAAGCCACATCATCAAACACCATGATGGAATTTGGAAGAACATCTTCGGGAGTTACTACGGTTTCATGCTCACTAAATACAAAATATTGTATACCCTTTATCGGTTTTAAAAGTTCCTCGAGAAACTTATACTTTGGCTGATAAAGCGATTTTGAATATATGTAAACGTTTTCAAATTTTAATCCATTTACGTGTATTATAAGAGTAAGCAATGTATTAGTTTTACCACAGCTCGAAGGGCCGCAAAACACGGCTCGTACACTGTCTGGTAATAATTCTCCATGACGTTTCTGTGACGTTTGTTGCTGTGCAATTGTATCAAAATTTGATACTGGTAATTTGACATTTTGCGGTTGGAAATCCATGTTCACTGTTTGCTTTTTGACAACTGACTGATCACTATACTATAAATAAATAATTTATATAGATGTGAGTTCAGTACTCAATCAACCATCATGGTGTAAGGATCATGATTGAACACAAGCGAAAAAGTGGGCGCAGTCTTGTAAACACTCTCATCAATAAGCTTCCATTTGAACTTCATTTACCAGGTTATCAATACTGTGGACCTGGAACCAAACTAGCAAAACGTCTTGCTCATGGTGATCCTGGAATCAATCCACTCGATGTAGCCTGCAAAGAGCACGATATTGCTTACTCACATAATCGAGAGAACATTGAGGCGAGAAACGCTGCCGATAGAATATTAGCCAAAAAAGCTTGGCAACGAGTTTGGGCTAAAGATTCAGGCATTGGTGAAAAGGCTGCTGCCTATGCTATTTCAAACACCATGAAAGTAAAATCAAAACTTGGAATGGGTCTAAAGAATGAGAAACAAAAAAAGCCAACCATGACACTATCGAAGGTGGTGAAAGCTGCATCTAAGTCGTTGATACCAAATACCGATGCTCATAAAGTCATTCGTACAGCTTTAAAAGGTGCTCGTAGAGCCATTAAAAAGGCTGGTGGTAAAAAGAATATTCGAATTCAACGCATACTACCAGTCCCATCAAAAGTCGGTGGATTTTTACCATTTTTAATACCACTATTTGCTGGTTTGAGTGCTACAGGAGCATTAGGCGCTGCTGGTATAGTAAAAGCTGTGAACGATGCTAGCGCCGCGAAACGACAACTTGAAGAAAGTCAACGTCATAATAAAAAAATGGAAGCTATTGCACTTGGTAAAGGTCTTTATTTGAAACCACATAAAAAAGGCTATGGTATTCATTTGAAGCCCTACAAAGGGGGACGCATAATAAAAAAAAAAAAAAAAAAAAAAAAAAAAAAAAAACTTCGATGTAAAACTACCTAAAAGGGCTCTAACTGATGTTGATTTAGTGAAATATGCTCGAATCTTAAAAATTCCACATTTCCGTGGAGTTTTCATGCGAAACGCTTTACCAATTGGTGGACCATATAACCGGGAATCAGCAATAATTAATCTGGATGATGAGAGTGGACCAGGTACGCATTGGGTAGCTTACCGCAAACGTGGTAACGATGTTGTATATTTTGATAGCTTCGGGGACTTACAACCACCTATAGATCTTATGCAATACCTCAAAGTTAAGAACATTAAGTATAATTATAAGAGATATCAAAATTATGATACTTACGAATGTGGACATCTATGTTTAAAATTTTTATGTAAAAGCTTATAAAACAAATGTACATTGGTGAATCAAAGTCAGTAGCGTTCGAGCAGTCATGGAAGATTCATTGACTCTGAGTTTATCAGGAACGTCATCAATATTGGAAGCTCAATATTTTCCACCAATTGAACTTTCACAGAGTAAAAATTGCGTTCTCGGATTAGTAGAACTTTTAACTTTCAACTCAGTACCCAACATTGATTCAAGAAACAATAAGATTTATGTTGGTGAGGAAGTAATCACTTTACCGACTGGGAGTTACGAAATTGAAGATATTGAGAGCTATTTGCAAGATATTCTTCTACCAAAGGGCATTGTTCTTAGCCTCAAACCAAATAATAGTACTCTTCGTAGTAGAATAAAGTGTAGTCACACGATTAATTTTCAACCACAAGACTCTATTGGCAAACTGTTGGGTTTCAATCAACGTATTCTAGCTGCAAACACAGTCCACCATTCTGATTTACCTGTAGCTATTTTAAAGGTAAACGCTTTACGTGTTGAATGTAATATTACTTCCGGCGCATACATAAACGAACATAAAGTACACACTATACACGAATTTTTCCCAGCTGTACCTCCTGGCTACAAAATTATTGAAGCACCATCGCAAGTCATTTATCTTCCAGTCACCAACAATCGTATTGAACATATACAGCTACGTATTGTAGATCAAGACGGAGATTTGGTTAATTTCCGTGGTGAAACTATAACGATTAGGCTGCATATTAAACCCACATCATAATTATGGGTATTGTGTATAATGCAAAAGTTGGTCTAGGCTATACAAACAGTACACCATGTCCGCAGACAGTCAGTCGTCATCGAGTTCTCAAAGCGTTAACACGTCAAAACATCCAGTTTCTCAAAAGTCTCGGTCTAAGAGTCATTCCTGGAAAAAAGTAATTTGCACATTCTTTTGCTGTATTCAAAAAAATGGCCGAAATACTAAGCATACAATCACCTGTAACTTTCGATGAGTCTGTGGTACATTATGAAATTCATGCTCATCAACCATATACTCCATCAGCGTACAATAACAGCGATGAGATTCGCATATCAATACAACATCAAGATCTTTGTCTTCTACCATCACGCAGCTCCTTACACATTTGTGGAAGACTGCGTAAAGCTAACAATACTGCTGTCACGAATACAAAACTAGTCAATAATGCCATCTGTCATCTCTTTGAAGAGATTCGTTATGAATTAAATGCCATTGAAATCGACCGATGTAAAAATGTTGGATTGACGAGTATCATGAAAGGTTTTCTGTCATTCAATCCTAGTCAAAGCTATCATTTAGAGAATGCTGGTTGGCTTGATATTGAGGAAACTCAACAGCTTACAAACAATGAAGGTTACTTTGATGTATCAATACCTCTAAGTATGATTTTAGGCTTTGCTGAAGACTATCGTAAAATTGTAGTGAACACCAAGCATGAACTCATTCTCACTAGGTCCAGAAATGATGTAAATTCTGTTATACAAACATTGCCAACTGGTCAACAAAATCTCAAGAGTTTCAAGATTGAATTGATTAAAATAGAGTGGTTAATGCCTTATGTAAATGTATCAGACAAGTTTAAAATACAGTTACTTAATCATTTGGAAAAGGATAAACCTATTTCTATGAGTTTTCGCTCATGGGAGATGTATGAATATCCGTTGCTCCCCAGCACCACGAAGCACGTTTGGTCTGTAAAAACATCAAACCAGTTGGAGAAGCCACGTTTCGTCATTATAGGTTTTCAGACCAATCGTAAAGGACAGGGAGGAGCTAATGCTAGCCGTTTTGATCATTGCAATATAAGCAACGTCAAACTTTTTCTCAATTCTCAGTATTATCCTTATGGAAATTTAAATCTTGATGTTGAGCATAATCAATATGCTCTACTATATGATATGTATATCAATTTCCAAATGGCATATTACAATAAAGAAGCAGAACCCTTGCTCAAAAAGAAAGATTTTTTAACTCATGCTCCTCTCATCGTCATAGACTGCTCCAAACAAAATGAGTCATTGAAACAGGCTCCAGTGGACGTACGTCTTGAATTTGAGGTCAAAGAAGACTTTCCAGCTGGAACTTCAGCCTACTGTTTGATCTTACACGATCGTATTGTTGAATATAATCCCATAAGTGGGGGTGTTAAAAAACTCATTTAGAGGTGGTGAGATCGGTATAAATTAAGTTATGATGCTGCAGCAGTAGTCAGTCACAATGGAATACGTGTTGGATGTACAAGGTTTTAAGCAGCCTGTCAACGATTTCGTTGTAAAAGAATTGGCAATAGTTCCACTTCGTGAAAATTCTAGAACGTTGGTATCTATGTTTAAACCACCACAACCTTGGTGTAGTCTTTCTGCTAAGTATAAATCTACGAACTTGTGGTTGGAGCGAAATTACCATGGATTGTCTTGGAGTTCAGGAGAATTGCCATACGAAGAACTCGAAAATGTTCTACAAAAAACATTAAGTGATGTGCAAATTGTATACGTCAAGGGTAGTGAGAAAAAGCAGTGGCTTGAAAAGTTTGGCTTTAACGTATGTAACCTTGAAACTCTTGGTTTTCCACCATTACAAAAACTGAAATATAATATATTGGAGAAGTTATGTCCATATCACAAGTTTTCATTCAAAGTGCATTGTGCTCATCGAAATGTGCTTCTGTTAAAAAAATACTTTCTTGATAATACACCATCGCTTGAACGATCAATCAGAATATTCTTTCAAACTGAGCACCTGTCATTCATGAGCTCTGTTGACATAGCTTACTTACCCAAGTCTTTTCTCACAACTTTTGGAGCAAAAAGTATTGAACAGGCCTGGGATAAAATTCCTGAACAGTTAAAATGTGATCCTGAAATTCAAGCTTGTTTGCGTTGTCGTGAACACACAGGAGAGACTCCATTTCCACATTGAAAAGATATTGTTTAGAATGTACTAAGTGTTTAAATACAAATATGATGAATGTAAAAAAATATATCATATTAAATATCTGTATATGTATCTGGTTAATAAATGATTATTCATTAATTATCTTTTTTATTTTATTTCCTTTATTACATTCCTTATTCCAGTAATTAACAATAAATAGTTTTATTTCATTATTTTAATTATATTAGAAACAATAAAGTGAATAATGTATTACTAAAAATAAGACTCTCTTCAAATGATCATCATGTTAATTATATCTTATTGAACCTAAGCATAATTTAAATAATAATTTTAACCGGATGTATCAACTGACAAATGAGTATTATTGTCAAAGTCAAAACCAATATAGAATAAAAATTTCTTTCGATTACTATAAGGTCCAAATATCAACCCATAAAATTATTTATATTCAATGATTTAATAGTAAACTTCATTATTATATAACAAAAATTAATTTCTATATGTAGCGAATAGCGTGTAAAAGAGAATTTAGAATTAAAATAGTTGGAAAGATTCTAAGAATTCGAACGCTTATCGTAAAGCAACTGATTTTCTCTCTGTCTCTTTCTTGCCTTCGTAAAGCCACTGACTTTCTCTCTATCTCTTTCTCGCCTTCACAAACAAGTAACTTTCTTTCTATCCCCTTATCATCTTTAGGCCCTATAGAAGAAACATATGTATAGAGAAAATATATATATATATATATATATATATATATATATATATATATATAATGCATGACCTACGTTATAGTTTTTCTATCCTTCTTTTACTCGTTTAAAATGAGTTTATACCCAATAATATAAAATAAGACTCTCTTCAATAATCATGTTAAATTTTTTTAAAGATTTAACATTTACTCTCATCAGCGGTGGCGGGCGCGGGCCGCGGGGGAAATTCGCTTATCAACGCGGATCGTGGGAACTCGCTTATCCACGCGGGCGGTGATTCGCCTATCTACGCGGCGCGGGTCGCGGTGATTCGCTTATCGACGCGGCGCGGATCGCGGTGATTCGCTTATCGACGCTGCGCCGGAGCTCGCGCGCCAATGATCGCTAACATGGCGCGCAGGCGCGGAGTGAATTTCTTATATCGCCCGACTGGTCATTATTTTTTGCACCTGCACAGGTGAGCTGATGGCGGAGGAGTGGGGGTAGCCAGAACTCTCTTTGCTTATCTACTTACGCATCAACATTAATATTTATTAATTTTCACAAGTGGTGGTTATTCGTGATAAATACGAGGCCACCTAAAGAACCATAAAGTCACGGCGCAAATATAGTGAAAAATCCTTAAGATTTTTCACGGTGTGTTACGAAGGGTTAACTCCTGACATAACATACTAAAATTCTTGGAGGCCAGCCGGAGTGATACCTCGTGAAAATAAATAAATAAAAAATATACAACGCGTAACGACGACAGAATAAATTGTTGAATTGATTAATTTCTAGTTGATGTGAGTGATATAATTCGAAAACTATTAGCAGAAATCTTTTCGCTTATTTAAAATTTTACTTTTATAACAGTTATTTAAAGGAAAATAATAAAATAAAATTCTTATTATACAAAAACTAAATTTTCTCTTCTATTAAATGAAATTCATTATTTAAAATCTAAGAAAAATCCCACGTTTACTATTAAAGCATTAATTTAGTCGGTAAAGTAAGAGATAGGACAGCGTACCTATAAAGGACGCATGCAGACGCCTTACGTATGCTTCACTGTAGTACCGTAGGTTAATAAGAAATTTTTACGGTCAACACTTATGTCTTTAAGTAGCACCATAAAACAGTTACCCCTCTAAAAATAATTTTTCAAAGTTCCATTTTTACGAATATTACTATTTTGAAAACTATTAATTTTGATATTTTTACTAAATTAAATATTAATTATTTTTGTGAACTATTATTTTCGCTTTTACTAATTTTACTATTTTGATATTTTCACTAAAATTGAGAATCATTACTATTTATTAATTTAACTATTTTGAAGAATTACTATTTTTTTAAGTTACTATTTTTGCTATTTAAAAGAATTATCTTTTTTTTGAAAATCACTACTTCTACTAATTTTTATTATTTTTATTGGGAAATTACTATTTTTATTGTTTTTACTATTATAAAGAAAATACCATTTTCAAATAATCACTACCTCTATTATTTACAACTTTTATTATTTTTCAAAATTGCTATTTTTTTTAAATTTATTACTTTTAATTATAATTGCTAGTTTCAAATATTATTATTTTTATCAAATTGAATTTTCACTGACTTTGAATATTTGCATTATTTTACACTATTTTACTAAATTTAAATTACTGTTTTTACCTACTTTAATAATTATCATTTTGAATAATTATTATTTTTTTTATATCTTTCTATTTACTTAAATTAAAATTTCACATGTTAATTGTCACAAACTTATACAACTAATTCCAAATTAATAATAAAATTTTGATTATTATTTTACGTTCACTATTATCTAAATATAAAGAATTTCATAACTATACAAACAATTATTTCTTTTTTATTATTATCCTTTAATTCTACAAAGAAATTCTATTCACATTCTGGTACGAATAATTCTATATTTAACTAGTAGTTTTAAATTAATAATTACAATTTCTAATACCAACATCGTTATGTTTATTTTTGTATAAAAAGCTCCATTTATTAATTAAATACATAAATTAAGAATTTTGCGATATTTTACAAATAAATAGTTATTTTTACAATTTTATATTCATCTTTTTAAATGGTTATCTTAATGACAAGTTCTATGAAAAGATTCTATTTTCATTTTATTATGAACATCTCATATTCAATTTAACCTCGACTCATAATTTTCCTAACACAAGACTCTTGTTCAGTAAATTTCATAAACTATAATCCGTTTTACTATTTAAAAAAAAAAATTTTTAATAAATATCAACATTAATAGTACTTTTCTTGCTGAAAATAAAATCAAGTAAGGTTATTTTAAAAGAAACAAGTTTTAATAATAATAAGTTAAGTTTTGAAAATAATCTTTTACCTTTTAATTCATTGTTTTTTAAACTTTTAATACCTATCATAATAAAATTTAGCTCTTCTTTTAAAAATTTATTTAATTAAGTTTTTTTTTAGTTTCTAGATAATTAATTAAATATTAATTATAGACGAACACAAATAAGTTGAAACACTTTCAATAAAATATTTCTTTAAATAAATACTTGTTATAATGAATCATATTATGGAATGTAATTGAGTATTTTTATATTTCAATAATTGAAACTTTTTGAATTATAAAATTTAATAGTTAAAAATAAAATTTTTATATTCTAGCTTTATCAAACTTAATTAATCTTATATTAAATAAATCCCTAATTAATAAAACTTTTCCAATAAACTAATAAACCTTAAAAATCCCAAAAATTATAATAAAACCTGCTACAATTATTTTTATATAACAAAACTAAATCATCGTATCATAAAATACCGTCCTATTTATTTGTATCTTTTAACATTCTCCAGTGTCGGATTGCGGTGGAAACGTTTACGAAAACTTTCGGAGAGGAAAGCTCTCAAGAGCACAACAGCAAAGATTAATCAAAAAATGGCGTAAAGACAGCAACCGGCGACAAGAGAAATGTGAAGGGATAAAAATATATTGGCAGAATAGGAGAAAAATACAGGTACAACAAAAAGACTTGTTACCGGGTGATAAAATACAATTGTTCCTTAACAGTTAATGCCAAATACATTCACCTCAAGGGGTCCATAAGAGAGATTACCTTGAGTGCGTCAATTCGAGAAAATTAAAGTAGACGCAAGGAGATATCATTGAGGACACAGGAATTCAAACAGAAAACAACAAACACCAAAACAAAGCAAAAACAGCCATAACCTGGGAAGAATACAAAAAAAGGTATTCAATTGTAAAAGCTGCAAATTCGGGGTCGCGGAGTTTTCGCCAGAAGGATCTTTCGCCAGGAGGATCTTTCGCCAGAAGCGGTTTAAGGCCGATTTACACGGCGGAGCGGCGCGCGTAGTCGGAACGTCAGTGATGCCAACGTTTGAGCGAATTGAAGCGTGCATTCAAATAATTCATTTTATTTCGAACTCGGACTTTTTTGTATTTATAAAAATTTATTTACGCTTTGTATCATATGTGTTTATATATATATATATATATATATATATATATATATATATATATATATATATGTGTGTGTGTGTGTGTGTGTGTGTGTGTGTTTGTGTGTGTGTGTGTATATGCATGTGTATGTATCTTTGTGTGTATAACCTATATAAACTGATTCACGCGTGGTATTTAATTAAAGAAAGAAGGAGAGAGAGAGAGAGAGAGAATGACATTTAAATACCCAGCTGACCCACTTTTTCTTACGATATAATATATTTAAATACCCAGCTTACACACATTTCCTCATAATAATATTTTTTTTCGCAAAATGTAAGGGCGTAATTGAAAATTGAATAATGATGTATGTAGACGTTTTTTTTTCATTCATCTATATCTATTTTATTGAAAATACAGAATTTAATTGTAAATTCAAAAAAACAGTTACTGATGTATAATTGATTGTTATTTTTTTTTTTTTTTTTTTTTATTAGCATTTTAGAAACCTACAAATTGGTTTATTTCTGCTACGGTGAGGCAGATTACAATATGGTTATATGTTTACAACAGTAGCTTAACTTGTTTACAGAGTTTCAAACATTTATCTTACAATTTTTTAAATACTTTGTCATGATTTTACAGGCTTGTACGTTAGGTTCATAAATTATAGTGTCTACAGTCATCGGTAATTGTAAATTTAAACATATCAGTTCCTGTATAAATTGAGTGCGTTGTGTGTCGAAGAGTGAACATTGCCAGAGAATGTGGTTTATGTTTTGATTGTATTTTCCGCAGTTACACAAGGGAGAGTCTACAACTTTAATACGTGCTAGTGATTCCGCTAAATTGTAGTGATTGGCCCTACAGCGATTGATGGTAACTATGCATTCCCGGGTTAGATTTAGATTATAAAACTATGGTCTGGTTTTTCTAGTATGGAATAATTGAAAGTATTTTGAACCCTTGAAGAGACCCTCTGTTTCGATCACTCTATTTGTATTTATAAAGGTATTTCTTTTAAAAGTTGTATAATAATCTGTGTGTGGTATTTGTGTGATATTACATAGAGCTTTATTTGTAGCTGATTTAGCAAGAGAGTCAGCGTATTCATTTCCTCTGAGTCCAATATGAGATGGTATCCAGAAGAACTTTAAGGTGTTTTCATGATTTTTTGCGATATATTCATTGTACCTTTTTTTAATATCATATATTAAATAATTAGCTGTTGTAGAAGTTTTTGTATTTTGTAGAGCTTGAAGTGCGCTCAGAGAGTCAGAGAAAACGAATACATTTCCGCCGCTCTGTTGCAGGGCTAACGTCATAGCATTATACAAGGCAGTGCATTCGGCAGTATAGATCGATGCATCAGAGTTTAAGCTTTTTATTATTTTTTCTTGTGTGTCTAGTACTGTACAGGCGGACCCAACGAGTAATTTTTCTTTAATTTTACTACCGTCAGTGTATATTGCTTTGGCATCGTTTTTACTTAGGAATTCGTCTAAGACAATGTTGGGATTATTATGGTTTTTCAATTGTTTCCCTGTGTTAATGTCTACCGGTATAGAAGTTATCAGAGCTTCAAAATCATGCTCGTATATTGGGAATTTATTATGTGTTATAAGAGAGCCTTCTGTAATTTCTTTTACATATAAAATACATTCCACTAGTAACCGTTTTCTTTTTCGTTTTGTTAGATATGTGTCATATGTAAAATGGGCGTACATCAAAGAATTTTTATTAGATAGCACATTTATAACATAGCGGTTTCCTAAAAGTTTTGCACGTTCGATTAATAGAGGCAATTTAGACTCTGCGAGAAGGATATTAGTGGGAGTAGTTTTTCTATAACCCAAGGCTAATCTGATGGCGGTATACTGAATTTTCTCTAATTTACTAATACTGTCTTTACGAGTGGGAAAATAGACAAAACTGCCATATTCTATTATCGATCGTACATAACTTTTGTACAATGTAGTGAGTGTTAGAGGATCACATCCCCACCATGTTCCTCTAAGAAATTTTATAATATTGAGAGCAGCATTACATTTTGTGAGAACTTTATTGATATGTTGGTTGAAATTTAATTGATAGTCAAAAGTTATTCCCAAAAAACAGGCTGTTTTGCTTGATTTTATAATGTCTTTGTTTATTTTTATAGTTGTGTTACCTGGTGTTATTTTTTTATTGTTAAAATGAATAAATACGGTTTTATCAATAGCTATGTCTAATCCTAAATAATACAAATTGTTTATGATAATTTCTATTGAGTTTTCTAAAGTTTTTTTACATGTATGAAGCGGTGTAGATTTGGAAAAGATTGCTATATCATCAGCGAATTGCGAAACAGAGACGTTTTTTGGAATACCTTTTGTTATATTAGAAATGTATATAATAAACAACAAGGGGCTCAATACGCCTCCCTGAGGAACACCTTTATGTACTTTCAATCGCTCATACCCTTCAATATCAGTATTGATATATCTGTCGTGTGCTATGAACTTAATGAATCTAACAATACTAGGTGAGCAGTCAATTTTGACTCGCGTATCCAATAGGATGTCAATATTTACATGATTGAAGGCTCCTGAAACGTCAAAAAAAGCAGCAAGTAAATCTTGTTTATTCTTGAATGCTCGATCTCCCTGAAGAATCAGATCAACCACGTTATCCAGGCATGATCTACCCTTTCGGAACCCTGATTGGCTGAGCGGGATAAGATTTTTGCTTTCCACCCAATATTGTAGTCGATTTTTTACTAGGGTTTCGTAGATCTTGCACAGACATGAAGTCAATGATATTGGTCGAACTTTTGTCCCGTTTGCAGAAGGTATCAAGTGAATAAAGGATTCTTTCCAACTGGATGGAAAGTTGCTTTTTGTATGTATCTCGTTATAAATGTCCAATAAAATAAGTCTTAATTTAACCGGAGTATTGTGAATAATTTCATAATTGATCCCGTCCATGCCAGGAGAACTATTTTTTTTACATGAATTGAGAGCTATATTGAATTCTATGAAGCTGAAGTGTTTGTCAAAAAAGTGGTTTTGTTTGCATACAGGGATCCAGTTGGGATCCGTCATGGCCCAAGGAGGATTTATTTTTTCTAAACATTCTTTTTTTCGTTTTACTAAGTTATTACAGTTACAAGCTGAGTCGGTATAGTTTGCCTTTGCCCATTTATTTTTGAAAATTTTGCATTTATTCCAAACATACGTAAGATTAGTTCTTAGATTGATACTCTGTGCAAATTTTCTGAAGCAGTCTATTTTTTTGGTTTTGAAGATTCGTTTAGCTAGGGCGACGTATTTGTTGTAAGTAATAAGATCTTCAAGGTTTCCTGTAAATTCCCACTTTTTGAATGCTGCACGCCTGAGTCTCTTAATTTTGTTACACTCTTGATTCCACCAAGGGTTAGGATTCTTATTTATGTACGATTTGTGGGGGTCCTTTTTGGGGTGGAGTTCTTGATAGATTCACTGATGATGTTAACAAAGAATTCGTATTTTTGAGGTGCTGACATTTCTTCGTAGTTAGTAGAAAAGAATTCATTATATTTTTCCTCTGTGTACTTTACATATCTATTCCAATCTGTTTTGACTGTACATAGCTTGAATGTTTTCTTAGTATATGTATGTTTGTTTATATCTATAATAATCATAATAGGAAAATGATCAGAACCATATATTTCGTCACTGACTTGTATTTCAACGTTACTTGCTATAGAAATGGTAGAAGTAACTAAATCTATGTTGGAAGTTTTGCCACTTCGAATGTCTATGTGCGTGTTTGTGTTCGTATTATGTAGGAATAAGTTCTTTAAGTCAAGAGTGTGTTCCAGTCTTTCTCCATTTGTGTCAGTATTTTGACAGTTCCACTTTTTATTGTGCGCATTGAAGTCCCCTATTAGTATTGCATTTTTATTGTATTCAACAGCCTCTCCTATTTTGTTCCACTCATCTTGCGTGAGGATTGAGCCAGGGACTCTGTAGCAAGTAATAAAGTCGATTGAGGGTGTGGTATTTAAGATCCGCAAACCAAATAGTTCAATGCTTTGTGATTGGATTGAAGCCTGTTTTATTACGCTATAGCTTAGATTTTTACGAATCAAGTACATGATGCCTCCTCCTTGGGCATATGGTCTATCTTGGCGAACTGTGGTAAAGCCAGGTATTTCAAAGTTATCTGAGCATGTGAGCCATTATTCGACGCATATAAATAAATCTTTATTGCTTAATAGAGAGCTCAGTTCGCTTTTTCGTTGTTTAATACTACGGGCGTTCCAAAACATAACTCTTAGCATGTTATTTTTTGTGTCCATTTTTTTTTTTTTTTTATTTATATAATAAGTTGAAGCACTAAGTTTGTGTTGCGTCATCCATTGAGCTATCGCTTACTTCCATGTAGTCGTTAGGATCTGTTAATTTAATCATTTTTCTTATACGTGTAATCCTCCTTTTAAGCGTACGGTCTGTGACGTGATCGTATAAATCGTTTAACATTGTACAAAGAGAGTCTGTTTGTTTGGTATATTTTTGAGAAATTTCAAAAATATTATTTGCGCCATACGTTCTAAGAATAAACTCTTCAAGAGTATCTAGTTTAAAAGGATAACTGTTTTTTGAGGTATTTTCTTCAGAATTCAAAAATTCAGCAGCTGGCTGAATTTTCTCCCGTATATTTTCCAATGTAGGTACGACATGAGTTTTAATTTTTTTTTTTGGGTGGCGTTTATTGGCTCAAAGTTCGGTATTGCTTTGTAGTAATTCGGTTTTATTTGAAACATTGGAGCCAGAGGTAGATAATGGGCGTTTAAAATTACTTATAACCTGAGACAGTTCGGGGAAATCACAATTATTTGGTTGTGTCTTACTCTGTGTTGTGTTTATATTTACTTCTTTTTCGAACACCTCTTGATTATTTTGTTCGGCATTTTCACTGTTTATCGTTGAGTTGGCGCTTTCGGCTTGTGTATTGCTTTGTGTATTTTTGCAATACTTCGCGAGATGACCTTCTTCTTTACACAGAAAGCATGCAATTTTTTCAGCCGAAAAGTATATCCAGTAATTGGTGTCGTCGTATTGAATTTCCATGTTGTTGGGGATTTTCTCTAAATCTGTAGCTTGTACATACATTTGACGTCTGAAACTAAGAATATGCGTATACCCTGGTTCGTTCACTCCCGCTCGTATTGAGCTTATCTTTGAAACTGGAATAATATTCAACCTTTTTAGTTCAGTTTCTATGGTGGAATGAGGAATTATAGGGCATACATTAGAAATGATAATTCTTTTCGCTTTAGATATATATGGTCGTAGTGTAAGAACGCTTTCTCCAATTTTAACTTGTGTGTTTTCTTCTGTTAATTTATCAGCGAGTTCCTTACTATTAAGATAATAGCATATTCTACCGTGTGAGATTCGGGATACGTGAGTAATATGTTGCGGGCCTATTAAACTGCCTAAAGCGATAGTGTATTCATGAATCGTTTTGTCATCTATCGCGTCCAGGACAACTGCTTGTGCTTTTGTTGGAAAAGACCCTTGTGTAACCATTCGCGTATACAATACTTTTTCAGTACCATTCTGTTGAGTATTCATAACGTTAAGTGTGTTAGTGGACATCCCTTATGCAGAGAGTCGCACCAGAGAAAAATCACTTATTACTAGTGAATATACTTCACTAGCCCACTTCTAAATCAATCACTTTGTCTATGTTATATTCACATACGCCGCGTGTGTAATTTAAACAGAATATAATTCAAATAATTTTCACTCGCGGAGCCGTGTTTACAAACACGTCTTACCTCTTCGGTGTCTCGAGACCGAATCATTGTTATTTTTATAACAAACGAAATATAAGAAATACCCAATTTTTTAAATTGAATAATATTTCTTTCTGTTAATCTTAATATTCTTTCTGCTTGAAAGTTATTTCAAAATCAGTAAGTGCAGGTGAGAGTGTAAAAGGGAACCTCGTTAGTGTGACAGAGAAAGACTACCCGCTCCTTGTTTATTGAAAATATCTATGGATACTTACCTTATAAATTTACTGTGTATACACACATGTACTCATACATAAATTCATTTACATAATCAATGTGAATGATAAGAGATAGAAAGAGAGAGATGTAAAACCGTATTTAAATTTAGTATTATAATTACTATGTTTGTGTAAGTTATTTTTTCATTTAAAAAAGGTAAAAACATTAATTAACAATAAAATATAACGGTGCATCAAAAGTACGTGGGCACATGGATTTATCATTAATTTATATTGACTTTATTTCAAATGTTATACTAGTGCAGTGCAAATACACACTGCTCTAACATCAATTAATAATGTAAATTAATCGTAATAATAATTTTTTTTTATAATAAACGGAATATCAGAAATATGAAATCTGTTAAAAATATATTGCGACGCTTTATCAAATGTGTGATAATTATTTTTAAATTAAAATTCGAAATATTACGATCCTAAAAGAAAATTTTAAATACAAGTAATTCAAAAAGTTGATTTAAAATAAATTTTTAATGCACCTTTTCTGTCATAACTTAGAATATTTTTTTTAATTTTATTGCAACTCTAAAACCAATTACAGTTTCGGAATAACTTATTTTTTTTCATCATAAATAGATTTGGACGTCAAGTATCCTATAATTTTATAAATGTTCGAGTACAATTTAGTTAACGGCGTTAAACTTAATAAAACTATTTGTAATAAACCTCAACATTTTTCAAAATTAATTTGTAACTTAAGTACAGTTGTGAATAAAGTCGAAATAATAGGGCGTTTTTATTTTAATTCTTTTTTAGATTGTTCAATTTACTACAAGAGATTATGTTAATAACGTAATTTAATGATTTAATAAAACTTTTGAATAATCGTATGTTATTTAGTGACGAATTATAAATCTACAGTTAGGTATGATACATTTTTCAAAAACTAAAGTGTGCTTACTCATTTTTAATATTCATGACTTAATTAAATTATTCCAATTTATTAATATTAATATAATCAAAATATCATTATATTATGCAATTAACAATGAATTCCTTATTTTCTTTTCTAGACATTTCGTTTATAAAAACGTTCCAATTTGACAATTCTTGTTAACAATTAATGACTAACAAACTGCATTAATTTCTTTACGAAGCGTGCTTATGGAATAGCTAATTTACGGAATAAAAATTTATCTAACGAACAAGAGAAGTTTATTAAATAAGTTTCTTCATATTAACGTAGAATTCCTACCCTATCGTTCATGTTTCTATTTATGTTATTTATTTGATTATTTGAAGAAAAGTGTGTATATTCTTTTACTTCCTCTTACGACTATATTTTATTCTATTCTATATTCGATTTTTACCAAATAATTTATAGTATAATAATAATTATTTATTTTTGAAGCTTACTTAAAAAATTTTCATATTTTTTATGGTTTGTATAATTTTTAAACCAATTATTATAAAAGATTTTCACGAGAAATACATTGGAATATTGGAAGTGCATGTAATGATATGAAAATCTTTTAATAGTAGTAAATTTAAATTTTATTTGTTCAAAAATTATTAATATCAAAAAGTAAGATAAAATATAAAAAATTGTTACATTAATATTATGTGTATATTTTGAGCTATATATATGTATTCATTATTTTCATGTTTCTTTTCAGCTTTTAGTATAATTTCTTTCTTTTTTTTTTATTGAAAGATTTTCATTTATATTTTTGTTATGGCCGAACTTGGTTCGGACAATTGAGTTCTTCACAACAAAAATTATTTTATTTTTATTGGGAACCAGTCTACCGTCCCAGGACTTACCTTGTCACTTTATTTATTAAATTTATGAAATATACACATATATCCACATACATATACTCATTTATGAAAATTTATGTAATACAAAATTTTATATATGTATCTAATTATTTGTTTTATTTAATTAATAGAAGTTATGATTATTTAGATTTATTCACATTCGCTCTATTCGCTTGTTCGCTCTGTTCGCTTGTTCGCTAACATACTCGTTCGCTCTCCCCTCTCGTTCGCTATACATACATTCGTTCACTCTTATGTGTTCGCTCTGTTCGCCTTCCTTCTCGTTCGTCCTCCCCACTCACTCACTACACACTTCGTCCGCTCTATTGTGTTCGCTCTGTTCGCTTATATTCTTATTCACTCTGTTCGCCTATATACTTGTTCGCTCTCCCCACTTACTCACGTATGCAGCTTTCGTTCTCTCAATTATATACGTTCGCTCTATCTCATACGTTCTCACGTATTCATTCACTCTATTCGTTTAAGTTATTGTTTAAATTTAGTTATATATATATATATATATATATATATATATATATATATATAATATTTGTGTTTAAATATAATTTATACTGTAATTCTATAAATATGATTGTTAGTGCATAAATTAATATAAATATATATATGTTTATTGTTGGTTAAATTTTTAATATAAATAATTTTTAAATCAACTACAAGAATTTAGATTTATTTCTTTTCTTTATTTTATTAATATTCAAAACAAAATTAAAATTTTAATTCCACTTATTTCCCTTCTTACAATTTAGTTAACAATTAACTTCGAAACCTTTGATTAATGTAAATCATACACTTATATGGTTAACAAAAATTGTATTTTATTAATTTATAATTGTTATCATTTCCGTAATTTAATTAAATTTTGATAAAATAATAGGAGAATCAATATTATCCTCTTATAATTATTCATATAACTTATCATTATATATCCTTCTTTTTCTAGATATAAATCTTACAACAATTTATCTTAGAGTAACGAAAGTAATTGCGTCTTAACTATCATCAACTTGATTTGAAATTTCGTTAGTATAAATAACTCACTGATTAGGAGAGAAAGAGATGAATTTGCTTCTGACTCGATCGTCCTGATGTTTTCTATACTTAGACTCCTTAAACTACACGGTAAGAATGTCCGTGGCAAGATAAGGTTGGGCTTCCTCCTTCAATCGCTCGAACGTTCGGTTAATATTTCAGATTATTACCTCGAACGTCACCTTGATTCACCTTAGATCTCAAGTTTACACTCGTTGTCACTATTGACTGATTTTGATTTAATTTAGTAATTAAATTTGAATCTTATATCTTAGTGTTTTCTTATTTTTATTTATTAGTGAAGTAGGGCTCTAATCTACTCACTAATATTTAATATTAAAAGAACTTAAGTAATAAAAATTTATAGTAACACTGATTTTCCCAGTGGACCTGGCAGAGCCGACTCTTGCGGTTGCCGTCTTGTTGTGACTAAAGGCGGCGTAGTGACGTAGAGGTTTGTTTTTATTACCTCGCGCCCGGGCGATCGAGAGATGGAAGCTCCAATCAAACCTCGACATGTAGTCACAATTTTCAGGACAGGAGTCGTTTAACTTCCTAAAAGTTCATTAGCTTGCTTACTAATGAATTCTTTTACCATTCTTCTCTGTCTCTCCTTTACACTTAGATACAGTTGACGGTTGAGTTTTCGCAATGAGTCGGTATTGGGAAACCGCTGACTCGGGACATCGCATGGAACTAATTTTGGTTGTTAACCTTTTGAATAGAAATGAAATTAAGATTTATAATTTTTAAATTTAAGAATGTTTTAATAATATTATATTGATTTGAAGGGCATAGTTCCATGGGATGTCACATTTTCATATTTTTCTAGTTAACATTGTATGGAAAGATTTCTTTCAACTCTTTAAGATGGTATACATGTGCAAATTATTATCAAAAGAGAAATTATTAATGAAATTTTTAACAATTTTGAAAAAATGAAAATAGGAGCAATAAACATCATTGTTTTCTAATTTATATAGATGATAGTCTCTCTAAATTGGAGAAAACCCCGAGATTGAAATGTATTGCATTTCGCTTATAAAATATATTCATTTGAAATTAAAATTATAATAATTAAATATTTATCGTAATACAAAATTTTTATGTTACTAATTTTTTAATTGCTTTTTTTATTATATTATATTTCTCTATGAAATAGTCATGGAAATAAATATACCTAATCTTTATAAATCAATCGATTCATCTTTATTACAGGGTTTGCAATTTCACTCAAGCATAAAGAACTATCTTTGTATATGTAAATATAATATAAGCAAAAGTGGTCATCATCATTGAAAGTTAGCAATGTAACGATAAGACAATTATTAATCAATGTTTTATGGTTCTTTTATTAATATAAGATGTTACTAACATTAGTTATTTTCTATAAAAATACAAAAAATTATCTATTTAATATATTTATTGAAAAAGAATCAAATAATAAATGAAATTGAACTTATAATACTTTAAAATGTATAAGTTTAACGAATTACCTGCAGAATTTTATTAACGATGGAAACCTAAATAAGTTATTGTAAATTGGATTATTTTTCAATTATCATATTATAATTTTCGTTGTTTGCTTCATTTGTCTTTGAATAACCAAATAAAATATAAATATTTTCTTTATTTAAAAATCATTAAACAGACATATATTTATGAATCATAAGTTTTTCAAAAGTCATATTCACAATAATGAAAACATTTAATACAACTATTAATAGTGGCAGATATTAATACAAATGGAACTTAAAATGAAGAATATTTTTTGTTCTAAGTGCTCCATAATAATTATATTTCTGCATACTTTTTTTATAAATAATTGAAACGTCTCAAATTTCCAAGTAATGTTTTCTCCAATTATTATAGTTATGAAGATATTGTTATACACCCTAACTTTAGGTATTTAAAAGGTTTTCATATTTTAAAGACTATAAAAACTACTATTAGTAGATAATATAATGGTCACTTAGGAATGTTACAAATTTGTTTTTTGTACCTAAAGCTTACTATTACTATCATTATAAAACTTAGGAAACAATAAAGAAAAAAATATTTTTTATATTACCATAATACATTTTTTAAATTCTTTTAAATTTAATTTAAAATAATTTAAGTCGTTTAATTCAACCACTTCGTAGCGTTTTCTTTTCTTAAAATATATTTGCAATTATTTTATTATGTTCTTTTAATAATGTTGCTTTGATTAAAATATAAATTAAAGAATATGTTACATACTTTACTTTTCTGATTCTTGGATGATTGTAGTACTGTCTCGTGGCCTTGTACTTCCTATAAACATATTTATAAAAATTATAGTTTGTCATTGCAATAATATTGTTTTATTAAAATATAAATTAAAGAATATGTTACATACTTCTCTTTCCTGATTTTCGGGGGACTGTGCTACCTCCTGACTTTCCACTTCCTATAAATATATTTATAAAAATTTTAGGTTGTCATTCCAATAATGTTGCTTTGCTTAGAATGTTAATTAAAGAATATGTAACATACTTCACTTTCTTGATTCTCATCTGATCGTCCTACTACCTCGTGAGCTTCTACTTCCTATAAATATATTTATAAAAATTATGCTTTGTGATTTCAATAATGTTGCTCTTATGTAAGCATACAATCAAAAATAAAAGTCAACTACTTCGCTTTCTGCTTCCTCTGATTTTGCCTCTTCTTCTTCCTCAAAATGAGACAAATTATTTATAAATTCTAAAATCGACCATTGTGGTTCTTTGAGCCCGTCAAGATGGTCCCAGCCCTCCTCGATTTCTCGGTCACGGTCCATTTGGGACCTTCTCTTCTTGGTCGCTGGCTCAATATCAATATTTTGGTTCTCCAGTCGAGAAAAATCGACTTGCGCCATTATTTGGATTTTCAATAATTCCCCTTTAAAACATAATCAACAATTCGGATGTTGCATGAAATTTTTTTTTCAATCTATTACATCCGTTATTAATAAAATGGAAAAAATAAAGGACACGTATTTTTTCTTTTTTCATGAAAATGAAAACTTGAAGAGATAGAGGCAGTTGAAATTGGTTTGACGTCACGATTGTCATTTTGCCAATAGCAATCGTGACGTCATTTATCATAGCGCTATATCTATATATATCAAAGTTGTTATAAATTATATCGGCTGCAACTTTTGCAATTCATCATATTTTGAAAAAAAAATAATACGTCTTATTTTTTCGTATTCTATCTGACGGATATAATACATTTTTTCATGCAAAATGCTAATTATGCTGAATTAATTTCAATTGATTCAGTTCTAAATTCATGTAAATAATATTTTTATTAATTCATATAATTGTTTATTAATGCTTGTTAATTTCAATATTTGTATCCTTAAAGTACTTGAACAATAGAGAGCGCGGTGGCGTAATGGATAGAGCTCTTGCCTTCAACGCGGAGGACATGAGTTCGAATCCTGGCCAGGTACCTCTAACTTTTTTTTCGAAAGAAAATTAGTGTATATATATATGAATATGTGTCATTTATATCGCGACTCTTAAAAAATCCGACCTCATTGGGTAACGGTTGATTGTTGGTCACAAAAGTGGCTGACCATCTATCGGTAGTCAAAGTTTTCGGTATGGTGGGTCTGACAGTGTAGCCTGATGTAATGTGTTAAACGGATACCGGGCGGGGACTCCCTCGACTTCCCCATATAATAAAGGTTAATCATATAGAGGACAATATCCTTTATATATTAATATTTAAAAAAAAAAAAAAAAAAAAAAGTACTTGAAGAAAGATAAATTATATAATGAACTCACCAAAAAATTTTGTTACTGTCGGCCGTTTTTGTAGCATGGCATTAATGGTTCGATGGTAGGACTCGATAGCATTGTTGGTGCGCCGTACTTTACGGTAGACAGAAAATCTTTGAGGTTCAGCAAGCCATTCGTTTTTAAAATAATTTAAATATTTTGTAGCATTATTATCATATTTGAATCTTTATCATAGTTAACTCTGTTTCTGAAGATATCATAACTTATTTCAAGATTGAAAAAAAAATTGAAATGTAATGAAAAATATTTTTTCTTGTAACATGAACTCATGAAATTTTGTTTTACCTTGAATTGATATTAAGGACAAGACTTTGATCCATGAATAATTTCAATATGTCATCCTATGCTTAAAATCATTTTCATTAGTCCAAGACTTGGTTTTTTCTGTTGTGCTGGTTGTTGTAAGCTTCGTCAATTAATTTTCAACAAATGAACTTTGAAATTTACAGAGATGTTCTATTTATATACTACCGGTCAATTGCTTTAGACCACCCTAGAGTAAAATTTATCAAAATAAAAAGTTTTATATCTTCAAAATAAATGATCGCATCTTTAAAATCCAAACAGAGTTTAAAAGATTGGTCAAAAATCTTTAAAATAAAGTAAGTCTGGTATAAAAAAGTCATTATCTAATTGCTTATAGCGATATAAAAAAAAATTTTTTACTAATTTTTTTGCCCACTTAAAAACGGATGCCATTTTTATGGAAATTATGATATCTAAAAAAACCAAATGTGTTTTAAAACTCTAATAGTCCTCTTGTAAATGATCTAAGTAAAATGTTTATATGGCTTTTTTTTACCGCAGTTATGATGATATTTCGACAAAAAAGACCTTTTTTTTCAATCATGATTATCTCATACAACTACGAAAGATAAAAAATTTTATGTTAAAGGTAAAATGTTTCATTTTTAGTCTACAATATATATATATATATATATATATATATATATATATATATATATATATATATATATATATTATATAACTTTAAGTGTTTTTTGTAAAGATATTACATTGAAGATCTCTGGAAATTTTGAAGTTGATTCGTTGAAAATGGGCAGAGAAAGCTTGTGGTAATCACCAAAATCAAGTGCTCGAATAAAGGAATGTATTTCAATCGAATGAGATTACTTAAAATTATTCATGACGCAAAATCTTGTATTTATATATAATAAAGGTACAAAAAAAAGTTTCATAAATTAATATTACAATAAATAATAATTATTATAACATTTCAATTTGATTAACGTTCTACGTTTTAACTCAGCCCCCATACCTTCAGTTCTTTAATCATTTATATTTTTTATGACTGTGAATACAAATAATATCAAACAATATTAATATCTGATTGTTTTATATTAATAAAAAATTTATTTTTGACTTCAATCATAACCTTTATTATAACCTTTGTCTATTTGAGTGAACAAGTAATTGTTATAAATCGAAATAATGTGAAATAATTAACTATAACTTTATAAATAAAACTTAAAAATGTTATTATCAATTATAAAAAAAAATTATTTTTTAATGTATTTCTAAATTAAATTTTTGCTTTCTCATAGAGAAAGCATTTTTAATTATATGTCAAGGCCATACACTACCCATATTTTGTCGATATAACACTGAATTCGTGGCTATATTATGGTTGTAACCCAGAAAATATGTCATATTATGCCCATGTACCAAAGCTTTCTTCTAATAGGGACACAGTTGAAACAAATTTAAGAACTTTCATTTACACTTATATCATTATTTAATGACTACGCTCAAATTTCCTTTCTATTAGAAAATATTTTTAATTATAATATAAATAAATCATGATAAAAAGATTACCTGAGCATAGTGAAAATAACACCCAATTAAATCGGCCTCCGGATATTGCTCCTTCAAACATGCTCGCAATGCAGCTTCAAAATCTGTTGTAATAACATTTGGCCTTAAATTTGGAAAATGTACTTTGAAATGATTAATTAAATCATGGTAAGTATCTTTTTTTTTATTTTCCATAAGGACCCAGGCAACGGGGATCATCTGAAAGATATTAATATTGCACAATGATTTATGAAGAAAAGCAGTATTTCCATGAGTTAAAAAATTTTTATTACATACTTTCCCCTTAAAATCAGCCATTATAGTCAAAAATTGGGACAACCGTGGGAGATGCAAGTTGGGCCTTGCCCTATAAGTCCCATCGAAACTTAGAGTAGTTTCTGTAAATTTATTAACAAATGCATCATTGTACCACAACGTTGAGTACGTTAGTTCATCTTTTGATGAAACAGACAACAACGTTGTGGTTATCCGATGCTCCTGATTATTTCATATATAGGATAAAGATTTTTCATTTTCAAGGAGTCTTTCTCCTAAATCTTTAACTTTTTCAACTCCTTTTAAATCTCCTATATTTACATTTTTCTGCCGATTCTTTTGTTGCCACGATCGGGCATTTCTCGCAATAGAATCATACGTTATACCAGATGTTACCTCAGCAGGATATCTAAAAGAAAATTATGTTAACTTCAGTTACACACATGAAAATTTTTGCAATATTTAATTGTATTAATAAATAAAGAAAATAGGCCATTTTTGGAGCAATCGATAAAGCATTCCCTTAATTGAAATACTATATAATAATTATAATTATTCATGTTTTAACTAAACGTGAAAGTTAACATTTTTTTATATTTTTTGTTTTTATTTACAAGTTAATTCATGTAATTTTTAATTTTTCTTTAAAACGTCATCATATTAAAAAGAATGTATGACTTCAGAATAAATTTTTTTTTTGGAAAATATTAAAAAAATATAAATAAAATGAAAAATTTCAATTAAATTATAACATTTTGTTTAAATAATTAACTATTTACAAATTAGAAGTATTGAAACATATAAAGTTATTATTAGCACAGGAAAATAAAGATATGATTTTTTTAATAAAAACAATTTGTTATTATGTCATACTCAATAATTCTTTTAAATTAATTAAATATTATGTGAACTATTTTTAAAAATAAAAAAATAACATGACTATTTTAAAATATTAGTTTTTCCTAATAAGTCCAGTAATATCAACCTTTTCTTAATAGGTAATAAAAATATTTTATTTACTTCCTGCATAATTCGATATAGATTGATCGTATGTCTTTAACACCAGGTATTTTGACAATACTATAAAATTCTTTTTTGAATTCTCTTTGTTTGACGGCAATGGGATCGATGGAGCAAATCGTCTTGTCATGCTCGCGGACCAATTTTTTTATTTTTTTTTTGTCTCTGGATCACATGTGACTGTCAATGAGCCAGGGCATTTATGAATGTCATTAAGACAAGAATAATACCTACATAAATAAATTTACAATAATTAAAATTTTCTTTCATTAACAGTAAACTCTTATTAAAGTAGTTCTTTACCCATTATATCATAGAAAAAATATTTATTTTATAAAATACATTAACATTTGGTTAACAACTTCAATATAACTTTAAAAATAAATATTTAAATTTTTGGAACAATTAACGGTTTCAAGATTATAATATAATGTTTTTAAATTGTAATTTTAATGATATTTATTTTATGAAATGAAAATTTTTAAGTTTTATATTTTACTTTCGAAACCACTAGACGTTATAAGATTTTAACTATTTATTTGTGAAATTATATTGAAGTTGTAAAACAAATTTTAAATTATTTTTTACTAAACAGTTTTTTATTATGTAAGGGGTGAACAACTACCTTGAATTGATTCTATTGCTTTACATAAACTTGAAATAAAGATTGTGCAAAGTTTGTCTCAACTTTTACTGTTAAATTTAAAAATAATACCTTTTTTGTGAAAATTACAAATTAATACATAAATTGCAAAGAAAATGTGTATGCCTTGAAGTTTACTGAAATACATAAAGTAGAATTAAATTTTGAATGTTTTAAAATTAGTAAAGTATTTACAAATAAACAAGTATATTATATAATGCATCATAAAAATGTAGTGCATCACATCTGATATGTAATTTCAGTGATTGATAGAAATATTTTGTGTTTATAAATTTTCTTTAACTTTCAGATTATTTTTTTACATAAAATATTCTGAAAAGTGTCCCGGCTTTTCAATTGAAGGCTCCATTTCAATAAAACTGAGAGTTTCTTTTGCTAAATTATATGATTTAAAGATTTTTTATAGAAGTTCATGATACGTAACTATTTTGAAAGTTTATGATAATTGACATAATGTATACATATAAATAAATTGTTTGACAACATTATTGAGTTTATAAATTTGAATGAAATAATTATGACCCTAACATTTGACATAAATTAGTAAAATAACAATTTATAATATATCAACTTTTCAATTAATTAAGATTTATTATAAATTTTCAATTATTATTGTTAAATTGAGATATTAAATTGATTCAAATAATCAAACATTAAGGGAATGTAAAATACCGACATTACAATTTTCCAAATATTTTATCCATCATCCAAAAATTTTAAGAATATCTCTATATTACAGCCTTCCATTTTTACTGATAAAAAGTCTAATATAGAGATATTTTGAAATGTTTTGAATAAAGATTAAAAATTTGGAAAACTGCAATGTCAATAACTATGTATAAACATATAACTTATTACATCCCCTTAAATATCAAGCCTTGAAAAATTATAACACATTTCGTGTCATTTCTTATATTCCTTTATTGTAATAATAGTTATTATAATTACAAATATTTGTTACGTTACTAATTCCATTTTAAAAATAGTCTTTGAAATCTTATATTATATTATATTTAAAATGTAACATATCGAAATGAGGAAAAGTCGTGTTTATCAATCATTAAGGGGATGTAAAATGGACACTACACCTGTAATCATAAATATTCACTATCTTTACATTTTATTGTAAAATTTTTAATAAAAAAAATGCATTAGCTTGTAGTATGTTCCATGAAGATTATTCGGTTAAATTTTTTAAATAAATTCATTCATTAGTTATTGAGAATTTTGGGTTCCAAAATTATTTATTAACATTTTTCAATTTTGTACAGGAATCCAAATATCTTAAAAACTAATTAATGAATTTATTTGAAAATTTATCTAAATAATCATCATGGTACATACTACAAGCTAATGCATTTCTTTTCTGGAAATTCAGCAATAAAATGGAAAAGAAGCTAATATCTATAAGTACAG
Source organism: Anastatus disparis (assembly GCA_017163975.1). NCBI lineage: Eukaryota > Metazoa > Arthropoda > Insecta > Hymenoptera > Eupelmidae > Anastatus > Anastatus disparis. The sequence continues at coordinate 305,218 of JAFFSR010000264.1, read as the reverse complement.
GTGTAGTGTCCGTTTTACATCTCCTTAAGGATACAAAGGATAGAGGTTATTAATTTATAATTTTGGGAGTACGATTCTCCTGATCAAAAATATGTATATATTTAAAATTTTTAATGTTTCTTAATTTGTTTAATTTTGTTAAGTAAAAAATTATAGTAAGTGGAAACATACTGCATTATTAAAATCCAGGAGCAAAAGTATTGCTACTTTTTATTATCAGATAAATAATATGTTTTTTAAGGTTGAGAATTAACAACTTGAAAAATGAGAAATGAATATTTTGTGATAATTTTTAACGATTTCCAGGTTTAAAGTATAAAAGGAAAATATATTGTAGGAAGTCTGGGTGGGGCTCGAACATTAGAATGTTTTTTATTTAATTAACATTTATTTAGAAGTTCATATAAATTATGTGCATATCGAGACTGTTCATTTATTCATTTTAGAATTTTCATTTTTTCAGCGACTGAAGTAACGAAAATAACTAATGCGAGTATTATGCGAGTAAAAAATTTCGATTTTTCATTTTTTTTGTATTTTACGTAAACTACTCGAAGAATTTGTTCAAAAATTTGTATGGAACTTAATTTCGACTGCCAAAAGTATAAAAAATTTTGTAAACTAATTTCCTTAGCGCACTTTTAATTTAAGAGCATTTTTAAATTTTTTTTAAAAATTTTTATTTTTAATTTTTTTCTATTTCACGAAAACCATTTGATAGATTTGCTCCAAAATTTGTACGCAATTTATTCGCTACTATCTGAAGAAAACAAGCTTCGGAAAACTAATTTTTTTAGCGCAGTTTTAATTTTCAAGCACTTTGAAAATTTTCAAAAAAATTTTTATTTTTCATTTATTTTCTATTTTGCGTAAACCATACTATGAATTTTCTCCAAAATTTTTATACAATTAATTCGCTATTGTCTGAAAAAAATAAGCTTTTGAAAACGAATTTTCTTAGCGTGGTTACAATTTTAGAGAATTTTGAAGATTTAAAAAAAAATTTCGATTCTTCTTTTCTTATTTTTTTTTATTCTACGTAAAGTACTCGATAGATTTGTTCTAAAAATTGCAGGGAAATTATTTGCGACTGCCAAAAGAAGGGAAATTTTCAAAAATTGATTTTCATAGCGTAGTTTTAATTTTAGAGCATTTTTAAAATTTAGAAAAAGAAATTTTGAAAAGAAAATGTTATTTATTTAACCAGTTAGATCTCGAAAATTACTCGATGGATTCGCTTCAAATTTTGTATACCATCTATGTTTTTGTATAACTAGACAAGAAGCTATTGAAAATTGGTATTCATAGTGTAGTTTTTTTTTATAGAGCCATTTTAAGAATTTGAAAAAATTTTCGATTTTTTATTTTTTTTGTATTTTACGTAAGTTACTTGATGAATTTGCTTTGAGATTTCCATGAGAATAATTTGCATCTGCCAAAAGAAGGATAACTTTTATAAACCGATCTTCTTAGCGTAGTTTTCATTTTAGAAAATTAAAAAAATTTTCTTAAAAAATTTTCATATTTCAATTTTTTTCCATTTTACGTAAAGTACTCGATAGATTTGCTCTAAAATGTGTATACAAGTTATTTGCTACTGTCTTTATGAACCAAGTTTAAAAAAAATAATTTTCTTAGCGAAGCTTTTTGATCACTTCTTTTGATTTCTGAGTAACTCTTGAAAATTTATAATAGTACTACTGATTTAGATGTTGACTTCGTTCTTTTAAAGTACAAATTTATTAATAAATATTAATGTTAGACAATTTTTTTATATGAAAATCATATTTAAATAAATATACAAAAAATAATGAAACCCAAAGAGCTCTATGAGAAAGCATTCCGCCAGAGCACTTGGCAGCGTTTTTTTTTATCGGCTAGAGAAAGCCTTCCAGAAACAATTTGAAACTGAAATGGCAGCGCGACAAGCTGAGAAAGAACGTGTTGAAAGAGCGCGTCTTGAAGAACGCAAGCGTAAAGAGGTGCAAAGGATTACAGAAGAACGTTAACGAAAATAAGAGCGACAAAGATTCATCGATAGTCCGCTAAAAGTTCCACGAGATGAAATGAATGGAAATTACGATGATCACGAATCATCGATGAATACGTAATTTAAAGATGAATAATTGTTATGTATCATACAAAAAGATAAGGTATCTATTTTTTTATTTAAAATCATTTTTTGTTTTTAGCTCGGGCTCTCCTATTAAAAGTGCTGATACTTCACAAAATGTTCCAGCTACTAGTAAATCTTATGGTTTACATCATATGTTAAGTTATAGGCTTCGTAGAAGTAAGTTATAATTATTAAATATTAATTTTAAATCGATTTATTCTTTAATATTTAACATTATTTTTTAGCATCTGCTGCTGATATCAAACGAGCTGAAAGTATATACTTAAAAACCAAAGACAACACCAAGTTTCACAACGAGACGAAGAACACAATGATTCGGAAAGTAATATTGAAAATTCAGGACTTGCAAGGTCACCATCTGATTTTCAACCACAAAAAGAAGTTTTGCAAATGTATATGCAACAGCAACGACAGCAGCATCAACACCATTATCATGGTATGCAACCACAACCAACTCAATAACAGGATGAACACTTTATGATGCATCCTAGTAATAAAACACCGATCTGTTCCCGCAAGATCATCAAGTTTTGAAAATACTGTTCCTTTCAGACGCAATGGTACAAAAATCATGCCGAAATAAAAAATTAACTTCACATACTTTTACAATATTCATACATTTGATTATTGTAAATATATGCTGAATATTATGAGCAACAGCAACAACAACCAGAAGCAAGACTACAATCTTATCAACTACCAAGTTCAAATACGAATCTTAACGGTACTTCTGGTGAAAACCCCGCGAATGATGGTAGTTAGCGTACGCAATCATGTGTAGATCATAATGCCCATTTACAACAACAAGATATACGCACTGCCAGTAATATGATTGTTCCAAGTGTTTGTTATTAATTTCTTTGGGAGGAATAATTTTTTTTTAATATAAATCCTTTTTTTATATTAATAGTTCTACCACTGCCATCAACGGCCCACCTCACTTGAATAAAGTAGCTCATTGCAATAATCCTCATGATAACGTTAAGTGATGTTTTCTTACAGCTTGTACATTGTCAATAATTTATTATTTATTAATAAAAAGTTTATGCTGCAATTAAAGAAAAAATATCTGAAAGCAATTGATTTTTATTTGTTACACCTTATGCAAACATACCAGTTAATGCAAGGCAGGTTAGTTAATTAAACTAATAAATTATTACAATGTTTTTAATTATTTAACTAATTATTCAATAATATATTCATAAGAAACTATATTATGTTTAACGTTGCTGGACAACATCAAATGATTACATTTACCGGTAGACCACTTCTTTACCTTCATACGTACCACCGCCAATGACGTAATCACCTACAACTCCTTCAAATTTATCAGTAGTAGATGGTGCCGGTAGGCGAGCATTCGAAAGTGCATCAGGAAGTGAACAAAGTTTTGTTAGTTAACGAAAGAATCCTAAACTTAAGAAAAAAATTTGTATTTGATTCAAATTTTATGTCGAATAACATTTAACAATTATAATGGAAATTATTTGTACGTTTGATCACTACAAGTTACTTGTAATAATAAAAACTCATATCAATACTCAGTTGAAGGTTTTGTGTGGTTTAGCAATTGATCATGTCAATGAAGCTCATATTGAAAAACATTTCGAACACATCTGATGCTATTCAAAATAATATATATACATATATATATTTCTAAATAAATTTAAATTTTTATAAAACTTATGTGCCATATTTATAATTTATGGTCATATTGAAAAAACAAACAATTTTAATTAATTCTATTATAAATCAAATTTAAAAATTTTTACAGTCAAGTGATTGTGTAAGAAAATAATGTTACTTTTTAAGTAACTATGTATATTTTTTTAACAAAGAAAATATATAACTGGAGCACAAATTTCAATAAAAGTAAGTCACTTCAATTTATACTCGAACAAAAGTAAATGTTTATTAAATTAAGGTTATTAACGTCAGTGAGTGCAATTGCCAATAGCGGCTTACTGACACCAGCAATGAATAATAATATTTTCAGATGTTTTACACTAAACGACAATTTCTTTGAAGAGAGTGAATTTTGGGAACTCTAAGCATCAAAACGCGTTATTATAAAACAGTTATATACTATATGGAGCGAGGTCATTTGTCCCATACAAAGACACAAAAGTTTTAAGAAAGATTGCATTTATTAAAAAATTTCTTTTTTAGATCAATAAAAAATTTTTTAAAGATACATACATTAAGTTTAACCAATTTGAAAAATACAATTTCATAGAAATAGAAATTTGAAAATTTTTTAAAATTGAATTTTAGTTATGACAATAGTAATGGCTGATGAGTTTGACCATTGCATGAGGCTGGCTGGTGGTGCGGCGTAAAAATTTGGTATTGGGGAGGGTTATAAGCAGGCGTTGCTTGTTGCATAGGTAATGCCTGTTGCACAGGTTATACCTGTTGCATAGGTAATGCCTGTTGCACAGGTAATGCCTGCTGCACAGGTAATGCCTGTTGCATAGGTAATGCCTGTTGCACAGGAAATGCCAGTTGCACAGGTAATGCCTGTTGCACAGGTAATACCTGTGGTACAGGTACTACCTGCGGCACAGGTAATGGTGCTCCCTGTGGCGGTACGACACATTTTAATATTTAGTCGCACAATAATTCACAATTTAAATAATCATTAGAATACAATCTTTACATTTTCGACTTTCTTTATCTTGGAGTACATGTAGTTTCCATCATCGTATCCTTGTCCTCTGAAATTCGATTTCCAATTATCGCGCCAATACCTCGGACCCCTATTATAATACTCGTTACGACGATCATTCTGAAATTAAATTGTTTTATTAAGACATTTTTATATTAGATAAGGATTTATGCAGATATAAGAATATTAAAAAATTTTAATGATTATTGAATACATTTAATTCATTGGAAATATATTGTTTATATGATATTAGATGTTTTTAATATTTTGGTAAAAAAATATTCTCGATAAATATTCAAACAGTAACAAATGACAATAGAAATTTTTATATTTTTAAATTAGCGATTGTGCCTAAAATGTTAAATTATTTTATTGTGCTAATAGGAAAAATAACATAAGCGAACATGTCAAATGTAACATACAGTTTATATATGTAATCATAATTCTATAATTAAATTATATATGAATTAATTTTCATAACGATCAAATTTTAAGTGTTTCTTTTTTAAATATTTTAGCAAATACATAATATACAAGAAAGTACATTTTATCATAATAATATTGTATTTATACTACGACAACAGCCCGTACTGATACGATTGTATTAAATATTTTTCAAGTATAATTTTATGTTAAAATTACCTAAAAAAAGGAAACTACATTTTATATACATTTTTTCAAATTATCTATGTGTGCAACTTAATAAGTTATGAAATATATTTTATAATTTCTTTTGAATATTTACAAACTTAAATATAAAATGTATGATACAATATTAATTATCTTTTAGCAAATATCTCAATGAATTACACGCTAGATATTAAAAAGATTTATCTTTCATCGAGTTCTATATATAGTGAATTACATTTCAATATATGATATTTGCAATTTTTCATTTAACTATTATATTTAACAACTAACTGTATTAGACTATTTCAATTTTCGATCGTTTTTCCAATACATTAAGAAGGGGCCGAACTATCTGTCTTTGTCTAGTAGCGTTTTTCATCATTTATGTAAACACTATCCGGTATAACAAGAAAAAAATAGCAGCCCCCGCTAGATATTAGCATAATAAGTAAATTTTGTAATAACAACCAAATTTTTCACCGCATAGTTTTTGACTAATTAGAGACCTACTAGCAATCTAGAATATAACCTATCTTTTTTTGGTAGGTCTCTAATTATTCAAAAACTACGCAGTGAAAAAATTTGGTTGTTATTACAAAATTTACTTAATATACTAATATCTAGCGGCGGCTGCTATTTTTTTCTTAGTATACCGGATAGTGTTTACATAAATGATGAAAAACGCTATTAGACAAAGACAGATAGTTCGGCCCCTTCTTAAAAGCTACATGTTCAATATTTATCATAAAAAAAATTGTAAAAATATAATATTTAACCTTTCGTACATCGAATTTAATAAATAATAAAATAAAAAAATTAAAATTATCAAAACATCAGCGATTTTATTTAATAATGCTATAGGGAGAGAATATCAAAATTTAAGGAAGATTGATTGGCGGTGATGTTAAAGTAAAAGGTATTATAATATTAACTTCACCATCATAAAGTTAATTTAGAGAGCGCGGTGGTGTAATGGATAGAGCTCTTGCCTTCAACGCGGAGGGCATGGGTTCGAATCCTGACCAGGTACCTCTAAACTTTTTTTCAAAGAAAATTAGTGTATGTGCCATTTATATCGCGACTTTTCAAGAATCCGACCTCATTGGGTATCGGTTGATTGTTGGTCACAAAAGTGGCTGACTATCCATCGGTATAGTCAAAGTTTTCGGTATGGTGGTGTTTGACAGTCTAGTCTGATGTAATGTGTTAAACGGTTCCGGGCTGGACTCCGTCGACATCTCCATTGAAAAAGGTTAATTATATAGAGGATAACAATATCCTTTATATAATTAATCTTTTTTTAAAAAAAAAAAAAAAAAAAAAAAAAAAAAAAAAAAAAAAAAAATCATAAAGTTAATTTAGAGGAAAGATAATGAGGTTTTAATAAAGCATAAATTTGCGGAAAATAATCTGTGCCTTCACGTTAATATTCGAGAGAAAATTAAATGTAACATTAAAAATGTTGTATATTATTAATTTCAAAATTACTTATAATTATAGTGTATTACATTCAATTATATTTTCAATTTTTTATTCAACTAATCATGACTCTACAATTAAATTATACAAATACAAATTTTATATATATTTATTTAAATTATCGTTATGTGCGAATTCATAAATAGTAAAATATATTTTATAATTGATTTTTAATGTTTAAAAACTTTATTATATTGAATATTAAATGTATGATACGATATTAACTAATAGCAGATATCTCAAAGCATTTTTATTATAAGTGACTATATAAAAAAAAATAATATAAAACAGTTTAAAATTTTTAAAATTACATGGATTTTTTAATTTTTCGACAAATTTATCCAGTGCTACTCGAAATTATTCTTATTCAGTACAAGTCGATTCCATAAAATTAAGATACATTTTTTTTAATGAATTCAAAATATTTTCTTTTTTGAAGTTGCACCAATAATTTTAAAAGAAGATTATTGACTAAGTAAAAACGGAATGAGAGATTTAAAATTATTAGTTAAAAGAAAATATTATGACTTTTTAATCATGAAATGAAAAACATTGCGATTATGAAGAAACTATTTTTTTAAATATTTGTACATGACAACCTTGACCTTTTTTTTTATTCATATACAACTTTCACGAAAAAAGCGTTAATCATATAATAAAAGAATTTAATAAAAAAAAAAAATATAAAATTTATAAACATTTTATATAAATTAAATTTATAACTTACTTGCACTGGTAGGTACGGATCATTTGCAAATTGCTGCACAGGTCTTGCAGAATGTTGTTGCACGTGCAAATTTGGTTGACGGCCATTAGCTGAAAGTACTAGTTGTACATAATTTTCAAAATGCGGTACTTGTTGCGCATTGATATTTGGTGGTGGTTGTAGTCCGTTTAAAACTATGGCTGGTTGTAGCATAGGTACACCCGTTGCAGTGACTGCATAATGATAAAAAATATAATAAAACTTTGAAGTACTATAATGAAATAATTATTGAAAAACTTATTTTCATTGTTCGTAAAAACCGAATCATATAACAATACTAAATAAATTGTATAATATATGTAATTATAGTAGGCTTATAAGTTTGTATATACACAATAATAAATAATTAATTTTCTATTTTTACTTTTAAATGAGATTTCTAATGCTACCACTTTTGTGTTAATGAAATATGCATATAAACGCAAAAAAAAATAATAAATTTACAAAACGTTCTAGTTTTTTAATAATTGTGCGCATTATATACATTTTGTTAACAATTGTTTTTGCTTATAATGGAGGAGGTATATTAATATATATAACAATGGAAAATAATGAGCAAAGATTTATGAACACATGCGTATAATAAATGGTAATATAATAATAAGATAAATCATAATTTTAATAAATGTATAAGGTAGTGTGGACATTTACGAAAAGGTGTGCAAAATGCTTCATAATATAATAAAATAATAAAAATGGAAATGTAAGTTCGCGCATGAAGTACTAAAAAAATGTACAGCAAAGTATATTTATATAAGCAAATGTTTCAAAATAACGAATTTATGCGGCCAATCATAATAAAGGTACATCATTTTCAACACTTGCGTAACTTTATGCTTATTTTTATGTCTTTAACCTTTTTAGACATCAATCTACATTTTATTTAACGAGTGAATGTCGTTAAGTAATATTATTGTTGAATTCTCGTGGAAAAAGAATTAGTTGTTGGTTACAAAGTAAGTGAACAAAATGTTGTCTCATTTCAATAGCATTTTTACTGTATCTTATTAAACTTGGATCTCCTCCTAAAGCTATTTCAGTAACAAAAGCTGCTGCATAGATTCCACAACTGAAATTATCTGGTTGATTCGTAATAGGCATAATAATTATATCGTTCATCTCAATGTAAGGATATCGACGCTCTAAATATTGAATTTCTTCATCGTAAAAATGTTGTATTTCCATACAATTCAAACTATCGTAAATGAATAGATCCTCAGAATTATAATATATACAAAACCAATGTTGATTTGTTATGCCACCTATAATTTGTAAATGTTTTAATTTTTTTGGCTTTTTCAATAAATTTAAATAAGCAAAATGTTGAAGTTCGTGTATTTCCAAATCAGATCGCAAATTTCTAACAATTTTTAGAAATAATTCAATATCAGTATCATCAAGTTTATAAGAATTATTAAGTACCCGTGGTATAACAATATTAATGTCAATGGAATTATTAACGATATTAATGACAGCTTCACCTTCTTCATTTAACAAGTTACGATCATTTTCCTTTTCATTCTCGGGCAAGATCACTGTCTTGTCAATTTTATTTTTTTTTGTAGGTAACATCTTTATTTTTATATTCGTTTGTAATTTTTTTTATTTGATTTATTTTATTTGTATTACTTGAGAACTTATTGCGAAATACATTTTGATATTCCTTTTTAATTTTTTTTAATAATTTTTTTTTTTTTGGGATTACTTTATTTTTGTTAATACAATTACTTTCATGTTCGGTATAACTATTTGAATCACTTTTCATTTCATTATGTATTTCTTCAGGAATCGTTATGTCGATACCCGTTAATTTCGCTTGCTTCCCAGTGATGCAGTCATTAATATTTTCTAAAATGGTTTTATTTTTTTTCTTTTCAGCTTTTTTTTGCTGAGCCTGTATAATATATTCAGGTTCTCTTATAGGCATATTACGACGTACACGACTATCGATAATTTCTGGCAAAAGACAATCCATATAAAATTTTGTTAACTTTGGTTCCATCATCATTTTTCAAAATGTATAATCATATTCTTCTCTTACGTATTTGATACCTTTCTTTGTACATAATACAAATAAACAATATTTCCTTTTGGTAATGTGTAATTGGCCCTGTATTTGATAATAATAATTGTGACAACCTTGGGGATTAGGAGGTTGCACTAGGTATAAAAAAAAAGGAAATGACACGTGAATTTACAGGTAAAACAATCACAGAAAAATATAGTTTATTATCACGAGTACACAATTGTAGCACGCGCTCTTAAGATGGACGCCAGCCGCGTATAACGCACGCGACGCAGTTTCGCTAATGAGATATAAACTATCGGCAAGAAGGAAGCAGATAGTTTATAACAATTACGCACAAAAAGGGCTCAAGCACACAAAAAAAATAATTTTAATAGCACGAAGGGAGAGTACACTAGAATGCGCACGAGGTCGCCCGGCACACACGTCGCACAAATAAAGCCAAGAATTTACGCTGCTCTGCCAAGCACGCTGGCACTCGCAAAATCAAGTCTCAAGACTTGATTTCCAAAAAAAATAAAGCCAATGGATTCACTCACACAAAAGTTCAGCTAATTATCGAGCACACAAAAAAACAAAGATATCGTATTAGGTAGCTATTTGAAATGCTCTTCACGTTACGGTGACAACAGAAAGATTAAAGCAATGGCGAGTTCTTTCTGTCGACCAAGCTCGTTGCTCTTGCGGTATGCTGCACACGCCGCAAGAGAGAGACAGATGATCCTTAACGGACCCCAACTTAGCTATTCAAGTCAAGCGGCTTGCTAGCCCTATATGCGTATATTATAATAGCCTTATATACTCGCGCGTGTGTGTGCCAACGAACTCGTGTATGGGTTTACGAGTTTGACTCGCGTGGTCTGCTTTCCATCTTGCCGACCGTCGTAGGCTTCTTTCTGTCGTCTTTAAGCTTAATATTATATAACTAAGTACCAGGGTCAAATTGCCATGTTACATAATTATGATTTCGATTCATTTTGTTTACATCTTTAACGCTAAAATATCTTCTGATTTCCTTTTTTTGTTCAATTGCTTGTAATGGAGTTAAATTTGCTACTGAACTAGGAGACTTAATTTCAACAATTCCATCTGTTTCTATTTTTCCATCTAAACTTGCAGCTAAATATGGTTTTTCAACATCAATAATCAATCCAGAACGTTCCACTTTTATTTTTAACAATTTTTCCAAACGCTTTATAGCTTCTGTTGCCATTTGTAGATCATATTGAAACTGTGGCAAATCTAATGCAGGATGATATAAAATATTCATAACTTTTGGAGCACATGAAGTATTATCTCTTGCGTGACATACTTCTCCAAATTTCGATGCGGTCAATCTTGTTCGACGTTTTTCATACCATTCATCACAATCGCTCTGTTTAATTGTTTCTCGTTCTATTTGTTCTCGGTTTTCTGCATCTCGTTCTAAATTCATAAAATGATTATGAACTAATTCATCATAAGTTTCTTTAGGAAGATCTGGTTCTTGATGATTGTCACCGTAATTTTTTTCATTATCTTGTATTACGTATCTTTTTCTTTTACCTTTGCCTTGTTTTAATAATCTGTTGTTCGCAACTTTCTTTTTATGCTGCTTTTCCATATTTATGGCAACGCTAAAATCATCGTCAAAATATTCGCTAATTTTTTCAAAGGCTGAGCCTGGTGAGTTGAATCGGATTACAGCAGCTAGACATTGTAAATAGTAAGAGTCAGAGAAGGCAAAATTAACACGTTAACCGACAACAGTTTTTGCGACCTGTGAATTAAAACTTTCTGAAGCATTTGTTGTTACTTTACGTAGTAAACTATTTGCGTAGCAACTTACTTTTTTAATAGCATTATCAAAAGGCTCATACATCTTAAATGCTTTTAATATGGGGATCCAGTTTTTTTGCTTTTTATTCTTTTTACAATTTAAGCCTCGGCTTCTACAATTTTATGCTGCCCAAAAACATAATTAGCAGCGTTTAATATATCGCGTTGCACTTCCTTTTCCTTTTCCGATTCTGAAATATCTTGTTTATTCCTTAGATTGATATGATGCATTGTAACTTTACGAACTTTAAAAGCTGATTTTTTAACAAATTTACGAAAGTTTCCTACGTTGCCTCTTACTGACATGCGGTTAATCTTTCCTTTGGAAGCTTCTGCTATTTTGTTACACATATTTCTAAATAAATGATTGTAACAATAAAGTCTTGCAACTCTAACTCCATATTTACCGTAAACATCGTTTTCTAACAAAGCACTATAAGTATTGCAATCACCATCACCAATAAAAGTTTTATAAATTAAACCATGGTTATCGATACTTTCTTGAAAAGCCTTTAGTATGCAATCAGTTTCCATACTACTAGAACTACTATTGTAACTCCAGTTTTTATAACAAAGATGCGCCTTTGATCTTTTATTAAATTTATGAGCTTTGTAGCATGTTAGACAAAATTTATTTCTTACTTCTACGTGTAATACTTTTTTGGTTTCAACACCTATAACGACAGCAACGCAAACTAAAGAATCCAATTTGCCACTTCTGTAAGTTCTCTTTCCGAAAGCACCGTCTCCTTCAACTTCTATGTAAGGAATGCCACATTTTAATATGTTTCCTTTTCTACGAGCAATTTCTTTTTCTAAATCAGCAGCTTTTTTCATTTCATCTAAGGCTGCCTGTTCAAATATTGGAATCAAACTTCTTCTGTATCGTAAATTCGTAACATTACTCATGAAAGGAACATTTAATCCAGCACATAACTGGCGAAATCCTTCATAACCAGTTCCTACTATAATTGTAGATAGAGCAGCTAATGGATTAATAAGCATATTCCTATTCAGTACTTCTTCACTGATAATCCAATGCTTGAATTTATAACTGTTACATGCAATTAATATTTTAGTTCCTAACCCATCTTTAATGACTTTAATGATATTAAAATCAGCATTAGCACAAACATTTATATTATGTAATTGGAACAATTCAGTGTATGATTTTAAAAGAACGTTTAATTTAACACATCTTCGCTCGTTGTCTAATTTATTTAAGAAATCACATTGAATCATTGAAAGCTTCGAACTTTCATTGAAATTACTATTAACATTGGGTCCAAGTAAATTAGATGTATCGTTATGTATTAAATTATTATCAGCACGCGAATTATTTTGTGATATGTTCCTATCAATTTCTTTATAAATGTTTACATGCGCATTAGAAATAACAACCTCAGAAATATCCCTTCGAAAGCTGATATTACTATATGGATCATTAATATTATCCGGTTCACCGTTATCTGCAATATTATTGTTCAATATACTTTCATTAATGTCTATAACATTATTTTCCATTGTTGAAACTGTACATATTTCAGAATTATTAATATTATTGTCAATAGTGAATACATCGAAAGTTTCGTTCCCGATAAGACTTGAATTATACAAATGAGTTTCCTTACTCTTATGATTTATTTTGTTATTAGCGCATGGAACATATATTCATGATTAACATCATGTTGTTGATTAACACCTTTTTCATTAATATTTAAATACGCTTTATCATTTAATGGTAAATCAAATGTGTTACTTATCGCTAAATAATTGTCATTATTAAATTCAAAATTCGCATTCAATTCTTTGTTTTGAAATAAATCAATATTAGTCATTTTATCATTATTAACATTTTTAATTGAATAAATGATATCTTTATCAATACTATTGTCATAATTTGTTTCTACTTCAATAATCTCAATAATTTCTTCATTATTGGGAACGATATTATCGATAAAAGGTAAATCATTTTGCAATACATTATCAATAAGCTTACCTTTCGTCAATGTATCTTGATGTCTTACATCTGAATCATTGTTCCATCTTCTTTCACGTCTGTTAAATAGAGGATAATAACTATTTAAATAAAAGCATTAAAAGAAATGTAGATTTAACTAAAATAACTTTGTTAATTATGAAAAAAATTGACGATACTTAATAATTATTTCAGATTTATTGAAGTTATTGGAAAACATGTTAGCATATGTACTTTAAAATGTTTCTTGTAATAATTAATATTTCACTGTACAATTATTATTTTATTTCAAAGTTACAAAGTACAGTCATTTTAGTACTATCAATATATATTATGATACATCGAGATAAATTAAAAATTAAAATGTTTACAGGACGTGTGAGTTGACCTATATGGTAACGTATACATAACAAAAATTAATAAATTAATGGGTATATATTGCATAAATATCTGTAACTGTACAAATAATTGCAAAAGTTGAGTTAAAATAATTGAAAAACTATACAGGTTATGTAATGTAACGATAATTGCAATAATCATATAATAATCGTATAATTATTTTTTTCTCATGCGTGCTGGGTAAATGGCCTATTGCGCATGCGTTTTCGGGGTGGTAAGTAGCTAATAGCGCGCGCCGCGTGTGTTTTGTCTTTGAAGCGTGTGTTTGAGTAAAAAGCGTTAGGTTATAAAAAATAACGTCACGCAAATCCGTTAATTAATGAAAAAAAGAAAACCATGATTTTGTTTGTATATGCAGAAGTAGCGTTGCGCGGGCGAAGATGATAGGAGAGAGAGAAAGAGAATGCTTTATCGAAAGAAAACAAGACACGCCAGAACGTGTTTACGAGTCAGTCGTACGGCAGATATGAGAGAGAGACAGAGAGAGAGAGAGAGAGAGAGAGAGAGAGAGAGAGAGAGAGAGAGTAAGAGAATGCTATACCGAAAGGAAACAAAATACGCTAGAACGTGCACGAGTTTCTATGTACGAGTCATTTGTGTGCTAGCTTCTTGATGAAAGTTGTTGGCGATGCAAAAAATAAGATTTATATGAAATGTTTTTTTTGATTTACATATTAATTTTTTTAAATGGGGGGGCTACGCCCCTCCCCCAACCCCCCCTTTCCGCGCCCTAACATGTCACTCTCTCTCTCTTACACCCAGCACTTATGAGAAAAAATAGTATGTGAATCTCGTTCGGTTTAGTTGACTATTGCGCCACTCGGGCAATGGCGCTACTCGCTACGCTCGTGCGCCAGCTTGCCCTCGTGCGCAATAGTCAACTAAACCTTACTCGTTACACAATATACTATTTATTTCAATATTTATTGAATAAATTTTTGGATCTTTTTGTAATAATTGGAATCAAATGTTTTAGCTGAAAAAATAGTAAAGAACCACTTGTTATGTTGACAATAACATAAAAAAAAATTGAAGTTTGTCTAATTGCTGCAAAGATACTATTTCATATAACCAAAAATAAACCAAATTCATTCCCTTTATCATTGCTTTCTTTATAAATGTTATTTAATGTAATAAATTGTTTTAACCCAAAGATGATTATTAATATCTTGAAATTGATAAAAAGTTTGTAAAATAGTTATTAAAATATCCACGGTCGCGGGGGAGGTGTCATTAAATATTTTGTGTAAGAAACGTGTCATTTTATTTATATTTGAAGAAAGGTATACCCACCGGTGTACATTTGAAAATAAATTTTGTTTTTAATTTTGTATTGGCAGCACTGACATTCTTAAAATATATTTATTATAGAAAAAACATGAATGATAAGGAGAGCATTGTCAAAAACATTATTAACGGTAGGCCGGAGTAGAACCTGATACCGACCGAGTAACAATTGAGTTGTTTGTTATTTACTCAAGTATTAATCGGTGTATCTTCAAAATAAAGGTTGATCGCAATAGATATTATTATTATGAATATCTATGCACAAGAAAAAAAAATCTACCGATTTGTTTTTGAGAAAAGTAAGGAACGCCGAAGTAAAAGATTATGTTTATAATATTTTCGCGTTCCTTACTTTTCTCAAAAACAAAGCGATAGATTTTTTTTTTCTTGTGCATAAATATTTGTAATAATAATATCTATTGCGCTTAACCTTCAATTTGCAGATACACCGATTAATACTTGAGTAAATAACAAAAATGCCAATTAGACAAGGACAGCGAATCCGGCCTGCTCTTAATGAACATTGTAAATATAACATATATATATATATATATATATATATATATATATATATATATATATATATTAGTTATCTATGTCCTTTGGCCGTATTCAGATGGAATATGGATGGAGAACAATGTTTTCCACTTGAGCTGAAATTGCGGGTTCTAGATTCAAATTCCACCCGAATAAACGGCCAAAGGACATAGATAATTTAATATTGTAAGCATCCACTATGAGAAACTAAAACTTATTAGTTAAAAATATTAATGTTTTTTATAATATTATTTTAATTTAATTATGTCGTAGTTGTTGCAATAGATTTTTTTTTATCTTACTGATATCTTTTTAAATTTACTATTTGAACCAATATAACGACTTGTCCGCGCTAAAACTATATAAATACAATAATTTTTGTTAAATAAATAAATCATTAAAGCTTGTTAATTTTTTATAAACTTAGAATTAAAATTAGATATCAAGCTCGATGAATCTAACCTCAAAATAGTATACATTGAAAGTTTGTTTATAACTTGTTATGTATAGTATTTTGATAAATTTCTTGACTTGTCCGCGCTAAGGATTGATCTTAGAAATTTTCTTACTGAAGTGAAAGAATTTGATTTGACGCACTGTTTACTCATAAACTTTGAATAAAAATATTATAAGGAGGAGCAGAACTACGATATCCTCTTAATTCTATTGATTTATTATTTTGTTTCTTCGATTCAGATTTCATAATAAGTATAGCTGCTGTCGAATCACGAGTCATTTTTTTTTAATAACCTTCGTTCAATATAATTGCTTTTGAACATATTGAATGAAACATAATTGCATCGATGATTCTATATTAATTTCTCATGTGATACATTAGTCTCAATATGTCTCAGGAAGACATATAAATCTTGTAAATAGTCCAGGATCGCGTCTGAGATATATGCGATGCTAATAAAAAATTTAGCATGCGCTTTACATACTGACACGAATACGTACTACAAGGACATATATATATATATATATATATATATATATATATATATATATATTAGTTACATACGTCATTTGGGAGTAAGTAGGATGAACACGGGGCGAGTTTGTTGCGAGAACAGAAGACAGTCGAGGGCGCCCGAGATTGACTGCTGTTCGAGTAACCAATTCGCCCCGTATTCATCCTTCTTACTCCCAAATGACGTAGATGATTTTATGCCGTTGTAGCAGGTATGAGGGACTATAAAATTATAAATGTGCAAATTCGCAATCTTTCTTTCTTTTGATTTTAATTTGAATAAACGTATGGTAACAGTGTAGACGTGGATCGTCTGCGGAACCGTCATTGATGTGTCACAAATTTGACAATTTTTTTTTCTTCACTGTCTGACTTTTACCATAATGATTATTTTGTTGTTATTTGTACTAATTGTTTTCGTTATTTGCACTAATTTTTTTTTATAATTAATGAATTTTTTAAATTGTTTTCATATTTTTTAAATTTATTAAATAACAAAATATCAAAAGAAAAAACAAAACACGCAAATTAAAATAACCAATTTTACGACTTCAACGATCGCTTCATAGGTAATTACTACCTAATAGTGTGACGTATAGATAACTCCATAGGTCACCATGTAAGGTATGGAATTATCTAAATTTTTTTATGTGAAGTATAGCAAACTGAATATAGTTGTGCTACGAATTGAAATGTATGTAACCCCAATACCCATTTAACTAGCTTCGCACGTACAACGCCGAATACCTGGTACGACGACATAAAGATATATACGTGTGTGTGTGTGTGTATTATATTTAGAATGTTAGTTAATTGAAACGTACCAGAATGTTTTCCTTGTCATTCAAGTTTTTTAAATAATAAATATTTTTAAAGAATGTCAGTGCTGTCAGTACAAAATGCAAATTCAAAAATATACTATGAAATGTAACATTTCTTAAAATCAAAATGAAACGACACGTCTTTTTAGTCCAAAATCAAATAGAAGCTTTCTCCAAATAAAATGTCGCCTATCTTAAAGAAAAAATTTAATGACACCTTCTTCCTCGCGACCCTCAATATCATAATAAGATTAATGATTTCTTAATATCTAAAAGTTTAATATTATTTAAAAAAATAGATGAAAACATTGAATATCATGTTAACATTGAAATATAAAGATTGCAATAGATTTAATAAACAAGTTGTTATTTTGAAATTTAAAAATAATACCCTTACAGAAAAAAACTATAATCGATGACCGTAGTGAACTATAGTCTAGGATTGCAGTAATACTATATTCATGTATTATAATATATTATAGTAATGCAGTATAGTTTCTTATATTATTTTCGCGCTACTATAATCAGAGAATATATTAATCATAATGTTTACATACTATAGGTCTATAGCTGGTCGTCTTATAGTGCACTGATAGGTTTATAGTTTATAGACTCATCGTTTATGGGTTTATAGTTTATAAGTTTATGGTTTATAAGTTTATGATTTATAAGTTTATATTTTATGGGTTATGAGTTTATGGTTTATTGGTTTATGGTTCATGGGATCATAGTTTATGGGCTTATGGTTTTTGGGTTTATGGTTTATGGATTTATAGTTAATGTGTTTATGATTTATGGGTTCATAAGTTTATGGTTAAAAGGTATATGGTTCATGAGTTTATGGGTTCATGGGTTTATTGTTTATGGGTTTATGGTTTATGGGTTTATGGTTTATGGGTTTATGGTTGATGGGTTTATGGTTTATGGATTTATAGTTTATGGGTTTATGAGTTTATGGGTTCATGGGTTTATGGTTTATAGGTTTATGGTTTATGAGACTATGGGTTTATGAGTTTATTGTTCATGGTTTTTGGGTTTATGGTTTATAATTTATGGGTTCATGGTTTATGGGTTTATAGTTTATTAATTTATGTTTTATGGGATTATGGTTTATAAGTTAATGGGTTTATGATTTATAAGTTTATGGTTTATGGGTTATGAGTTTATGGTTTATGGGTTATGAGTTTATGGTTTATGGGTTTATTGTTCATGGGTTTATAGTTCATGGGTTTATCGTTTTTGGGTTTATGGTTTATGGATTTATAGTCAATGTGTTTATGATTTATGGGTTGATGGTTCCATGAGTTTATGGTTAATAGGTTTATGGTTTATGGGTTCATGGGTTTATGGGATCATGGTTTTTGGGTTTATAGTTTATGGGTTTATGGTTTATGGGTTTATGGTTCATGGGTTTATCGGTTCATAGGTTCATAGTTGATGGGCTTATGGTTTATGCATTAAACGGGTTTATGGTTTATGGGCTGAAGGTTTATGGGTTTATGGTTTATAGGATTATGGTTTATGGGTTTATAGTTTATGAGTTAATGATTTTGGGTTAATGGTTCATGGGTTTATGTGTTTATGGTTTATGGTTCATGGGTGCATGGTATGTGGTTTATAGTTCCTAATTTAATGGTTAATAAACTTATGAATAATGGATTGATGGTTTATAGGTTTATGGTTTATATTTATAGGTTTATGGTTAATGTGTTTATGGATTATGAGTTTATGGTCTATAGGATCATGGTTTATAATTTATAATTTATAGGTTCATGGTTTATGGGTTTATGGTCTATTAGTTTATGCGTTTCTAATTTATGAGTTTATGGATCATAGATTAATGGTGTATGTTTTTATTATTTACGTGTTTATGGTTTATGATTTATGGGTTAATCGCTTATGAGTTTATGGTTCATAAGCTTATCGTTAATGGGTTCATGGTTTCTGGGATGATGGTTTATGGGTTTATGGTTAATGGATTTATGGTTTATGGGTTTTTAGTTCATTGGTTTATGAGTTTATGGTTTATGGGTTTATGGTTTGTTGTCCTAGGGTATATGCGTTTATGGTTTACAGTTTACAGTTTATGTGTTAATAGTTTATGAATTTATGGGTCATGATTAATAGGTTCATAATTAATGATCTATGGGTTATGGTTTATGGGTTTATGATTTATAGGTTATGAGTGTAGAATTTTATGTTTTACTGGTTCATGGTTTATCTTTGAACCTATAAACTATACAACCATGAACCAATAAACCGTAAATTCATGAATCATGAATTCAGGGACCACCAACAATAAACCCATAATTCTATAGATACATGAACTTATGAATTATAAGCCCATAAACAATACACCTATTAATCATCAACGCTTACACTATAAAACCACAAACCGAAAACTCGTTACCCGAAAACTCAACAACTAATGAACCATAAACTCACAATGTATGAACCATAAACTCATGAATTATAAACCCATAAGGCATAAGCCACGAACCCATAATTCATAAACCCATAAACCATAAATTCGAAAGACATTAACTTATTAATCATAAACCCATACATTATAAACATATAATCCATGAACCCATAAACCGTTAACTCATAAACCATAAACTCATAAATCATGAGCCCGTAAGCCATAGGCATATAAATCATAATACCATAAGACATGAACCCTGTTAATTTCTTAACCATAAGCTCATAAACCATAAACATATAAATCGTTTACTCATAAAACATAAGCACATGAATCATCAACCCATGAACCGTAATCGGTAAATTCATAAAACCATTAACAATGATTCATAAACCTATAAACCATAACCATAAATCCATAAACCATAAGCCCATAAACTATAAAATCATAAACCATAAACTATTAACCCATAAATCATAAACCCATAAACCTATAAACTATATACCCATAAATCATAATCCCATAAACCATAAACCCATAAATGATAATCTCATAAACCATAAACCTATAAACCATAAACCCATAAACCTATAAACCCATAAACCTATAAACCATAGAGTCATAAACCATAAACCCATAAACCATGACACCATAAACCATAACACCATAAATCATAAACCCGTTTTATTCATAAATCATAAGGCCATAAACCATAAACCTATAAACCATATACTCATAAAACATAAGTACATGAACCATAAACCCATGAACCATAATCGATAAACCTATTAACCCATTAACGATAAACCATAAATCTTAAACTTATAAACCATAAACTATAAACCATAAACTATAAACTCATAAACTCATAAACCATAGACCATAAAACCATAATCGATAAACCCATAAACCCATAATCCATCAACCTATAAAACATAAACCCATAAACCATAAACCCATAAACCCATAATCCATCAACCTATAAAACATAAACCCATAAACCCATAATACATAAACTTATACACCATAAACCCATAAATCATGAGCTCATGAACCATAAGCCCATAATTTATAACACCATAAACCATAAACCCTTTTAATCCATAAACCATGAGCCCATAAACCCTAAGCCCAAAAGCCAGAAACTCATTAAACATAAGCACATGAACCATAAACCTATGAACTATAATTGATAGACCCATAAACCTATAAATAATAAACCATAAACCATAAACCTATTAAACATAAATTAATAAACTATAAATCCATAAACCATGAACCTATAAACCATAAACCCAAAAACCATAAACAATAAACCCATATACCCGTAAACCCATAATCCCATAAACCATAAGCCAATAGACCATAAACCCATGAACCCATAAACTCATAAACGATAAACCCATAAACCATAAACCCATAAACCATAAACCCATAAACCATAAACCCATAAACCATAAACCCATAAACCATAAACCCATAAACCATAAACCCATAAACCATAAACCCATAAACCATAAACCCATAAACCATAAACCCATAAACCATAAACCCATAAACCATAAACCCATAAACCATAAACCCATAAACCATAAACCCATAAACCATAAACTCATAAACCATAAACCCATAAACCATAAACCATAAACCCATAAACCATAAACCCATAAACCATAAACCCATAAACCATAAACCCATAAACCATAAACCCATAAACCATAAACCCATAAACCATAAACCCATAAAACCATAAACCCATAAACCATAAACCCATAAACCATAAACCCATAAACCATAAACCCATAAACCATAAACCCATAAACCATAAACCCATAAACCATAAACCCATAAACCATAAACCCATAAACCATAAACCCATAAACCATAAACCCATAAACCATAAACTTATAAACCATAAACCCATAAACGATGAGTCTATGAACTATAAAACTATCAATGCACTATAAGACGCCCAACTATAGACCTATAGTATGTAAACATTGTGATTAATATATTCTCCGATTATAGTAACGCGAAAATAATATAAGAAACTATACTTTATTACTATAATATATTATAATACATGAATATAGTATTACTACAATCCTAGACTATAGCTCACTACGGTCATCGATTATAGTTTTTTTTCTGTAAGGGTAGAAACTTTTAAATGCATTGAAAGAAAGAGAAATAATGTAACAACGACAAAGATGTAAATTTTTCAGTATGTTTTATAAATTGAAACATTTTCTTAAGTCTCTAGTTTTAAATGAATTAGATAACCGTTATGTGAGTAGCTTCTTATTAATGACTAGATAAATACTAGAGTGGAAGTTATAAAAAATGAATTGTTGAAAATGAAATTGTAATGTATGGATGACGATAGTTGGGCTAACCGTCTGTCTTTGATTTAAATTCCCAGATATAATAGACGCTCGACATAGATGGCTTGCCAAATGTTTTATAAAATATATTAAAATTTCATGTTAATAAAACAATATTTCGAACATATTATAAAGAATGTGCATATGGTAAATGAGGAAATTGCGGATATAATACACATGTTATTTTTATTAAAAAGTATTAAAATTCATTAATTGCAAATTAATAAAAAATTTCTGAAATTCTGTTAAGCATAAAAAAATAATTAAAGAAATTAAATTATCTTTTCGCTTAACGCCTTGAAAATATTAAGGTATTGCATTTACTTCTTATAAAATTATGTATCTTTCAAATTTTTTATTAGTGTATGAATGAATCGGTATTATTCACAGCATAAATAATATTTTATAATCAATTTAATCTAATAAATAATACATTTAAAAGATTTGAGAAATAACATTTTTAAAATAATAAAGGTGTTTATAATTTATTTACAAAATTATTTTTAATATCTTAGCAGCATAATCAATATGATTAAAAGTTTTATCAATATGAAAGGAATCATTCGATCCATAAAAAAATATAATAAAAAAAATAGAAAATAATACATGGACATGAAATATCGGTTTGCTTTCAATGCATAAGAATATACAACTCTGCAGATTGTTATTTAAATGAGATAAAGAAAATTTAAGATTTTCCTCGAAATGTGTGAAGAGTCTATTTCTGAATCTTTAAAAGTAGTTTGGCATATTTTGTGTATAGAATAAAATATATTTTTAAATATTCTGCCATTATTAATTGTTGAACCTGCGAGTTTAATGTGTACGATTTTTGTTACAAGCGGAAAATTGTAATATATGGAACTGTTGTTGGCAAAAATAAATTTAACGAATAATGATATCCAATTAAAATTATTAATTTATTTGTTCTCAGCTTTTTAACGGTGATGTACAATTATTATAAAATGTATGTTTGTTAAAAAATGGTGTAAAAGATATTGAATATAAAAAATATACAAATTATTTATGAAGACTAAATACACTTTTTAATAATTCAAGATCAAAATTTATGAAAATGTGACTTAACAAGGAAGAAGTTGAAAAAAAATGCATGACGATGGTTAATATATCTTTGTATGTTCAATTTTTTATTGTTAATAGAAGGTATCGATAGTACTCTGTTAAAATAAAATATCGAACATTATAGAAAAATTTTTTACGAAGTTTGATTTTGTCAACCATAATTATATCTAAGAAACAAATAACCGAAAAATATTTTTATGTTGTATGGCAGTTACAGGCTAAAAAGGAACAGGGAACAGATATAAGAAATACATAAATTCTATATATGTACCCTCGACGTAAACATATTCTTGAGTGTTCTTTTTCGATGATTTTAAAATCACGCAATCTGATTGGATGATTCCGTTAATTCCTTCATTTTTATTAGAGAATTTTTAAATCGAAGAAAAAGAATGCCCAAGAATATGTTTCTGTCGACTGTACATATATATATATATATATATATATATATATATATATATATATATATATATACATATATATATTCTAAGCGTATACTATGCGGATATTTTTTTCTCATATTGATTACATTGCGGATATATGAGGCATTTTGCGGAGCTCCGCAAATTGCCCATATCTAAATCGGATACTTTGAGGATCTCCTCAAAGTTCCATACCTTAATCGTATAGTTTGCGGAGGTTGATATTATTCTATATTTTTCAATAATATCGGCATGAGAGTATTTTACGCAAGATTGTGAATATTTTATGGACGCTCCGTTAACCTCAAAAATAATTAGTCTGATCATTAATAATGATAATTAAAGGTTTCTGATCCTTTATGCATTGTGCGAAATATTTAAAAATCAATAAGATCGTGGTTCAATTTCAAGATCTGAAGTCTTTTGTAGATACAGCATTTTACTTTTTTTAATAGTTTATATTTTTTATTGTAAACGATTTCTTGATTGTCCTATTAACTTCAGCATAATCCTACAATATAAAAAATTAGTTTTAAAATATGATGAGCATTAAAAGACGTTTAGGCCTGGATTGGCAAAATGATTTATATTGTAGGCTGATAAATTATGTGATAAATAATAATATAACCTCTATTGAAAAATTAGAAAAAATGACAAAAAAACAGGTTAAAGACTTGTCTATATACATTTATCCAAAAAATGGTCATAGGAATCATTATTGTGGTAAAGTGGAAGATTTCATTCTTGAATATAAAGAACAAATAATCGAAGATTCATTATGTAAGTATTTCTTTTACTTTCTTCATACTCACTAAAGTCATTGACCTCACTGTTCTAATTATTTCATTTTATCTTCTTTCATTCGTTTTCCTGTTATAGTTGATTGATAAAATTCAATATTTTTTAGTGTCTGTAAATAATGGCAATGATGTTATTGCACCAAAGCTGAGGACATGGATTCTTAACAGAAAAAAAATTATTGATGCAATAACAGATCTTAAATCTGAAGATGATAAAATAAAAGAAGATTTAGAAAAATGGTCAACCGATCTTAATTATACCTTATTAGTGGAAGTAAGAAAAAGAATTTTATTTAAAATAAATGAATCAAGTTATGAAAGTTGGAAGATGAAAAAATTAGATAATTTTTTTAGAAATAATAGAGAAGAACTCAAAAATGAGATAAACAAAGATCTCTGCGAAGGTAAGAAAAAAGATTATATTTCTGTTATGAACTTGTGTTAACAAGTTTATAACAGAAACAAGTAATATAATTTTTTATCGTTGAAAAATAAAATATCCTTACATGTTACATCTATAACAATTTATTTAAAATATTTTTTTTTCATAGTTCCGAATCATAATGATAATCATTCTCATGTCGGAAAAGATCCAACTGTAATTGATCCTGAGACAAACATTCACAAATATTCATCAATGTAAGTGAACTTGATTTTCAAAACTAATTTCCACTTACTATTACACTTGATTACATGTACAATTTAATGTGATTCAGTAGAGTATAAAGTAGAATAAGTAGACTAAATAATTCTTAATGTCTTCATGCTAGACTCTGGAATTTAATTTGAGTTTGATTGAACATTGTTTTATCAAGGAGGTACTCGATAAAGAAGTAAATAAAATATACTTGATTTATTAAAATAAATATAAGGTTATTAAATAGAAATTAATAATTAAAGAAACATTTATCACCATTACAATCATAAAACCTAAATTATAATTGTTTTCTAATTCAATAAAAATATATTATTGGTAAAAATGAATTGATGATCGCAGGAAGATTTATCATAATTTCAATTTTTATAATTCATTTAACGATTTAAAAACTTTTTTGGCTCTTTCATTAAGATTAAAATTTCATGAAATTGTAATGATACTCTAAATTTATTAAAAAATGAATTTTAAAAGTTTTTAAATCATGGTGAAATAAATCTAGAAAATCCTGAAAAATTATCTTGTTGCTTACAGGAATCATAGAATTAATTCAATGAATAATTAGTCGCATATTTTTAAAATTGGTCTTAGAATTATAAATAATTTATGTAAGTAAAAAAGTATTTTCTCGTAAAGGGTTTTAGCTTTATTATTTTGTTTTTCCCATAAGTAATTGTATTTGGAGAAGTAACAATTGTTGCTCTTATATATAAATTGGTTAAAAAGTTAATAGAATTTTTAAATACTGCTTTTTATAAAATATTTATTCTAAATCCAATAACTTATGGTAGAAACAATGGATTTATTTACATACAGGGTGTCCCATTTTAAATAACGGATGAACATGTCTTCAAAAATATGGAAATCCGTTATTTAAAATGGGACACCCTGTATATTGAAACTTTTAAAAAAGCATATTTTACACAAATTTAGGTATGTTGAAAGAATGTTTCAAATTAATCTTTTAAAAAAATTTATTTATAGCAATAACCAATACAATGAGTGACTGAACAAGTACTTTTCATTTTATTTTGAATTTTGAGTAGTGAAGGTATTACAATCAATTTGACAATAATCAATTACTTTTTAACTTTACTTGTTTTTTATTTAATATAAAAGTAATGGAAATAATTTATGGTTACTAAAAGAAATTATAATTTTATTCATGAAAGTATTAAAAAATAGCCTAAGAATGGCTCAAAAAACTAATAATAAATCATAAATCAATTAATAATAATAATAAATAATAAATCAAGGAAGAAAGTATTAAAATCAATTATGCACTTGTCAAGTACTTAATAACTACAATTACAATCGTATCTTTCCTTCTAGAAAAAACACATACCAAAAATACATACTAAAAACACATATCAAACCATGTGATTAAACACATGTCGTTTTATCTCAATTCAACACATGTTCTTAAAATCATAGATTCAATGAAAATCATGTAAATTGTCACTTTAAAATTAATAGATTATTGATCTACTTTCAAACAAGATTTAAGTTTGAAATATGATACAAGAAATAACTTTACTATAAAAGAAGCTTTTTTAGAAGACAATATAATAAAAATTTTCTGTTATGTAATAGTACGTATGTTATGCAATCATCTACTAACATATGGATATTTGTGATTTAAATCCATTGGATTGATTGCGATGAAAATTTTTATTGCTTTTGCATTTTCTCAAAATTATTATACATTAAAATTATTAAATGGAAGAATTGAAACCGAGTGAATTTTTCATCTATAGAGTAGAAATTCATTCAACTTATTATTATCTTTGTCAAAAAAGAACAAGACTAAAACTGTAATTTCTCAAAATTTAATTAGAAATTTTAACTTTTATTATTTCATGTACATAAAAGCATTCAAATACAATTTTTCAATGAAATAACTCACTTTTAAAAACGCTGCCAAGTGCTTTGGCGCAATACTTTCTCATAGAGCACATTGAGTTTGATTAATTTTATTTTATTTTTTACGTGATTTTAATAATGTATACTAGAATAAAAAATAAAAAAGTAATATGATACATGGTTAAAAATTGATTCTGAAAGGATTTATAAAATTTCAAACATTTGTACACCTTAATATTTTCAATTCTTAAAATCCTTAATATTTTCAATTCTTAAAATCCTTAATATTTTCAATTCTTAAAATCCTTAATATTTTCAAATCATATATCAATTTCACAAAGCCAATTTGCATAATGTTTCAGTTTTCTGATTTCTTCCTTATGTAGTTCCATTAATGGATCAGCTTGTCCACCCATTTCATTTGGAAAATAGAAAAATAATAAAATTAATAGTATGCCAAAAAAATCAGCTTTCAAATGTTTTTATTATTTTAACAGTAGCAAATAATTTCTATACACGTTTTTTAAGCAAATTCTTAGAGTAGTTTACGTAAGATCCAAAATAAATGAAAAATTTAAAATAAATTTTTTCAAAATTTTTGCTAAGCAAGCTGAGGTTTTATTCATCTTATTTTAATGAGATACAATATGTAATTTTATTTTATTTTATTTTTATTAACGGGAAAAACTCCCTTTTAAACATATATACATATTTCATGTGTGCAATTAACATCCCTGGTGAAAAAATCAGGTGACAAATCACCTGATTTTTTTTAACAGGGATTGCATAAACAATCGTAAATACAAAGAAAAGAAAACATGGCTTTACAAACTAAAGAAAAAGAAAATAAAGAAATAAAAGCGATTATTCTAAAAAAATATATACATTGTACTCAAATCAATTAACTTATTGCATAATCCCTGATCTAATATTGATCCTGATAATCCTGATAATATTGCATAATCCTGATCTAATATTGCTTTTAAATAAAGAGATTGAGTTACATTCAAAATTACTATATCATGAATTAATATTAG
Organism: Anastatus disparis; assembly: GCA_017163975.1. Classification (NCBI taxonomy): domain Eukaryota; kingdom Metazoa; phylum Arthropoda; class Insecta; order Hymenoptera; family Eupelmidae; genus Anastatus; species Anastatus disparis. The sequence goes on along the minus strand of JAFFSR010000264.1, from coordinate 277,036 downwards.
CCAATTTACACAGCCTGTTCAAAATATAGAACTTATCAATAGAATAATCTAATGAATTAATATAAAAAATGATATTATTGGAATTTCTAATATTCACTAAAGGCTTATAAAAGTTCAAACTATTTAAAAGTAAATCACAATCAATGTACCCATTTATTATCTTATATAAAAACAACAAATCAGCATGCAATCTTGAGCACTCCAATGTTGGTAGTCCAGCTTCCTTCCTAATGCTTGTATAATCATGATTGAACCGATCCATACCATTACCAGTTTTAAATGACAAAAAACGCAAGAAATTGTTTTGCACCTTTTCCAATTCATAAATGTATTTCTGTTTATATGATGCCCGTACAATTGAACAGTACATAAGAACTGACTTAACATGTATATTATACAATGTTATACATGTTTTTGGGCTAGTAAAATCAATACATTTCCTTTTAATAAGAAATAGCATTCTTCTAGCTTTACTAATAACTCATCAATGTGCATATCAAATGTGAGGTTTCTATGAAAGATTACTCCAAGGTCCTTAATAAACTCAACATTATCAAGCTTCAATCCATCCAAATAAAAGGACCAATCTTGCACATTAGAAATAGAGAAAGCCAAAGCTTTACATTTACTGACATTAAACTTTAGACCATTTTTTGTCATCCAGTCTTTTATCCTATCAAGGTCACATTGTAATCTTAACAAGTCGATAATATCCCATACCTCGGTATATATCTTCATGTCATCCATATATAGCAGCACCTTTGAAGATCGCACCACAGTAACAATATTATTAATAAATACTATAAATAAAAGGGAAGACAATTTGGATCCTTAAGGAACACCTGACAACATATTGATCATAAATGATCTGAAGGTACCAATCCTTACAATCTGCTTTCTGTTAAAGAGGTATGATCTAAACCAATCCATCAGACTACCACCAATTCCATATTTACTCAACTTACACAAAAGTAAATTATGATTTACCTTATCAAAAGCTTTAGTTAGATCAGTATATATAGCTTGAATATACGCTTTGTTATTTAAAGCAAGAGCAATATCATGATTAAAAGATGTGAGATTAGTGACAACCGACCTGTCTCTTATACTGCCATGTTGTCTATCAATAATAAACTCTTTTAAATGTTTATATACTTCATTATAAATGACATTGTCAAATATTTTGGCAAAGACATTAATAATAGAAATCGGTCTGTAGTTACCAACATCAGTTATATTACCAGCCTTATATACAGGCACAATAAATGATTTCTTCCATGCCTCAGGATAAATACCTTGTGCTAAAGAAAGATTTATTATATGTAAAAGCGGTTTTACAATAACCGAGGAACAGCTCTTCACAAACTTGGGACTTATCAAATCAGGTCCAGAAGAGCAATCAATTTTAATGTCACTGATAGCTTTTTCAACATCTTTTTCAATAAATTGCATATGAGTTAACAACCTGCCAGATGGTGGGATGACAGAAACATCAATAAGATTAGACACTTCATACACTCTTCCAAAATGCTTGGCAAACGCATTAGCAATACCAGGACCATCATTAAAACGGTCTCCCTCAAATATCATTTCAGCGGGAATCTCTTTTTTATTAGAAAAACCAGCAAATCTCTAAAAATTTTTTGGATCATTACATAATCCATCTTCAATATTCTTAGTATAGTTTATATAATTTAACCTAGTTAATCGCTTACAAACAGCTCTGTACTTCTTATACTTTATAATTAAGTCAGTATCAACAGAAGGAAGTGATTTAATCTTTTTATGTAAAATCTTCTTATATTTAATAGCCTCAATCAGTTCTTGTGAATATCATCTTGGATAGGAATAAGAGTATCTAGATTTCTTCTTCATTTTTGGTGAATGCTTTTTGATTATTCTATCCACAGTATCATAGAAATCAATAATATATTTATCTAAATCAAGCTGGTTATTAGCCAGTTCATCCCAATCTATTTTAGAAAGATCATCCTTAACCAAATCAAAGTTTGTTTTTCTATAATCAAACTCATACGAATCAAAAGGCAGCTTGCTAGAACTATTCAATAGTATGCTTATATCAACTGCACCATGGAACTCATCTATTTTAGATAATGGGTCAATAGAACATTGACATATACTATTTTCAGATGATATAAAAAAGAGATCCAGTGTATTATCAGATTTATTCTTATAAGTATTAAGTTGTTTAACACCAAACATGTTAACAAACGAGCATAAGTTATTTGCAATATCTCTCTTCATAACCAAATCATTATGATCAGATAGATAAATTAATTTTTCAGTATCATCAAACAACCAAGAATATCCAGGTATGTGAAAATCCCCAAGAATACATACATCAGTGAAATTGTCTCCTCTATAAACATCTTTAATTACCTTGTTATGCTCATCATAATAATCAATAGTGGAAGTAGGTGATAGATATGCCAAGCTGATCAGAAATTTCCTACATCCATACACTAAAGAAACACATAACTGTTCATAACCTCTATCCACTATACAGTCAATTTTAGACATAATAGATTTTTTAACAAGCAAAACAACACCACCACCTTTATTTTTACCAGAGCATGTACCATTTCGATCACATCTATAGATATCATAGTTCTCTAGGTTAAACAGTTTATTATCAACATTATGGTCAAGCCAAGTTTCAGTTAAAGCAATAACGTCATAGCTGACAGATGCAGATAAAATATTAAAACACAATTGACTTAGCTTAAAGTGACTCTTTATACCTCTAACATTTTGATAGTAAATGCTCAACAAATCATTATCACAAGCCTGACCTTCAGTTGCAACCTTATCTCATTGTGACATGTTATCACTATTATCTTGAGTACTTTGACCACTATGTAATTTCTCATTATCCACCTTAACAATAGTTGGGATACCTTTCACGTATTTCAATTTCAAATTATCCTTACCACTATCTAATCTTCTATTTAAATTATGCTTAATAATCTTGTACAATCTATTCTGATTTGTTGTGTTATCATTATTAATGTAGATAGTATATCCAATCTTTTGTGAGAGAGCCTTAGAGTTCTTCAAAACCCATACAACATTTATACTATTCTCGAACATAACCTTTAAAGGTCGTTTAGTTCCATTAACAAATTTGCCGCATCTGACAAAAGTAAACTCATTATAGCCAAACGTAGCATTAGCAAAGATTTTTTTCAATGTTTCAAAATCTTGGGTTCTGTTGTCGTTATCATCCAACTGAAAAATCATAACATTATTCTTTCTATTATCTCTATCTCGTATTTCATGTATAATATTTTCTTGAAGAATTAATGTATTATCAGAATTATCCAAGTAATTTTTAATACTATCAATAACTGGCAAAAAGATTTTTTTATTTCGTCACATAGAAACATCCTTAGCTCTTCTTGCATTTTTTCCAACCTTGTCTTTAAGATGCTGTTTAGGTTGTAGGTATAATCGCAGCAATTTTCCAATAGCACCATTTTGCATAATTCCTAATTTATTACTACATGATGGATGGTATGGCATATCACATTTCTTACACAAAACATTTTCTGCTGCAATGTCCTTATTACAGTAAAAACAAGACACCTTATTATTTTGTAAAGTAGGAGCCATTTTAGGTTAGAAATACAAATCTCTTAAAATCAAAGGAATCATTCACCAAACGGTATAAAATTTATATCATAAATTAACAATAAGTAGATAATGTGTGTAAAACTTGCTATATTAAAATAATTTCTGAATAAATAACTATTAGAAATAGAATTCAATGACAGATAGCAGTTAAAGACAGTGCTGCAATGTTAACGCATGCGCACGCACTGATATAATATCAAATAACACAACCATTATCAAAATTTTTAACAAAATCTGAGTTATAAAAATATAGATCTTTTCGTTCACAATTGGACGTACACATTGTAACATATATAATGTATTTTTATCTGATAATTTGACATATAATTAACATAAATATTCTGATGTTAATATTTTATTTTACAGAAATGAAGATTATTTTGAAAACTCAACTTTACAATTCATTTATGCTGATGATATTGCTACTTCAATTGTAGTTGACATATTTGTAGTGCAAACAAAAACTCATAAGATAAATCAAAATGTATTGGAAAATTTGGTGGACTTTGATGATTTTAAAAATAAAATAACAATGATTTTAAATGATATTGTCATAAATGTATCCAGCAAATCTGTTGATAAGCATACGGGTCTCACAGAATTGATATCCATTATAAAATATAATTTCTCAGATTTTAATATTGAAACTAATTTATTAAGGAATCAATTAATAGCTTACATAAATTTAGCTAATCCAAAGTCTGGTTTTAGTATACAAAAATGCAATAGGTATGTAAATCACATCATATTGATCATCAATTTTTTATTCATAAAATTTTACCTGTTTCTAATTCTCAATTTGTAATTATAAAGATATTCTCAAGATATCAATCAAGGTATCAAAATTGTCGCTACAAAGTTTTATGAGAAATATTCAATATTGAATGAGTTAAATGGATGCAAAGTACCATTATCAACCTAAGAAGTTGAATATTTAACTCAGAATAATTTGGACTTCTCAGTCACAGAAAACAATAATAAAAGTTATTTATGGTTAGGCCCTGCGGCCTACGTTAACCATGATTGCATGGCAAATGCTAAATTGTATTGGCTTAAAAAGAATAGGATCCATTGTTTGCAAGCTACAAAGGATATTTTTCCTGGAGAAGAAATAACCTGGAACTATGGTCCACAATATTTTGATATTGATGAATGTAAATGCCTAACATGCGACAAAAGGAAATCGAATTTAGATTGTAAGTATTATAAACATCTCTCCCTTAAGAGGAGGTCGGGTCTATTTGCCGCACGAGGTCGCTGCAGTCAGGTGAGAAAAAAATATAAAATATTTTTTATATAGCGATTTTTAATTTACCAAGACAATAATATACCTCTAATGTTGTCAATAACTCTAGCCATATATATGTAGAATAATTATTCATGCTAATGTTGTTCGAAATGTCTAAAATATTTTTGTAAAGCGAAAAATTCTGCGCGTGATAGTGCCGGCGTAAACATATATATTCATCATGCTTTAGTATTTCTTTCTCTGTCGCACTAAAAAAAAAATACACATGTTTTCATCAGCTCTATCTCGCGCAGAATTTTTCGTTATACAAAAATATTTTAGACTTTTCGAACGAGATTAGCACGAATAATTATTCTACATATATATGGCTAGAGTTATTGACAACATTATAAGTATATTATTATCTTGGTAAATTGTAAATCTGTGTATAAAAAATATTGTATGTTCCTCTTCCGTCTGCAGCGCCACCTAGCGTAAAATAGACCCGACCTCCTCTTAAGTATTGATCATCGTTTTACAGGGCGCAATTTAATTCTCAGAATCTAGCCCCTACTAAAAAATCACAGATGAGATCTTAGAAGAGATCTCATGCCAAAATCTTATCTTACATTTTTCTTTATTTTGGCATTTGTGAAATGATCGATAGGGGAACATTTTTAAAAAATTCGGACTTGTAAAATTTTTTTTTAATTCGGACCCACTTACATTTTTTAAAGTCTAAAAACTCGAGAAAATTTTCTAAGTCAGAATCTTTCAAAAATGTTCCCTTAGTGATAATTTCAAACATGTCAAAAAAATGTAAGATGTGATTTTTTAGTAGGGGTGGCATATTTCAATGGCAACCAACTTTTACTTTCTCATAGAGAAGGCACTATATCGATAAAAATTATTTTTATTTATGTGTGCCCCACTAAAAATATTATATGAGCTCTCACGTGAGATCTCATATGTGATCTCATATACAATCTCATATAAAATGCCACATGAGATCTCATATGAATTTTTGGCACACAAACTCATATGAGATCTCACATGAAATCACATATGAGATCTCATATATGATAAAAAGTTTTTAAAATAAAATAAAATATATGAGAGATCTCATATATTTTATTTATCAAAAAATTTTATTATTCTCAACCCTCGATCTCACCTGAGATCTCATATGAGATCTTACATGAGATCTCATATGAGACCTCACGTGAGATCTCACGTGAGATCGAGTCTCGTAAGAAATAAAATTTTTGCACATGAGATCTCGTTTCATTTTCGATCGTGAGAACTCACGTGAGATCTCGTCATTGTTTTAGTAGGGTATGACTGCATTTCAAATTATTCTAAACTGTTCAAAACTGTTTAAAACTGCTTAAAACTATTCAAAACGCGCGAAATTTCACTTTTATAAACTATTTTGAACGGTTTTGAACAGTTTTAAATTGTTTTAAACAGTTTTGAATAATTTTAAACAATTTCAAAGTAATATACATCTTATATTTCCACCAGGGAAAGACAAGAGTTTTGTTTTTCTTAAGAATAATAAATATTCATGTTGCAGGTTCAAGCTTATTAAAGGATCCGAAACAATCATCATCAATTGTAATAGTAGATCGCTTATCTGGGGAGCAAATGAAGAAATATTCTTTGAATAGTCCAATACTAGACACATCTAATGAAACTAGTGAGTGTCCTAGTTTGTCAGATTTATCCATGAGAACAATAAACGATATTTATGTGTGCCCCACTAAAACTATTATATGAGCTCTCACGTGAGATCTCATATGTGATCTCATATAAATTTGTTGAATTTTAAAAATAAAATAAATATATGTGAGATCTCATGTGCGATCGCATATGAGATCTCATATATTTTTTTTATTTTGAAAATATAATAAAATATATGTGAGATCTTATACGAGATCGCATATGAGATGTCATATATTTTTTAGAATTTAAAAAATAAAATAAAATATATGTGAGTCTTATATGTAATCTCATATGAGATCTCATGTGCCAAAAAATTTTATTATTCTCAACCCTCGATCTCACCTGAGATCTCACGTTAGATCGAGTCTCGTAGAAAATAACATTTAACATAAGATCTCGTTTCATTTTCGATCGTGAGAACTCACGTGAGATCTCGTCATTGTTTTAGTAGGGTATGACTGCATTTCAAATTATTCTAAACTGTTCAAAACTGTTTAAAACTGCTTAAAACTATTCAAAACGCGCGAAATTTCACTTTTATAAACTATTTTGAACGGTTTTGAACAGTTTTAAATTGTTTTAAACAGTTTTGAATAATTTTAAACAATTTCAAAGTAATATACATCTTATATTTCCACCAGGGAAAGACAAGAGTTTTGTTTTTCTTAAGAATAATAAATATTCATGTTGCAGGTTCAAGCTTATTAAAGGATCCGAAACAATCATCATCAATTGTAATAGTAGATCGCTTATCTGGGGAGCAAATGAAGAAATATTCTTTAAATAGCCCAATACTAGACATATCTAATGAAACTAGTGAGTGTCCTAGTTTTTCCTCAGATATATCCATGAGAACAATAAACGATATTTTGGGTATTGTTGAAGAAAAAAAAATTTAATATTTTTTTAATAATCATCCTTCATTGCATTTGCTACATTGTGATCCAGTTCTTCGTTTTTATTGTACTTATCTGTAATTTTATTTTCGCGTTCATACTAATCTATGAAATCTGCAGAAACTTAAGATTTGTTCATTTTAACAATGAATATTATTACAAGGAGAGTCTTAATAATGTTATGTTATTAATAATTTATAGAACATTATTTTGAAGCAATTTTATAATTTTGTACATTGTACAATAAATAGAAAAAGTATCCATATATGTGATGTAAATGTAAGTTATCTTCTCAAAATTACTGTAAATTGTGTTTTTTTTAATAATAAAAATGAATATAAATTAACCTCATAATCATTTTTACTTCATTCTACCCTACTAAAACATCTCAGATGAGATCTGAGATGAGATCTTATGCCAAAATATCATCTTACATTTTTTTTTTTTTTTTGGCTTGTGTGAAATCATCGATAGGGGAACATTTTTAAAAAATTCGGATTTAGAAATTTTTTTTTTTAATTTGGTCCCACTTACATTTTTCAAAGTCTAAAAACTTAAGAAAATTGTTTAAGTCCGAATTTTTCAAAAATGTTTCCCTATCGATGATTTCAGAAATGCCAAAAAAAAAATGTTTAATGAGATTTTGGCATGAGATCTCATCTGAGATCTCTGAGATTTTTTAGTAGGGTGACCTCATAATCGCAGCTTTGGTTCTATTTTTTGGCTTTTAGGAGAAAAAATACAATATATAACTGACGCAAAAAGGCTTTTTTACGAAACTTGTCACTAAAAGAAACTAAAAACTAACGTAAACTTCTCGTTTTGTAAAGGCTTTCAGCACTGTTACGTGATGTATTATTTTGAACTCATTATTTTCCCAATCCTATTATACTTAATTATAACAGTAAACAATTATAGGAAACTATCATTGGGAGAGAAGGTCTTGAAATTAAAATACTAAACTTGAAGTTATTTCATTTAATTTTAATAAAAATGCTGTTGCAACGTTTTGTCAGTCTATTGCTGACCTTTTCAGGCATGCAAAATTAAAATCAATTCATGATGAATATCACTTTATTGTTAAAGAAATGATATTCCCCTGTTGAAAAAAACCGTATGGTTTTGCCACATGGTTTAACCATATGGTTTAACCACTGATAGTTTCCTATAATTATTTAATTTTTAATTATGAAGAGTGTTTCTAATTATATTAATTATAATAGATACTCTTAAAATAAAAATACAAAGACATAGAAACTACAATGAATATGTAAGGAAGAAAACTATAACTTAAAATACAGACGGTCTCTTATAAACTTTATGTCAATAATTATGATAAATGTTTGAAATTATTTGTTATATCTGATCTATGCCGTAACTTATATTTTTCATTCTCTCCATACTAACATTTGACGATTCGTTTTTTATTTTTACTAGAATGCCATATATTAACGAATTCAAATGAATCATACATCTGATAATATAAAACGTATTAGTTCTGTACATTTTCGTACTAACTGCGCCGTGACACTATAAAAAATAAAAGCATTATCCATTTCGATTCTTGAATGCTTTAATGACGTCAGTAGTTATTGGGGCACCATGGACCGTCACAACAAACCCCCACTCCACCACCCCAAAGGTTATTGACCACTAGGTCAATGACCTCTGAGAAGGCGAAGTAGGGGTTTGTTAGGCATGGTACCCAAACAACTGGAGGGTCACTCACCCCCTCCTAGAAATTTAGAGTGGGGATGAACTGGAGGGTCACTTACCCCCTCCCACAAAATTTAGAGTGGGGATAAAAATATTTTAATCGATATTTCAAAATTATTAATTTAAAATTTTGTAATATAATCCTTTTTAATTATCGAAATAATAAAAACTTGAATTATAAAATATGAATTTAAAAGATTTTTAATTTCCAATTATTATAAATTTTTATATTGAATCAGAAAATACAAAATTTACATATAAATTATTGTGTGTATGAAGGATGAGGAGTTGGTAACAGACAAGGTGATTGAAATACTCATGTTTTAAAGTTTAACAACACATTTATTATTAATAATAAAACATTACAACGTAGCATTCATACAATTAACTAGTGTGTACATATGATAAATAATAAATTCATGTATGATTATAAACACATCTTCTTTTCCTAAAACTAGATTATTCTTTTTAATAATTCGATGAGATCATTTACAAAATTATCATTAAAACTAGACATTGTGCTTTTTATATCGCTAGAAGTATAGTATACATATTGAGATTCCTGACTATTTTCTAATACATTTTTCATATTTATAACCATTTCTCGTAATATATAATCAACAGATTTTACAACAGTATTTAAATATCTAATTCTATAATCTATACATTTTGATAAATCTTTTAAACGTTCAAACGTGACACGTTTAAATACTAGTGACCGATTAAATCGACCATATTTTTTCGGCGGTCCACCACACTCCTCTCCTTCTGGTTGTGCGTCATTGGGTACCAATTCAAAAGCTCTCTCGTGAAAACTAATCATAAAACGGATAGTGTATCCAGGAATAGATAGCCGCTGATCCAGCATAGATTCCTCGTTATAGCAAGTGAAAAAATCTTCAATTTTATCAAATTCCTGCTTCAACGCCTCCCAACAGTCCAGTGACAGAGGTAAACCTTGAAAATTGGCTCCACAGAAGCGTACTACGGGTGCAAACTCCTTTTTGCCTTCGCCGCCTATATTCTCCAGGCCTACCTGGATAATTTTTCCAAAAGAGCTGTTCAGCCCGTAGACCATTGGCAGAACCTGCTGCCAATAATTTTTCTTGCTGTTTTGTTTTATTAAATATGCCAAGTCATTACCAAATGTCTGCTCCAGGCTTCTCTTTTGACCAACCATCTTGCTTGAGCTTTGTTGTTACTGCTGCTATCACTGTCGTCAAACTGTGGCTAGACTGAGTGGGTGCCGCTTCTTTTATACTGTAAAAAAATTGGTGGGGGCGCCGCAAAAAGTTGTTGTGCGACCAATCAGAGACAACCAAATATCATATTACTCGTACGAGATTTTTCCCACAAAATTCTTGACTATAGTATCATTTTTTTGCAAGTTCTGTGAGAAATTTTCCAAGAATTTCTTGAAACCCAATCCGCTAGACATATAATACAGAAACATGATACAATAATGACCACAAACGTTAGAATATTCGCTTTGTAAGCGTTTATTATTCCATCTAAATTTTTTACAATTTTGCTGAATACGTCGTAAATGTTGTTGAATTTGTGGTGGTTTACCAAGACTATCAAAGTACACACCTGTGGCATACTTATCAACGTATATGGCAACCCAGTGCGCACCACGCTGGTTATAATTTTGCGTATTAAGTACAAACGCACAAGGTTTCACCCACATCAGAGGAATCCGATCCGCTGGATAAACGCCTACTGCGTGAAACTTGATCCTCATCAGATATCGAACAATCTCTTTTGAATTCATTGCGGAGAATTTCTAAAAATTCTTCCGAAATCAGCGATTTTACGCTGGGGTTAAGTTTCAGTAGCCAATGTTTCAGATTAGCAACGTTATTTAGTGCACACACGTAATTTGAATAAGGTGATTTTAAGTAATGATGCACGCACTGTACACTGCTGAAATTTAAATTTCTAAAAGCTGGACAATCTTGTTCTTTTTCTAAATTTTCAATCTTACAGGTGGTGAGCTTGGAAAGTAGTTCAAGCTTTTCTTGACCTCGCACGAAAATTGTACGACAATTCATGCAAATATCTTCCAAATTTTTGTATAATCTTTTTATCGATATATCACCTTCGTACCACTCCAGACCATGATGATTCAGCGTCACCCAATTGTTCTGTCTCAAAGCATTTTTAGGTAAGCGTCTTAAATTACAAGGAGGCGCCACAATCCAATGAGCGATAAAGTTTTTATGAATACCGAGTACAGCCACCTCCTTTGGAATCAAACGATTTTTGTTGTCCTTTAAAAACTGCACATCAATTACCACGTCCATACTGTTTGCAATGAAAGTTGCTCGCCGACTGAGATAATAAAGCTGGCTTTGCTTTACTTAAATAGTGAGAAATATATCCCCACCACTACTTAACCGCTATAATCCACGACAACCTGTCTCGACGAGTCAATTTCGAGCAAATTGTCGTATTCAGCATAAATTATACAATTTACAGCGCCCTCTAGTGGGTCGTCGAATCTAACATCAATTCGTACATTACCATTTTTTATCAAATTCCAATGACTACCATCACTCGCCGATAAATCAGGTGTCAAATCAAAAGCGAATAGGCAGTAACCGTTTGGATAGTCTTCACGGCTAATCGAGTTGCCTGAATTCATAAAGTGAATACCTGTGCCGGAAAAAAGTGTATGATAAGCATCAACGTACATTTTGCTTTTTTTGAAATCTGGCTGTAAGGGCTTCGATGGCACTTGCATTCCATCAACGTACAGACACAAAAAATTTATATTAAAATTCTTGAAATTGAATGGGTTAAGACTTTTATCTCCGTTGTAAGCTTTATTTTCAACAAAACCGAGTATAATTCTTTTCGGCAGTTGACCTAATATGACATTGTCGATTGTTTCCCCATGCACACCATTATGTAACGTAACAGCCTTAACTTCTACACGTGTCAGTGGGTATTTTGCAGTAGTCTGTGACAATAGTTTTTCGTGTGCTAGCACAAGTGAAGGATTTAATCTTACCCGACGCACAAAAAGCGTAGCCTCGGTAATATTTACCGTGAAAGCACCAGCGGGATCCATGAGACAGAATCCATCACGAGAACGCACAAGCCTCACTCTAACTTCAACACCACCCAGTAATAATTTGTCTTGATTAAAAACATCACAATGTAAATGGCCGAGTAAATCAATCTTCCTGCCAATCATGAGTGCCTTACGTTTATTGAGACCTACATTACCACCTGTGGTATCGTCCATTTTCCTGCTGTATCATCGTACCACAAACCACTCGTTAAATGAGACTTTTTAGCTGTTGGACCATAATTTAGTAATGTTTCAATGTAAGCTCTGTATGCATAAGCATTGTTTGGCGGTGAAACAGGTTTCTGATTGAATAGCACGTCGACTTGATTAAACAACGAATGCAAAAGATTATTTATTGGTCCAACGCTCGGATCCTTAGGTGGTTCAGCACTAGTGCATGTTACACTTACACTCACACTTAACATTGTGTGAGCCAAGTCTAGATATTCAGTGTTGCCAGGGATTGTAAATTCAATTGATGATTGGTCGTTGAGTGAAGATATCGGTTTATACTGTACCCAGTAAGAGCCTTCAATTGCAGTCTGTGTCGAGGGTAATTCAAAGAGTGATAATTCCGACTTGATTGACTGACAAGATTCTGTATGCAACAACGCCATCTTGAAATTTTAATTTTCGAAAATATCTCTAGCTACACGTGCTTTCTTATTCTGCTTCTTCTTCTTCTTCTTTTTCGCAACCTTACCACTTTTCGAGCGTTTAGCTGCTGAGGTGTTTGTAGTACCAGCTGCACTCGACGACTGAACTGACGATGTCTCGTTCTTCTTTTTATATTCAGATTCTTCCCCATCTTTTGCACTCGACTCACCCAAGAGCAATTTGTCCAGAACAACGTCAGCTTTTCTTTTGAGATTTTTACCACTCTCGCGAATGCGCTCTTTGGCCGCCTCTTTGACAGGTCTGCCACCTAGAGTGACATCATCTAAGATATTTTTACCCGCTCGGAGAGCCTCTTTACCGACCACTTTTGCACCTTGCTTGATCTTCGGTATAGCTGCTCGGAAGAGACCTTTCAAAAAACTACCTACTCCTGCACCCGACTGGTGATAACCAAAACAAGGTTTACCAGCTCTAACGCACTTACCCCCACCACCAACCATTTGGTTATTGAAGAAATCTTCAAACTCAGACATTTTATCGGATGCGCTTAAAGTGAAGCGTTACAGTCAACGTACCGTAGTCGAATGGAATGGGAAATCCGTGTTCGTCTCTTATATCTATTTCGATCGACTGAAACGCTGAAGACAGCAGTGGTAGGTACATGGGTGGTGAAAAGTTTTAATTTCAACACCTCCGTAAACGTAATCGCGCAAATGAAGCGAGACTATACGTAGTAAGCTCGTGCGCATGTCACCTGTTACGTAAGGCTGGCAAATGTTGCTGTAAACCATCAGCACGGTTGGCAACCCGTTTACAAGATTTGCTGGACGATTGCCGGTAATGTAGTGTTCTTTATTACCTTTGCAAGAGAAAATTGGTACATTTTCCAGACCTAAAATTCTAAGTAATTTTTCCGATAGTGTAAACGTGTGCTTATAAGTTGTACAATCTTCTCCACATCGACATCTAACCCGTACATAGCCACCAGCTTGGATTTCAAAATATAAATGATTTTTCACATTCTCGAGATTATTTATTTCTTCCAAGAGACTTTCAATATCACGATAAACACCAGGTTTGACTCTGGCAAACACCTCGGCCCCCTGTTGAGTCTCTTCTGTTTCTCGCAAAACATTCGCCATTTCACGTTTGGCTGTTTTAACGGAAATGACTCCCTCCCGCTCAACTATTGATATATGCTGAAATGTGAGAGGTATTTGAATTTCCGTGAGTCCTACACACCAGTCGCCATGAAGATAAAAATTTTGTGATAATTGTGTTGTGAAATGTGTCGCCACATTGTGTGGAAAGACAAACTTGCTGCTGTTGCTCGGTAAAACCATGTAAAATTCATCGTTCATTGTAAATTTTTCAAATCTTTAGCCGCTATCCAAGAATTAAATTTTTCTGGATATCCCCTCCAACTGACCAAATATTGTTTTTTCGACCCCCTACCTTTACTCTTCAAAACCTCGTCAACCTCAAACGCTTCGCTATCTAAATCCTTGCGCACTCTGCTCAACTGTTCTTCGTAAAAATATCCGTCAATTTTCTCCCCACCAAGATCTGCCAAAGTATAAACGGGTGGTTGTTGTCTTGTGTCGACTCTTATAATTTTAAACAGCTCCAGAGTCCAGCCACCCTCGTATGCTTTCCTGAAGGCTGTCTTGGCACGACTGACACGAACCAGATCACCAACGCTGTATTTAGCTACTCTAAACGGCTTTTTTCGCCGTAACGCAACGTCAAATTTCGACGTACCACGTGAGCATTATATAAGTTGACCTTGGAAGGGGGCATTTTTATGGCACTGTGCCACGACTCGTTGTAACACGTCACAATTTTTGGCAAAACATCTATATAACGTCTTGTGCGCGAGTGAGTAAAGTATCGCCAGATTCGACCTTTGAGAGTTCGAATAAAGCGTTCGGCAATGGCTGCCTTTATATCAGGGTCTCTGACGACTCGGTAGGTAATGTGTTTCTTTTTTAGCACCTCTTGCACCTCTCGACCGATAAACTCCTTACCTTTATCAGTCTGTAGGTAAATAGGATGTCTATCATTACATCGTGATAAAATTTTCTCCAATGCTACAGCAACGCTTCGGCTCGTTTTGTCGAGAAGAGGCTCTGCCCAGGCAAACTTTGAAAGTGCATCAATGACAATGAGAATATAGCTGTACCCATCATTGTAGGTTTTAAGTGATCTAAAATCTGCCAAGTCAGCTTCCCACACACCTCAAAGGGGCTGAAAACGTTGTAATGTCGACGAGGAAAACGATGTCTCACGAGTTTGTGTAAGGTATGTGCATCCTGACTCTCCAGCCACTTGGCGATGGTATTGTTATCAAATTTTTTGGGTTTCGCGTGTTTCAGTAGATGAGCACCAGCGTACGCTGATGGTGCAGAAAGATTATAGTAATAATGCTCAAGGCCGTCCGGCTTTGACATCTTCTTCTTCCTTTTCTCTTTCTTTCTCATTGCTCCTCTTCCTCTTATAAATCAGCTTTCTCTCTTTCTTTTGCTGTCTTTTAAATGTATTTTTAATGCGTTTCAAAAATTTATCAAACGCAATTTTGCTGATCATGCACAAAACAGTAATACCAGCTGCAGTCTTTTCATTACCATCCGCAGTCTCCGAGAGCATGCGTGAAAATGCTCGTTTAGCCAGCAGTCTGTCGGCTTTTATATGATTCGTTATTTTTTTATTTGAATATGAAATATCGTGCTCTAGACAGGCATTGTCAAGAGGGTTTTTTCCTCTCTGACCGCATCTGAGACGCTCTTCGAGATGTGTGCCAGGGCCGAGAAACTGGTAGCCTGGCAGATGCATTTCAAAGGGTACAACTGAAATCAATTGGTCTATAAAAGTACCAGTTTTCTCCCCCTCCTCCTCCTCCTCCACCCCCTCCATTACTTCCTTCCATGCTTTCACATACGGTTCCATTTTAGCTGCTCGAGACGACTCTTTTTTGCAGGGGTTGATGGCGTAGCTGCCAACTCGCTACCAACTTTTTTACGCTTTTTCGCACTCTCAACTTCTTTCTCCTTTACACTCGTCTGACTAGTAGCTGTTGAAGTATAATAACCTTCGTTTTCTGACGACGATGACGGCGATGAGTCAGCGCTATGAGATGCAATCTTACGCCACAGTTGATCGTTACCAATGAATTCTCGAGGTATACTAACTTGTCGCAAGACGCGTGCAAACTGTTTGTATCCGCGCGGTGGTGGTCTTTTTCTACTTCTCATAGCCTCGTTCACCAAATCGACAATATTAGTACCCTCGACAACAGCGCCATCTAGTTTGATTATACCACGACTGTCCCATTCAATATTACCAGCTTGTCGCAAGTATCTAATGAGATGTCTAGCATTGCTTCGAAATTTCTGCGGTACCGACTCGACAATCTGTTTGTCGTCGATTTCGTCATTATTGCCTCTATCCATTGTCGTTTCCGTTTCTAATAATGCTGTCTCGTGTGGACGTATTATGCCCCCACTCTCATCCTTCTCCTCCTCTCTTAGATGCAAGTAACGCTGCAAGATTTGCTGATATTGCAAAGATTTTTGACGCTCATCACCCGCAGAATGTAAAATTTTACTCATTTCCTCGTCGAGGCGTGTCGTGGCTGTACCAGGTGTCTGGACACTGGATGCTGGTGTTGCATGATTGGTAGTTGCTACGTCATGCTGTTGCTGCTGATGCTGTTGCTCCAAGCACTCTTGCGGTACTAAAATCATTTTTCTTGCGTACTCCATGCCGATAAAACAGGTTTCACAATTAGCCGCAGTAAATATGCTGATTTTACCATCAATTTTCTTTTTACCTCCAAACTACCCGGTTTAGCGAGTTTTCGCAACAGAGGTGCGAATTTTCGCAATTGTCTCTTATAATACTTGCTGAGTGGAATATTTCCACGTAAAATGTTCAAAGCACACTCGCAAATGTACGTTATAAGTTTAGAATTTGCTTCGCGTACTATAGCCTTAACTTTATAGAGTTCGCTTTTACACAAGAAATGTAGCTGAGTCCAGTACTTTTCTGGAATTGGTCTGCTGCTACGACTACGTCTCACCGGCTCCATTACAATCGCACGACTGGTACATTATTCGAGCGAGCACCAGCTTTTATGGGTGTGCAACGAGCCACATAAACGTACTGATGTTTGTCAAACGGAAATATACAAGTACGAAATCTCACATTTTCAGGCGTACCCTGCTTCAGGTCTATGAACAAATAGCCGTGTGGTTGTGCTGTGGCATCGAGATATGCCTCTTGCAAAAAACGAGGCTCCTCGGGGCAGACTTGGCGCGCCAGATGATTTATTTGCGCTCGATCGCGCGGATTTTTAAATACCACGATGTAATTAGAGTTTAGAGAAATTTCTCGCTGTCCTTGATGAAAGAGATTTTGCGAGATAAAGATGACGCTCAAGTTATTGTGATGACTGCCTTTGGTAAAGAGATTGACTACAGCTCTGCTGGACGATTCTCTCATCAGATCGTCGAGAATCAAGAGTTTTGCTCGTGGATCATTGGCATAGTCTTCGCTCTTTGGTAAACCCTCGTGAAATTCGATTCCCTCACCCAACTCCTTGTAAATTGCCTGCCACTCGGTATAATACAAGAGTATACGCTCGAATTTCGTATCACTCATGCGATCAATGTGATGCAAAAAATTCTTCACGAATACTGTTTTACCACACGAGCTGGGTCCACAAATCATCAAAGTCCACGGATGCACCCACCTGCAAACGTCCATGTTACCGCCGCTGCTAAACTTCTACTACTAACCTCATCACATCCTCGAACCACTCTACATATACGATCAGCAAGAGTGGGGGGTGGCGGCGGCGGCGGCGGCGGCGCGCGCGTGTGCGAGCAGTATCGTGCTGGCGCTAGCCAATCGTTTAGCTGATTAGCCATATAGCTGGCTGACGCCAGCATTACTCCGCTCTTTAGCTATATGGCTGGAAAAGCTTAACAAGTATTAACCTGTTATTTACTCAAAAGCGCTCGTCACCATCACTACTTGTACCTGCCACCACCACCACCACCACCACCACCACATTTCCAGTATAAAAGTAAAAGCAGCAGCATTTATAGGTTAGTGCTGTACAAGTTTTCGTATCGTGAAAATAAATAAGTTATAGTCAACAAATTTGAGCAAAGGTAATCAAATTTTAACGAAAATTCATTAAAGACTCAAATTTTTAAATTTTGATAAAATTTTATAGAGACTTGTCGTGAGGAAGTGTGGTGATTATCCGTATCTTGAAGAAAAAATAATAATAATAATGAATCAAACAAAAAAGGTGCATTTCAAGGAAGGTAAACCGGATATTCACGTGATACGCGTGTGGGATTACGCGAGCCGTGCAGCACGACGTGGAGAGTGGGAGCAAGCGGCTCGTGACAGAGAGAGATTTAAAATGAGAGTGGAAAGAATGAAGATTATTTTGGAACCTATAATTATGAAAAATTGACGACCACTTAATAAACAGAAAATAAATTTATTATTCTGTTATATTAATTTTAATTTCAATAAATTATGAAATTTATTACAAAATTGTTTTTGTCTTAATTCTATAACCTATATATATATATATATATATATATATATATATATATATATATATATATATGTACAATATATTTTACTTCGGTAATAATATATCAACATTTATTTATTATTTAATTAGATTTATAGCCGTATGGATAGCTAATCTCGTTATTTACAAATCGTCTCTTTGAGTACACGGGCTCGCATATTTTACATTCAGGTCGTGTTATAACATCGTGAAACCGTGTGCGTCTAATAGCGTCATAGTTTGCAAAAAGTGGCGGTATTTCACCAGTAATAAGATTTCGTATGGAATCAAAGTTTATTTTCTGACTCACCGACGAATTAAGTCTTATACCCTTGATTTTGCAAACACATCCTTCAACGCCATCTGGTGTCAAATATTTATATCCGTAAAATTTGGGTCCACCAGAGACGAATGATGTGATGCTTGTGCCAAGACCATAACAGGCCAATTCGTCGGTCAAGTCACCCAAGAACGGCCCTGTTTTCGCATCGTACTCACCCACGCGACTTACATACACAATAGAGTCAGTATCGTAATACAATACACGTTTACCCAACGGTTGCAATTCTTCGTAGAGTTTTAAACGCGCCAAGGCTGTGGTATAAGCGGCTACGACAACGTTACATAATGCCGATGGCTCGACAGCCGCTTCTGTGTTGTGCCAGCATACGTAAATTGTCGTATCGTCGATCGGTAAAATTGAGTCAACCTCGCTCTCAGCACTACAGAGTAATTCAAACAACCTCTGTGGATCATCCACCACTTCGGTCTTTGGCATATTTTCTCGTTGACCAAATTTACCCCACAATGAGTTTAAACAGAGTTTTGCTACAGATCTCAGACCAGCGTTATATTTTATTCGATTTCTGTCTAATTTTATGCCCTCTTGTTGCACAAATTCCTCAATATATCGAGCAATCGCGTTTTCGTCACCGACAGCACATTCCGAAGGGTAACCCGACGCGTACGTTTTCTCAGCGAAAAATTTATCGATATAAGTTGGAAATAGACCACCCTGACCCGTGGCTTTGTTGTACTGAGTAATTTTATAAGACCATATTTCAAATATTTTTCGGATGATATAGCCCATCTGAACAGCTTTTCTCAACTCGTCAGCAACCCACGTACCGATAAAAACACGATCATCAGGATTTTCATGGTCACAATCTGCGGTATACATTAATTCAGCACATGTTCGACACAGTGGAAACAAAAGCTTATTATGCATTTTAACGGGGAGTACAGCATGATATAAATTTCGCGGCGGCAATACTTCACATTTAATAAGACCTTCAACGTGACTTATGTCATTCGTTTGACCCACCAGAGAGCGACACTCATCCTCGTCCACGTAGAGAGTTGGGTGACCAATGGGATATCGACCGTATTTACAGATATATGGATATAATGAACACACGTCCACGTATTTTATTTTCTCACCCTCTTTTGCATCGTAAATTTTGACTGTATTGCCCGTTCGCCCGCCAAAAAATGCTTCTCGAGGATTTAACGGCGCGTGCCATTTTCGTGTCTTATCTTCAATGTACGACCGCATATTCTCGTTTTCCGAGTACTCTCGATCGAAATCACACTCCCACTTTTCGATAAGTTCATAACCATGGGCTCGTATTTTTTCCGATATCCGCGCGGTTCTCTCGAAACGTTCGTCCATATTTTCACCGTTTACGAGCCTAGAGTCTCGGTTTATTGTGTAACACCAGACACAACCATGCCAATAACACCCGTGAAATTGTAAAACGATTTTCTTTCCATTTTCAAGTACGCAATATCCGTCCACTAGAGGGCCTTCGGGAAGCCTCTTTTCTCTTGCACGAACGGTATACTGAATTTGTCGATTCAGCACATTTTCCATCCAGCACAACCATCGCATCGCCTTCATAGACTGTTTATTTGCTTGTCTATAACCACCTTGAGGTATAATACCTATTGTATCTTTTTGTAAAAATTTTTTTCTATACACACGCATGCAAGAAGATGCGATGGTGGCGCACTCTACAAATGGATCTGTATTACCACATTCGATGAAGGTATTGCGAAAAGCCAGACATGCTAAACGTAAAATTTTTACATCTTGCTTACAGTATTTTATAATTTCATTTCTAAAATTAAATATATAATTTTCAGCTTTTTTTTCGTTATACCACTGCATAAATTCGCGCCGCTCTTCGATCTTCATCGAATCTGGCGAAAAAGTGCATATCGGTGGCATTTCTCCCACGTAATTCTGATTTTCCGGTGTATTAAAAAGATGAGGGAACGTACCTTTCTCGATATTAACAAGACCGTAAGCTTTTGGTAGTGCAGCTAAACCCATATGTAGATAATTCAAACTATCTATGAATTTAACCGATAAAATTTCCATTATGATTATTTTTGACCCGTTTAAAATTACATTTGGCTTATTTCTGAGATCTTTACGTTCTGTTAAATGTTTAAGAATAAATTGTGCATCAAAACCCTGCGCATTGTGTGCTATACAAACGATTTGTTTGAAATTTTTTCTTGGTGCCAAGGCCAAATCGACTAGCTGTTTCACGGGGTCAATTTCAAACACATACTCGCGCATCCCACATACTTCGCAAGAATTTGATACATTTTCATCGTTCAAACAGTAACTACACACTTGCTGAACAACACATAAATTTGGTACATGCAGCCTTACTTTTTCAGCCTCACAGCCTAAAATGCTCTCTGATTGCTGAGTCTCAAAATCATAAAATAAATAAAGAATTGTTTTTTTATTCATCATGAATCCTTTTTTATCGACAATAGGTTGCATGTAACAAAGATGTTCTATTGGTCTTTTACCATTACATATTTTACAAAATATCGTATTACAATCATGTGGTTCTTTATCGTTGATGCGCACTGTTTTGCTACATACACGACAAATTTTTATACTCTCGCATACCGACCGAGAACTATCGAAAGATTTTGAATTTTTATGATTTTCAAAACAAACGGTGCCGTAAAAATCTCTGCTACATTGAAAGCATTTTATTTTTTCCTGATTTATATCACAAGGAGGCTTCTGTAAACATTTATAGCATTTTTGTTCACATTTATGATTTTTCGTATGACTAAATTTTTTATTGCAAGGTATACAGTAGCCTCGACTCCCAGCCGCTGCGAGTAAATTTAAAATTGGCTGGTAATGTCTGGAATTTTCATAATACATGATATTTAGAGTATATCTAACGACATTACCAACGTCGTGTACGAAACGTGTGCCATCGAAAAGCGGTCTATATCCACGAGCAAAATTTTGAAATGAATAAACAACGATTGCGACTCCAAAGAGTGCATAATATTCTTGAAATAATTTAATCTCCTCTATACCACAGCCCGTCTCGGGTATCGTAACTCTCGCAGCTCTTACAAGTTTCAATGCTTGCACTTTCTGATATTGTGCTGTATGATGTCTTATTTTATTCCATCTGTCATGGAAAATTCCACTACGCGTTTGACCACGTATGGCGTATACGTGAGCAGCGACTAGCGAGCGTGGAAGACAAAGACTGTCGCTATTTTCAATATTTAGAATGGATTTCTTAAAAACTGATTCGCTAGTGAGAGACACACGACCCCGGCCCTCTGGTTTAGTCACAGTACTGACTTCAACATTCAAAACATCGTCAATTTCGAAACCATCATTACTCTGCGCTATACTAGCTATCAGTTCTAGTAAATCTACCGGTGAAAAATCACGAAGCAGTCTAAAAGAAATCCATAGTGACCCGTGCACAAAACGTTCAGAGCTTATAGTCATGCCAATATAATCTGATGGTTGTGCATATTCACACACGTGACGATATAAATCGTTTATAGCAGCCTCCAACCAGCCATATACATTTGCATTAGCTGGTGGGGGTAATATCGACACTCTTAATTGTCACCCTTGAAGCTTAAACTGTTTGTAATATCGTGAAGTTTCTTCATGAATGGTAATGTGTTCCTGAGCAGAAGTACCATCTCCCTGTTGAAGACATTCGTCTACAATACCGAGCAGTAATATATAAAAATTAATACAATTATAAAATTACATACATCTCAATAGTCGAGATCTTCTGTACCTGGTGTCGATATTGCAGATAATGTAGTTTCAGGTGAAACTATTTTATTCGACGTTTGTGCATCCTGGTCATTCCAGTGAGAACAACCAGGCAACGGTTCATTAGGTCGTGGTGGCGCTGTAGTATCAGCAATTACCCCCTCCAACATCGTGTTTGGAGTACTATGATCATAAATCACGTGATCATCTAACGAATTTATAACTTCTCGTACTTCTTCGGTGGGCGGCAGTAGTGCAGGATCTCTCGAACTAAGCAGCTGTTCTTCTGCTGACAGAAGATTCATCAGTAATTCATCCCCACCACTGTCCTCCATCATGTTTTGCAGGTCTGAAAATTTTTTAATATCATATCTATCAAAGTTACACTATTTTAAACAAAAAAGTCTTATCCCGCGAAATTCTTCGACCATAAATAAAAAATCTATAGATTATTGATCCGATATTGGAAATCGATATTTTTTTGTAAAACATATTTTTGGATTTATCATTGTATTTACAACATAAAAGTATTAGCTTGCAAAATTTTTTGACCGTAAATAAGTAAGTTATCGAGTATTGGTCCGATATTGGGAATCAATATTTTTTTGTAAAATATATTTTTGGATTTATTATTTTATTTACAACAAAAAAGTCTTATCCCGCGAAATTCTCCGACCATAAATAAAAAATCTATAGATTATTGATCCGATATTGGAAATCGGTATTTTTTTGTGAAACATATTTTTGGATTTATCATTGTATTTACAACATAAAAGTATTAGCTTGCAAAATTTTTTGACCGTAAATAAGTAAGTTATCGAGTATTGGCCCGATATTGGAAATCAATTTTTTGTAAAACATATTTTTAGATTTATTATTTTATTTTCAACAAAAAAGTCTTATCCCGCGAAATTCTCCGACCATAAATAAAAAATCTATAGATTATTGATCCGATATTGAAAATCGATATTTTTTGTAAAATATATTTTGGATTTATCATTGTATTTACAACATAAAAGTATTAGCTTGCAAAATTTTTTGACCGTAAATAAGTAAGTTATCGAGTATTGGTTCGATATTGGCAATCAATATTTTTTAGTAAAACATATTTTTGAATATATTGTTTTATTTACAACATAAAAGTCTTATGCCGCGAAATTCTCCGGTGGTAAATAAAAAAGATATAGATTATTGAACGATTATTGGCTACGATTTCGTGATTTAAAAATACATTTCTAGATTAGTTATTCGATTCATGATAGAAAATATGCATAACTTACCTGTAGTGACACGATGATGTAACATGAGATGTCTGACTTGAGGTGCATCTTGCATTCCTCTGCTCTTAATACAACGACCAACTATATCAAGTATCTGATTATCGGTAAAAATATTTCGCTTAAACATATAGGCTAAAGTACGTAGCCCGCAAAGTCCTATGATGAATTTAATCTTTTTTAACAGCTCATTTATAGAGCAAGTTTTCAAATTTTTGCGCCATGCATAATTACAAAATAGTTTTATTTGTGGTTCACGAAGGAGAGCCACATTTAAAATAGCTATTAAGATATTATATAAGTCTTTTTTATTCATTCTCTTTTTGTTATTCTTGTTTCAATGTTTAAACTCAGACTCATATCAGAACCATAAATCGTTGTCTATTTATACCGAAAATAAATCATAAATTTTAGGGTGAGCATGCGCGTAAAAATATAATATTTAACTTGTCGAGACCTGTAAAAATAATTTGATATTTAAGCCTCCAACGTAGCAAGAAATACATCAGTTTTGTGGGAACCACTGAGTTGTGAGTACGAAATTCAATATTCTTAATAATCTTTAATAATTATTAACAATTTATTAAAAATCTCATATAAGATATTTAGTTAGCATGTACATAATTAAAACTCGGGTTGCCATTATTTCGCTTATAAGAAGGTGGGACTTTTTTCTTTAAGGCGTGCGTTATGCAATTTCATTCGTCTCTCGTGTCGCGTTATCAAACTTGGGCTGATCCTGTTACAACGAATGACTTGAGTGCATCTCTTAAGAACACCCATTCTACATCGGCCTAGTAATGGCTATTATACTTCTTAAATCTTTGTGCTTTACATACTTTATACATACACTAAATTTGCATATGCACCTAATTTGCATACGTACTTAAACTATTAATAAATATCGATATTAGGTAATATCCTTAATATATAAATTGTGAATTCTTTTATTACATACACATCTACTGTCAAAATAACAGATGGTATACCTCTTTCTTTTTTATAATAGCCTGATACTTTTTATTATTTTTATCATAAATTATCGATATTCATTGCGTAATGATTGATAATTCATGAATAATAATTTATAATAAATATCTTCCAATATAATATATTCGATTTTGATAAATATTTATATTTACATATGATTTGCATATGTATATATATATATATATATACAGTTGTTCTAAGTTATATACGCAACTTGGGCGTATTTACAATGAATGTCAAAAACAACTAATCGCAAGAGGTAGAATAGTTTTTATAATAGCCTGATACTTTTTTCTTATTTTTATCATGAATTGTCGATATCTATTGCGTTATGATTGATAATTTATGAATAATAATTTTTAAATATTAAATATCTTTTAATATAATATATTCGATTTTGATAAATATTTATATTTACATATGATTTGCATATGTATGTATGTATGTGTGTATATATATATATATATATATATATATATACAGTTGTTCTTAGTTATATACGCAACTTGGGCGTATTTACAATGAATGTCAAAACAACTAATCGCAAGAGGTAGAATAGTTATACTTCTTCTTATGTTTTGGGCTCCTGATACTTTTTATCATTTTTGTATCACTAATTCTCTATATTTATTGATTCGATACCTTGGTAATGTAATGTAATGGAAATAAATATATATTATATTTAAAATATAATAACCAATTCTAATGCATGGCTTATTTGTCCATCATTTGCATATCATCTGCATACGATTTGTGTATATATATATACACGAATGTATATATTTTATACAGATTTTTGTGTACACGTATTATGTATGTATGTATGTATAGACATACATATTAGAAAGATAGAAAGAGAAGAGAGAAGAGAGAGAAAGAGAGAGAGAGAGAGAGAGAGAGAGAGAGAAAGGCTTATATAAACGCATATTTTTTATTTATTTTATAATAATAAAATAGGGTAAAGAGAGAAAGAAAGAGAGAGAGAGAGAAAAATTTTAAGTTTTACAAAATCAGCACCCGTACATACGTCTTAGAGAGAGATTTCTTACGTTGAAATTTTAAATTTTATAATGTCAGCACCCTAAAATACGTCTTTTTCATAAAATGAATTGCAAAAAGAGTCAGATTAACAATCTTAGCGTGAGAATGGTATGTGATTTTTTATTAATTATGATTATTTTAACTTCATTTTAAAATATGCTTCTCAAAATACACTTATTAATATTTTCTTGCAAAGAGTATCAAGTTGCTATTCGTAGTGTAAGAATGGTATGTAATATTTTTATTTTGCGGTGGGGGAGTTTGGGTTATTAAGGGTGAAGATTCGTCTTAACTATCAGTCTTCATCGAAACTCCGCACAGATAGGTTGTTCTATAATGTGGGTCTAGATCTCGATGTGTTTGCAACGGTGATCAACTGGTAAGCAATCATTATGTGGCACTTTGGACCAAGGTTAAATGTTGTGGTATACAATGTGTGAATGGTTGTGTATGTCTCCAACAGTAGTTAGGTGGTAAGCAATTTTTATGTGGCACTTTGGACCAAGGTTATATGTTGTAGTACACAATGTGTGAATGCCTGTGTATGTATATAATGGGTGTGTTAATGTATGCGTATATTACTCTATCTACAGCTATGTATAATACTTTATTTTTAAGGTCATCGACCTTGAATTAGTATTTTATGTTTTATATATATATATATATATATATATATATAAAAATAAATATAAATATATAAATATAAATATATATATAAAATATGGTTTATTTATTTGTGTGTGCATGCGTGCGTGTGAGTGTGTGTGTGCGTGTGCATTTATTTCTTGGGGCACCAATGTTCCGTCTCAACAACCCCTACTTAGCCTTCTCAGAGGTCATTGACCTTCCGGTCAGTAACCTTTGGGGTGGTGGAGTGGGGGTTTGTTTTGACGGTCCATGGTGCCCCAATAACTACTGACGTCTTATTTCAATTTCTTCGATATCTTCTATACTATAGTACTATAGTTCACTGTTTTGAGCTTACTTCATCACGCCTTATTAGAACATTATGATAGAATTTTCTGAATGCATATTCTCATCAAAATGACTTATATAAGAGCGTTCGAAGCATGAAGACTACAAATACAATTTCAAGGATTCAGCACGTAACTCCTCATTTTAATATATTCTAAATATAAGTAGAAGAGAAGCATAAAGCCTAGAGAATGGAAAGTGATCGTCATGAACTGGAATACTATTCACATTGGACGCATACCTACAGTTCGAAGTCGATGTATCGTGTTGACTCAACCAATGAGATCAAATACGGATATAATACGAAGTTTCTCTCATTGATCAAGTTATACTATAATGTTGAACATTTCTGATTGTTTGAAATTTAAAAAGTCTGATCAATATAGGACGCTTCTCTATAATTTCTCTATAATAGTATAAAATAATAATTGCCATATCATTTGAGCCCATATGCTCATATATCCTGAAACATGAGCAGAGATTCTATGTACAGTAAAGAAACAACATAATAACTACTACAGGTTCTAATGTTATTTGTATTCAAGCAATACCAATGTTAAATGGTGAGATAAAGTCGACTCCATCGACTAGATCACATATTAACACGCTTCTGACCAAATGACAATGACTCATTAGTCTTCTGACAAATAGCAATAATAGTATAATGTAATTAAGATACCCTTATTCACCTCGCAATCATCAACTTAATCAATGAGTTTTAAAGAGTATGCATTTTTCAATAACCATCACTGATTGAACCTATGAATCATTTCCAAGGTGCAGAATAAGATTAATTGTCGTTGACTTCATTAGTTCTACTCACTCATATACCGGATAACGTATAAATCTACACAATCACGATTACGATATCTTATTCGTTTACGTAGCCCAAGACAAGATTTCTAATTGTGAATCATCCCCAGCGGAAAAAAAATGTCCCAATTCTTCTAAAAATTTTCAAAACGTCTCAATTTTTTTCAGTTTGTTTCAGTTTGTCTCGTTTTTTTTCAGATTCTTGCAATAACTTTTAGAATGAGTTAAAATGTTTTATTTAAGTATTTGGACAAAACACTCAGAGTATTTCAGTTTGTTTCATTTTCTCTCATTTCTTTCTGAACAAAAAACGATAGAAACCGAAAGAAACTGAAACAAACAGAAATAATCTGAAAAAAAATGAAAGAAAATGAAATAAACAGAAACTAAATGAAAAAAAGTGAAAGAAATTGAAACAATTTGCGAGAAATCAAAACAGATTAAGACAAACTGAAATAAACTAAAAATTTTATAATATTACTGATTTCTTTTTTCGTCAGTTAGAAAATGAAAGAAAATGAAACATACTGAAAATTTCCGATAATTCCTGAAACAGTTTAAAATGTACTATTTGTTTCGTCCCAATTTTCACAAGAACTTTCCGTTCATTTCAGTTTCTTTCAGAAATTTTCAATTACTCTCGTTTATTTTTTCCGCTGGGGATCTAACTCCCATTCCAATATTTTTAAAAGTGCAGGCGGATATTGAATATCTAGAGTTGAAGCTAAATTATGACTATTATGGTTAGCAGTATTTTTTGCATCCAGCGCAAGCTATTTCTGTGAATCTAAATGGTCAAGCCGACTTGATCGATAATAGTATATTTCGGTACTAGTGCGATAAAGTGATTTTTTACTCGTGTGGCGGTTTGCGCCCGAGCGAAGCGAGGGTGAAAAGGTCACACGAGTAAGAAATCACTTTCTCGCTCGAGTATCGAACACTATTTTTTGACACGACGTGTGAGAAGCTCCATTTTCGCACGTGTCACTTTGTACAGCGTGCGTGAAATCGAGCTTCTCGCACGGAGTGTCAAAAAAATAATAAAGAATATAGTTGAAATCAATTTCCATTCATTGAGTACCATTATTATAGATGTATCTTAAAAATTCAGACAAATTATAGATCCCCAACACCATAGCAAACTCGGTCGCTGAATATTCTGCGATAATATAGATATTCTAATTTTCCTGGCAATCATTAACTCAATCGATGAGTCTTAATAAGGATTCTTCTCTTAAAAACACCTATTACTTAAAAATGTTTATGAATAGTTTTCCAAGTACAGAATACAATACATTGCTGTTCATATTTAATAAGTTTTATAGGCTGACGTGCCAGCCCTACCAACAAAACCCATGTGGGATCCACATGGGATACATGTGAGAACCTCGTAGGACATTTGTGATTTTTCGTGGGAACCATGTGGGACCAATGTGCGATTTTGCTGTGGTTCCCATATCGATCCCATACGGTTCACACATGGTTTCTCTACTGGTCTCACATAAATTTATAAAAAACTCGTATATAAATCAAATCGATATGGGATCCATGTGGGACCGATGAAGGAAACATGTAGGAACTATGTCGGTCCCACATGAGCCCCACATGGATTTGTTTAGTAGAGAGATATCGTGTGCATTTACACGATCAAGATTATGGTATCATATTTCTTCAGGAAGCCAATAGTGTATTATTCTACTCCTATTTTTAATGTATTCAAAAGTGTCGGCAAAGAACAAATACCTAACATTGGAGCTATGCCATGACTTTTATGGTTAGCGGTGTACTTGGTATACGACGCAAATCGCTCATGTATGTCTGAATGATCGAGTCGGCTCGATCGCTAACATCGGAAGTGAAAATATTAAGTTCACTTCCGATTAAGTTCTGTCATAGATGGTCACAAGAGTTGTATATAATCTAAGGATTTCCCAACACCCATGGCACTTATTCGCCAATTGTTTAAATATGTTAGATATTACTGATGACAGTATTTCTTGCTGAGCACGGAGACTTTTAACACGATTGTTATCGTTTTCCTGAAACTCTTCTCTAAATGTAAAAGACGATCACAAGCCTACGCTAACAAATTTTAAATTAACCACAAAAGAAACTTTTCCGTATATGAATTTTTTTGAGATTGTCGTATGGTACAGTTCGAGGGTTCTATATATACCTTGCTCAATCAGTGGATTGCCTTGACAAAGCATTCCTTTATATATTTCACTAATTAAGAAATTCCGCATTGAATGAGGACCTTTGGGTAGGAATTGATCAGAAAATCTACAGAGCAGTAGGAAAAATATTCATGAAAATTTTGTGTAATATCATGGTAGAAATCTTACAGTACTTTATCAAAATTTATGCAGAAACAAATTTCCAATATTCTGCAAAGTCTGTCACTATATTTTCAAAATTATTTCCTATCGTAGTTATGTAATTTTTCCTCATCAATCATATGTGGCTATTGAAGAAATGAGCTACTTAAATACTGCAGAATATAGTTTAATTGGTTTGAGTATAAGTCTGCGAAATTGGTATTCATACTTTGCAGAAACTATGCCTATGTCCATTGCAGGAATTGAGAGTGATCATATAGAAATCCACTATATTTTCTTTGTCGAACTTGCAGAGATTTGCGACAAATACATGCGGAAATCCTGCACAGGTAATGCTAAATATTCACAGTGTTGGTACAAAATTTCTACAAATTCGCTGCAAAACATTTCCAACACTTTTATATAAGCTTTGTGGAAAAGCTGCAGGAAAATCTGTAGAAATCTCGAAGCTTCTTTGCAGATGGCTTTCATAGGGGTAGAATTTCCAGATATTGTAAAACACTTTCCATTAGAACCATAACGAACTGCTATAAATGTACAATTCTGTAAAATTGCCCTATAGTGCCTCTCTAGATACGAGGCTACGACTAAGTTAATCTGTGGCTTTTATTCGATAAGGACTAATCGAAAAAACTTATCGTCCGAGCTAATAGACTACACTAAATGGTAAAATGTATGTACAGCATGCGCTGAAAACAATTAATAAACTCTGTGTATTACGATCCTCTGGACGTTGCACATAGATAAAGCTTATGAGAAACGGCGGGCTTTTACAGAAAATCTTTGCAAGCTATTCAAAGTTATAAGAGCGAGTTGACTCAATCAATGAAATCGAATACGTATATAATACATAGCTTTTCACGTTGACCGAGTTTCACGCTGATGCTAAATATTACTGTTTCTTTGAAATTCAAAAAGTATGATCAATAAAGAACTCTTGTCCATAAGTTGTCTATGATAGTATGCGATAATGATTGCCATATTGTTTGGGCCCCTATACTAGTATCTCTTGAAATATGAGCAGAAGTTCTACTCCAATAAAGAAGCTACATTATATCTATCATGGAATTCAATGGTATGCATATTAAGGCCATAAGAGAATGTCCAACGCTAAGATAGAGTGGACTTCAAGAAACTTTAATATAAATACATCCCTGATCGAATTACAAGGACTTGGCTCTCCTCTGATCACTGACAATAGTTGTTAAATGTGATTCGCATATCCTGATTTTGCTAGCAATCATTAATTTAATCAATGAGTTTTACTAAAAATGTATCTTTCAATAACGTTCACTAATTAAGTCTATAAATAGTTTTCGAAATACAGAATAAAACCTATTGTCATTGACCTTATTTGTTCTGAACGCTGGCGTGCCGAAAACCATTTGAATTGAAACAATTACAATCACGAATTTTTTTTTCAGTTTAGGTAGTGTACGACAAAATGTCCAGTAATAATTTATTCAATATACCATTCCTATGTTTTCCAGGGTTTAGACAAAAATTAAATATCTAGCGCTGGAGCGATAATATCAAGTTTATGGTTAGCGGTATTTTTTGCATTTAGCCGAAGAATATTATGCAAAGTCTTTGACAATAATTCGAAAATTATTTTCTGTCATAGTTACGTAATTTTTCCGCATTAATTACATGTAACTATTGAACAAATGAGCTACTTAAACCATGCAGAATATAGTTTACTTGTGTCAAGTATAAGTCTGCGAAATAGGTACTGACACATTACAGAAACGATGCCTATATCTACTGCAGGAATCAAGAGTGTTCATGTAGAAATTCACTATATTTTCGTTGCAGAAATTGCAGAGCTTTGCGACAAATTCATGCGGGAATCTTGTACAGGTAATGCGAAATATTTACAGTGTTTGTACGAAATTTCTATAATTTCGATGTAAAACATTTCCAGCACTTATATATAAGCGTTGCGAAAACTTTGCAGGGAAATTTGTAGAAATCTCAAAGCTTCTTTCGAGGTTACTTTCATAGGTATAGGATTTCCAGATATTCTAAAACACCTTCAAATAGGACCATAACGAATTGTCATAAATATTTAATTATGTAAAATGGACCCATAGTGCCTCTCTAGATACGAGGCTACGTCTAAGTTAATCTGTGACTTTTATTGGATAGGGTCAAATCAAAAAAACTTATTGTCTAAGCAAATAATTCCAACTAAATTGAAAAATGTATGTATAGCATGCGCTAAAAACAATTAATAAACACTGTGTATTACAATCCTCCGAACGTTGCACATAGATAGAACTTATGAATACTTGTCGGATTACCAGTTTGAATCTTCTGATTTTACTTTACTTTTTCTACTGCTACGCACAATTTACCTCATGACTCTAAACAATTGCGATTTTCGTATCATATTTCTACATAGGTAGAACAATTATTTTCCCAATGGTAAATCTATTTTTTCATGGTCCAACAACATTAATAAACTCAAGCCAAGCAGAGACAAGCAGTGTTTAAGTTACATAAAGAGCACAGTATAACGGCACACTTTTACTAAAAACCTTTACAAGCAATTCAAATGTAAAAGAGCGAGTTGACTCAATCAATGGAATCGAATACGTATGTAATACATAGTTTCTCACATTGATCGAGTATCACACTCATGCTAAATATTAGTGTTAGTTTAGAATTTAAAAAGGATTATCAATTCAGAGCTCTTGTCCATAAGTTGTCTATGATAGTATGCTATAATAATTGCCATATTGTTTGGGCCCCTATACTAGTATTTCACACAGCATGTAAGCTTCCTGGAAGCTTCCCGGAAGATGTGGAAGGAAGTTAGAAGCTTTCAGGAAGTTTCCAGTGGAAACATCCCGGAAGATGGATATGTCCTCGATCAGAAGTCTTCCGTAAGTCCTTGATGAAATATTTCAGTGGAAGCTTACTGGAAGCTTCCGTAAATTATTCATGGAATATTTCAATAGAAGCTTGCCGACAGCTTCCGTAAATTATTCATGAAACATTTCAGTATAAACTTACTGGAAGCCTCCATAAATCTTTCATGAAATATTTCAGTGAAAGCTTACTTGAAGCTTCCGTACATCATTCCTGAAATATTTCAGTAGAAGCTTCCAGGAAGCATCAGTAAGTTTTTCGTTGAAAATTTCAGTGAAATATTACCGGAAGCTTCCTAGAAGATAACGTGGAAGATTTAATTCACTGCAGAAAAAACATTGGAAGCTTCCAGGAAAATTACCGGAAACTTCCGTCAACTTTTCATGGAATATTTCAGTAAAGGTTACTGGAAGGCTCCGTGAATTATTACTAAAATATATTAGTAAAATATTAGATAAGTGATGAACTAATATTTCTTTGTAATATTTCAGTTTATAAATATTAAATAATTCATTAAAATATTTCAGTTTATAAATATTAAATAATTCATTGAAATATTTCAGTTTATAAATATTAAATAATTCATTGAAATATTTCTGTAATATTGCTGAAACATTTCCTGTTTTATTTAAAAAAAATTTTTTATCCGACACTGAAATATTCAAGTAAGTTGTTACATTATTTCTTGAAATGTTTCAAATTAATGTTTCTTAAATCTTTCAAGAAACATGTCATGAAATATTCCTCTTATATTTGGAAAATATTTCATGAAGTATTTGAAAAAGTGTTTGAACATAACATCTTTTGAATGGAAAAGGACTTGTTTTTTATCATTGCAATAAAGTCATTTTCGTTCGAAAAATTGCCTCATTTTTATAACAATTATCTCATTCTTATAAAAATGTCTTTTTGGTGTAGCTATAGCATCATGAACATTGTTTTTTATTAACTTACAAACGAGGATAAGCTATATTTATGAGTGCTGGTGTAGTGTCCGTTTTACATTCATTGAAAATAATAATTCCTAATCCATTAGTCTACTGATGGGATCTTCCATAAAATGTTTACGAAAGCTTCCTGAAGCCTTCATCCCGGATGTTTCAGTCAAAAATTGCCATCATTTAACTGCAAGGTAAATGCAGTCTTTCTTAGAGCTTTCTTGGGTCTTTCCCTACAATAATTCATCAATCTTTCAACAGAATCTTCCTTGAAAGGTTTACGGAAGCTTCCAGGATACTCAAACCGGAATATTTCAGTGAAAATCTTCAATATTTCGCTTAAGGATAAACGAAGTCATCCATTCAAGCTTCCATGAAATCATTCGGTGCAATAATTTATCAATCTTCCAATGGAATCTTCCTTGGAAGGTTTACGGAAGCTTTCAGGAGCCTTCCACTGGAATGTTTCAATGACGATTTCCAATATTTCGCTGAAAGGTAAACGGAGTCTTTAATTCAAGTTTTCATGAAATCTTCCGGTGCAATGATTCATCAATCTTCCACCGGAATTTTCCTTTGAATGTTTACGGAAGCTTTCAGAAGCCTTCCACTGGAATATTTTAATGATAATTCCCAATATTTCTCTGAAAGGTAAACGGAGTCTTCCATTCAAGTTTTCATGAAATCTATCGGTGCAATGATTCATCAATCTTCCAATGGAATCTTCCTTGGAAGGTTTACGGAAGCTTTCAGAAGCCTTCCACTGGAATGTTTCAATGACGATTTCCAATATTTCGCTGAAAGGTAAACGGAGTCTTAAATTAAAGTTTCCATGAAATCTTTCGGTGGAACGGTTCATCAATCTTCCACCGGAATTTTCCTTTGAATGTTTACGGAAGCTTTCAGAAGCCTTCCACTGGAATATTTTAATGATAATTCCCAATATTTCTCTGAAAGGTAAACGGAGTCTTCCATTCAAGTTTTCATGAAATCTTTCGGTGCAATGATAAATCAATCTTCCTACGGAATCTTCCTAAGGAGGTTTCCGGAAGCTTTCAGAAGCCTTCCACTGTAATGTTTCAATGACGATTTGCAATATTTCGCTAAAAGGTGAACGGAGTCTTCCTTTCAAGCTTCCATGAAATTTTTCGGTGCGATGATTCATCTATCTTCCACCGGAATCTTCCTGAGAAGGTTTCCGGAAGCTTTCAG
This sequence comes from Anastatus disparis, assembly GCA_017163975.1. Taxonomy (NCBI): domain Eukaryota; kingdom Metazoa; phylum Arthropoda; class Insecta; order Hymenoptera; family Eupelmidae; genus Anastatus; species Anastatus disparis. The sequence continues at coordinate 241,996 of JAFFSR010000264.1, read as the reverse complement.
AAGCCTTTCACTAGAATATTTTAATGACAATTTTTAATATTTTGCTGAAAGGTAAACGGAGTCTTCCATTCAAGCTTCCATGAAATCTTTTGGTGCACTGATAAATCAATCTTCCTACGGAATCTTCCTTGAAAGATATACGGAAGCTTTCAGGAGCCTTCTATTGTAATGTTTCAATGATAATTTTTAATATTTCGCTGAAAGGTATACGGAGTCTTCTATTCAAGCTTCCATGAAATCTTTTAGTGCAATGATAAATCAATCTTCCTACGGAATCTTCCTTGAAAGCTTTACGGAAGCTTTTAGGAGCTTTTTACTGAAATGTTCCAATAATAATTTCCATCATTTCGCTAAAAGGTGAACGGAGTCTTCTTTTCAAGATTTCATAAAATTTTTTGGTTCAATGATTAATCAATCTTCCAACGGAATCATTCTTAGAAGGTTTACGAAAGCTTTCAGGAGCCTTCCACTGGAATATTTCAATGACAATTTTTAATATTCCGCTGAAAGGTAAACGGAGCCTTCCATTCAAGCTTCCATGAAATCTTTCGGTGCAATGATAAATCAATCTTCCTACGGAATCTTCCTAAGAAGGTTTCCGGAAGCTTTCAGAAGCCTTCCACTGGAATGTTTCAATGACAATTTCCAACATTTCGCTGAAATGTGAACAGAGTTTTCCTTTCAAGCTTTCATGAAATTTTTTGGTGCAATGATTCATCAATCTTCCACCGGAATTTTCCTTGGAAGGTTTCCGGAAGCTTTCAGAAGCCTTCCACTGGAATATTTCAATGACAATTTCCAACATTTCGCTGAAATGTGAACAGAGTTTTCCTTTCAAGCTTTCATGAAATTTTTTGGTGCAATGATTCATCAATCTTCCACCGGAATTTTCCTTGGAAGGTTTACGGAAGCTTTCAGAAGCCTTCCACTAGGAAATTACAATGACAATTTTCATATTTCGCTGAAAGGTAAACGGAGTCTTCCATTGAAGTTTTCATGAAATCTTTTGGTGCAATGATTCATCAATTTTCCACCAAAACCTTTCTTGGAAGGTTTACGGAGGCTTCCAGGGGTTTTTCGGAGAAAGTTTATTTTTCAATATTCCAGGAATATTTCTGTTTTTTTCCATAAAGCTTCCATACATATTTTAATGAAATATTCCATTGGAATATTTCGGAATATTCCAATGATATCCTTCAGGCTGTGAAGGATCTCTTGAAATATAAGCATTGATTCTACTCCAATGAAGAAACCACATCATATCTACTATGGAATTCGATGGTATGCATATTAAAGCCATAAGAGAATGTCCAACGCTAAGATAGAGTGAACTTAATCAAGTAACAATAATATAAATACATCCCTGATCAAATTCCAAACACTTGGCTCACCTCTGATCAATGGCAATAGTTGTTACATGTGATTCGCATATTCTGATTTTGCTATCAATCATTAACTTGATCAATGAGCTTCACTGAAAATGAATCTTTCAACAACGTTCACTGATTGAGTTTATAAATAGTTTTCGAGATACAGAATAGAACCTATTGTCATTCAATTTATTTGTTCTAAACGCTGGCGTGCCGAAAACCATTTGGATTAAAACAATTACAATCACGAATTTTTCTGTCAGTTTACGTAGTGTACGACAATATGTCCAGCAATAAATTATTCAATTTACCGTTCCAATGTTTTCCAGGGTTTAAGCAAACATAAAATATCTAGCGCTGGAGCTATGATATCAAGATTATGGTCAGCGATATTTTTTGCATTTAGCCGAAGAATATTATGCAAAGTCTTTGACTAAAATTCGAAAATTATTTCCTGTCCTAGTTATGTTTTTTTTCCGCATCAATTGTATGTGGCTATTAAACAAATGAGCTACTTAAACCATGCAGAATATAGTTTAATTGGGTAGAGTATTAGTCTGCGAAATAGGTACTGACACTTTACAGAAACACTGCCTATATTTACTGCAGGAATCAAGAGTATTCATGTAGAAATTTACTTTATTTTCGTTGCCGAACTCGCAGAGCTTTGCATCAAATTCATTCGGAAATCCTGAACAAGGAATGCCGAAAATATTCACAGTGTTTGTACGAAGTTTCTATAGATACAATGCAAAATATTTCTAGCACTTATATATAAGCTTTGCAAAACTCCGCAGGGAAATCTGTAGAAATTTCAAGGCTTCTTTGCAGGTTACTATTATGGATATAGGATTTCCAGATATTCTAAAACACCTTCCAATAGGACCATAACGAACTGTCATAAATGTTTAATTCGGTAAAATGGACCTATAGTGCCTCTCTAGATACGAGGCTACGTCTAAGTTAATCTGTGACTTTTATTGGATAAGGCCTAATTAAAAAAACTTATCGTCTGAGCAAATCAATTAACCTAAATTGTAAAATGTGTGTACAGCATGCGCTAAAAACTGTTAATAAACACTGTGTATTACGATCCTCCGAACGCTGCATATAGATAGAACTTATGAATAGTTGTCGGATTACGAGTTTGAATCTTCTGATTTTACTTCACTTTTTTAACTGCTACGCACAATTTACCTCATGACTCTAAATAATTACGATTTTCGTATCAAATTTCTACATAAGTAAAACAATTATTTTTCTAATGGTAAATCTATTTTTTTCATGGTCCAAAAACATTAATAAACTCAAGCCAAGCGGAGAACTTGCAGTGTTAAAGCTGCATAGAGAGCACAGTAGAACAACACACTTTTACTGAAAACCTTTACAGGCAATTCCAATTTGTAAGAGCAAGTTGAGTCAATCAATGAAATCGAATATGTATATAATACATAGTTTCTCACATTGATCGAGTTTCACACTCATGCTTAATATTACTGTTAGTTTAAAATTTAAAAAGGATTATCAATTCAGAGCTCTTGTCCATAAGTTGTCTATGATAGTATGCGATAATGATTGCCATATTGTCTGGGCCCATATACTAGTATTTCTTGAAATATGAGCAGAGATTCTACTCCAATGAAGAAGCCACATTATATCTATCATGAAATTCGATGGTATGCATATTAAGGACGTAAGAGAATGTCCAACGCTAAGATAGAGTGGATTTAATCAAGTAATTTAAATATAAATACATCCCTGATCAAATTTCAAGGACTTGGCTCTCCTCTGATCAATAGCAATAGTTGTTAAATGTGATTCGCATATCCTGATTTTGCTATCAATCATTAACTTGATCAATGAGTTTTACTGAAAATGAATCTTCCAAAAACGTTCACTGTTTGAGTTTATTAATAGTTTTCGAGATACAGAATGGAACCTATTGTCATTAACCTTATTTGTTCTAAACTCTGGCGTACTGAAAACCATTTTGTTTAAAACAATTCCAATCACGAATTTTTCTTTCAGTTTACGTAGTGTACGACAATATGTCCAGTAATAAATTATTTAATTTACCATTCTAATGTTTTCCAGGGTCTAAGCAAAAATAAAATATCTAGCGCTGAGCTATAATATCACGATTATGGTCAGCGATATTTTTTGCATTTAGCCGAACAATATTATGCGAAGTCTTTGACTATAATTCGAAAATTATTTCCTGTCCTAGTTATGTTTTTTTTCCGCATCAATTGTATGTGGCTATTGAACAAATGAGCTACTTAAATCATGCAGAATATAGTTTAATTGGGTAGAGTATTAGTCTGCGAAATAGGTACTGACACTTTACAGAAACACTGGCTATATCTACTGCAGGAATCAAGAGTATTCATGTAGAAATTTACTTTATTTTCGTTGCCGAAATCGCACAGCTTTGCGTCAAATTCATTCGGAAATCCTGAACAACTAATGCGGAAAATATTCACAGTGTTTGTACGAAGTTTTTATAGATACGATGCAAAAAATTACTAGCACTTATATATAAGCTTTGCAAAACCCCGCAGGGAAATCTGTAGAAATTTCAAAGCTTCTTTGCAGGTTACTTTTATAGGTATAGGATTTCCAGATATTCTAAAACACCTTCCAATAGGACCATAACGAACTGTCATAAATGTTTATTTCTGTAAAATGGACCTATAGTGCGTCTCTAGATACGAGGCTACGTCTAAGTTAATCAGTGACTTTTATTGGATAAGGGCCAATCAAAAAAACTTATCGTCTGAGCAAATCAATTCACCTAAATTGAAAAATGTATGTACAGCATGCGCTAAAAACAATTAATAAACACTGTTTCTTACGATCCTCCGAACGTTGCACATAGATAGAATTTATGAATACTTGTCGGATTACCAGTTTGAATCTTATGATTTTATTTTATTTTTCTACTGCTGTGCACAATTTACCTCATGACTCTAAAGAATTGCGATTTTCGTATCATATTTCTACATAGGTAAAACAATTATGTTTCCAATGGTAAATCTATTTTTTTATGGCTGAACAACATTAATAAACTCAAGCTAAGCGGAGACGAGCAGTATTGAAGCTACATAGAGAGCACAGTACAACGGCACACTTTTAATGAAAACCTTTACGAGCGATTCAAATTCGAAAGAGCGAGTTGATTCAATCAATGAAATCGAATATGTATATAATACTTAGTTTCTGACATTGATCGAGTTTTACACTTACGCTAAATATTACTGTCAGTTCAGAATTTTAAAAGATTGATTAATTCAGATCTCTTGTCTATAAGTTGTCTATGATAGTATGCGATAGTAACTGCCATATTATTCGGGCCCCTATACTAGTATCTTTTGAAATATGAGCAGAGATTCTACCCCAATCAAGAAGCTACATTATATCTATAATGGAATTCGATGGTATGCATATTAAGGCCATAAGAGAATGTCCAACGCTAAGATAGAGTGGACTCAATCAAGTAACTTTAATATAAATACATCCCTGATCGAATTACAAGGACTTGGCTCTCCTCCGATCAATGGCAATAGTTGTTAAATGAGATTCGCATATCCTTATTTTGCTATCAATCATTGACTTGATGAATGAGTTTTACTGAAAATAAATCTTTTAATAACGTTCACTGATTGAGTTTATAAATAGTTTTCGAGATACACAATAGAACATATTGTCATTAACCTTATTTGTTCTGGACGCCGGCGTGTTGAAAACCATTTGGATTAAAACAATTACAGTCACGAATTTTTCTTTCTGTTTACGTAGTGTATGGCAACATGTCCAGTGACAAATTATTAAATTTATCGTTCCAATGTTTTCCAGGGTTTAAGCGAAAATTAAATATCTAGCTCTGGAGCTATAATATCAAGATTATGGTCTGCGATATTTCTTGCATTTAGCCAAAGAATTTTATGCGAAGTCTTTGACTATAATTCGAAAATTATTTCCTGTCCTAGTTATCTAATTTTTCCGCATCAATTGTATGTGGCTATTGAACAAATGAGCTACTTAAATCATGCAGAATATAGTTTAATTGGGTAAAGTATTAGTCTGCGAAATAGGTACTGACACTTTACAGAAACACTGCCTATATCTACTGCAGGAATCAAGAGTATTCATGTAGAAATTTACTTTATTTTCGTTGCCGAAATCGCACAGCTTTGCGTCAAATTCATTCGGAAATCCTGAACAACTAATGCCGAAAATATTCACAGTGTTTGTACGAAGTTTTTATAGATACGATGCAAAAAATTACTAGCACTTATATATAAGCTTTGCAAAACCCCGCAGGGAAATCTGTAAAAATTCCAAAGCTTCTTTGCAGGTTACTTTTATAGATATAGGATTTCCAGATATTCTAAAACACCTTCAAATAGGACCATAACGAACTGTCATAAATATTTAATTCTGTAAAATGGACCTATAGTGCCTCTCTAGATACGAGGCTACGTCTAAGTTAATCAGTGACTTTCATTGGATAAGGGCCAACCAAAAAAACTTATCGTCTGAGCAAATAAATTCACCTAAATTGTAAAATGTATGTACAGCATGCGCTAAAAACAGTTGATAAACACTGTGTATTACGATCCTCCGAACGTTGCATATAGATAGAACTTATGAATACTTGTCGGATTACGAGTTTGAATCTTCTGATTTTACTTCACTTTTTTTACTGCTACGCACAATTTACCTCATGACTCTAAACGATTGCGATTTTCGTATCATATTTCTACGAAGGTAAAACAATTATTTTTCTAATGGTAACTCTATTTTTTTCATGGTCTTAAAACATTAATAAACTTAAGCCGAGCGGAGAACTTGCAGTGTTGAAGCTGCATAGAGAGCAGAGTACAACAACACACTTTTACTGAGAACCTTTGCAAGCCATTCCAATTTGAAAGAGCAAGTTGAGTCAATCAATGAAATCGAATATGTATATAATACATAGTTTGTCACATTGATCGAGTTTCACACTCATGCTTAATATTACTGTTAGTTTAAAATTTAAAAAGGATTATCAATTCAGAGCTCTTGTCTATAAGTTGTCTATGATAGTATGCGATAGTAACTGCCATATTATTCGGGCCCCTATACTAGTATCTTTTGAAATATGAGCAGAGATTCTACCCCAATCAAGAAGCTACATTATATCTATAATGGAATTCGATAGTATGCATATTATGGACGTAAGAGAATGTCCAACGCTAAGATACAGTGGATTTAATCAAGTAACTTTAATATAAATACCCTGATCAAATTTCAAGGACTTGGCTCTCCTCTGATCAATGGCAATAGTTGTTAAATGTGATTCGCATATCCTGATTTTGCTATCAATCATTGACTTGATGAATGAGTTTCACTGAAAATAAATCTTTTAATAACGTTCACTGATTGAGTTTATAAATAGTTTTCGAGATACACAATAGAACATATTGTCATTAACCTTATTTGTTCTGGACGCCGGCGTGTTGAAAACCATTTGGATTAAAACAATTACAGTCACGAATTTTTCTTTCTGTTTACGTAGTGTATGGCAACATGTCCAGTGACAAATTATTAAATTTATCGTTCCAATGTTTTCCAGGGTTTAAGCGAAAATTAAATATCTAGCTCTGGAGCTATAATATCAAGATTATGGTCTGCGATATTTCTTGCATTTAGCCAAAGAATTTTATGCGAAGTCTTTGACTATAATTCGAAAATTATTTCCTGTCCTAGTTATCTAATTTTTCCGCATCAATTGTATGTGGCTATTGAACAAATGAGCTACTTAAATCATGCAGAATATAGTTTAATTGGGTGGAGTATTAGTCTGCGAAATAGGTACTGACACTTTACAGAAACACTGGCTATATCTACTGCAGGAATCAAGAGTATTCATGTAGAAATTTACTTTATTTTCGTTGCCAAACTCGCAGAGCTTTGCGTCAAATTCATTCGGAAATCCTGAACAACTAATGCCGAAAATATTCACAGTGTTTGTACGAAGTTTTTATAGATACGATGCAAAAAATTACTAACACTTATATATAAGCTTTGCTAAACCCCGCAGGGAAATCTGTAAAAATTCCAAAGCTTCTTTGCAGGTTACTTTTATAGATATAGGATTTTCAGATATTCTAAAACACCTTCAAATAGGACCATAACGAACTGTCATAAATATTTAATTCTGTAAAATGGACCTATAGTGCCTCTCTAGATACGAGGCTTCGTCTAAGTTAATCTGTGACTTTCATTGGATAAGGGCCAATCAAAAAAACTTATCGTCTGAGCAAATAAATTCACCTAAATTGTAAAATGTATGTACAGCATGCGCTAAAAACAGTTGATAAACACTGTGTATTACGATCCTCCGAACGTTGCATATAGATAGAACTTATGAATACTTGTCGGATTACGAGTTTGAATCTTCTGATTTTACTTCACTTTTTTTACTGATACGCACAATTTACCTCATGACTCTAAACGATTGCGATTTTAGTATCATATTTCTACGAAGGTAAAACAATTATTTTTCTAATGGTAACTCTATTTTTTTCATGGTCTTAAAACATTAATAAACTTAAGCCGAGCGGAGAACTTGCAGTGTTGAAGCTGCATAGAGAGCACAGTACAACAACACACTTTTACTGAAAACCTTTACAAGCAATTCCAATTTGAAAGAGCAAGTTGAGTCAATCAATGAAATCGAATATGTATATAATACATAGTTTGTCACATTGATCAAGTTTCACACTCATGCTTAATATTACTGTTAGTTTAAAATTTAAAAAGGATTATCAATTCAGAGCTCTTGTCCATAAGTTGTCTATTATAGTATGCGATAATGATTGCCATATTGTTTGGGCCCATATACTAGTATTTCTTGAAATATGAGCAGAGATTTTACTCCAATGAAGAAGCCACATTATATCTATCATGAAATTCGATGGTATGCATATTATGGACGTAAGAGAATGTCCAACGCTAAGATAGAGTGGATTTAATCAAGCAACTTTAATATAAATACATCCTTGATCAAATTTCAAGGACTTGGCTCTCCTCTGATCAATGGCAATAGTTGTTAAATGTGATTCGCATATCCTGATTTTGCTATCAATCATTGACTTGATGAATGAGTTTTACTGAAAATAAATCTTTTAATAACGTTCACTGATTGAGTTTATAAATAGTTTTCGAGATACACAATAGAACATATTGTCATTAACCTTATTTGTTCTGGACGCCGGCGTGTTGAAAACCATTTGGATTAAAACAATTACAGTCACGAATTTTTCTTTCTGTTTACGTAGTGTACGACAATATGTCCAGTAATAAATTATTTAATTTACCGTTCCAATGTTTTCCAGGGTCTAAGCAAAAATAAAATATCTAGCGCTGAGCTATAATATCACGATTATGGTCAGCGATATTTTTTGCATTTAGCCGAACAATATTATGCAAAGTCTTTGACTAAAATTCGAAAATTATTTCTTGTCCTAGTTATGTTTTTTTTCGCATAATTTGCGTGTGGCTATTAAACAAATAAGCTACTTAAACCATGCAGAATATAGCCCAATTCAATATTCAAGTAAGTAGTTACATTATTTCTTGAAATGTTTCAAATTAATATTTCTTAAATCTTTTAAGAAACATGTCATGAAATATTCCTATTATATTTGAAAAATATTTTATGAAATATTTGAAAAAATGTTTGAACATAACACTGAAATATTGAAAAAATATTGCTGCGCCATTTCTTAAAATATTTTAAATCAATACTGCGCAAATTTCTCAAGAAATATTTCATGAAATATTTCTGGAATATTACAGAAGTATTCCCAAAAATTTATGAATATAACAGTGAAATATTCGAGAAGTATTGTCTAAATATTTGTAGTTATCTTGCGTGCGTAGCAATTCTTTCATCTTGCCAGCAGGTGGCTACTTGATTATATTTTCATGTGATCATAATGCGGTTGACAAACTCTCGCAAGTGGTGGGATGTTCTCTCGTTTGGTATATAAGACCGAAAATTCTTGATACAAATAAATAAGCGCCTAGATTCTGAATAACAAATAAATATATAGGTATCTAATATGGTTTGAGATGCAACTCTTACAAAATCAAAAATAATATCTGAATCTTCCACCAACGTTATTTTGGATATATTTTAAACATGATTTTAGAAATATTTCAGAAACATTTCTTGAAAGATTCATATTCTTCCATGAATTTTTCGATCAAATGTTGATGCAATCTTTCAACAATATTACAAATTAATATTTCACAAAATTATGAAAGAATGTTACAGAAACATTACATGAAATATTTCAAACCAATCTCCTAGGCGGGCATTTCAATATTTCAGAAACATTCCATATCAATTTTTCTGTTTTATTCTGAATCTTTCAATGAAATATTCCAGAAATATTTCAGAAATATTTCATGCTATGTGGGAAGTTATATAAAAAAGGACGTCCTTGTTATTAAAAAATGACGTCATTTTTCGTCAACATTTAACATAGTTAACGACGTCATTTTTTGTCCTAATCCCTAACATACTAAATGACGTTATTTAAAACGCCTTTTGATGTGTCAAGTAATGTATTGGGAAAATATCGTCATTAGATAAAATAAAAAATTTGAATGGAAAAGGACTTGTTTTTTGTTATTGTGAAAAGTCATTTTCGTTAAAAAAAATACCTCATTTGTATAACAATTATCTCATTTTTATAAAAATGTCTTTTTGGTGTAGCTATAGCATCATTAAAATTTTTTTTATTAACTTACAAACGAGGATACCCATATTGATGAGTGCTGGTGTAGTGTCAAATAATAATTCCTGATTCATTAGTCTACTGATGGGATCTTCCATGAAATGTTTACGAAAGCTTCCTGAAGCCTTCGGCCTAAATGTTTCAGTCCAAAATTGCCAACATTTAGCTGCAAGGTAAATGCAGTCTTCCTTAGAGCTTCCTTGGGTCTTTCCCTACAATAATTTATCAATCTTCCAACAGAATCTTCCTTGAAAGGTTTACGGAAGCTTCCAGGATACTCAAACCGGAATATTTCAGTGAAAATCTTCAATATTTCGCTTAAAGGCAAACGGAGTCTTCCATTCAAGCTTCCATGAAATCTTTCGGTGCAATGATTCATCAATCATCCAATGAAATCTTCCTTGGAAGGTTTACGGAAGCTTTCAGGAGCCTTCCACTGGAATGTTTCAATGACGATTTCCAATATTTCGCTGAAAGGTAAACGAAGTCTACCATTCAAGCTTTCATGAAATCTTTCAGTGCAATGATTCATCAATCTTTCAACGGAATCTTCCTTGGAAGGTTTACGGAATCTTCCAGGAGACTGAAATCGGAATATTCCAGTGAAAATTCCGAACATTTCCCCAAAAGGAAAACGGAGTCTTCTATAAAGCTTCCGCGAAATCTTTCGGTGCAATGATTCATCAATCTTCCAACGGAATCTTCCTTGGAAGGTTTACGGAAGCTTTTAGGAGACTTCCACTGGAATGTTTTAATGACAATTTCCAATATTTTGCTGGAAGGTAAACGGAGTCTTCCATTCAAGCTTCCATGAAATCTTCCGGTGTAATGTTCAATCAATCTTCCAACGGAATCTTTCTTGGAAGGTTTATGGAAGCTTTCAGAAGCCTTCCACTGAAATGTTTCAATGACAATTTCCAATATTTCGCTGAAAGGTAAACGGAGTCTTCCATTTAAGCTTCCATGAAATCTTTTGGTGCAATGATTCATCAATCTTCCAACGCAATCTTCCTTGGAAGGTCTACGGAATCTTCCAGGAGACTTAAGTCGGAATATTCCAGTGAAAATTTTCAACATTTCCCCGAAAGGAAAACGAAGTCTTCTATAAAGCTTCCATGAAATCTTTCAGTGCAATGATTCATCAATCTTTCAACGGAATCTTCCTTGGAAGGTTTACGGAAGCTTCCAGGATACTCAAACCGGAATATTTCAGTGAAAATCTTCAATATTTCGCTTAAAGGCAAACGGAGTCTTCCATTCAAGCTTCCATGAAATCTTTCGGTGCAATGATTCATCAATCATCCAACGGAATCTTCCTTGGAAGGTTTACGGAAGCTTTTAGGAGACTTCCACTGGAATGTGTTAATGACAATTTCCAATATTTCGCTGGAAGGTAAACGGAGTCTTCCATTCAAGCTTCCATGAAATCTTCCGGCGTAATGTTCAATCAATCTTCCAACGGAATCTTCCTTGGAAGGTTTATGGAAGCTTTCAGAAGCCTTCCACTGAAATGTTTTAATGACAATTTCCAATATTTCGCTGAAAGGTAAACGGAGTCTTCCATTTAAGCTTCCATGAAATCTTTTGGTGCAATGATTCATCAATCTTCCAACGCAATCTTCCTTGGAAGGTTTACGGAATCTTCCAGGAGACTTAAGTCGGAATATTCCAGTGAAAATTCTCAACATTTCCCCGAAAGGAAAACGAAGTCTTCTATAAAGCTTCCATAAAATCTTTCGGTGCAATGATTTATCAATCTTCCAACGGAATCACCCTCGGAAGGTTTACGAAGGCTTCCAGGGGTTCTTCGTAGAAAGTTTCCTTTGCAATATTCTAGGAATATTTCTGTTCTTTTCCATAAAGCTTCCATACATATTTCAATGAAATATTCCATTTGAATATTACGGAATATTCCAATGATATCTTTCATGCTGTGTGGGATGTCTTCATGACCGTCCTCAGTGTCATCTTCATACATTATCCCACTGTTCGACAAGTCTCAGTCAGATGTGATATCTGTCATAGAGCTGTTATCATCTGCATTGCTTACAGAACCTTTTGATCCCATAATATCCTTTAAAAAGAGAATTTATTCATAAAACCTGAAGCTGCAATTTGAAGAGTGTGTAGCACCAGAACCACTGGGTGTATATGAATTTTTTTTTTATACGCCTTTTGGAAAGATCCCTGTTCGTCCCAGTCTGTCCAAGCTTTATCTTCTCCATTTGATTTTCGCTCCGATGAACATTCTGCTATAAATTCTGTAGGTTCCGAAGATTCTACCGTATACCTATCATGTGGTCCTGTAATAATAATGTATATTTATGTTGTATCATACACAATACAAATCTAATAATATCAATAGAGTACAATACTAGACATACCTTTTTCTAGATAATTATCACGTATATACGGATTTTCTGTATTTATATCCAATTTGGCAAAGAATGAATCTTCCATAAAATTATAGTTTTCTTTCGATAGTTTGAAGTTGCAGTACAAACAAATGTAATACTGAGAAAATACAATATAATTATGTATTTCAAATTTAAAAATGAATCTATATCATATATAACTTCCAATTATAATATTTATAGACATACAATATAATAATAAAAGTTTATTCAATAATTTCCTAGAATTGTTGAGGTTATGTTGCAAATGTTATTTCAATGATAAAATATTATAAAATAGAATTTTATAAATGATATGACTTTATGTTTAATATCAAAGTTAATTTCAAAAATATTAAATAATATTTACTGCACATTTTTAGGTTATTTTGCAAACATTTTTTAAATATTTCTCACTTGATTCTCACATTAAAAATCATAAGGATATAATAAATGTTTTTTTATGTACAGTGACATAATTATTACTTCATCTAAATTTTCCTCACATTCCATTTTTTACATTAATTTGTAATCACAATTTAATACAAAATTTTTGTTTATTTACTTCGTATCGCAACTTGCTTTTCCATTCTACAGTGGAATAGAGAATAGAATTATATTCTTCGCATGAAACTTGCCGAATAGCGCTGATTGGTTGTTTCTATTACGCAGTCTCTATTCGGCAGTCTCTATTCTACTCATCTGCCTGCACCCTTATAAATTCGAACCTAAGGTCTTAGGCTGGAAGCTATAGTCGTTACTCAGTTCTTACCTAACGTGTATCAAACATTATTCTATGCTTGTTTTTCTAATGAAACTAAAGTAAGATAAAATGGTGTTTGATACATGTTAGGCTCGAATTTATAGTCGACACTTAAAACTTAGCACTCAGATCTCAAAATTTAATTGTTACATGTTTCCTGTAAACGTAGATATGCTTTATAGGGAACACGGAACAATGAAACTTTGAGATCTAAGTGCTGTATATTCAAGCCGAGCAGGTCGGAGCAGAGTTTGTTACCGACCAAAATCGCAGATTCGGTTCCTTAATTTTCTCCGTTTATACATAATGGAATGCATTGAAATTTTAAATGCATTCATAAAATTTAATTTTCAATTGCGCTCATCAATAATATTTGATGAAAATTGAAAAAAGAAAAAAAAGTTTTTTTTTTACAATGAGAATAGTCACACCGTACGTAAGAAAACTCTATTACTTTTTTCTTATCATTCATAAGCGCGATTGAAAATAAAATTTTATGAGTGCATTTAAAATTTTAATGCATTCCATTACGTATGAACGGAGAAAATTGGGGAATCGACTTTGCAATCTCGGTCGGTATCAAACTCTGCTCCGGCCTGCTCTTAATGTACGTTTACTATTGAACTTCTCAGAGAACACGAAGTAGTGTAGATGGAACACTCCATCATAGAATGGTACGGACACTGAACGGACACAGCACGGCACAGCATATTTCCTTGAAAAGTTTCGTCATCTAGATTCTCTATCACACCGACACGTAGTTATTCCTCCATATACCTCGATCTTCCTTTTTACTTCTTACGTGCAAAGGCCCTAAAAGTATAATAGTTAAAGAACAAAGGTGTGTAAAAGCATAACCGAAAATTGTAAAAATCTTTACTATTTTTTCCACTGAAGCAATATTGTTTATCATAAATATATGTTTTGATCAAAATTTAACAAGTATGGAACGAAAATTGAGCTCGAAAATAGGTAAAGTAGTTCAAAGTTGTCCGATCAAAATCATTTTTATCTCGACTTTTTTAAAATACTTTTTAATCGTAGATTATGGGTTGAGTGATTCGAGTACTGAATCTGAAGAAAAAACTTCAGGATCCGAATTTAATCCAACTGATTGTGAAGAATCAGAATTTGAATCATGGAGTGAAGGAGAATCATGCGAAAGTATGAAAAATGTTAACAGCCGTCCTGATCGTCATGATTCAAATTCAGATATTGATATGCTTGAAAAATTAAAAAAACCAAGTTCAAAAAATGATAATGGTCCCATAAGTCATGACTTAAATGTAAATTCAGAATTTGAATCATTAAGTGAAGAAGAATCATGTGAAAGTATAAAAAATGTTGACAGCTGTCCTGATCGTCATGATTCAAATTCAGATATTGATATGCTTGAAAAATTAAAAAAACCAAGTTCAAAAAATGATAATGGTCCCATAAGTCATGACTTAAATGTAAATTCAGAATTTGAATCATTGAGTGAAGAAGAATCATGTGAACGTATAAAAAATGTTGACAGCTGTCCTGATCGTCATGATTCAAATTCAGATATTGATATGCTTGAAAAATTAAAACAACCATCAAGTTCACAAAATGATAATGGTCCCATTAGTTACGACTTAGATTTAAATTCAAATGATTTTTATGAGCATTTGCTAAATCCGTCACTAGAAGAGATTGATAAATGTACTCTTCCAAACATAAAAAAAACAGTAGAGCAATTACCAAGTATTCAAGATCACGATTCTTCTCTTGATACCAGTCTTGATTTATGTATTAATTTACTGTCTGTAGGACCTGTATTGAAGAATTAAAAAAATGAAGTATTACCTACTACAGATGACACAGACGGAGAAAAAAAATATGCTTGTCTTTATTGTTTTATAAAGAAGTTAAAAACTAAAAATGATAAAATGAAAGTAAAATATGCTAAATTAGTTAACCATATAGAAATTGCTCACAAAGAAGAAATATTAGTCAGTAAATTAAGGAAAATTAAAAAAGTTCCTTTAAAGAAAAAGAAACATCCATTACAGATAGAAAGAGAAAAAATTATTAATTATTTAAGAAATAATGCTACTTTTTTAAATAATATCCATGCGAAAGATGTATCAGAGTATATTTTGCCTCGGCTGCCACAAAAAGATTCTGGCAACACAGTCAGTATGTATACACCATGTTTCAAATGTAAAAAATTTCTGTCTCATTCATCTTATCGCAAGCATGTATCTAAATGCACAGGATATTCGTTTAAAAAAAAGCACATCATGAAATCAAGTTCACGTGCATTATTAGGAGATTATCATGAAGTTGCCAGTGATGAAGCCGTAAAAATTATCTCAAAAATGAGAGAAACTGAAATTTTAGATACAATCAGGCATGATTATGCCATTATGGTTTGGCTAAATGCAGAGGCTTCTATGTTTATAACAACAAAGCATCGACACAATAGAGTAAGAGCGGATTTATCTAGATTAGGAAGGTTGAAATTACTAATAATGGATAAGAATAAAAATATTAATGAATTTAGTGATATTTTCGACGAAAAAAATATGATGATATTATCGAGGCTGTAAAGATTATGGGAAAGCCTGACCCCAATACCCTATTTCTTCAAGCTCCAGCAACTTCGAGCGACATGTTTCAGTTGATTAAAAGTGTTGCAGAACTCTATGACGTAAAGAAAGGCCCAGAGGATCAGAATACAAGAAAAAGAGTAGCTGAATTCCTTAATGCATTTAAGATCCAGTGGCATAAAAGCATTGGCAACTTGATTGCAGAATCACAAGCTCATCATAAAAGAAATAAAGATGAAAAATCTGTAAATCCTGATGATACTCAGATTTTGCACGATTATTTAGAGGCTGAAATGCATATAGCGTATGGGAAATTAAAAAATGAGTACAGTGATAATATTTATGAAATGCTAAGAAATTCGATTCTTTCTTACTTACATATGATCAACTGCAGGCGTGCTGGAGAAGTTGAAAGATTGACATTAGCAGACTTTGATAGAAAGGTTATCATAGAAGATAAATGCAGGATCCAAGTAAGAGGAAAAAGGACAAAACCTGTACCAATAGTATTTTCAAATGATGTATTAAATCATCTAAATCTGCTCATTAGTAATAGAAAAAATGCTAGGATTTTTTATGAAAATCCCTACATTTTTTCCAAAATTAATGATGTAAACAATAATTTTGAACCAGTATCAGCTTGCATGCTGATGAAAACCTTTTCTAATTTATGTGGGGCAAAGGATCCAGAATCCTTAAGAGGAACCTTATTTAGGAAACAAGCAGCCACAGAAGCTATGAAAAGAGGTATTAATAAAGCAGGAGTAGAGAACTTATCAGGATTTTTAGGACACACTAGTAAAATACATCACCAAAATTATAGACAATCTGTTATTGAAAGAGATATTGCTGTGAGTCAACAAATCGCTGCAATTCAGACACCGCAGAATAAGAATTTTAAAAGAGCAACCTGCACCGCTGACATTTGTGAAGCTAAAACTTTTAATAATGATATCAGCAAAAATGATAATGATAAACAAGGTAATATAAAAATGTATTAATGAAATTTTCAATAATTGCTTTTTAAATTAATAAAATAGAATGTGATCATGAAATAATTTTAATTATTGTATTACAGATAGATTCGATGAGTATAATAATGCTTTAAGTACAGAAAGAAGTGATGAAGAAAATAGTCACTTCATTTCAGATTATGACGAATCAAATAATAATATGGAAGAAGCCAAAACTCTCGGTAAGAATATCTTATTCAGTATTTTTATAAAAATTAAATGAATTGTTGATCTTATATTTATTATTTGTAGTTTCTAAAACGCACAAAAAATTGGCATGGACTAAACAATCTATTGATTGTCTTTTAGCACATTTTCCAAATGCCCTTAACCTTGATTATAAAGTGCCTAGTGCTAGTTCAATTAATCAATTTATTAGTATTACTAAAGATCCAACTTTGAAACTAAGGACTGAGCCATCAATCAGAGCATGGATTCATACTCAAAGAAATCAGAAAAAAACTGGTCAGGATATGCCTGTAAGGAATCATATACCAGCTTGGATCTATGGAACTTTTGATGCATATATAGCTGCTAATAAAATACCATCGACACAAAAATGTGCTAAAGTTTTAGGAAAGTCACCATCAAAAGCTAATATCACAATACAAAATATACAAGAATGGGTAAAAAAAGCTATCAGAAGGAAAAGTTCTTAACAATTTTTTCTAATTTTTCTCCAAATTATAAAATTAACCTTTGATATGTTTAAAATCAAAAAGATTTTTTTTCTATTTATTATTTAATTTTTTTATTCAAAGATTTCTTGTAAAAATATCCTTGATTATATATCTAAAATAAGATATCTATAATATATTTTTTTAGTTGATCAATGTAAAATAAAATTATATTATTCCTAAAAATTGTTGGTTTATTTCAAAATGTGAATACAAATTACAATACAAATGCATCTGAAAAGTTATTTAATTATTAGAAAAATTAACTATATTTAAAAAAATACTTACTAATTATATTATTTTTAACTTTAATCAGACTACCATTTAATATTCAATTTTTATAAAACACGTAAAATATGCATGTTCAAATCAGTATTTGAATAAAATCAAATACAATATGTGAAAATATAAGTTATTTTATTTATAAAACTACGTACAATCAATAACAAATATGATTCATATATTTTATTCAGATTTTTAATTACAAAGTACTGTACAAAGATTTTATTCATATATTTTATTATGATGTATTTACAAATAATGTACAAATTTCTTTTTTTTATCTTCACAAAATTATTGTGTTCTTAAATAGCATATTACAATTTAGATTTTTTACAAGATTTAATATTCCTTTCTCATATCAAATATATAAATACTACTTATTCATATTTTAGCCTATGTATTTTTTGTTTTTTAAAAGTTATCTCTTGAAATATTGTATTTTCATCAAAATAGAAAATAAATAATAATAACAATGATTATAATAATTATTTTATTAATATAAAAGTTTTCAATTAAAGTAATGCTTGTAAAATACTAGAATATATCTTCCTGATTCCTCATCCTCATTAGTCCAAGAAACATATACACTTTTTTGATTATCTTCATCTCCTTCAACTTTGACTAAGACTGATTCAACCGATATAGAGCCATCTACTAATTGGACTGTCCATCCTTTCTTGAAGCAGTTGTAAAAGTTTTCGAGTAGTAAATTGGGCAGGTCCTGAATTTTTAACTTGAACAGTTGAAGTAAATCTAACAGGATGTTTCATAATTCCTGCAGCTTTTGAAATCTCCTCAGCATCAACAAGACAAATTCCATCTTCTTGATACATAAGCACGCTATATAATAATCTTCTTCTTTTAGGATCAGGAGGTAATTTAGAACATCTCTTTGCTTCAGATTTTAAAAGAGCAAGAGAAGCATCAACAGGAACTTTTGGTGTTGCAGTAATAACAAATGTCTCTCCATTAGCTGGATTGTAGCAATTTATTCCAGATTCTTGTTTAATTTTATCTTTTAAATATTCCATTTTGGCAAATTCTCCATGAACTAACATTACATTTTTTTGATCACAATATTGTATCAGCTGCATAATACCTTTAGCATCAGAATGAGCAGACAAAGATAGATATTCAACAGCCATTTCAACTTCAACAATTTGACGATTTTCAAATTTAATTCTTTTAGGATTATTTAAAACTTGTGACCAACAGTCCCTTGTAAACAAAATCCTAGCATTATTAGCATGTTTGCTTCATTAGGGGCCCATTTTTTAAAAATTTGTATGATTTGGCTTTATACGTTTAAAATTAAATATGTTTCTCTGTACAAAAGTTTTTTTAATTTTTTTGATTTATCCATGTAATAAACATTTTGTAATAATTATTTTTCCATTAAACTCAATGCAAAGTAAATAGGAACTTTAAATTCATTTGCTTCCAATAAGTTTCTAACAAAATACAAAATTTTTGAGTTTAACCAAGAGCAAATACTGGAATTAATATTTTTCTACCTTTATCAATGCACTTGCGAACTTTTTTTAAAAAATCTCTTTCGCAGCATCTTTTTGAGTCTCTTATGGTAGTGGCATTAGTAGATTCAAAAATAAGAAGGTCAGGTCTACATTTGTTAATCCATGCAGCTTCTAAATGACGAGCTGAAGTCATATTATAATCACCTGTATATACGATTGATTGTGATCCAAGGCATACCCAAAACATTGAAACTCCAAGAACATGACTAGCATAGTAAGCTTTTAAGTTCTGGGTTTATCATGACTCACTGATGTAGTTTAACTGCAATTACTTTTTTTATGCAGTCTTTTATTTGAGATGTAAAAAAATTACTTTCATCTTTACGTTCAACAGCAACTTTACTCGTATCTTCCAAGAGGATTGGTGGGATTGCTTTTATCGAATAAGTCATATAATTTGAGCCAGTGTATCCCACCATTTCAGTAAAATAAGGTAAAGCTCCAAAATGATCTAAATGAAAATGAGATATAACTGGTGAAAATATATATAAACAGGAAACAGCACTTACAAGCGACACAAAAATAGATATGTTAGAATGTACATTACTGAGGATAAGAAAGTGAGATTACCGTGCTGTGACAGCTTTAAATAACGTATATATCGTACGAACTCACGCATATTCACTAAATAGGCTGGAATTTATTTATTAATTTATTTATTAATTTATTTATTTATTTTATTTAAACATGTAACGAACATCATTCTATCTTACTCTACTTCCATAAGAAAAACAAGGATAGAATGATGTTTGTTTCATATAAACTGAGTGCTGAGCGCCAAGTGTCGACTATAAATTCCAGCCATAGTAACAAGTATATAGCTATCCCAGTACAGTTCAATATTATACGCAGGAAGTTAAATTATGGATAGTTGAAACTAATTGTTTTTGATAGAATTTCAATTGCTCTAATTAAATTCATTCATAATTTAATTTGCACCTTCGAAATATTTAATGTTTAATGCTACCGAGAAGATTCAGTATCTTTATATCCGCAAAGTGCCATCAATCATATAAGTGACCAAATAAGGCATAGATAGTAAAACCGACTATTTTGCAATAATCTTCTAATAGTAATCAACCTATCTATGAGCTTAAAAGTTCTATCTATGAAAATAAAAAATCTCCGCATAGAACTCAATCCTAATATATATATATAGATAGGTTAAAATGATCTTTAAAAAATCTACAATTATTATTTAAGCATGATTATATATACATTTTGGAGGAAAGAAACATCATTGTTTTCTTTGCCGAATTCTTCTTTCCACTTTGTCATGAATTTTGACTGCGGCCCGGCTTTTGTAAAAATTGTCTTTATTAATTCTTCACTCAAATAAGAGAAAGATTCTCTATCAATTTCTTCATCTAAAATAAATTTTCAGCATGCGCGCAAACAAAACAAACAATTTATTGAATATTTTTCAACAATATAATGTAAGAGTGAAACTTGAGAATTTTGAATTTGATTTTACGCAACTTATCAAGATTCTTTATTATAACAAAAGGAATGTACATAATAACTTACCTTTGAATTTTTCCACGTAAGCAGCAAGTCCCCAGTCCGTTAATTTATTTTTGGTCCATTCATCCATAATAAGTTAATTATTCAAATAATAAATACATTCGAAGATCACAGTTTTAGAGCGCGACGGTAATATAGGTTAAGCTGTCAATGCTTACGCCACTGATATAATATAAATTTTGCTATGAGAAAGATAAATATTGCTGTGATCAGAATAAATATCGTTGATCTAACGATATTAACCTAATTTAATATAACCATTTAATTTTTCGTTACCATGACAATCTGTATCGTAATCGTAACAAAATATATTATAGCAAAATTGAATACATAGTTATATTGCTATTATAAACAAATATTTAGCTCTATCAGCTATACTATTGTTTTGTTTATTTATATTGTAACTATGCCGATATGTTTTTTTCAGTGTATAAGGGGATATTTATTTTGGAATTTATAGAAACATATTTGAGTAGCCTAACAATTCATTTATAATGAAAAAGTCTGATTTAATTTATCATATAAACCTTCTTATTTTTTATTACTATTGTACATGCTTCATAAAAGTTAACATTTTTTTATTCAATTCACATCTTATATAGTCATTTATATCTGTTAATGTAACCATTACACACCATTTTCAATATTCCTTAAATCTCTTTTAATATAGTTTGTGACGCGATTTTTGCGTCCCAATAAATTTTCAATCTTCATTTATTTTTTTTTTGTGTCTAACTACATGTATACTGTTAATATTACTAGTCAAATTTTCTTTAAGAGTAAATAATAGATCTGATGGCGCCCATAAAATTGTTATGTAGAGTTTAAATAAGAATTTAAAATAAAACTATTTTTTTTTAATGTTTTTCATGTAATCGGTGATGGAGAGAAAGTCAGAATTTAATTCAAACCTTCCCGCCTAGTGACAGCTAAGTTGAAGAAAAGAGAACGCCAGTGGCGCCGTTTGTTAAAAGGAAGAAAAGAGAATGCGCTTAAAAAGAAATGACTATTAAAATATGAAAAGACTTAATTTACTATAAAATAATTAGTATTATATAGCGTTAGAAAAGATTTATACTTGTAATTTTGAGTGTTATAAGTCATGTGCACCGCAAAGAAAAAGATTGTTAACGCGTTGTATGAGTGAGTAAGAAAGAGATAGAGCGACTAGACAAGCAAGCAAGCCGGTAGTAAGTAAACGCGCGCCGTATATACATATTTAAAAAGAACAGAGGTTTTCAACTATATTTAGAGTCATAAATATCAAAAATAACTTTGTCTTAATTTTCTTTATTTTCTTTTAGTAATTTGCGAATAAATCAATTAATGATGTATAAGATGTAAAATTTAGCGCCCGGAAATTGTTAATAACAAGCGCCATGATTGGCCTGTCAAAATTTTCATGTGTGGTCGAGCTCAAGAAAGTGCGGGCCCGGCGTCAGTCTAGAGAGAGTATCGTGTGAGATCGGACGTGTGTCGCGAGTAATTGATAAAACAAAGAGCCCTTTGTAAGAGAAAAAAAGCGTGTGAAAAGAAAAGTCTTATAGAGTCGGATAAAGAATTTGTGCCTTAAAATAGAGAAAAATATTAGTTTTTTTATTAGTGCCGCAAACGGGAGAGTCTAATTCTTAATTTCATTGTCAGTTATTGTAAATTCTTTTTTTTATTATATAAAAGAAAATCGAATTGTGACAAAGTAAAATCTTTCGATTGCGCCATTAACGTGAGGAAATTCTAATTGCCGTGCCTAATTGTTAAATTTTCTGGGTATTAATTTTAATCATTAGAGTCTAACGTTTTCAATTTGTAGTGTGTCCGTTACGTGAAAGAAAATTTATCAAATAGTGAGAAAATTAGTAGCGCCATTTTTAGTAGCGCCTTTACCAAACGTAACAAACGTTTGCCTTTTTCATTCAAACCAAATCTACGCCGCACCCTCTCTATCAACGTCATCGCCTTAGCGCCAACCTGTGTCCAGGAAGCCAGCAAAGACGAGGCCGAGAGCAAGCGGAGATTTGAAAGGGAGAGATAGAGAGAGGGTTTAAAAAGGTATAAATCGTATCTATTACGTTTCTGAATGTGCTTGCGTGACGTAACATTTTCTTAACAATTTAGCGATCGCGCGTAAATTCTTGTCTTTTTACTTGGCGTCCTTAAATCAGTTTTTTTGTGCTCTGTTCTAAAAAAAAAATTTTGTGTAACTTTTATATACATAAATATATATATATATATATATATATATATCACGCGCAAATATATATATATATATATTTGCGCGTGAAGTCAAAATTAAAAATTTAGTACAATTCGTTCAGTATAAATATATAGATATACTTATTTATAATTATCAATTTGTCCGCAAATGTATGAAATCTCAATCATTTTAGCGAGAAAGAAAATAAAAAGATAAAATCTAAAAAGTGAAATTTAAAATGTGTGAATTTGTGCCATTTCAAAGTAACTAAAAATCTTCGCGGAATTTTACATAAAAGCTCTAACGTGCGCCGAGTTCCGCGAAGAGAGCCCCTGTTGCCAGCGAAAAGGGGGAGAGGTAAAGCCTCAAACATAAGAAAGAGTATAGAGTCCGCGCGCTTGCTTGCCGTCAGAAAAGTTGAAACCGTGCGCCTTTCTATAAAGTGTAGTCGAGTCACTAATAAAGAACGTGTGTGAGTGAGATAGATAAAAAGAATAATTATATTTTTGTTAGTTGCGCCACAAGTGTCAATTGAAATTAAAATCATTTTTTTTATTTATTTTCTATTTTTTTCTAGATTAGTAGCGATCAATTTATTATATACGAGTGTGTGTGTGTCAAAATTCAAATAGAGTTTTTTTTGAGTCATTGTTAAAATTGTTAGATTTCAAGTAAATAGTCTTTTTTTTATCTTTAATTAAAGACGTTCATTCATTTAACCAGTAAAATCGTATACAGTGGACTCTCGATACAAGGGATCGCGATATAAGGGAATCCGAGCTGTTTCTCCACCGAGTCTAAGTATGTCAGTTCCCCCACCAACTATGTAAGTGAGAGAGACACAGTATAGCAATAGAATAAGACATGGCTAAACAAAAAAACCCTAGTCTATTCCACACGCATCAGTAGGCGTGGCTACTGCGTCTACTTCGTATACACGCACGTTAAATTAAACTTACACTACGAGACAGTGGGCGGAGCTGTAACTCTTAACTCGAACGTGTTGGGGACTCTTCCTATAAGAGAATTTCCAAGAAATTTCCTCTCCTACAGCCCCGTCAATACCCTTGTATCGAGAGTCTACTGTACAGTGTTTTATTCTAATACCCCTTTTTTAATGATATTTCATTAATAAAATTTTAAATACATTTGTTTTATTATTGCGCCTAAGTCTTGGGCCCTTGAAACCCGAACAAGGGTTACAATTTTTCAAAGGATTCCCTCTGTAGATCTTTCATAAAAGTAAGATTGAAATATAAATAAATAAATTCGACGTTTTCGGGAGTAGTTGGATGTCCGGCTATTTATCACGTTGCAAACTATGTATTTTATTGTTTACGTTTGATCCACAACAAATATATTTGTGTAATCAACATTATCTGTTTTCAATTATCATGTTAGTCTTCTAAGGAACAAAGTCTCTGCTGTTTGTATTTTTTCAGCATGCATTTGACTCATTTATCTTCATCTCTCATCTTTATAAAGCATTTTTCTTTGAAATTCATTAACGAAGTTTATTTATTGAAATCAAGATTATCTACGAAATTGTAACTTAACATTTTAAAGTAAATATTACATTGAACTTTTTCATTGTTGTCATTCCATCAGTGCAATAATCATATTTTTGACACTCCGTGCGAGAAGCTCGATTTCACGCACGCTGCACAAAGTGACACGTGCGAAAATGGAGCTTCTCACACGTCGTGTCAAAAAATAGTGTTCGATACTCGTGCGAGAAAGTAATTTCTTACTCGTGTGATCTTTTCACCCTCGCTTCGCTCGGGCGCAAACCGCCACACGAGTAAAAAATCACTTTATCGCACTAGTACCGAAATATACTATTAGCTTATTAAACTCATACTAATATTTATTTGAATATAAAATTTCCAGCATACATGTACGTGCCAACAATGCTCAATTGGAAATGATGATTACATATATGGGATCTCATGAATTATTTGCTAGAGGACAAATTACTGCTCTTGGAAGAGCTGGTAATGAAAAATATCAACTTATGTGGAAAGAGTTATCAGCGAAGTTAAATGAATTGGGACGATCCCAAAAAGATGTTAATACTTGGATGAATGTAAGTCAGCAACAATAAAATATATTAGTTATATACGTCATTTGGGAGTAAGAAGGATGAATACGGGGCGAGTTTGTTGCGAGAACAGTAGACAGTCGAGGGCGCGCGAAGCGCGCCCGAGATTGACTGCTGTTCGAGCAACAAATTCGCCCCGTATTCATCCTTCTTACTCCCAAATGACGTAGATGATTTTATGTCGTTGTAGGCCAAATGAGGGACTATAACAAAATCGATTAATAAATAATATATTAATGTTTCTTTAAAATTTTTTGATAATATGTCAAAATCAGTTGATGTCACTCTTTCATTTGTTTTTAATTTGTAAACATGAATCTTCAATTTTTTCGCATCGCTGTTCGCATAACCAAAAATTTTTTTATGGTTAAGAAAATGTCAAAGTCAGCTGTGAGCATAGGCGCGCTCGCGCCATACGGTTCACCTAAGTTGACCAGTCTAAACACATATATAATCCATACGACTCCGGGTTCGTATGGAAAGCTTCCATACGCCACTGAAAGCGTATAGAAAGATTTGAACATAGTTAGAGATGAGCCAAAGCGTACGCGATGCCAATACAAATTTAGCTGGGTCTATGGGTATTGAGCCGAATTTGGCCTACGACGACATAAACGTATATACATACATAGATACATAAATACCAGAATAGACACACAGATTAATATATATAAATTTATTGATTTATTTCAGTGTTGGAAAAGATTGCGAAGTGGTGCCAAAGAACAAATTGCTAAATATCTTCGTAGTTATGAAAAGACTGGAAACGACAATGAAGATATTACATTAAATGAGTTGGACGAACGAATACACAACATATTTGGTGTTTATGGTTCTGGTTTAAAAGGAGGTCACGTATCTCTATCCTTTTCTAATCGAAGAATTAAGTTTTCGCAAAAACTAATAACTTTATCGAAAAATGAAGAGAAAGCCCCATCGCGTATTAAAAACGCTGCCAAGTGCTTTGGCGCAATGCTTTCTCATAGAGCACATTGAGTTAGAGTAATTTGATTTTATTTTTTTAAATACGATTTTAATATAAATGTCCCTATCCTCTGTATTGAAGGCTGTCTTAATACCTATGAAAACTATATGAATTTTACTCTTTCTTAATTTTGCCATTTGCATAATGTGATTTTATGATGCTCTAAAATTAAAAATGCGTTTATAAAATTAATTTTCCCAAGCTTATCTTCTTAAGAGGCGGCCGTATAGTTCTGTCCTTGTCTAATTTAAATTTCCTTTATTATTAATAAATTAAATATTTTCATAGAAAAGTAAGACAACCGCCCAATAGAGCAAAAGACAAGCAAACGATTCTTTTTTATAAAAAAATATGAAATTTTGATTATTTTTCGAGTGAAGTCTGAAACGGAAAAGCAGTTGAATCAACTCAATCAAGTTCGATTGTTTTTCCGTTTCAGACTTCACTCGAAAAATAATCAAAATTTCATATTTTTTTATAAAAAAGAATCGTTTGCTTGTCTTTTGCTCTATTGGGCGGTTGTCTTACTTTTCTATGAAAATATTTAATTTATTAATAATAAAGAAAATTTAGATTAGACAAGGACAGAATGATACGGCCTCCTCTTAACACTATAACCAATAACTTGCATACAAATTTTGGAACATTTTCATCGAATAGTTTACAAAAAATACCAAATAATTGAAAAATAAACATTGTTTTAAAATTTTCAAAACGCTTTAACGTTACAACTACGCTAAGAAAACCAGTTTTCAAAAGTTCATTTTATTTAGGCAATCGTAAATAATTTCTATACATAATTTTAAGCTACTTCATCGAGTAGTTTACGAAAAATACCAAAAAATAAGTGAAATTCTATTCAAAATTTACAAAATGCTCTAAAATTAAAACTGCGCTAAGAAAATAAGTTTTTCCAAGCTTGCTTTAATTAGGCAATAACAAATAATTTGTATGAAAATTTTTGAGCAAATTTATCGAATGGCTTTTGTGTAATAGAAAAAAAATGAAATATGAACATTTTTTCCAAAATTTTCAAAATGCTCTAAAATTTAAACTGCGTTAAGAAAATAAGTTTTCCAAAGCTTGATTTATTCAGATAATAGCGAATAATTTGCATAAAAATTTTTGAGCAAGTTTATCGAGTAATTTTTGTGCAATAGAAAAAAAAATTAAAAATAAAACATTTTTTCAAAATTTTCAAAATGCTCTAAAATTAAATATGCGCTAAGAAAATTGAAGAAAATTAGTTTTCAAAAGTTCATTTTATTTTGACAATCATAAATAATTCCCATACATAATTTGAAGCTCTTTCATCGAGTAGTTTACGTAAAATATAAAAAAAATTAGAAAAATTTTATTCAAAATTTTTAAAATGCTATAAAATTAAAACTGCACTGAGAAAATAAGTTTTTCAAAGCTTGTTTTATTTAGGCCATTGCAAATGATTTCCATAAAAATTTTCGAGCAAATCTATCGAATGGTTTTTGTGTAATAGAAAAAAAATGAAAAATAGAGATTTTTTCCAAAATTTTCAAAATGCTCTAAAATTAAAACTACACTAAGAAAATAAGTGTTCCAAAGCTTGTTTTCTTTAGACAATAGCGAATAACTTGCATACAAATTTAGAAGCAAATCTATCGAATGGTTGTCGTAAAATAAAAAATAAATGAAAAAAAAAATTTTTTCAAAATTTTCAAAATGCTCTAAAATTAAAAGTGTGCTAAGAAAATCAGTTGGTAAAAGTTTTTCTTCTTTTGGCAGTCGCAAATAATGTTCATACAAATTTTCAAGAAAATTCTTTAAGTAGTTTACGTAAAATATCAAAAAAATGAAAAATCAAAATTTTTTTAAATTCTTAAAATGGCTCTAAAAAAAAACTGAGCTAAGAAGATCAATTTTCGATAGCTTCCCCCCAGTTAGACAAAAAAATAAATTGCATGCAAAATTTGAAGCTAATCCATCGAGTAGTTCTCGAGATCTTATTGGCGTACTGAATACACACACACACACACACACACACACACACACACACACACACACATACATACAGACATTTTCTGGAAACCACTTTTTTCGACTCCTTGAGTCTAAATATGTACAAATTAATGAAAAAATAGAAAAAAAAATTTTTTACCAATACAATGCTTTCTCTATGAGAAAGCAATATAGCTTTTTTTAATACGCGATGGGGCTTTCTCTTTATTTTTCGCTAAAGTTATTAGTTTTCGTGAAAAAATCAGTTCGTCGATTAGAAAAGGACAGAAAAAGTCGACCTGCTCTTAATACCAGAAGTTGGAGTGCCTATAGACAAAAATAATTCTGATAATAAATCATCACTACTAAATATATCAGGTAATACTTTTCATTAATTACAAAGCTGTGACTTCTATGTAAAGTGCACAATTTTTTAATTAAATAATTTTAATATTTTAATAAGAATTGCACTTAAAAAAATATGATTCTTAGAATAATATACAATTTCTTTTTTAATAATATTTTTTAAATAATTTTTTTCGTTATTTTTCATTAGATCCATCTTCTACATTGGATGTGATGGATGTCAAATTGCAATTCCAAAATGTAAAAAGTCAGAAATTGGAAATATTTTAACATTTTAACAGAGAAATTACAAGATCTATAGAGAAACTGCAGAATGTGTAAGTCAAATTATTATTATTCAATGTTCTGTATAGCAATCGGAATGACACATCACATTTGCATTTTCTGCAAAATTAATAGTTTCACTTTTTTAATTAATTTATTCAATTCAATTCCAAATAATCTTTAATACTTATTATGCATGGAAAAACTCTAATTACATTTATTCATGTACACTGATAGACAAATAAAAAAAATTTCTTGGCAGTGTTATCGATTAAAAATTGTTTTACAAGTAAAGAGCACTTTTAATATTTTAAATATTTTAATAATATATACAAATTTTTTTATTGTTAATTTTTTTAAATATTTTAGTTCAAAATTTTGTTAGATTTTTTAAATATTTAATTTCAAATATTTTAAATATTGAGAACATAGTCAATAAATTAAAACATTAATTGTAATAAATGATAAATATTTTCGTACAAAAATTTAATAATTTATTTATATTATTATTTCATTTATCGTTTTAATTACGTTGAGGTCAGTTTAAATTATGAATCATAAATTCAAACCAATTCTAATTTGCAAGTGGCGCCATGAAACACTATGTAAATTAAATGGGGTGGTCAAAATAGGAATTAATGCAATGAATTCGGAAATAGGTCTTAACAAGGCGAATAAATATGGTTTTAATTGTGGCGCGCAAAAATATCATCAGTCTTTTGTTTTAACATATTTTTTTTAAATCGTCACTTTGTTCCACAATAGAATTGTACGACACGTTGAATCAATCGAACGAATTTTCAGCAGCATGTCCTCGAGGTATATACAATTAAATTTTTAAATTGTTTATATTTAATTTGTTTTAATTATTATATTTTAACAATTATTATTGTATTTTTTTAAGTGTTAATAATATATATAAATTTTTTCGAATTGTGCATGACTTTTCCATGCGAATCGTTAAAGCGATTCATTTTTCTTGAAAATTTTTTACACATTGCTTACATTATTTTTGTTTATTTCAATTATTATCAAAATTTTATGATATTACATTTTTTAATTTTATCTTTTTGTGTATTTGATATGATAGTTTCTTGTACTATACTTATGGATATTAACTGTTTTTATATAAACACTAGTTTTTATGATTTTAATTTTCAAAGGTCTACTAAGAAAATAATTGTAAATCCAATTAATTTATAAAAATAATCACAAACTTTTGAACAAAAAAAAATTACGGGTATCTTTAAAATAAAAACATATTATTAAATTGAATATTTCTTTCAGTAACCGTGTAAGATCTACAAAGGCTCAGCATGCCTTATTGTTGTCTTTTATGGAACGAAACCCTCTCTTTGCTCAAGATATCTTAGATTTTGAAGAAACTACCAAGCTGTGGAAAGAATTAGTTGAAAACTTAAATGCCATTGGAGGTGAAGATAGAAGCGTTGTAGCATGGAAGCGAGTAAGCAAATCACTTATTATATTACTTATAAAATTTTTCTTATAATTTTTTTTCTTATTTAGACCTGGCATTATAAGGTACGACTAACTAGGGAGAAAAAGAAAGATATTGAAAGTAATAACAAAAAAATTTCTTTGTCATCGATAGAAGAAAGAATTTTAAAATGTATTGGCGAAGACATCATATATCCACTGGTATCATCGCCAACTACCTCTACAAGTGATAGAGAAAGTCAGTCTTCAAAAAGAAAATCACATGTTATTGATGACAATTTACATACATCTAAGAAAAGAGTCAGTAAGTATTTTAAATTATAAACAGTTACAATAAACAAAAGAATTTGAAGTATCAAATAGTCATTTTACTAAAGTTTTTTATTTAATAGATATTTAAAATTCAAAAATTTTAATTACTTATTATTGTAAGAAAATACATTAATCATTATATTAATTATATATTAATTAGATTTTTTCCAGTTTTTCATTGAGACTTGATACTTTCATTCATTAAACAAATATTTTTTATGATTATTATTTATTCTTATTAATTATATTTTATTATTCATTGTTTATTCTTTTTTTTCAGTAACTCCTTCCACTTCACAATTGGCTGCTTCAAACAATGAAATAATCAGCAATTTATCGAACATGCTCCTTGAATGCTTTCAAGAGCAAAATAAAATATTAAAAGCGGGTTTGGAGAAATTGAATATCAATGTAAGTAGACTTTCCGCTGATATTGCTGGAGTATTTGAGATGTATAAAGAGACTCAATTTCAAACTCAATCTCTGGAATTTATAGAAGAGACAGAAGAAAATGAAGATGGCGAAGACCATGAATTCGTATAAAACATTTTTTAAAATAATTTTGATATTATTATACTTAACTATTTTTGTATTTAACTATAAGTCATGTAATTTCATGTAAATTTTTTGAAATAATAAATATTCATTCTGTAAATTGATTGTCTTTAAAATTGTTATTATAAGTAGAAAATAAAACATAAATATAAATTTTATATTGATAACATTTGTAAAATTAACTGTTCTTTATTTGTTGAAGAACTAAAAATATTTTAAAATATATACATAGTATAAACTATAAATTTATATTTTTCTATTTTTATTAAAACAATAATAAAATTTTGGGTTTTAAACACATTTTATTAATAAAAAAATTTAATAATAAAAATATATACATATACATATAAATAAAATAATTGACATTATTATATTTTTTTAATGAATATAATATTATTTTCTATATTTTTTATCATATTGAGTACTATCTACTATAAAAACATTCTATCTAGGGATTTTTCTCCGTTGTGAAGACAACAGCACTTGTGTTATACCTTATGCGATATACATTGTAACACCGATATATATATATCGCTGACGATATACTCGATCATCGATACACAAGTTATCACTGCGGAGCAACCTTGCAGAAATGCAACATCGAAAGACAAACCTTGAAAAACGCGTTGACAATAGCAACGCAGGCACTCGACGAGTTCGCTTACAACTTAATGAAAGGCCCAGGCTACATGGCAGTTGTGGCAGGCGAAGTAGTTCACATAGTGAAATACATTCCCGTAGAAGTGAAATTAGAGCACGGAACTGCATGTTACACTGAACTACAAGTAGGGCGTAAAAATAATACATACTTTTTGACACCACGGACTCACGTAATAAAGAACAAAGGCATTCAAATAGCCTGTAATGCTTTATTACCATCCTATTATTACATAGGAGACACATGGTATAAGATATTGCCACGACCAACAGAGGCATTATCACCAGTTACCCTAAAACCTAACACAAAGCCTATCTGGAAATATATCAATCCAGCAGATCTTGCTACTAGTGGCATTTACACCGAGCAAGATCTAAACGAATTAAGGGAACGAATCATGTTCCCTGTAGAAACCAGCAGTGTTAAATTATATAGCACGTGAATTACATGGAAGCCAGTTACATGAAGGAGAAGGAACTATCATCAAATTGCTCAATGAAGACGCAATCACAAAGATAGCAAAATCAGCTTGGACTCGAGTCTGGGGACAGTTCATGACCTTCGGAACAATAAGTGCCGGTATAATGAACATTTTGCTCATCTTACAGCTGATAAAGCTTGTAGCAGACATATTCGTAAGGGGCTATACACTACATACAGTGTTTGGATGGTCCAACTATATCCTTAGCGCTTTATGGGGAACTCTGACACATGCGTTACTACTGACAAGAGATAGAAACCCTACAGATGATATGGGAAAATTTAAGGAAAGAGTAAACGAAAATCCAACTGCACCTAAAGAAGATACCATCTATCCTATGCAGGATTTAGACCAACTAAAAGACACGACTAAACGCACCTTTGTACCTTAACATGACCGAGGCCTGCGATTGCTAGTATCATTCATTTCTTGATACAAGCAACCGTTTTACAAGGGGGGTGTTACGTCACGTGATTTTTCAATAAATTTTTTATCATTTTTTATTTTATTTTTATCTTTTCCTCTTAAAAATAATATTATAAATTTTTATCCAAAAATATTTTTTTTCTCACGCTTTCGCCCGGGCACGAAGTTATTAGAAACGGACGATAATAATAATCTTAAGAGGAGGCCGTATCATTCTGTCCTTGTCTAATTTAAATTTTCTTTATTATTGATAAATTAAATATTTTCATAGAAAAGTAAGACAACCGCCCAATAGAGCAAAAGACAAGCAAACGATTCTTTTCTATGAAAAAATATGAAATTTTGATTATTTTTCGAGTGAAGTCTGAAACGGAAAAACAATCGAACTTGATTGAGTTGATTCAACTGCTTTTCCGTTTCAGACTTCACTCGAAAAATAATCAAAATTTCATATTTTTTTATAAAAAAGAATCGTTTGCTTGTCTTTTGCTCTATTGGGCGGTTGTCTTACTTTTCTATGAAAATATTTAATTTATTAGTAATAAAGAAAATTTAGATTAGATAAGGACATAACTATACGGCCGCCTCTTAAGACTAAAGGAAAATATGAAAGCGAGGAAATGTTTTCAAAGCAATAGATGCAATTTGCTCCAATGCAATGGAAAATTTTGTATCTTTTGTCTCCAAAACATTTTCTCACAAATATTTCTTTTTCTTAACGCTCCAAGTATACCTGGTACCAGGCGATATGTATACAGCGTACCGTACCTTTTCTTAACCACACTATAATTGCATGCACGTATACACCAATGTTTTTCAACACCTTTCCATAGTTTCCAGACAAGATAAGTGTTTTCCTATAAAAAATATAGGAAATTCGACAAACAAATCATAAACTGTCTCGACAATCATAAAATTTGTCTAGACACGCGTCGCCAACACAAAACCCATTTTACCAAATTGAAAAAAAATATTTTTATACTAAAAATTAATAATAAAAAAAACATTTACTTTTATTTTAGGAATAATTAATAATAAATGTAACTAAATGAATGATCAATTATTCAGATAAATACGGGTATATTCATTTGTTTCTTTTAAATAAAATGATTAATTTATCATTCATATAATAATATCATATAATACCATATCATATAATAATTTATCATTCATAGATATAATTTTGCGATTTACTCTTAATTTAAGAATTATTAATAATAATATTTAGAATAACTAGCACTTATTGATAAGCAATCTTTTATTATAATTAATTAAACAAATAAAATATCATAATATTAATTCTTAGATTTAGATTTACGATTTAGATTTACGTTAAAATTAATTATAATTTCTATTAATTCTTAGATTTAAATTTACGTTAAAATTAATTATTATAATATTAATTCTTAGATTTAGATTTACGTTATAATTTCTATTAATTCCATAAAACTAGGATAAACAATGTAGTTTATATATTAAGAAAAAAAAATACAATAGTAACAAAAATTATTATTAGTCAAATTTCACATAGCATCATTTTTTTTGGCTAAGCGTCAGTATGCGTAAAACATAGTATTTTCTATATATTATAAATACAAACAATGATTGATCTTTTTTTTAAATGTATTTTTTTATATTTCATAAAATTATTTAAAACTTTTTCTTAGACTATTATTATTAACAAAATTAATAAATAAAATATTAAAAATAAAAGAAATACAAAACAAAGAGAGATCAATCATAAAAGAATTTAAAAAACAACAAATTTGTATTAAAATTAATTATGTAAATCCTAAGTCATCAATCGAAAAATAGACGAATAATTATAAATAAAAATACAATAAATAAAAATTGTAGGACGTTCCCTCAAAATAAATAGAAAAGAAAGAGAGAAGTATATATTAAATAAGGACAGAAAACTAAATACTTTGCCCTTCTTCTCACCGACACACAAAATTTTGAGAGAAGTACCTTTCAGCTGATCGGAAGCCTTAACCTTTTGAGGGGCAGTGGTACATATATGTACCACCTCTTTCGCTTTGGTTTTTCTCGTACTTGTAGTACATTTTGTCAACTTGTAAATGCATATAAGCACTTTGTAGACTCTTGCGACTCTAACGTATTAGGGCCCGGCACAATCAGTCAATAATTTATATAATTCAAGCTTTTTTTTAAACAATTAACGTGAAAAAAACACTTTTTTTCAGATAAAAATATGCCCTTCAAAGGGTTAAATACCGCCCCCTCTACTCACTCAGCAAGCATTTCCTCGCATACACTCAAGCAGTGCTCAACCAAGTTTTTCACATACTTTACAAAGAAGTTTTCGCATACACTCAAGCAGTGTTCATCTAAGTTTTTTTAATACACACGGTTTACAAGTTTTTCTTTTTCGCACACACTCAAGCAGTGTTCAATTAAGTTTTTTTCACACACTTTACAAAGAAGTTTCAAGTTTTTTATTCACACACTTTACAAAGAAGTTTCTCATACACTCAACAGTGTTCAACGGTGTTCAACCAGAAGCTACAGGCTATACTTCTCTCTCCATAACATTCGTCTATTTTTCGATTGACAAGAATAATTTTTACCTATTTCTGTAAGATTTTTCTTTAAATAAATTTCTTTTTAAATTTACAAATTGTTTTCAAAAATTATTTAAAACTTTCCATGAAAAATTTTGATAATTTTTCCTTTTCTATTTTTATATATTTGAAAATTTTCTTAAATTGAATTTTTTATTCTTATATTAATTTTTTATAAATTAATTTCTTTTTATTTTTATTCTTTGGTAATTATAAATAATTTAAAACCCACCTTTCCGCCTGAATTCGGCTAGTGCTCAGAATTCGGACAATACTGAGGTCCAGATTCTCCGACAAGGTCACGAATCAACCAGTATTTAAATTCCTTCCGGTTTCTCACACCTACTAAAATTAGTTGACGATTGACGGACGTACTTACGCATCAACATTAATATTTATTAATTTTCACAAGTGTGGTTATTCGAGATAAATACGAGGCCACCTAAAGAACCATAAAGTCACGGCGCAAATATAGTGAAAAACCCTTAAGATTTTTCACGGTGTGTTACAAAGGGTTAACTCCCGACATAACAATATACTTGAAGCTTGAGAGCCTGCCTTAAATATTTTATTTGATTTTTTTTATTTTATTTTCTATTATACTTTTTATAATAATAATTTATTTATATTAAAAAAAAAAATTTTTCTTTTTATATTTGTTCATCTTAAAATTAAATTTATTTTCCTCTATTATGAAATAATGGTTAAAGAACATTTTTCACATGAACAATTTCTCAATAGCTTACAAGCCCAAGTAGATCAAATAGAAAATGGTAGAATCTGATGCTGACAACATTGATGAAAATATCAATGCTGTCTTAAATAATCAGAAAATCTTATAACAGGCTTTCTTAAAACATTGCGAAATAACAAGATAATAATTTTTAAATAATAGTAAATAGCGACGAATCTAATTTTTACGTATATTCATATCTTCATTTTTAATAATTGCAAATAAACACCTTAGATTAATTTTTATACTTAGATTTTAATTTTTTTTTCAATTTAAATTTTGCCATATTTTCTTTTATATAAATAATTACATAATTTAGTAACATTAATCAAATAATTAATTTTTCTTTACGAGTGAGTTAATTATCTTTTAACCTTATTATTTAAAT
Organism: Anastatus disparis; assembly: GCA_017163975.1. Lineage (NCBI taxonomy): Eukaryota > Metazoa > Arthropoda > Insecta > Hymenoptera > Eupelmidae > Anastatus > Anastatus disparis. The sequence continues at coordinate 205,591 of JAFFSR010000264.1, read as the reverse complement.
ATTTCTTTTTCGTAATTTTAAATTCTCATCATTTTTTTTATTCATTATTATAAAATTTTTACCTTGCTATTCTACCAATATATGAAACAAGCTGTGTATTAAGAAACACATTTAACTGGCAGATACCATAATACTACAAACCCTGTAGTCGTACAAACGCCACACTAAAACGGTATATCCAATAAGCGTCGGTGGAACGAATGATTGTCAATATAACCTAAAGCTTGTTGGCGCTAGTATCGCGTTACCATATACTACAGATATATAGAAATTTAAAATAGTCTTTAAGTTTTGCGCGCTTTTCAAAAATATATTTAATTAGTTTTCTATTCTAAATGATACCCACGAATGATACCACTGAGTTTTATACTCTAACACGACTTAATAATCTAGATAAAAGAGTATCGGTATTAGAAACTAATTAGGTGAAACTGTTGCAAAAGATACACATTTTGCGAGAACAAAATAAAAATCTAAAATCAATAGTAGACTTGCAACAGGCAAAAATGAGTGAATTAGTAATAGCTAATAACAATTTGTACAGTATTACCAGTCGTATCAACCAGAAAAAGGATAATATTTCTTTCTTCTTGGGGGATTTCGTTAGTCACACAACAAAAAATTTGGTAATTCTGGAAACAAAAACTTTAGATTTAGAAAAACAAATAAATTCATTAACTATAAGATTCAATGAATTAAAAATTTAATTTTCTTTTACTTGTTTAAATAAATCTTAACCTTCGGAATTTTTTTGTTGTTTTGTTTTAGTGGAAGGTGAAAATTCAGGATATAAAGGAAAGCGCTCTAGAAGCCAAAAAAAGGCATATGCGAAAAAGTTGAGGAAAGAGTACGAGATTCAGGGCAAATATTTTATTAACGTCCGAGAATGCCATGACGACCGTAGAATAGAACCGAAACCACTCACGGTTTATGCTAGACAGGAATTACAAGCGAGTTGTGTATGCACAGAGATAAGTAGAGATCGCCAATGAGCATAGGCAAGAGCGTGCCCGTTAAAATACAATGTAAACTACTGCCGCCACATGGACAAATGCCCAAACTATACGCGCAAAGCCCCTCCACGTCTACACGCGCGTAGAGAAGCAAGCGAGAGGGGAGGAGACAAACACACGAAACACGCGGCTTCCAGTGGTGTAGGTAAACTTACGGCAAACCCGCTTTAGTTTGTTTTCGCCGCAATTCGCTATAGCTTTATTTCAATGCGATTAACCCTCCCGAAAATTTTTTGATTAATTATATATTTTTATTTAAAACAGATACATATTTTAATAACAAAAATCATTAAAGTAATCAAACAAATAAATAATAATAAATAAAATCTTTTGGGGGGTAATGAACATATGTTACTTTTTATCCTCATCAACAAACGAATGCGGTGGCTGTGGTCACTAAGTTTTTACGCACTTCGCTCTCTACTTTTGCCAAGTTCAAACCCGATAATCCACCTATTTTTTTTTTTTTTTTTTTATTCTTAAATATTATATATTTTTGTAATAAATTTTCATAGCGGAAAAAATAAAATAAAAAATTTATTTAACACCTTAAATTCTATTTTATTTAAAAATATAAAAAAATATATTTACAGATAGGGATAGAAAAAAGTGTTAATGTCAATATTACATGGCTATATCTTATGTTAATATGAAATAAAAACTAAGCTAGTTCTGTAATTTTTTCCTACTAAATATAAAAGATATTAAAGATTGAAAAAAAATTATTTTAAATTATAGTTTTTTTTTCATTCTCACTCAATTGCAAATAATAAAACCTTTTTTGTTCCTTAAAAAAAGGACCTTTTCTAAATTTATATAAATTTATGACATTTTTAACTAATTTAATAAAAATAGAAAATAAATATAAATAATTCTAATTTTATTTTAGATAAGTAAAATACTAAATTTACCTGAAAAAATAAACAATTTTATGAATTTAAACTTCATTAAAGCGCATTTTTAAATAAAAATTACATTGAATATCATTAACATTTTTAAAATTGGATTTTTTCTTCTTTCTTTTATTAAATATATTTCTATAATATTATCAATTATTATTTCTAAAACAAAAAAATTGATAATTCTCTACGAACGGAATAATTTTCAGTTCTTATTAAACAAAATTTTGACTAAACTTTGAATGGTTGAATTATTTTTCTCCGTTAAAAAGTGACATTTTCTAAAGTTATATAGGGGCATGATAACATTTTTTTAAATTAATTTTAAAAAAAATAACATTCTATTTTAACAGTTACAAAATTTAAAAGATGTAAAATCTTAATTTTTCAAAAATTACATAAACATAAAATTTAAGTTACACAGAGATTAATTATTTAAGAAAAATTGAAAATTCTTTCGGAAAAATGACTAATTTGCATCTCATCTGACTGCTCGTTCTGTTAATTACTTTTTTTTGTAATAAAATTACTTTAAAAGATTTAAGATGTCATGCAAATTAGTATTTTAATAATAAAGAGCTCAACGGTTCTTCAAGTTGAAATTATATGAATTTTAAATAAACAAACAATACTGATTTTATTAATTAGCAGTTTATTGAGACCCAAAGTGATCATACTTTAAACGAGATTATCTTAAAGAAATCGGCAAGGCTATTTGAAAATTTACAATAATAACATATAAAATAAAAACCCATTTAAAGTTTGAAAAGATAATCCGCCTTTTTAATAAACAACAAATTATAGCTGATGGAGGAGCTATCTCACTATTAACAAAATGTATATGATTTTTAAATCTTTGAAACTTTATGAGAAAAATATTGAGAATGACAGATAAAGGGAAACATCTCTTCCAGTTAAAAAATATTAAAGAATTATGAAATGCATCTTAAAAAATCAATTTCAAATTGTTTATTATATATTTAAATGGTTTATTATGGATATGTAAATTAAATATTCTTATTATTATATTTTTTATTGATTTATCAAAAATTTAACTTAAAATGAATAAAAGAATAATAAAAGAATAAATAAAAAAATTAAGAAATGTGCTTTAATAAGGCACATTTTTTAAAAAGTGTTGTCAATTTCATCAAAGCGCATTAAATAAAAATCACGTTAAATACCATTGATATTAAAAAAACATTTATTTAAAAAATGGTTTAATTTTTATAGTTACAAAAATAATTTAATTATAATACTGCTCATAAATTCGCTATGTGTTATCTAACTAGATGAAAAACTTAAAAAAAACCTGATGCAAAAAAACTATCGTATATTTAGAAAGAAATATCGTAAGAAAATTTAAAAAAGTAGGTATTTTAAAGTATTCACTAAAAAGAATGCATTACATTTTTCAAAGCTTCTTATCATATTATCATATTATAAAGTTAACTGAAAAATAAAATGTATTCATTTAAATTTAAAAAAATGTATTTGTTTAGTTACTTTTCAAGTATGATTCAATAAAATTTGAAAAGTAATATATTTGATAGTATCGCACTGTTTTGTGTAATTTGTGAAAATTATTTTCATAGGAAATCGTATCAAAATTTAACACATAAGTACGGAAAATTAACGTAAAATTTTTGTATGCTTTGAAACAAAAAAAATTTTTGTCAAATTTACATCAAATATATGTACTTTATTATTCAAATTGTCTCATTACATATAATTATACATTTCATTATTAAAAAAATTAATATTCTTTATAAATTTTTTTATTGAAATTTTCATTTTAAAATTTACACAAAAACTTTTTTGAAGTAGCCAAATTTTAATCCAAGCCAACGATGTGTAAAAAAAATAATTTATTGATAATTTTATTATTAAAACAATTTTAAATGTATGTGGTAAAGGTTATTTTGGTGTATTTTTTAAAATAAAATGTTAATGATATTGATATTGCACCTAAACATTTACTAAATTTGAAATTTTTACAATACTACAAATTTTTGCTAACAAATATAATACCGAAAAAAAAAATTTCGAAATTTTAAACTCAAAGTTCATTTAAAGTACTCGTAATAATTAATTAGGCAATCATATCTTGAGTGTAATATTTTTTTCATATATAACTAATGATCAAAGCTTACTTATAAGGAAAGATCATCTCCACCTTCGAGATGAAAAAAATTAACCCGTATTTTTTCTTTTGTTTAAATAGATTTTAGAGACAAAGTTATACATATTTTTCAATAATATAATGAAAAGAAGTTGTTGTAAGAACTTGAATGACCGGACAATTAAAAATCTTACAGAAAAATGTATTAAATATTAAAAAAGTACAAGTTAAATACTTTAATTTAAGCCTTATTAGCTTAAAAAAGCTCAATGCTGTTAAAAAGTTATGCTTAATTGAAAATTATTACATATTTGTTAATAGTTTTAGCATATAATATATAACAAATTTTTTACTCTATTTCTACTTGTATATTTAAACTTTATATAATGTTTATTCAAAACATATTAAGCCTTTCGTTAAAAATTGCCAAATTTTGAACTTTATTCAAGAACATTTATTTATTTTATGATATTTTAGATTTATTATTAATGTCTTAAACATTTTTATTTCATTATTATATTTTAATACTTTCCATTTAACATTTTCTATTATCAAACATATTTCTCATAAAGTTTTAAACAATTTTCAAATGATGTACTCTTTTTAAGTACATTTTTAATTTATTTATGTTCAAAGTTTAATTAATATTTTATCAATTCTTTTTAAATGTTATGCATAAATTTATTTGATCTATTTATAAATTATATTTATAAACGTATTATCTTTAAAATATATAAAATACAATGATGTTTTTATTACTTCATAAAAATCAAAATAAATGAGCTTTGGCTACAATTATAAAAGAAAATCTGTCAGAATAATTAATTTTAAAATTACTTATATAAAATCAATCTATAAAGAAAAGAAGAATTTAAAAGCGCTGCCAAGTGCTTTGGCGCAATGCTTTCTCATAGAGCGCATTGAGTTAGAGTATTTTGATTTTATTTTTTTAAATACGATTTTAATATAAATGTCCCTATTCTCCCCTATCCTCTGTATTGAAGGCTGTCTTAATACCTACGAAAAGTATATGAATTTTACTCTTTCTTACTTTTGCCATTTGCATAATGTGATTTTATGATGCTCTAAAATTAAAAATGCGTTTATAAAATTAATTTTCCCAAGCTTGTCTTCTTAACACTATAACCAATAACTTGCATACAAATTTTGGAACATTTTCATCGAATAGTTTACATAAAATACCAAATAATTGAAAAATAAACATTGTTTTAAAATTTTCAAAACGCTTTAACGTTACAACTACGCTAAGAAAACCAGTTTTCAAAAGTTCATTTTATTTAGGCAATCGTAAATAATTTCTATACATAATTTTAAGCTACTTCATTAAGTAGTTTACGTAAAATACCAAAAAATAAGTGAAATTCTATTCAAAATTTACAAAATGCTGTAAAATTAAAACTGCGCTAAGAAAATAAGTTTTTCCAAGCTTGCTTTAATTAGGCAATAACAAATAATTTGTATGAAAATTTTTGAGCAAATCTATTGAATGGCTTTTGTGTAATAGAAAAAAATGAAATATGAACATTTTTTCCAAAATTTTCAAAATGCTCTAAAATTAAAACTGCGCTAAGAAAATAAGTTTTGCAATGCAAAGAACAGAAAGTCTGAATTTAAATTTTATATTGAAAAAAGCGTTAATTAGCATATGCTTAGAAAATGCTTGGATAGTTAACGGTTATTTTATTTTAAATGGCTGTATTGTAGGTCAATACTTTTTGTCAAAAATTTTTCTTATTGTATTGTAACAAATTTTATTTGTAAGCATATTAAAAAAAGACAAAGCATAAGATTTGAACTTGAAAAATTTTTTAATTGCTGCAACGTACCCTAAAACTTAGCTAACACAGCTATTGTACGTTTTTTATTTAAACCAAATTACATATTTTTATCGCTTTCTCACCCCAAACTTAATTTTTTTTAATTATCTAAACAATTTTCATTATTAAATAACAAAATTAATAAAATTACCATTTAAGGACAAATACGTTGCATGCTGCACGTCGTTTTTATGATTAAATTTTATTTATTTGAATAATAAATTTCTTCATTGTTTTTTGAAATATTGTATTTAAATACATTTTTTATGAAAAATAAAGTATTCACGCATTTTATTACATTTATTCTAAATAACAGTAAAAAATAAACTTTAAAAAGATATAATAAACGTCAAAACATAAACAAATATGTACTTCATACATAAACTGCTATTTTAAAAAATTAACAATATGGATAAAATTTTTTCCTAATTAATTGTCAAACTGAAAAAAATTTTAAATGCTTTTCATATCATGGTTCAAAGTTTGGAACCATTGTAATAATTACAAAGAAAACATTAAAATCTATTTTTTTTTTAATTTTTGGCAATGTTAAAATTCTATGTAAATTTTTTAAAAATAAAATAAAATTTAAAGTCATTTTCATTGAAAACACGCTTTCGTGAAATTTTCAAGGTTTCGTGAAGTTTCATTTTTCTGAAATCAAATTATCGACATTATAAATTTATATTAAGTTAATTCAATAAAAAGAAATTTAAAACCTGATATCAAGATATTTGCTACTATATTACTATATTACTGATATTAAAAAGGATATACTTTTAATAAAAGCATTTTTTCATTCTTTTATGTGTCTAAAATAAAATGATGTTTATCAACATTTTATGTTGAATTTTTATTAAATGAATTAAAAACAATATTATCATGCTCCTATATAAGTCAGAATTTAGGCTATTTAAAATGTAGCGAAAATTTTATTTAATATGTCTTGTGAGAACTTAAATTGTTATGTTTGTTAAGGAAGTACCCTCGGTACGTAGTTAATCAGTTGAGAGAACGTTTCAACTTGTTATTGACTTAATTGGTTATGGTCGTAAGTTTGGCAACGTCCGTATTTGTTTTGTTATTATAAACATTATATTCTTAACCTGTAAGTCTTATAAGTTTTATTAAATATGAAAAAAAATAATGAAAAATGGTTTTGGAAAGGAAAAAGAGTTACAGAAAAAGTTTATAAGCAAAGGTGTAAACAAACAGATATTGGAAAAAACATCAAAAAGTTACAGAAAAGTAACCTCGAAGTGTACTCTGCATCATCTACAAAGAAGATTACTCTAGAAGGTCGCAGAATAATTCATCTTGATACAATGGCAAATCAACTATTTTGTAGAAAATGTAATTCAAATCTATCTTTGCTGGATTGTGTCGATGAAAAAAGAATTGGTATAGTTTCAATTTTTTTTTGTGAAATGCCAATCATGTCAAACTATTTGTAGAGTAGAAACTGACAAACAACACAAAGTACCTGGACTAAAAATGCATTACAATCAAAATACGAAAGCTGTAGTAGGTTTGTACAGTGATTCTTATAAAGTAAAATGTATAGTATACTATTTGGTATCGATATTGTACTCAATAATATTTATTATTACAGGTAGTTTAAATGCTGGAATGGGTCACACACACATAAATAAATTCTTGACAGAATTAAATGTTCCAGAGTATCACTGGAATTCATATAAAACTCATGAAAAAGAAGTTGGATTAGCTGCTGAAAGGATGGCTCGGGACAGTTGTTTAAACGCAGTTGTTAAAGAGAGGCAGTTAACGATTCAAAATGTAGACAGCTTTGAAAAAATGTTGTAGGTTTATAATCATTTACATTACTTAGAAGTAAATATCATTTAAATCGAAAATGAACATATTATTAAGAAATAATTAAATATGAAACTGATTTTTCTGTACTGATAAACTATTTGAAATAATCATGCATTTTATTGAAATGATGATTTGTTTCATAGATGTCATTCGAATTTAATATTATTTTTATTCGAAAAATCGTACATAATTTTGTTTTAATCGTACATAATAATGTTTCTATGGTGAAAAAAACAATACTTTCTATGTCTAAGTAAATCGCATTTTATTCATTTAAAATTTACTTGACATCAAGTTTACTTAGACATGATGACTTACTTATTAATGTATAAAATGAAATTGTAAATATTATCGATCAACTGTTAATTAAGTTTATATTTTTTTAGATGATATTATATTTACACAAAATATGATTGCATTTTATACTTCTATTGTATATTTTTTTGCATAACATTTTTAAATAAATTAAATAATTATATACTATATATATATATTACTTTCAGACCCTCACACCTTGACAAATCATTTATTTTTCCTGACCTTCCTACATCCGTTCCTATTTATGCAATTAATAACTCACACAGAGTTCGCATAGGTGCATCGATTGATATGGGTTGGTTTACGAAAGGCTCAGGCAGATCATATGACAGTTTATCTGGAACAGGAACGCTTATGGGCAATTTTTCGAAAAAAGTTCTGTCTTATGTGACGCTTAATAGAAAATGCAGAAAATGTGATATGGGACAAAAGAAAAATAATCATGATTGCAGGCGTAATTTTAATGGTACAGCTAAAGGTATGGAGCCATACGCTGCAGTAAAGCTCACCAAAGACAATAGCATTTTGTCTAGTTGCAATGTAAGCATAGGTGTTATCATAGCTGATAATGATAGTAGTGCGATTGCAGCTATGCGAAATTCTCAAGAGCATGAGATAGTTAAGCAAGCTGACAAAAATCACACGAGTAAAGGTGTAGTTAGTGCATTATATAAATTACAAAAAATTTCAAAGAACTCAATACTGATAGTATTAAATATCTTCAAAAATGTTTTAATTATTGCATTTCACAAAATATTGGTAACTGCGAAGGTATGGCTGATTCTATACGTAATATTCCTCATCACAGTTTCAACAAACATACAAATTGTGGCTCTTGGTGTCAGTATAAGAAAGACACACATACATATCAACATAAAATAATAGGTGAAGGTTTCACGGATCCAAATCTATACAAAGCGCTACAAGAGCTTTTTAATAATTTATCTAATAAGGCCGAACAGTTCTCTGCAGGTGCTTCTAGTAACCCTAACGAGAGTATGAATGCCACTATTGTTAGTAAGGCTCCTAAATCTCGAATGTATGGGATCTCTTCATCTGCTGACATAAGAGTAGCGTGTGCCGTACTTCAAAGAAATGAAGGAGAAAATTATATATGTACATTGAACGAAAGATTGAACTGTTCTCGAGGAAAATATACCGAAAGGTATGGTAATAAACGCGAATCAATAAGTAAGAAGAAATATCTTACGTCGCAGAGTGTAGAATTTAAAAGGCGTCGTTTATTTTTAAAGAAAAGGAAGGTAGAGCTCCGAAAAAAAACAGAACTTACTGAAGGATCTACTTACGAAACCGATTCTCAGCTTCTCAATAATCTTGACGTATACCTCCCAATCGCCAGTATTTCTGATAATACAGACAAAATAATAGTTTTCTTTGATCTGGAAACAAATGGCTTTAGTAAAACTGCGGATATATTACAAATTGCTGCAAGATTCGATGATATTGAATTTTCTACATACATTAAACCAACCCAAGTTTTGAAAGAAGAAGCTAGTGCTGTTCACGGATTACGTTTCATGAATGGTCAATTGGAGTTGAATGGTCAGATTGTTAATACAGTTTCACTCACAGAAGGCATGATTGGTTTTATGAATTTTTGCATCGCTTCAGTAAAAAATGTATTTTGACAGCACATAATTGTAAATTTGATTATGAAAGACTGATTCTAGCGATAAATAAAGTTTATATGATGGATCGTTTTAAATCAGTTGTCGAGGGATTTTGCGATACATTGCCAATAATTTCCAAACGCAATAAACAGAAGGGAAGAGGTGCGAATAAATTAGAAAATCTTGCATCTATATGTGGAATAAATTGCCAAAATGCACATAATGCAGTAATGGACGTTAAAATGTTGCAAGATATTGTATTATATTTCCACGTATCTAAAGAAGAGTTAAAAAATGCAGTTATTACTTGGAATATGATAGCCACTAAACAACAAGAAAAGGAAACGCAAAAAGCTAATAAAGAAAATATGTCTCACGAATTAAAAAAGTTTGAGAAATTAGATAACTGTTTATCTCTACGTATGAAAAAAAAAATAATAGCTGCTAATATTTCTTATGAAATGATTGAAGCAGCTCATAAGGAAAATAAATTTGATGGATTATATCAACTTCTAGCCAAAAGCTGTGTTCAAGTAACTAAAAATGAAAAAATTATTAAGAAAATAAGTGAATTTTTAGATTTGAATTATAATAATCATATATGATCAAAATATATGTATGATAAATAAAGTATTATTAATGTTATTGTTCTTAATTTGCGTTGGAATTGTTATAAAAAATAAAGGTTTAATTTTATTTATGTATATACATTTTTTTATTAATTCTTGATTTATTCAAATTGTAGTAAAAATAGTTCTATGATTGAGTGCTGTATGAAAAAAGGCTCTGAAAAAAGCATAACATTTTTCTATCAAATGATTTTTATAAAAAATTATGTTTTCATTACGTTTTATTATTTGACAGAAAATATGTACAATTTTCTAATGCTACGTTTTAATTATATCAATTATAATTAATTTTTTTAATAACCTTTTGATCCTCGATCACATGCAGTACTTTTGATTGTTGGAAATTTGTCTGGAAATTTCTGAATTTCCAGAATCATTTCCTCTTTAATTTGGCCGATGACCTTCTATTTTTAAAATTACCGTAAAATACTAGCAACTCCTACTTCTCATGATATTTTTTTATTAAATATTTTATTCATTTTTCAAATTCTCATAGAACTACCTTATCCGAGGGGCTATTCACTTAAAAAAAAGTGTCAAAATGATTACAGATTTCATATGATTTCAAATGATTTCAAAATGATTTCAAATGATTTCAGAAATATATTTTTATACTTGTAATTTCAAACATTTTCAAAACAGCCTATGGTAGGCAGTGATTTCAAATGATTTCAAGCAAAAATTCTATGATTTCAAATGATTTCAAGCAAATTTTCTATGATTTCAAATGATTTCAAGCAAATTTTTTATGATTTCAAATAATTCCGAAATCATTCCAAGATAATTAAAATTAATATTTATGAATATCAAGCTTACTTTAAATTACAATCCCTAAATCGTCATTATTGAATCATATAAAAATTAAAATAATACCTATATTTTAACACCACAAAAATAAAATAAAAAAACAAAGAAATTGCATAATTAAAACAAAAACTTTTTATCACTTTAGTAAATAAAAAGACCAACAATGTGTTCAATAATAATAAAATTATTCTAGATTTGTACTTATATTGGCTATATGCATAGCAGAAAACACAAAGTTAAACTGAACTGACAGTTGTAAAACAAATGAGTATGGACAAATTATAAACACGCATCAACATGCACACTATATAAATCTATTTTCGACGACCGACTATAGCATAACTTTTGTTTTTAACTGAATGTTGTATACCTTGCTTGAATTTCAGGCTCGAACTTATAATCGACACTCAATCCTTAAATAGGACATTTTATTCTTATTTTTTTATGATGAGGAAGTAAGATGAAATAATATTTGAAAACTGAGTGTCGCCTATGAATTCTAGTTTTAGTTATAATGTTTGTATAACATAAAATTAAATTTTTTAAACACAAAGTTAGTTTAAAAAATTGACCAACATAAGAGCTAATATCGAAAAACTTATCAGCCGTGTGTGACAGATACAAAGAGAGAAATTCAAACATAAGTAAATAATGCTTATTTACTTATTTATAGATCTTATTTAAATTTTTTGTTAGTATTTCTTTTTTCATTTTTCACATATATTCTTTTTTATTTGTTTTGATATAAATTATTTTTTACATAAAAATTTTTTGTGCGATGCGTTTTGCTTATGATTAAAATCATTTATTTTTTTTCAATTCCAGAAAAAATTCTAATAAATATTTATATATTATACACTGTTAAAAATTATGAAGTTTGCTTCCGATACTATTATTGAAATTTCAATTTCTACTTTAAATTATATACAATTTTATATTAAAATTAGAATAAAATTATTAATTTTATATTAAAATTACAATAAAATTATTAATTTTATATTAAAATTATAATAAAATTATTAATTTTAATGAAATGTTTGGAAGCTAGTTTCATATTTTACATTAAATTTAATATTATTTGTAACAGTGTATATCGATACTATTCCCCAAAAATCAAAAATTATTTTATTTATCAGAGCAGCTCATATTAATCTGGTATTTAAATAATATTTAGTATTATATTTCTGGTAATATTTTAAATTGTAAACTAAATACAAAAATATTCATTGATTTCAATGATTTTAAATGATTTCAATGATTTCAATTTGAATAGTTTTGATTTCGGTAATCATATTGTGCACATAAAATTTAATAAAATATTTCAATGATTTCAAATGATTTCAATGATTTCAAATGATTTCAATAATGATTTCAAATGATTTCATCTGAAGGTGGTCAATGATTTCTTATAGTGAATAGCCCCTCGACCTTATCTTTATTTGCCTTATATGATTTTTAACCCTAAAGCGACGGCATTCAAATATTTTCAGAACGAATGCAATTTCGAATGCAGAGCAGATGCGACGTTGCCAAATCTCCGATTCGCTACTGCTACAGTCATAAATTCTTGATAAATTGTTTAATTTTAACTCTTATAGGCTCTGAATGATAATTTTGGAGGTGGTTATAGATCCGAAATAAATTTTTACATCAAACAGAATTTTTTCAGAATTTTATCATTTTGCAATCTTTTTGTATGTTATGAAAAGTGCATTTCCCCATAAGAACACATGCTATTTTCTATCATTAATTTCTCGAGATTGAGGCTCTGAAGAATAACCAAATTTTAACTAGGACTTAAATATATTGTAATTAAGCTATTTCCTAAATATCGAACGATTCTCACTTTTAGATCTATTACCGAGGGTACTCCCTTAAATCATTTTTCCGTTTTGAAAATAATAATTGATAATGTTATAAAAATATATTTAATAACAGAAAAAAGAAAAAGTCCAATTTTTAAAAATATTAATGATATTCAATGTAATTTTTATTCAAAATGCGCTTTAATGAAGTTTAAATTCGTAAAATTATTTATTTTTTCAGGTAAATTTATTATTTTTCTTATCTAAAATAAAATTAGAATTATTTATATTTATTTTCTATTTTTATTAAATTAGTTAAAAATGTCATAAATTTATATAAATTTAGAAAAGGTCCTTTTTTTAAGGAACAAAAAAGGTTTTATTATTTGCAATTGAGTGAGAATGAAAAAACAACTATAATTTAAAATAATTTTTTTTCAATCTTTAATATCTTTTATAATATTTAGTAGGAAAAAATTACAGAACTAGCTTAGTTTTTATTTCATATCAATATAAGTTATATAGCCATGTAATATTGCCATTAAAACTTTTTTCTATCCCTATCTGTAAATATATTTTTTTATATTTTTAAAATAAAATAGAATATAAGGTGTTAAATAAATTTTTAATTTTATTTTTTCCGCTATGAAAATTGATTACAAAAATATATAATATTTAAAAATAAAACAAAAAAAAAAAGAAAAAGAAAAAATAGGTGGATCATCGGGTTTGAACTTGGCAAAAGTAGAGAGCGAAGTGCGTAAAAACTTAGTGACCACAGCCACCGCATTCGTTTGTTGAAGAGGATAAAAAGTTACATATGTTCATCGCCCCCCAAAAGATTTTATTTATTATTATTTATTTGTTTGATTACTTTAATGATTTTTATTATTAAGATATGTATCTGTTTTAAATAAAAATATGTAATTAATCAAAAAATTTTCGGGAGGGTTAATCGCATTGAAATAAAGCTATAAAGTATCGCGGCGAAAACAAGCTAAAGCGGGTTTGCCGTAAGTTTACCTACGCCACTGGAAGCCTCGTGTTTCGTGTGTTTGTCTCCTCCCCTCTCGCTTGCTTCTCTACGCGCGTGTAGACGTGGAGGGGCTTTGCGCGTATAGTTCCAGAAGCGCCGCAAGGATCGTCATGATCGAATTCGGCACGTTTTATTAACACGGCATTAGCTATCTCTACTAATCTCTGGTATGCATAACGCATGCTCGATTAGGAGTTTTTGGATACGACTTTCCAGAATGTCTAGTGCGTAGGAGAAACTATTGGTACGAAAAAGACTATAAGCGGTACTACTTGTTCAAGAAGAATAGAGACAAGTTTGCCGACTTATATAATTTACCGACATCCTTTTCTGACCCGAATGATCCACCACGACAACCTCTCAATGAACGACTAGGGAACCTAATAGGAAATGTACCAAAACATACTACTCGACAAAAAGTAGTAAAAAAGAAAATTGATAAACTCTCTCAATATAGAGAGTACGCCAAAAAACACCAGGGTTTTAAGGACAACGACAAAAATTGAATTTTTATGTAAAAATCAATTTCAAATAAGATTAGTACATTATCGACCAAGGATGCATATTGATCATTCTCGGCGAGGGCGAACACTTGAAAGTTGCACGAGCTAGGATGATCAATATGCATCCATGGTCTAATATACTATTTTTTTGTCCCGAGGCCGAGACATTTAAAGTTTTTCCGTAGGACGCAAAATGGTCATTTTGCGGCCTCGGGCAAAAAAATAATTTTTTTTTCTTTTTCCTCTCTCCTTTCAATTAAATAATTCTCTTTTCTTTTTCTTATATATATATAATTTTTAATAATTTTTTCTTTTTCCTCTTTCTCATTTTTATTCCAATTTTCCTTTTAATATATTTTTAATTTTTTTTTTAAATAAAGAAAATAAATTCAATTAAACTAATAAGAAATCTTTTTATTTACATTCCCAAAAACCTTATCCTATATATATATATATATATATATATATATATATAATAAAATCGCTCAACATCGGAATAATAAATAAATAAATTTTCGTTTTAAAATTAAATTTTTATATATGATAATAATAGAGTAATTCATTTTCTTCTTTTATTTCTGTTTAATTTAAAAAAAAAATATATATCAAACTAATTAATTAAATGATTTTCACCTTTATTATATAATTTATAGTTTAAATTTTAGTTTTTATATTTTTAATTTTTAGTTTTGTTTCAATTTTAATTTTAATACAATAATATAATAATTTTAATAAAGTATTTTGAATTTTTTTTTCTTCTCTTTTTTCCTCTCTTTTCTTTCTCTCTTTCTCTGGTTTTAAAATAAATTATATTAAACTTAAAGAAAATATTTTTGTCTCTTTTGATTTTTATATATAGAATTCAATTTAAACCTTTTACCTTCAATACAATTTTAGTTTAAACTCTAGTTTTTAATAAAACAATTTCATTTTTTCTTTATGTATTTTAAATAAAATTTATTAAGTTAAAAAGAATTTTTTTTTTTTTGAAAAAAAAAGGAAAAGGAAAAACAAACCAATCCTATATGTCAAACGATAGGATTACTTGGCAAAAAGCTAAAGATAACAAAGATTTAAAGAAAGAAGTAGAATCGTTTTTACCTCAAAACTCTTCTACTCCAATAAGGAGATCAAGACGAGATTCTACAAATAGCGAACTTTCAATAGCAGGTATATTATCTAGCAAATCTTTAGATTCTACGCTCAGATTCTCTCCTAACTGTACGACTGACTCTGAAATTGAACAAACGACGTTGTTCCAAGACGCGAATCACAAAATAACTTTAAATCGTAAATCAAATTCGGATCCGCTCGCAAAATCCGTGAACACTGGCTAACAACCAGTTAGTAGCCATTAAAGATGCTGTCGAAGTCGTACCGTACTTCGACGGGAAAAACATTCCTTTGTTGCAATTTTTACAAGGTTGCAAAGAAGCCAAAGCAATGATTGGCCCCGCTGCGGAACAAAATCTGACACGTTTAATAAGAGGACGCCTTCAAGGTGAAACTCGTAATGCGATAAATGAGGTTACATTCCAAAATGTCTCTGTATTGCAAAATTACATACAGAAGATTTATGCTCCTGCTAAATCTATCCATCAATTACTAGGAGGACTGCGAAATGAGTACCAGAAAGACAAAGAAACTGTAATAGCTTTTGCTAATAGAATACGCGAGCTTGGCAGGAAGATTTTGGAAGCAGAAGAAATATCTGCTGGTGACGAGATATCGGACGCCGCTAAACAGAGTTTAGAGATCAGCATCGTAGAATGCTTCAAAACGGGTCTCAAACCGAAAATTGAGCAAAGAATTACTAAAACTAAAATTGGTGAACTGATACAGGGGGGTTATTCTATAACTGTGTCGTGAGATATAACGACACACATAAAGTCTACGAGACATGAAAATGTACTATCTTTTTAAATAACATAGTACTGCAATGTTTTGGCGGTAAACTAATTGAAATGGACAGGATAGCTCGTACTCAATTTATATTATGCATTTTATAATTAAATAAATAAAATAATAAAAATTTTTTAGATAGAAACTTTGTTAATAAATCACAATAACCATTTCCGTTTCATAAAAAATTTGTCAAATAATAAAACAAATAATTTAAAATCATGTAAGACCATTTTTTAAAAATTAAGAGATAAAAAAAACAATTTATATATATTTAAATTATTATTTAATTTTAAAGTTAAATAATAAAAAGTACTGTAATTATTGTTAAATATTTGATACTTAAATAATGAATATATAACAAATCAATTAAAAGTATTTTTTAAAATTAATTTATTACTGATATTTCCTTATAAGTAATTTCAAATTGTCTATACCAAAAAAAAACATTTACAATGAAATGAAATTGTATTTTATTAATAGTTAAATAACAATTAAATTAACTTAAAGTATTGAAAGCTACGTTAAAAATTAGATACCAAAATAATACATAAAATGAATTAATTGTATTTGTTTAAATTTGTTATATTATCAAATATCAAAAAATAATAATAAAATTATCTGTGTTTTTAATTAATTCATCAAATAAAAGACCCATAAATTTGGATAATACAAACTTTATTTCAATACAAACAGTATACGAACTAAATACAAAATGTGTTTTTTAATGATATAAACATTATTTTTAATATGAAACAAGGTTTTTCATTTTTTATAATAAAAGTTGAAAAAAAAAATGTTTGTACTATATCTTCTTGAAATGAAGTGGATGGCAGAAAATTAAGATTCATCTTCATCGTCACCAAAATGTTGTTCATGTTCTTTCATAAACAGTTCATCCAAATATTCAACATCATATTCTGTTTCATCTTTTACATCATCGTATTGGTAATCAGCAATTTCTACAGCATTATTGGGAAGAGCATCCGTAACATCAGTATCATTATTATGAATAAAATTGTCATCATTAGCAGCATTAGCCAAATAGGAACTTTCCTTATTTGTAGTATTGGCCATCACTTTATAGAACTGCTCAGCAATTATTTTTGGTAGATTTTTTAGTAATATATTGTTTTGATATTCAAAACTTTGTTTTAATATTGAACTTTGGCATTCAAAACATTGGATGAATTGCTCGGCCAATGATTTAATGAGATGATCTCCTTTATCTTGAAAAGCATTCAAGAAAGTGGACTTTAGAATTTAGAATAAATAAAAGTTAAGATTGAAAAAAAAAATATATGAAATTATTATATTAATTATTATATTATATAAAAACAAATCTTTGAAATTATAAAAAACTAACCTTTTGTTGCTGATGACTGTGTCTTCAAATTTTTATAAGATGAAGAGGCTGCTGTTTCTAAGTATGGTTGGAAATTGTTAGCTGATGAACAGGCAGCAGAATTAAACTGTTTTATTTTTGAACTACTTATGTTTGATGTTGAACAAGGCTTCAATTTTTTTGGTGACGGTGGGAGGATTTGAACATCATTGTCATTATCATCATCGTCAACCTCATTATCTTCATTTTTTGATTCATATTTGAATCCTACGATGTCAACTATTCTTTCATGGTGTCTTAGAACAGGAGTCGTTTTTTTCCCAATTAAAAAATATTTTACGCTTTGTCTAGCAGCACTAATCATATCTTGCCAGGTCTAAAATGAAAATAAAAAAACAAAAATTTATGTATAAATACATAAAAATATATATATATACATATATCAATACATTATTTTTTGTTATACTTACTCTCTGCCATTGTTTCAGAGATCTCTCTATTTTTCCTTGAGAGTTTAGTAATGTTATTAATAATAACCAAGAATCTTTTAAAATTTTTGATGTACCATTGGCGACATCAGGATGCCTTTCCATATAGTCCACCAAAGTTTCAATTTGCCTAGAATTAGGCTTTATGGTTTTTTTTTCTGAAACAAAATAGATAAATTATTTTTATTTGAATACAATTTTATTATATTGTTATATAATTTTAATAATGACGCTAATATCAAAAGTAAAGGAAACGTAATAATGTAATATAGAAAAATTTGTAATTATTTAATGTAAGTATATTTATAATACATTATTTATAATTTAATAAATATATTTGCAATAAAAATTAATTGAATAAAAATTAATACGAACCCTTTGTTTTCCATTATGAAATTTTATATTTTAATTGAACGTATAACGTCTTACTAGCAACTTTGAAACAACAATGAGGTCTAGGAAAGAATAGCACGCGCGAAAAAATTAAACAAATGAACGCTAAGGTAGCATAACGCCATCTATTCGCTCAATGAAATTAGATTTCAAATTTGAATTATAACACGAAATTAAAGTTGAATTAATTGTAAAATATACATTATAATTATTAATATTGATTTCTGTACATCGGAAAATTGTTATGCAATATACTCGCAGTATTTGCACCTTCTCAACGTAAAATTTTAATCTATAAAAGAATAAAAAGAAAAATTTTGATAGTAAATAATATTAAAATAAATAAATAGAATTTGTTTTAAATAAATTTTGTATACCCGTTTATGTATGTATGTATGTGTGTGTGTGTATTACTTACTCATCACTGGTTGTAGTTAGGTTGATGAAAGAAACATTAAAATTGGAGAGAACATTTTCCATATCCTTTGAAAACGTAGATAGATTATTATTAATTTTATACTTAGTGTATATCAAATCATAAACATTAAAATCAATTGCTAAAACATAAAATATTGAAAAATTATACATAAGAAATCATTAAATTGAAGTAAATGTTATTACTTACTTGAATTGTTGGAATTGGTATCAATAGATGCACTATGAGGTTTAAAAAAACCCAATTCTTTTACAATGTTGAGACCTAATCCATATGTTCCATATATTTGACAAATGCGTTGATAGCATTCTTTAAAATCAACCTCATTATCATTATGGCCTGTCTTATGATAAGCCATAGTAAACTTGGCTTTTTTCCGCTTGGCTTCTTTTCTTAAATTGTTCCATGTCTAAATAAGAGGTAATATTTTTAATTATGACATCAATCAATTTTGTAATAAATGAAATTAATTGAGTTAAATACATTTATTTAATGTTATTTTCACAAACGTTCAATAAAAATGTATTATACTATTTTTATATGTACATTTTAAGGTAAAAATACTAGTTTCATCAAATTAAAAATGATTAAAATATTAATTGTTATTTTGATTCCAATTTTAAGTTCTGAAAGCTTTAATTTTACTTAATAGCTATTAAGATTTTATATTTTATTTATTTCTTTTGATTAATTAAAATAATTGTATATTTATATTAAATATGCCAAACTTGCCCTCTGCCATCCACCAACATTTTTGATTGAAGGGCCAATTTTATTTAGCATGTTTTTTAGCTTGGTCCATATTTCTTTATATTTCAGATGACCTTGTCTGCCTAATTTCATTATTTGTCCTCGAGCAAATAATGAGTGTTCTTCCATGAACGTAATCATCATTTCCAACTGATTAGTGTCGAGTCGATTCCTAAGAACAAAAATAATATTGTAAATATTTCAGCATTTATATATATATATATATAAAGTCATTGATTTTTAATAGTAAATATCTTACTTTTTTGGAAATTGGGACATTGTTGAAAATGAAGTTAATCTGAAAAATAAAAAATCATGAAGTATATATTATATGAATATAATAAAAATTTTGCAAAAATTCTATAATTATTTTCTATTTTATAAAATTTATTTCTTTTTCAGTATAACAAAAGTGTAACTTTCAAAATTAAAATATTCTTAGATTTGTATGCTGATGTATACACAATAATACATAGTATTTATTCTAAAATTTAATCAAAATCTTATTAGCTTTATGTCTTATTAGTTTATAAAAAATAGATTATTCTAACAAATGCATCAACAATTAAATAACAAAAAAAACTTTAAAATTTTGTTAATCTGTAGTAAAATATTAATGCTTCAAGTATATCTAGTACATACCACGCATACCACAATCAACAGCACATATATAATTTCTCATGAATGCCATGAACAATGCTCCTGTTTGTTAAGACTTCTTCTTGGAGTGGCACATCTGATTCACTGATACCATAACTATTTGAATCATAAACTTTTAAATAAGTGACAAGATCCTTATGTCTTGAAGTCATTTCCAGGAGTCCTAGATCTGCAGTTAAAACTTTATCAACTCCTTCGTCAGTCAATGCTGAAATTTCATGACGAGTGGCACCAATGCTTTCTGCACACTTCGTACATTTATTAGCATCTACTTTTCTTTGATGAGCCTAATCAAACTTGTTACCTATGAGAACAAGTACCACAGGTTCTTCTACGTTCCGTTTTAATTGTCTTATCTATGATTTTATAGCAGTAAAAGTTTTGTATTCGGTTATTTCAAAGACAAGGAATGCTGCATTTGTGTTTCTGTAATACACAGGTGCCGTTGATCTGAATCTTTCGTGACCTGCTGTGTCCGATACCTGTCAAAAGTTCAGCAACCACAAATAATTTTATTATTGATACATATTGATAACATAGATAAACTTATATCAACAGATTCATAGAAATAATCTTAGTAAATTATCAAGATTAACTGGCAAGTATCAATTTCTTATTCTTGTATAAAAATTACGAACAAATGATAATCAACTTTCTGCTGTATTTAATAATAACTTTATTTACAAAACTAATGACGTGCTTGCTGCCACCCGTGAACTACTATAGAATGATGTATGTAGACAAAGAAAATTTACATTCCTTGATATTGAATATCACCATGGTAATGTTTACTTATTTGTCCTTGACTTGATTGTTTATGGTTGGAGCTGATGGTTATAACAGCTAATTCTAACAAGATTAATATATAGTAAGTCAAAAATTTCAAAATTCTATGAATGTATAATCAATATGACTTTAGTATTATTTTTATCATAAAAATTTCGATAATAATATTAATTGTCTTTTATTCATATTATTAAAATTTATCAAATATCTTTTGGAGACATAATTGCTCTAAAAATCTTAACCTTCAAACTAAAAGTATTTTATTGTTCAAGTGAACTTTGAATTCTCATACAAATTTTTAATATTGATGTATATTTAATCATAAGATATTACCTATGTTTTTATATGAAATAAATAAACTTACAAAAAATAATTACGTGCTTGCTGCCATCCATGAATGTCAACTCTTGGTATTTAATATGACCTTCCCAAAGTTTAATAATTTCTGCAAGGGTTTATGCCGCAAATCCTAACAGCGACAATTATAATTTTAGAAATTTTTAATAATACAAATATATAATTAACATAACGTTTATATTTATATTTTTACGATAATATAATCATAGTATACTATTTGGAGCCATCATAACAATTACAAGTTTAACTAATTTTGTAAATAACCTCCAATTATTATTATAATAAATAACTTACGCTTATAGAGTATAAACTTGAACAACAAATTATGTGTTTAATCGTATTTAAAAGAAATATGATTGTAAATGAATTAATAAACTTTATTTTGCGGTAAACCTTTACAAAATTCGCAACTCCGTTCTCTTATGTATAATTTGCCATTCGAGTCGCGAGTAAGACTATAGTCAAAAATAATTCTCTTTGACTTCGGCGTTGTAAGCATTGAGTATTGGGAATGAATGTGAGCATGTAGAAGGGGCAATATAGCTGACTTTAAAGTGTTTGTATAGGAATAGGTCGGTCATATTGCCCCCTCTACATGCTCACATTCAATCCCAATGAAGTGGTGAATAGCGTAACTTTAATCTTGGACAATTTCTTTGTTTTATATTTGATGATACTTTGAGTGTAATATTAAAATAATATTTGTGTAAATATACAAATGAGTAAGTGTTTGTTCAATTAACTTTAATAATTACATTTTAATAAATTTTTTCATTGAACAAGTACAGAATATATAAATTTTTGAAAGATAATTTATAGGTTATGTGATTTATTGAAAATATATTTATATATATTGTGTGAAATATAAAATTAAATAATAGTATTAATAATAATGAAAGTTAGTTTAAAAATGTGAATGTATATGAAAATAATTCCATTTATTTAAAATTAATTTATTACGAAGGTAATAAAATACAGAATGTTTTTAATATTCTAATTTAATGAAACTTCCAATATGAAATAAATACTTGTAATGAGAAATTTTTTCAAATAAAATCTGAAGTTTTATTTTCTTCTAACTGCAGACATTGCTACATAATTAATTTTTTATTATTAATACTTGCGTTTTTATAGTGCCAAAATCATCTGATAATTTTTGACGCTTAGATAAATTTTCTTGTTCTGCATCTATTTTATTTCTTGCACTTGAAAATGTTATTATTCTACTTTTGAAATATGCACTTTTTATATTATTAACTAATTTATTAGCATCAACAAAAGTAGACTCGAACAACAGGTGTAGGTAAAGAGTGACGTTTTTTAAATTTAATTCTGTTTTTAAGTTCATCATTGTTATTGCTAGTTGAAGAAAAAGAAATTAATATTATTGAAATTACTTGGGTTCACTTGTAGATCTTGTAATGTCTTGTCTGCAACATTTTTTTACATATTATTGAAACTATAATTGTATCCAACTTGTGAATCTCTTTTTCATTTTGTTATATTGAAGTCTTAATATTTTAATCTTCAGAAGACAATTCTAATAATTTTAATGATTTTTTTTCAATTTTTGAATTTTCCGTTACTTCTTCAATTGATACACGATTTTCTTCTCAATGCCAATGATTAAACCTTAAAAAAAAAATAAAAATTTATGAATTAAAACAGTATTTATGAATTCTTTAATTTATAAATTAATGAAAAGTAATATTAAAAATAACAAAATAAGTCTTTTTATAACAAGTCAGTTGTTTACTTTAAATAAAATTTAAGAGGATTTTTAAATGAAAATAAAACTTATAATTTGATTTTATTTCTACTAAGTAAATGGATGGTGAAGAAATCGCAAGGTTTGTTTTGGATATTTTAAATGAAGAAGAAGAAGAAGACATACGAAGAAGATTAAGATTTCGACAATTACGCATGGAAAGACAATTTTTACGAGATACCTCCAACCCATTTACATTGGATCCTGAATATTTTAGGAAGTATTACAGGTAATGTTTCTCATTACATCAAGTTGAAAACATTGATAAGGATTTTAGAATACTAGAATCACATAAAATATTTTATTATATAATTGTTTGTATCTCCTTTTTTAAAAAATGAGTGATGTTCTAATTATGTTATTATTTGTTATGTTATTTAAATGCAAAATATTGTTAATGATTACAGGATGGTTTCTGAAGTTGTAATAAGACTTATTGACTTGGTGCATGACAGGATTGTGCCGCAAAGAGAAAATGGAATTCCCCCACATCAGCAAGTACTTATTGTACTAAGATTTCTCGCTGAAGGTTCATTGCAAAAAGGTTTTAGCCAAGACTTCCAACATCCTGTAAGTCAAGCTACAGCTAGCAGATTTATAACTAAAGTTATTGATGCAATCAATGACTTATCTCATATGTTTATAAAATTTCCTACTACTCGTGAGGAAAGGCAGCACATTCAAAATGGGTAAAATTTTTTATTAATAATATTTAAAGTATTAATAAATTTACTATTATAATATTTCTTTTATAGCTTTCAGAGGACCATAAGAATCCCTGGTGTAATAGGTCTGGTGGATGGATTCCTAGTAAAAATGAAGCGGCCAACTGAAAATGAGGAAGCATTTTATAATTACCGTGCAGGTCACTCAATGAATGTGCAAATTGTAAGCACTGTTTATATTGCATGAATTTATTATAATTGTATTAAAGTTGACAGGAACGTACAATAAATGTATATATGTATGTATATATATATATATATATATATATATATATATATATATATATATATATATATATATATATTTATATAGAAAAAAAACAAACAAATTGCAGATTGTTGATGCTGAATATAATATCCTCAGTCTACGTATTTACCCAGGGAGTAACAACGATAGATATGTGTGGCAGTTTTCTGAAGCTAGAGAGTACATGGAATACTTGAGAGCCAATGAAAATATTATGAATGAAGAAGGTAGCTATTATATCTTAGGTAAGAAACATGTATATAACATTTCTTAGATATTAAAAGTAATAAATTATAAAAAAAACTTTTTACATATACTTTTTAAATTATTAATTCTAAAACAAGTATTTCAATATTTTTCATAACGTTGAAAACTTCCATATTTTAAGTTATAGTAATGAATGTTTTTATAAAATTAGTTTTAAATTTGACTTATTTGAAAATGATTATATTGACACTCGCCTGCAGTTTTAAAATTAAATAAGAATAATTCTATTTTTTATATACATTTTGTAATTTTAATTATAACTTTTAGGAGATAGTGGTTATACACCATCCCCAGTGTTGTTGACACCAGTACTTAATGCAGCTGAAGGGACACTAGAATTCACTTACACGCGCCTAAGGACGCGCTGTAAGGTAGAGCAAACGATTGGGATTCTTTCTAATATCTGGATGGCTATTAAAAGATCTCGACAGCTGCATTACAGTCCTGAAAAAGTTGGCAATATTATTAATGCCTCTGCAATTTTACACAATTTGCGAAGAATGCATGGGTAAGTCAATCAATACATTTATCTATTTCATTGAATAATATAATTTTATTATATTTTTTTTGTAGCCTTCAAGATGAACTGGTTGAAGATATACATCCTACAAAGAGGAAATAATTTATAGAGATAGAGATTATCCAGCAGGGATAGCTGAAAGGAATCAAATCATAAACCAGTATTATATGTAATACTGGTTTATGATGGGACTAAGACAGACATTTTTTCTAAAATATTATGAAAAAAGCATCTTCAAGAACTTTAATTGTCAAAAAGCTAAAACTTTTACAGAGAAATGTATAAAAAAATTTAGAAAGTCCAATTTCATTACTTTCATTCTAACTCGGGCGCATTAAAAAAGCTTTTATGGTTCATAAGTTATTGATAATCAAAATATGGTATTAAATAAAGTGTAAAATTCATCATGTGTTGCACGCTAAAAATAATAACAAATATGTAGTAATATTAGATTGAGCATAAACTTCTGAACCACAAAAGCCTTTTTATGGAAGCAGGGCTGAAATTGAAGTATTTAATTTGTACTTTCTTTTATTTTTCATACATTTTCTTGTGTTGTTTTTCATTAATTTTAAGTGCTTATTTTTTAACAAAACGTTTTCTGTCAAATAATGGTGTATTATGGAACAAAATTGTTTTATAAATAATATATTGCCATTATTGTTTTATTATATTATATAGTAATATTAAATGCATATTTTTCGTTATTTTTCTATTAAATATGAATAGTTTGTTATCATAAAATTAAAAAATAGAAATAAAACATGTATATTACAGTTTTGTATAGTTAAACATTGTACAAATTAAATGAGAACTTACATTTATACTTTAATGAATGCTAGTATTTTGTCAGAGATTGACATAGCATAGATATCGTTTCATCTTAAAAAATATGATGTAAAAAAAAGAAAAAGGAGTCAAACAAAATAATATTTACTTTGATTAGAAAGCTGAGAAATAGTACATTAAAAACATATATCAATTAATATTAGTAATACTCTTTGATATGAATAAGTTTCAAATAAAATAACAACTTATTCAATAATTATTCTTTATTTCAATTTATAACCCATTACACAATGATTTTATTATTATTAAATCAATTCATTCAATCTTTTCATAATACATTTACGGTAATCGCTTGTAATTAAATAATCGCAAATATTTAAAAATTTTCATCATACATTATTCACTTTATTACAATTGATCCAATGAAAAAATTCAAATAAATGAAGCATTTTAAATATAGTGATAAGTGCACTAATAATAATATAATTATAATTAATTACAAATATAATAAAATAATATTATTACTATTCAAATTTTTTTTTAATAAAAAATAATATTTTCATTAATTGTGTATAATAATATATTATAAATGTTTATAATATATTCTTACAATATTTATAATACATATTTGAATTTCAGTACTTTAGTTGCATAGTAACTCCTCATTTTGGTTAGATATCGACTCATGCATTTATTTCGTTTATGAACCGACATAAAAATTGACATACGAAATAGCCGAATTTACCTAAGTCGCTATTGTGACACAGACTTTAACTCGATTCGTAAATTAAAATTGACTAACTTTAAAAAAAACATTCGGCTGCGCATGCGCACTTTCTATTTTTTTATCTCGGTATTGCTTGAAAACTTGTGTCTCGTTAGCGAGACAGTCACTGAATACGGCCCCAGGAAGCTATCGACATTGAGAAACGCCTAGAAGCTGCAAACCGCTTAAGAGAAGCAGAAAAACCTACTCTACGAAGGGTACATGCTTGTCAGTTCTGCAATGCAGCTGAGCATGAAACTTCTGATTGTGTAGAGAAAAAGCTTCTTGACGTATGTAAATTTTGTAAAAGAACGGGTCATACGGAAGACAGATGTTTTCAAAAAAATCGCGAAATACCAGAATGCCAACTCTGTAATAGAGTGGGGCAAATTGCGAGTGAATGTAGACTAATCTCAAAGTGTCAAATCTGTAATAAGATTGGACACACTGCGAAAAGCTGTAATCAAGCTTACTCCGCAATCTGCCAGATCTGCAACAAAACTGGACATTCTGCAACTTCATGTCCAAACAACCGCAAACCTTTCGAATCAAGGTCTCAACTCTTATGTCAAATCTATACTAAACCGGGACATACAGCCCAAAATTGCTTTAGTCAACAAAACGGAAACAATAATTGGAAGTCTACCTTAACTACGAAAGAATGCTCATACTGCAAGAACAAAGGTCATACGATTTCCGAATGCAGAAAGAGACAATATAATCAACAAAGAAATCGAGAGTCGGGAAACGGAATAAGTCCGCGTACGACGGGCGCGAACCAATGGACTCAAAGCCCACCACGCCCATCTGTGCCAAACCAAGTAAGCAATATACTCTGCGAACTCTTACCATAAGGTTAAGGTTCTTAGGTGAGAATGTGCCTTATATATCTTTTAAAATACAAAGAGACGGACCTGATCTAAACTTCATGTTAGACAGTGGATCCGAGGCCAATCTCATAAGGATAGATGATATAACGGACCATTCATTCATTCGTAAGGAAAAATTTTATAACTTAATCCGAATAGGTGCAAAATCAGTAACCACTTTAGGCACTATAAGATTAAATTTTCAGGGATACCCTACTGAATTTTTGGTAGAACCCTCTACATTTCCGATACCTTACGAAGGAATTTTAGGTTCTGAATTTTTCCTAGAGTCGAAAGCAAAAATAAATTTCGCGGAAAAATTTCTCGAAATTTATGATTCAAAATTATCTTTCAAACAAACTAAACCGACCGAAGACCAAATCAGTCCTCGACTTGTTTGTTTAGAGTATCGAAATAGACAAAGCTTTTTACCCGTGATTCATTTGCAATCAAATGAAGGGTATCATCAATTTTTAATTGACTCTGGATCAGAAACTAATCTAATAAGAGGAAAAGCTTTGCCAAAAAATAGCGAATATGATAGCTCAAATAAATTGCTTTTGAAAGGAATAGGTACAGAATTGATGCCTACTTTAGGAGCAATTAAAATCGGTTTGCTCGGACAAGAATTCATATTTCATGTTGTTCCAGACGACTTTCCAATGCCTACAGACGGTATACTAGGGTCTCACTATTTAAATGACGTCAAAGCCATTATTGATTATGAGACTTTGAACTTAATAATAGGAATCAAACGTATTCCTATTATTTTCAGTGAAGTATCCACGGAAAGCCCTGAAACACAATCAGAAAATAAAACCGAAGAAACCTCAGAAGATGACGATATACTGTCAATGGCACCATTTTACAGACAAGAGACTATCTCTTACGTGCCCTCTGAGTCTGAATTACCTGACTTTGACATTACTAACGAAGATATTTCTTTTCAAAATCTATATTTCATTTCAAAACAAGAAACAATGGATGATTTGAATATCACCGATCATATAAATCTTGAAGAAAATCTTGCGATCATAGATACAGAAATGATGCCAGAAGAAAACAAACAAATTTTCAATATTCAACAAACGGATATACGTGAATACTTGCGCCTGGATCATTTAAATTCCGAAGAGAAAGAGCACGTAGAAAATCTAGTGCTTAAACATAAACAAAGGTTTTACTTACCTAATGACGATTTACTAGGTACCAGCGTAATCAAACATGCTATCTGTACCACTGATGATACGCCAATCAATGTAAAACAATACAAATTTCCACATGCACTAAAAGATGAAATAAATCATCAAGTGCAGGAAATGTTGAAAAAGGGAATAATAGAAAATTCCACATCACCATATAATAGTCCAGTATAGATTGTTCCGAAGAAAGCTGATTCGCAAGGAAATCCAAGATGGCGATTAGTTATCGACGACAGACAATTAAATGAAAAAACCACTAGTGATGCGTATTCCCTATCCAATATTACTGAAATTTACGATCAGGTAGGAGGGGCCAAATATTATACAGTGCTTGATTTAGCACCTGGGTTTCATCAGATCAATATCTTAGAATCTGATGCTAATAAAACTGCTTTTAGCACACCCTTCGGGCATTATGAATTAAAAAAAAAATGCCATTTGGTCTTAAAAATGCTCCTGCAACGTTTCAGAGACTTATGGATAGAATTTCAACTGGTCTACAAGGTAGTAAACTTTTCGTTTACATTGACGACATTGTGATTTACGCTAATTCATTAGAGGAACACAATGAAAAGTTTGAAGATCTTATGGATCGTTTAGAAAAAGCAAATCTAAAGCTTCAAACGGACAAATGCGAATTTCTCAAAAGGAAAGTGACTTATTTAGGCCAGGCAGGAGTGAAGAAGGCATACAGCCAGATCCTAAGAAGATCATAGCAGTGAAGGATTTTCCTCGACCTAAAAATGTTAAAAACATACGACAATTTCCTGGATTAACTGGCTATTATCGTAGGTTCATTAAAGACTTTTCAAAGATAGCAAAGCCTCTCTGCAAACTTTTGCAGAAGGATATACCATTTGAATGGACGGAAAAAACAGACCAAGCTTTCTTAGAACTAAAAGAAGCCCTCTGTAAAGCTTCAGTACTCACTTTTCCAAACCTAACCCTGCCATATAACATTACTACAGACGCATTAAGTTATGCTATTGGAGGAGTCTTGTCACAGGGTAAAATCGGCCATGATCATCCAATTGCATACTGTTCTCGAGTACTCCGTGGTCCAGAATTACACCACGAAGTGTACGAAAAAGAGGCTTTAGCTGTTGTAGACAGTGTAAAAACTTTCAGATCATATATTTATGGGAGAAAAGTGACCATTATTACAGATCACCAACCACTCGTATAGTTTAAATCAGCTGATCTCAATACTAGAGTACGAAAATGGCGCTTTAAACTCTCGGAATATGATTACGATATAATTTATAAACCAGGAAAATTGAATTCCAATACAGATACACTTTCTCGGAATCCAATAGAGACAGCCGATGTTGCAGTTATTACTAGAGCACAAAAAATGCTTCTAGACAAAAAACAAAAAGCAGAAAATAAATCAGTAAAAGATTTAATATCTGACGAAAATATTGCTGCAACACAAGATAAAAACGATGATTCAAACCCTTCAAGTTTAACAAAGGTAAATGACCAAAACCAAAACACTGTTGTTTCTGAACATCTAACTCCTGTTTCTCGTTCATAAAAAAATGATGAAGCATTAGATGAAATAGAAAGTCAAGAAACTAATTTGACTAAAACAAATAAAACTACATGGTTCATAAATATCAGGAAAGCAATTGAGTACAGAAATAATAATATTATTTGTTTCATTGCTGAAGATGGTCAACCGTGTGACGAAGGGTTAAAAAAATTTTTACAATTTCATAAATTAACTGATCTACCCAAACTTAAATTACAAGAGGTACATCAGTTAAAGAAATTCAAGAACAAAAACATATTTCTCTTATATATAAAAGGGAAAGAAACTGAATCACTCACATTGGTGAGCACACATCTGTACATAGCTTTTGTTATATTATGCGATTTATTAATTAAGTTAGATATTAAGGAAATAAATATAGGCAAAAGCGAAACTATGTTAAACTTAGAATGGACCGAAGCTGTAAATATAATGGATATGGTCTTTGAAAAAACTAGAATAAAGGTTTTAATATGTAGAGGAACTTTAATCTATGTTTCAGAAGAAAAGAGAGACGAAATTTTCAATGAATTGCACAAGTCTCCTATAGGTGGACATAGGGGAGTGTCTAAATCTTTTAACAAAGTTAGAAAGAAATATTATTATGAAAATTTGAAAGACGACTTACAACGACGCATCCAACAATGTTTAGATTGTCAACTAAAGAATCTTGTCCATTTGAAAACAAAACAACCCATGATAATCACCGACACTCCTGGTTCAGTCTTTTATAAAATATCTATGGACATAGTTGGACCTCTACATTTGACCAAAAACAGTAATCAGTTTATACTAACGATACAAGACGGACTATCCAAATTTTGTATAGCTATACCATTGCCGAATGCTTTATCTACAACTATCGCCGACGTATTTATAAAACGTTTCATATGTACGTTTGGTAGTCCCAAAATAATATTAACCAATCAAGGACCAAACTTCCTAAGTAGCCTGATGGGTAGAGTAGCCAAGAAATTTGGCATTAAAAGAGTGAAAACCACAGCGTTTCATCCTCAGTCCAACGGATCACTAGAAAGATCTCATCATGCTCTCATAGAGTACTTGAAACAGTACGCTAATGCAGATGAAGAATGGGATGAATGGTTAGATTTAGCTACCTTTAATTATAATACTAGCGTCCACGAAGGTACTAAATACACCGTTTGAGATAGTATTCGGACGACTAGCACGCTTACCGTCAAACAGTCCACTTAGAGAAGGAGATTTGTTACCAACTTATAAAAATTATATACTTGATTTAGTCACGCGACTTAACGGTATACGGAAACTCGCGTATGAAAACCTATTGCAATCGAAATTCCGATAAAAACAATATTATGACCGGAAAATTAACCCGAGAAACTTTAAAGTTGGTGATTACGTATTTTTACTATCAGGTCCGAAGCCTGGTAAATTCGGAAATCATTATTCCGGTCCTCATAAGATTTTGGAAATAATTAAGAGGGGGGTAGGGTTTTAAGGGTTCAAAAAAAAGATTTTTTTTATTGCATATTATGAAAGTATGGTAACTCAAGAATGTTGTCTGTTAATAGGAAGTCAATCGGAGCAAATCTCACAAAGATATAGCTTTGGAAGTAGGCGTGTCTCGAACGACTACCTGAGCTGTAACCGCTCAGCGGGAAGGCAGCTGTTTCTCAATCTCTTTTGTTATTGTTCCTAAGCAGTTTACAGAAAGGTCTTGGACAGGGTCGTTGTAATGGTACCTGATGTTGCTTCATTTTCGAAGCAGACGCGGAGTGTGACAGTCGTGTTGTATTTTCTTACTCTATTTCGTTGTGATATTTTTGTTGTTCGCAAAATGCCGAGAAAAGTTTCCAGAGAGTGTAGAAAGGAGACTGGTAAAAAGTTGTATCAAGCTAAAAAAATAGTTCCTCCGCATGAACGAAGAAACGATGACGATATTGAGGCAAGGAGTACGTCAACGAAAAAAATCAGACTAAGTTTTAGCCAAAATGTTGCTGAAGATACAAATAAGCATTTCAAAATCATTGATTTTCTGTTAGTTTTTTCAACGATTTCTACGTTAGTGAAGTGTGCAGTTTGTGATAGTACAGTATCATTTCAGTTTTGTGGCAAAATAGGTCTTGGTTTCAAGATAAAAATAAAATGTGAAAAATGCAAAGAACCTCGTTACGTTCCGTCTAGTGAACGAATAAATAATCATATGTATGAAGTGAACTACCGATTTGCTTTCGTGATGCGAGTTTTAGGCTTGGGATTAGCTGGTTGTGACAAATTCTGCGGACTGATGGATTTATCCAGTAATTTCGTATCAAAATCGGTATACAACAATTACTAGAATAAAATGTGCTCCAGTGTGACGAATGCCGCAAAAAGATTTTTTGTTTCTGCGATTGAGGAAGAAAAAGCAGCTATGTGTAGAGAAAAAAATATCGAATCTTCATCAGAATTAACCGTATCAGGCGATGGAACTTGGAAAAAGCGTGGATTTTCTTCTTTGTATGGCGTGGCTTCCTTGATTGGATATTACACCGGAAAAGTCATCGATGTTCTCGTAAAAAGTTCATACTGTCACATGTGCGTTACTTGGAAGAATAAGCTTGATTCTGCAGAGTTCGAAGAATGGCAAGAGAACCATATAAATGAAGATCAATGTTCTGCAAATCACAAAGGAGCATCCGGTAACATGGAAGTCGACGCAATTGTCACAATGTTCAAAAGATCGCAAGAGAATAACGTGAAGATTCGCAACTATATTGGAGATGGTGACTCGAAAACATAGTGGTGTTATCAATGCTGAACCTTATGGTGAAAATTTTCTAATCAATAAAAAAGAATGTGTTGGACACGTCCAAAAAAGGATGGGAACTCGTTTGCGTGATTTAGTCAAAAAAACTGTGACTGATAGTGAAACCAAAACTGGAAAAAAAAATCCAAAAAAAAACTCTTTCAGGTAAAGGGAAACTGACTGCAAAAATGATTGATAAGCTCACCCAGTACTATGGTCGTGCGATTCGTTTCAATTCTAATTCTGTAGAAGAAATGAAAAAAGCCATTTGGGTTACTTACTATCATTATGCCTCAACCGATGCAAAACCACAACACGAAAACTGCCCTAGCGGAGAAGACTCATGGTGTGAATGGCAGAAAGCTGCAGCTTCAAACAAGCTGAATAATTTCAAACACTCATATTCTGCTCTACCAACTGATGTTTTACAAGGAATCAAGCCAATTTATGAAGATTTAAGCAAAGATGCTCTCCTAGAGCGATCTATTGGCGGATTCACACAAAATAATAATGAGAGTTTGAACCAGCTCATTTGGAAGATTGCGCCGAAAGTTGAGAGTGGTTCAGCAATCATCGTCGAATTTGCATCTTCAGTGGCTGTTTGTGTTTTCAATGAAGGCTGTAAAGCTTATTTAACCTTCCTAGAAGAGATGGGAATCAGTACTGGTCCAAGTTGTCATGGATGGGCGCTTCTAACCGACGATATTCGAATGAACAGAGCAGATGAGCGAGCAGCTGAAACCGCTAAAAATGATAGAATTCGCCGCAGACTTGATCAAAAAGATGCTTTGGACATTCTTGACGAAAGTTCTATACTCTATGGTCCCGGCATTGATGATTCTATGTGAGTAAAATAAAAAATAAATAGCTTACTAAGTTTATCAGGGTCTTTTCGCTACGAAAAACTTTAAACGCGTTTTTCTCAAATCGATGTTTTTTGAGTCGATGCACTCTGTATCTCCAAAATCTATTCAACCGATCGCTCTCAAATTTTTTACAGTATTTCGTTACATAATTTATAAGGTAACCCTGTTGAGGTTTTTTCGTTTTTGATTTTATTTTTTTTATTATTAACAACAATAGTCATGAATTTAGGCCAAAAATCGGTATTTTCACTTTCAAGTCTTGAAAAAAGTTCAAAAATTTAAAAAAAATGGAAAAACTCGACAGAGATACCTAGAGGGACATAAAAATTAAAGGAAAAACTTTGGTTATTTCATTTCAGATGATCCAGTGCTGAGGTATGACGTGCACCGCAAAATGTATTTTTTCTGAGGCGCCTGCGAAGAATTGCTGTCATTCGGTCAATTTTCAATATTTTTCAACCAATATTTCACAGAATATAGTTCAATTACTACTCTTTAATGTACAATAATCAGAAATAAATTTACTTTCACCGTACGCCCAAAAAAAATCTGTAAGAACCTGTTTTTTCTGCCTTTAAAACCCTACCCCCCCGCCCCCCCCCCTTAATGGAATAAACGTACGGGTACAGTTAAACAAAACTAGTAAAATCGTTCACGCGAATCGTTTAAGACTGTCCCATATAAATAAAGAAATCAATAATCATAAAAAAAAGGGGGGAGCACACAAAGTGTACCAGTCGCGCCCTGTTCCAAAATCCTTACAGCCATTTTGGATGTGTATTGATAGATTTCACTGCGTGCTATGTATGGCGCCCCAGTCGCGTCTATTTATCGATCTATTTATCGATAAAGTAGATCGTTGACCTTTTCTAAGTTGCGTAACTGCATGGCAAGCCAGTTAAATCAATTTATCGATAAAGTAGATGGTTGATTACTTTTATGAAGTATTAATTGCTTCTATTTACCAGTCATCAACCTAATTAATATTGATGAAAATGCAATAATCGACTATTTGTATGTTAAGTCCTGGCTTTCACCAGGACTAAATAAAAATGTATGATTTGATTATGTTGGATATTTTTGTATGATTTTAAATATAAATTTGAATTAATTTGGAATAATTGAATTAATTATTAAATTATAATTATGAAAGATAAATATATGTATAATCTAGTGGTGAAATGAACTCCACCAATATTTAATTGAGTAAACCCTTCTCACAATTGAAATATATTGGAGGATATTTATTTAGAATACTTGAATAGAGAATATATAAATTGAATATTTCTTACCTTGATTGATTCAAGTAGATGAAGGCTGAATACAGACAAACAAAGAATAGATATAGACACGGTTTGAAATAAGACTCGAGTCAAATATAAGTAACTTTTAAGATATTTATTAGACACTTGTAAAAATAATTAATATTGAATACAATAACTTTATTTGAATTTGAATTTGAATTTAAATTTGAATTACAGGATTTACGACTTGGTACCAACAATGATCCTGGGATAGTGCCCACTGTCGTCAATTCCAGTCGGCTTTTTATAAGATTTATCTTGACATAATTTTATTAAGTAATAAGTGGATCTTGCTTGTTTTGTGATTTAATAATTTCGAAGTCAACGAATTTCGTTGCTTAATATCAACTTAAAGTTTCTTTACTGCTTAGGTTAACACATTCTTTTATTGTTCGATGACTGTTTAATTAGTTCATCAATATCATGTTAAGAAAAAGATATTTAGAAATTATAAATTAAAAAGTAATATAAAAGATACGTTGTGACGTAACATGTATGACATTGAAATGTCTTTCATATAGAAAGAAAAATTTTTCGTACTGTTCCTATGTCCCATAGCTTTAGTACAACTGCTTCACCAATTAAGGTGAGTGACTCTCTTTTAAATGTCAGATACCTGCTGATCAGTTACCTCGGTAAAGTGTATATAACGCAGCACGACTGTTATCGAAAGTAGCCGAGATTAGTCGAGTGGCAATTGTCTGCTTACCGACAAAGTAGAACAGCATCATCACGTATATGCCGGTTTCGAACAAAATATAAACAGACGCACGTGCAGCTATTTTGACGTATCGTATTTTTTTTTCATTCTACGGGAATATTCTGCACATATGTTAGTGAAATGAATGGAAATGTTTTCGTGTTTCAAGCGAGAAAAAAGTTAAAAAAAAACAAAAAGGTTCGAGAAAAATATAAAATTTTATTACCCATGTGTGTGTTTTCTAAGGCATAAAACGGAAAATACATCACCCATGAATGAGGGCATTATTCTACGTGAAAGATTTATGATTCTTTTTGTAGTGAAATGAGTTTTTGTGTATAAGGTAAAATGATTTTTTATTAGTTAAAAACGTGAGAGTAATAGATTATTCTTATATAAAAAATATAGTGTACATTATTTTTCTAAAAAAATATTCTAATAAGTGGAATTCGTGTAAATTAAATATTCAATAAAAAATGAAATTTGAATGTATAATTATTCAGTGTTAGTGTAAATTATATAAGAATAAAGTATTTGTGTATAAAAAATATATAGTGTATTAATTAAATTTATTATAAAAATATTTTAACAAGTGAAATATAAGTTTATAATTATTTAGTGTTCGTGTAAATTATATAAGAATAATAAAGTATTCATACATGAAGCATTTAATGGAAAGTGAAATGCTAGTGTAAATGTAAGTGTAGTATTCGTATAAAGATATAGAGTGTATAATTATTCAGTGTCAATGAAATTTATGTAAGCTAAATGTATATATAGGTGTAGTATTCGTATAAGTGTATGCATGTGTTTCAAATGCTAAAAGTTATAACATGTTTTTTTTGATGCTATAATAAAGTGTTTTTAATGTTATAATAAAGTGTATTAACTCTCGTTATAAATACATGTGTATATTTATAAGTGTATAAAAATATTCAACCCAAAGAGAAATTTATAAGTGGTCTTATTGTATTGAAAATGCAAGTTATTAAAATGCATGTTTAAACGTGTTTATGCGATGAAAAGCCAATAATTCGATAATAAAGTGTTTGCTTTAAAAATTTTGTGTATTAATAAAAACTATTAAATAAATATACAATTTTGGCTAAAGAAAGTTTAGAAATCAATCAAGTAATCGTCGAATATTACTGTATTCAATTCATTCTTTTTAATAAAAAGGAATGAAATTGACATTGATTAATAAGCTCTTATGTTTCAACTTTTTAAAATAATATAAAATTCATAAAAATACCTTTAAACTATTTTTTTATTTTATAATTTTATCAAATTTCTTGAAATTTTTTTAATATTATAACTGTTATTTTTTGTTTTTAATCATTGTTCAAATTGATAAATACTATTTAATCTTTATTATTACTTTTAAAAAAGTATATTTTAGGCGAGTTCAGGTATTGAATAGTATAGTATTCTTTAGAACATTTTTTCTAAATATTTTATTTTACCCAATACATAATATTTTTTTTATTTCAGTTTTCGAAAGTACTGAAATATTATTATCAAGTTTATTCTTTTTATTTGATTAATCTTTAGTTTTTGCTTAAGAAAGTTTTGAAATCAATCAAGCAATCGTCGAGTACTTCCATATTTAATTCATTCTTTTTAATATGAAGTTCATAATATGAATAATATGAAATTCATAAAATATTTACAGTTTTGGCTAAAGAAAGTTTCGAAATCAATCAAGCAATCGTGGAGTACTTCTGTATTCAATTCATTTTTTTTAATTATATAGAATTCATCAAATGCTCAATTTATATTCTTTTTGATAGATGAATGTTTGGAAAAATTTTTCCAAATAATTTCTGAAAAAAGTGATTACTGAGATGAAGATAGCGATGATAATACACATCAAAATAAAAAAATAAAGGTATACCAGATCAACATTTTATTTCATTTATGAGTGAATATTAATACATGAACATTAAGGAACTATAGTTGATCTTATATCTATTTTTTACTTTATCCTTTATGAGAGACATATTTAATTAAAAATTTCTAAAAACTTGGCAGAAGGGCCATTAGCTTCTAACAACTTATATTTGAGAATTTGTTGCCATCAGCTTCAAAATTATTCATGCGTTTTTAAAATTATGCATTCTCTATTTCATTGCACTATCATTTTATTTTCAAGAGCTTTAAAGCATATTAAATTTTCAATCAAGTTCCAATTTTAGAAGATTTCGAAACAGTGCATTCATATGTTCTGACCGTAAGAAATGACACAAAAACAATAAATTGTGTAGAAAAAGGAAAATCGTATACAATTGATCTTAAACAAAATAAAGAATGTAAAAATAATTTAAAAAATGCAAAAGAAGAGACAATAATTTTCGACAATATTGACCCATTAATAAATGACTTTATAAAATACAAAAACATAATTGAAAATTTCTTACCAGAACTGAACAACTCTGAAATAATCCAAGAGACTAATTTTGCACAAGAAGCACAAATTATTTACAGCGATAATTCTTTATTACAATTCAATGATGAACCAGACCTTGATATATTAATTCAACTATGTTTAAATGAAACAAATCTTGCCAGCAAAAATAATATATCCAAACTCATTAAAAACAACACAACTAATAACAAAGATGATTATCTACAAAAAAATAATAAACTTTTGAAAATACAAAAATGCTTTACAACAAAAAGCTCTAATAATTTAAATAAAAATCAAAATAAAATGGTGTTTGATAAATATATCAAATACACTAATATTATCAAAATAAAACCAAAACAATTAAATAATAAGACGTATCTAAAAAACAAAATTATTCCTAAAAATAAGAATATCACATTAACTCATAATCAGCAAGATTCAAATAAAAAAATAATTAATAACAATATATTTAAATATTTTGATTTATCATTAAAAATTCTAAATAACATCAGACAAATCAGAAACACATTTGATTTCTACTATTATATCATGAACAAAAATTATAAATATTTTAGAAAAAAATCTAATCTCTTTTTCTCTTTTTCAGGAATTTTTGCACATTTCATAAGTTTTTGAATCTCTATAATTTCATTTTTTTTTATATTCTAGTTCATTTATATTATTTATGTTTTATTGATAAACAATTTGTATAAAATAAGAAAAATCTGTAAGTTTTCAAAATGTGGCTTGTAAATTTACAGATTGTCGATTTAAGGGCTCTATCAACTTAAATCAATCAATTTAAATAGTAAGAAACAATCACATTTAAATCAATTGATTTAATCAACAACGAATGGTTTTTAAATAAAAAATTAAGAAATTTAAATCAATTTATTTAAATCAGTATTAGTCAATAATCAAATAAAATATGTAAAATTATTATATACATTATCTATAATAAGATTTAAAGCTTTAAAATTATATTTATATGCATCTTACTACTTATACTTTTATTTATTTTTTTTTATTTTTCATTAACAATAAAGATCTTGTAAAATAAATCTAACATTTATAATGATCATTAAACTTATTAATGTATATTAAGTCTTATGTTTTTGTTTATAAATCAATTACTTTTGTCTCTGAATTTAAGGTATACAAACATATATTATCTAATATATATTCGTAAAACTGATTTCATTTTTCAACACGAAAAATATATTTACAAAAAAAAGAGAGGAAAAGTTAGATACTTTCATCCAAATGCAACATGAACCAATATTCAAATGAATATTTCAACTTCTAAATTTATTTAGAATTCGTATTACAAAAATAAAAGAAAAATCATTATAAAAAAGTCTTTATTAAGACTTATAAAAATTTTATTTTACAATTACAATTTATGTAAAGTAAAAAAAAATGATAAACTTTATTGTAAGTTCTATATGGAATGAAAGAACTATGTTCAATCTTTATTCTAAACTCTAAAATTATTTAGAGTACATATTTGTCAAAATAAAGACAAGCAAAGATCAGTTTACGTTTAAGTTAGATTTAGGTTAAACTTACCATACAAATTACAGACAAAAGCAGAAAATTTTGAAAAATTTACTAACTATTATTATATATAAATAAACTGAAATAATAAAATTTACTTTTTCAACTTATGTTAGATCTCTTCTTAAAATTTATAGCTTTTCATAAATGTCAAAATAAATCTCAATAACTTGTATATATACAAAAATTTTAGTACGACTCTTGATTAGATCATTATCATAACTAGATCATATTTAATATTAATTACGAATTATTAATAACTATAATCTATATATTTTTAGTTAATTTTAAGTTTTTTTTTAAATATATCTAGCTATTTTAATTTTATACCAGACCTATGTTCAGGTAAACTAGTACCACCTCTGTAAGAATTTGCAATGTAAACTATATTACGTATAGGATTTTACTTTTGGTTTAATGAATATAGCCACATTTAGTGTATTAAGTGAAAATATGAAAATAGGAATTTAGAAAATTTTTCTTCTTATTGCTTAGTTGTCATCTGCGCAATTATCTTAAGCAGGGAGGGAAGTGAATGAATATTCACTTATATTTAAACAATTATAAGAACCTATAAATTATATTCGACTGTTATTTTTTTAAATTTGAAAGGAAAAAAAAGCAAAAAAAAAAAGACAAACAAACAAACATTTCTTATATTTGAACTTGAACAATTGTTATTATTTTGACAAATCTAATATTATTTTATAATTATTTTACATGGCACGTTATTTGTTATTTTTTGTTACGAAATATCTCATAAGCTAGAATACAAGATTTATAAACATATTAAAATATATTTATAAGCAAATTACGAATAATTTCAAGCGATCTCCTATTAGAAAAAAAACCATATATTTAAAATATTATAAATTTAAAATAACAACATAATTTGAGAATGTTTCATCTTCCTTTTTTTTCCATACCAATACTCATACATTAACAATTATATAATAGGAAAATCCATCGAATAATAGTATGGAGACATTCAAATAAAATATTTTAATTAGTATAATATTTAAATAGATTTTAAGATATTTTTGTA
This sequence comes from Anastatus disparis, assembly GCA_017163975.1. Lineage (NCBI taxonomy): Eukaryota > Metazoa > Arthropoda > Insecta > Hymenoptera > Eupelmidae > Anastatus > Anastatus disparis. The sequence goes on along the minus strand of JAFFSR010000264.1, from coordinate 164,701 downwards.
AATTGTTTAATAACTGTATTATTTTCATTTTTGTTTTTTTTCGTGCCGATAAACAAAATCTTGAGCCCCAAGGTGTACGAAATAAAACGTACCCTTGTGCATTAGTATCTATTCTAATAGAAAAATATCTATATTTATCAATTAAGCTTGTAATAATTATCTGTAAATTGTTCGATAACTGTTTTGTTTTTCTTTTTCTTTCGATTGCCTATCCTTCCGATATGCAATCTCTTGAGCCCCAAGGTGTTACGTCACAACGTATCTTTTATATTACTTTTTAATTTACAATTTTTAAAATATCTTTTCATTAATATGACATTGATGAACTAATTAAACGGTCATCGAACAATAAAAGAATGTGTTAACCTAAGCAGTAAAGAAACTTAAAGTTGATATTGAGCAAACGAAATTCTTCGATTCAAAATTACTAAATCATAAAACAAGCAAGATCCACTTATTTTGTAATGAAATCATGTCAAGATAAGTCTTATAAAAGCCAACTGCAATTAACGACAAGGGGCACTACCCCAGGATCATCGTTGGTACCAAGTCGTAAATTCTGTAGTTCAAATTCAAATTCAAATTCAAATAAAGTTATTGTATTCAATATTTAATTATTTTTACAAGTGTCAATAAATATCTTAAAAGTTTCTTATATTCGACTCGAGTCTTATTTCAAATCGTGCCTATATCTATTCTTTGTTTGTCTGTATCCAGCCTTCATCTACTTGAATCAATTAAGGTAAGAATATTCAATTTATATATTCTCTATTCAAATACTCTAAATAAATATTCTTCAATATACTTCAATTGTGAGAAGCGGTTTACTCAATTAAATATTGGTGGAGTTCAATTCACCACTAGATTATACATATATTTATCTTTCATAATTATAAGTTAATAATTAATTCAATTATTCCAAATTAATTCAAATTCATATTTAAAATCATACAAAAACATTCAACATAATAAAATCATACACTTTTATTTAGTCCTGGTGAAAGCCAGGACTTAACAATGTATTAATATTCACTCATAAATGAAATAAAATGTTGATCTGGTATACCTTTATTTTTTGATTTTGATGTGTATTATCATCGCTATCTTCATCTCAGTAATCACTTTTTTCAGAAATTATTTGGAAAAATTTTTCCAAACATTCATCTATCAAAAAGAATATAAATTGAGCATTTGATGAATTCTATATAATTAAAAAAAATGAATTGAATACAGAAGTACTCCACGATTACTTGATTGATTTCGAAACTTTCTTTAGCCAAAACTGTAAATATTTTATGAATTTCATATTATTCATATTATGAACTTCATATTAAAAAGAATGAATTAAATATGGAAGTACTCGACGATTGCTTGATTGATTTCAAAACTTTCTTAAGCAAAAACTAAAGATTAATCAAATAAAAAGAATAAACTTGATAATAATATTTCAGTACTTTCGAAAACTGAAATAAAAAAAATATTATGTATTGGGTAAAATAAAATATTTAGAAAAAATGTTCTAAAGAATACTATACTATTCAATACCTGAACTCGCCTAAAATATACTTTTTTAAAAGTAATAATAAAGATTAAATAGTATTTATCAATTTGAGCAATGATTAAAAACAAAAAATAACAGTTATAATATTAAAAAAATTTCAAGAAATTTGATAAAATTATAAAATAAAAAAATAGTTTAAAGGTATTTTTATGAATTTTATATTATTTTAAAAAGTTGAAACATAAGAGCTTATTAATCAATGTCAATTTCATTCCTTTTTATTAAAAAGAATGAATTGAATACAGTAATATTCGACGATTACTTGATTGATTTCTAAACTTTCTTTAGCCAAAATTGTATATTTATTTAATAGTTTGAAAAAGTACTAAAAAAATATATATTATTCTAAAAGCGTGACGGAATTTCAAAGTACTTTAAAATAAAAAGACAGGATGAGGAATAAATATAACAAAGATTTTAAATTTAGTGTTTTGGATAACACCCAAATAATATAAAGTATTTAGATTAAGATTAATATATTCATTTAAAAAAGATTTTAAAAATTATTATATTAAATAGCACATAATTTAGTATTATTCATATTAATATGATGAAAACAAAATACATTGTAGTTCGTAATCAAATTTAATAAAAATAATAAAATTTAAATAATTCTTAAATATTTAATTTGTTAAATTAATATTTTTTAAAAGCACCTAGAAAATTTTAGAGCTCCATCTCTTTTAGTTACAAAGAACTACACAGTTCGTGAAAAAAAAAGGGTAACATTAAATTCTCAAAATTTACATTTTTCAGACCAAAAATGATCGAAGTGCCTTCCATGAATATATTTCAATATATTATTGTTGAATACAGTAAAATGAAACTATTTTTATATTTACACATTAATCAAAGTAATTAAAACGATTACTCAGTATAAAAATGTTAAGTTTAGAAAATTGAACTTTTACTCATATCTTTTCACATTTTTATTACTAAAAGACATACCCACGTGAAACTATTGTGTCAAGTTTATATATAGCTTACTGAATATAGTTTGTATCTGAAAATGATTATATATAACTTTTGTATAACTCTATAAAATTAGATACAAAATATAACAAAAAATCTTTTTAAAATTTATAAAGAAATTATAGACAATTAAATATTCAAAACAAAAAAATTAGAAAGTGAACAAATTTTGATGAAATGTATAATTAAATTAAACATTTATGTTCAATTAATTTTTTTATGTTTAATTAATCGTAACACAATTTTTCAGTAGACGCTTGAATACATTAATTACAAATTAACGTAAATTTTTGTCACTTCCTGAAGATGATGTCCAGGTGACCTGGACAACCTCCAGGTCGACGAAACGTCATTCAGAAAGTGCATCTAGTATTATAAATGAAATTAAAAAATTTTTTGTCACTTCCTGGAGATGATGTCCAGGTGACCAGGATGGCCTCCAGGATCACGAAACATCATACACGAGGAAACACATCTAGTATTATCATTGGAAATATATAAATTTTTGTCACTTCCTATAGATGTTGTCTAGGTGACCTAGACGACCTCCAGGTCGACGAAACATCATTCTCGAGAAAGTGAATCTACTATTATAATTTAAAATTTTTTGTAACTTCCTGAAGATGATGTCCAGGTGGCAAGGATGGCCTCCAGGATCACGAAACATCATTCACGAGGAAACACATTTAGTATTATCATTGGAAATATATAAATTTTTGTCACTTCCTATAGATGATGTCCAGGTCGACGAAACATCATTCTCGAGAAAGTAAATTTAGTATTATAATTTAAAATTTTTTGTCACTTCCAGGAGATGATGTCCAGGATGGCCTCCAGGATCACGAAACATCATTCACGAGGAAACACATCTAGTATTATCATTGGAAATATATAAATTTTTGTCACTTCCTATAGATGATGTCCAGGTGACTTAGACGACCTCCAGGTCGACGAAATATCATTCTCGAAAAAGTGAACCTAGTATTATAATTAAAAATTTTTGGTCACTTCCTGGAGATGATGTCCAGGTGGCAAGGATGGCCTCCAGGATCACGAAACATCATTTACGAGGAAACACATCTAGTATTATCATTGGAAATATATAAATTTTTGTCACTTCCTATAGATGACGTCCAGGTGACCTGGACGACCTCCAGGTCGACGAAACATTATTCTCGAGAAAGTGAATTTAGTATTATAATTTAAAATTTTTTGTCACTTCCTGGAGATGATGTCCAGGTGGCCAGGATGGCCTCCAGGATCACGAAACATCATCCACGAGGAAACACATCTAGTATTATCATTGGAAATATATAAATTTTTGTCACTTTCTATAGATGATGTTTAGGTGAGTTGAAGGACCTCCAGGTCGACGGAACCGGACGGAACATCATTCACAAGAAAGTGTTTAGTTGATAATAAAAAAATCATACTATGTTAGAATTATAGAATACGTTTGTACGAAAATATTATTTTAATTTATATATATTATAACGCGAGGTTATTATTATTTTATATATATTTATTTATATATATATATATATATATATATATATATATATATATATATATATATATATATATCCCACAACCTGATTAATTAACGTCTATATTTCGCGATCGTGAACACTACCGACACCGACATACGAATTCACTATACTATAACTACTATGCCAGCGTCAGCAGACCAAAAATACGCTCATAGCGCTCTTACAATACTAAGGTGTGACGCACTTCCGGTTGAACAATTTTCGCTGGCTGGAAACGACGGAGAAGAATTTTCATAACGCGAATCTGGTACTTTGAAATTTTAAATTACGTTTTCTCGTGATTGAGAGAACGAATTGTAATGAAACTTTTTTTAAATTAAAGATGATAAAAATCTTTATCATTTCATTTATATTTATATATAAAAAATATGATTGCATTTTGATATAATCTATTTTCAAATTTTCAACTCTCTAATTCAAAGTATAAGAGGAGCGCCTCGACGTTTTCATATATATACCTTAACTCGCCGCCGAGGCGCTACCGCGCCTCTTGATCAAGTGACTAAAAATAGCTTAAAAATAGTATGAGAAAAAGAAATATTGAAAGCAGTTTTTCAGTGAAAATACATGTGTTTTTTCTAAAACAAAAGCTTGTTTGTTTGAGCCAAAATTTTTTTCGAAATGAGTAATTCGGGAAAATTCTTGACAACCTTTAGACTTTACGAAAAGTAAGCTACTTTTCATTATTAGAGAGTCAGTTGTGTGTGACAAATCGAGTGAACTCTAGTGCAAGTAAGAAGTGCAAGCATGGATAACATCGACATCCTGCTCAACGAAATCCCAACGCTCCTTCAGAAGGATAACGAAAATAATCTGAACGATTATGTATTATCAACAATGCGTCTGGACACGGAAAATCTCTCAGAACTCGAAGAATTCCTAAAGAAGTTGGATTTTCTACCACCTTCGAAGGAAATGAAAAATTATTATAATTCTTTTTGTGAAGAGATTGAGAATGAGATGGTAAGTTAAGGATTTCTTATTTGATTAAAGTAGACGTTTTATTTAAATAATTTTAATGATTTCAACTAGAAAAAATTTATTAGTTAACGTTAGCATATTTATGAATTTTTATTATAAAATATAAAGTAAAAGTTTTATTCAAATAATTTTAATGATTTCAATTAGAAAAATTTATCAATTAACGTTAACATATTTAAAAAACTTTTTGTACTTCTCTAAAATATAAAATTTTAATTTTAAGGAAATGTAAAACGGTCACTACACCTGTACTTATAAATATTAACTTTCTTTTCATTTTATTGCTGAATTTTAAGAAAAGAAATGCATTAGCTTGTAGTATGAAGATTATTCAGTTAAATTTTCAAATAAATTAATTCATTAATTTTTAAGATATTTGGATTTCTGTACAAAATCGAAAAATGTAATAAATAATTTTGGAATCCCAATTCTCAATAATCAATGAATTTGTTTTAAAATTTAACTGAATAATCTTCATTCTACAAGCTAATGCATTTTTTACTGAAATTTAGCAATAAAATGAAAAGATGTTCAAATTTTTATGAGTACAGGTGTAGTGTCCATTTTACATCTCCTTAATAAAATTATTAAATTTACTTATTATTTTTCTAATAATTGTAACGGTATTCTACCGTGTTTGAATCTTGCGCGCTTAGGTATTAAAATAGGATGAACGCTTGGTCATATATCTCGTCTAAGACGAGCAAAGAAGTGCGTATCTTGACGACCAGCACGAGAGAGAGAAGCTCGCCGGCCGTGAGGCGCTTCAGGGAGTTTCCGGCTACCGTTGCGTTAACACGAAACCTAAGCCGCGCTGTGCTTATTAAAAGATTTCGCCACGTGGTAATACGGTAGACTAACCAGGAGAGTGTCTGAGTTGCGGGTCACAGATCTTGATGAAACTTCGGGATGAGTATTAAGGTACCAAAATATTAGTAAAGCCACAGCGGTACGGTCTAACGCTTCGAAAAACTGGAGTTATGGACGATAATAGTCTTATTTTCAGAAAAATATGAAAAAAGAACTCCTAAATGAAGTGTAAATAATTCTGTCTAGAAATGTCTTTAATAAATCCGCAATAACTAAAATGAAAGTAACGAAAGCAAGCTTTAATTTGCTAGTTTCCAAATTAAAAAATAATAATTAGAACTAAAGTTATGCTTATTTAAAGTTGAGCAGTAAGAGAGTACCAAAAATAGTCTAAATTTTGAAGAATGGTGATTTTTAGTACTTTTTTAATGCTTAACTTTAAACAAGCATAACTTTAGTTCTAATTATTATTTTTTAATTCGGAAACTGGCAAATTAAAGCTTGCTTTCTCTGCTTTCATTTTAGTTATTGTGGACTTAATAAAGACATTTCTAGACATAATTATTTACACTTCAATTAGGAGTTCTTTTTTCATATTTTTCCGAAAATAAGACTATAATCGTCCATAACTCCAGTTTTTTGAAGCGTTAGACCGTACCGCTGTGGCTTTACTCATATTTTGGTACTCTAATACTTATCCCAAAGTTTCATCAAGATCTGTGACCCGCAACTCAGACACTTTCCTGGTAAGTTCGCATTTGATAGCGCGAGACATTGTATTAATTAAAAGTCGTTAATTTATATCGACTAGCATATTATATTATATTGGCTAGTTGCAACTCTCAGGAATTCTTTCTGTAGAGTTTTGCTTGACCGCTTTTCGCGCGTCTTAGCGGTCAGCCATTAAGTGCCAATATATACGTTGATCAGCGTGTATAGGATTCCACCGATCTACGTCCAGGCAACCACGTTGGCAGAGCTCAGCGGAATTGAAGGATCAGGAAGAGACGTATTCCACCGATCTACTTCAGAGCATCTACTTATTGGTTACGTACAGGGGAGAAGCTACGGTAACGGGCGAGCGTCATCTACGTGCACGTAGGTAATTAGTGTAAGCTGGCCAGTGCGTTATTGTAAGTATAATTATACTGTGCGATATCCAAGTATCTCTTCCTCGAGAGATACTTGTTCAGGTATATTGTATCATCGGTTATATAACCGATCAGCGTCATAAGCGAGTATTATTTAGTTCGCGACGCGCCCTCCCTTTGCTCACTTTCTCATAGACGCGTACATTACTTTTCACATATTATACAGTTTTATTTTTGTTCAATTCATATTTTCTCTTTATATTCTTATTTGTCTTATAAATTGATTCCGTTTTTCTATTAAACGTGCTTTTAATTGATTCAAATTGCTTGACTATATTTAACATAAAAAATATATTTCCCGTTGCTTACTCCGACGCCTCCGCGGTCCTTGTGAGAAGTTATAAATTATTCAGTTACGTAATATCATATATTTTAATATAACGTATTTTGGGACCTGCCTCACGAAGGAAAACTGCGCTACCGGCAACGCGTCTCTCGATCAGATAAGAGATAGATAGATAGATAATTAATTTTATTAATGTACAGTATGTTGTACAACAAAAATAAAGTTTACAATAGATTATAACAATAATAGCCAATAAAAATAAAAATAAAATATAAATAAAAATAAAAATAAACTACAAAAATAAAAAAAAAATAAAAAACCAAAACAAAAAAGCGAAGAAAATCTTAAGCTGGGAGTAGAGGTCCAAACTCTTGGAAGAGGAAGTGCGCATGTGAGGTCGACTTGAAAGATGAAAGTGAAGATGAAGTCCTAAGTGACGATGGAAGTTCATTCCATAGTCGCGAGGATGAAACAGTGAATGACCGTTGATGGTATTCGGTGGAAGAATAAGGAATGGTCAATGGCCTCACATCCCCCCTCAGAGCCCTAACAGGCCGGTTTCACTGATATCTAGCAAATAGATATGAAGGTGAACATGATAAAAACATTTTGAAAAGAAAAGTAGAGGCAAAGTAGTTCCTTCTACCTGCAGTAGATAACCAACCCAGAGAGAGCCTATAAGAAGAGATGTGCTCGCGCCTACCTACACCATAGATGTAACGTATACCAGCGTTGATAACCCTCTGAAGCCTAAGGTCGAGTTCAGCAGAAAGGTCATTAAACACAAGACAACAATAGTCAAGAATCGGAAACAGCAGTGTACGAATAAGGTGCTTACGTAGAGCAAAAGTAGTGCTCTGTCTAAATAAATTGAGTCGATAGAGGAGAGAAAACGACCTATTACACACATGTGTGATATGCTCCTTCCAATTCAGCTTGCTGTCAAGATACACGCCCAAATTACGAACAGATGACTCAAACCTGATTGTCTCATCATTGATGCAGATACCAGTAGACGGCATGGAGGTTAGAATATTGATGTAATAATAAGAGCCGATTATGATTGCTTTATTCTTGTTAATATTCAACTCGAGGTGATTGCTGGATACCCAATCTGCGACCAATGAAGCATGTTCACTCATTAGTGAAGTATAATGATCAAGCTCAGCAATCGGGAAGTGCACATTTAGTTGCAAATCATCAGCATATAAGAGGTGCTGAACATTCAGATGGAAGGCAAAAGAGATGTCATTGATATAGATAGAGAACAGCAGAGGACCCAGAACAGAGCCCTGAGGAACACCAGTTTTAAGACAGACAAAAGCTGATGACCTACCAACAGTATCAATGACAGCTTGACGACGATCAGAGAGATAAGAGCCGATCCACCTGATAACGGTGTGCGAAATATCGAGCAAATGCAGTTTCCGAAGTAAGGTGACATGGCACACCGTATTGAATGCCTTGCTGAAGTCGAATAACAGGAGCATCGTAACGTACCGCCTGTCTATATTGAGTCTAATGTCCTCTGTCAATTTAAGTAGAGCAGTCTGAGTGCTGTGGCCAGCTTTAAAACCAGTCTGATAAGCGTCTAGTAACTGTCTAGTTGTCAAGTAATTGTACAATTGATCATAACCAAGGCGCTCAAGAACCTTGGACATAAAAGACAACAAAGAGATGGGTCGTATATCACCCATGGTGTGCGGTGAAGAGACCTTGTTGATCGTAGTGACCAGTGAAGTCTTCCAACAAGAAGGAAAAACGCACTCACGCAGCGAATCATTATAAACGCGACAGAGCTGAGGGCCAATGACATGAAAAGCAGATTTTATGATAGATTGGGGGATAGCGTCAAATCCTCTAGCCTGAGAATCAGAACGTTTAATAGCCATTCCAACCTCACCCAAAGTAACATCATTGAATTTGAACAAGGGTATGAAAGGTTCATCTACAGATAAAGACTTTAAGTAAGCAGAAATAGAAGGTACTAAAGGATCAAACGCGACCCCACCAAAGTATTTATTGAGTTCATCAATAGAAAAAGTATGACCGGATCTATCACCACTAGAGCATATACCAAGGTTCCTGAGCTCCTTCCAGATCAGTCGAGAGTCAGTGATACCAGATAGTCTATCATGGTAGCAGAGCAGTTTAGCCGATTCAATGCGCTCATGAGCCTGATCACGAGCGACCCTGTAGCAAAGTAAATCAGCATGTAGTCTTGAGCGTTTATAGCGTCTGTACAGCCGATCCCTCTCTCGTATCAGATGATAATGCTCAGCAGTAAACCACGGTCTACGACGCCCCCTGACGTACCCTCCTGAGAGGCACAAATAGTGCAACTGCCTCATTCAGATGGTGATAGAGACATTCAACCAGGCTTACCACACCATCCTCCCTTGGAGAAACATAAGCGCTTTGAAGAAAGAGAATTATGAATAAATAAGGCAACGTCACCACCCCTGGCATTGCAGTCCTGCCTATGAAGAGCATAGTCATCCAAAGCAATCAAAGAGTCACCAACAATCTGGCCCAATTTGGTTTCGATCACAGCTATCACGTGGAAGTAAGGGCGAGAAGCCAGAAAGAGTCTAATCATCTCAATGTATGCTCTGATGGAGTTAGCATTGAAATGACAAACCCTTAGACCATCCTTAGCAGTATAGTGGTGATTATTGGCAGATGAAGCTATGTTGTTAGTGGAGAGTAGAGTGTTAGGCGCGATTGGAAAAGAGAATGGACTTACCTCAGCATCACAAGCTAAGACGTTGTCAGATTGCTGGTAGGAGCCTGAGAAATCTTCGCTAAAAAAGCATCCAGATCCGCATCAGTGGTAATACGGATAGGGACACCACTCTTCTTCTTGCGGACAAACAGCTTACCATCTCTCACAAAAGTAATGAAATCAGAATGCTCATCCTTGGACTTGATTAGCGCCCGGAGTTTCAATTGGTACAGAGCAGAGGGCAGAAACTCATTTATATTGATGAATCCAGAGGTAAGAGTATCGACCAGTTTAACCCCATGGAGAAGGTGCTCCTTGATTTCAGTAGTGTGCAAATTACCCAACCTGATTTTAGCAGCGATGATAGACCTGGCGAGCGAAGGTGACTTTAAGGAGACCAAAAGAGGAACCTTAGACGTTAAAACACGTTGGTGTACAGATGCAATCTCCACAGAAGCATCATCAACAGCAGCATCAGTTCAGACCCTGGATCGCCGAAGCAGAAGAGAGAGAGAGAGAGAGACGCAGTGTGTGCAGCAAGCGACAAGTATATCACATAAAATTTTGTCGTTGACTAGCTAGCACAATCGGAGTTTGCTGTACAATATTTAGTGAAATTCTTACAAATTTCAGCAACTCTGCATATAGTAAAATTTTAAGACTTAGCTATAAATTTTTAATATATGCAGAGTTGCTGAAACTATAAGAAATTTTACTAAATATTACACAGCGAACTCCGATTGTGCTAGCTAATCAATCCTATTGATAAAGAGAGAGAAGCTCGCCAGCCGTGAGGCGCTTCAGAGAGTTTCCGGCTACCGTTGCGTTAGCATGAAACCTAAGCCGCGCTGTGCTCATGAGAGGATTTCGCCACGTGGTCGTATAATACGGTAGACTAAGTTCGCATTTGATAGCGCGAGACTTTGTCTTAAGGGGGTTAGTGCGATATCCCGATTTCTTAAGAATATCTTAAAATTGAAAGACAATAAAAATAGCACTATTTTACATATCATATTAAAATTTCAGATAACTTAGCTTCACCGAAGCCGAGATGTGAAGTCTGAAAGTTCGAAAATTTAACACAGCGTCTTATGGGAAGGTTGGTATGAGACATAAAAAAGCAAACGTTTTCATCGATAACCCTGAAAATTTTCTTAAGAATAAACCAAAAAACTGACATGTTTTTAACAATTATAATTAGAATATAATATTAAAATTTCAGAAGGCCTAGCTTCATAGTTTCGTAGATATAGCAATTTAATGGACTATCTCACCGAAGTTTTCATCGAGTAAAACACGAGAGGGGAAGGTATGCGTATATAAACAGAATTTTTGTTAAACTGAGTTAAATATAATTGAAGTTACAACTATAATAATAAATTATTTACACTTTTTATAAAAATAATTTATAATAAAAAAATAATATTTTGTTCCTTATTGCGGGGCCCTGAGTAGATACGGTCCTGTGCGCACTAACCTCCTTAATTAAAAGTCGTTAGTTTATACCGACTAGCGTATTATATCATATTTGCAAGTTGCAACTCTCAGAAATTCTTTCTGTAGAGTTTTGCTCGACCGCTTTTCGCGCGTCTTAGTGGTCAGCCATTAAGTGCCAGCAAATACGTTGATCGGCGTGTATATGATTCCACCGATCTACGTCCAGGCAACCACGTCGGCAGAGCTCAGCGGAATTGAAGGATCGGGAAGAGACGTATTCCACCGATCTACTTCAGAGCATCTACGTATTGGTTACGTACAGGGGAGAAGCTACGGTAACGGGCGAGCGGCGTCTACGTGCACGTAGGTAATTAGTGTAAGCTGGCCAGCGCGTTACTGTAAGTATAAATATACAGTGCGATACCCAAGTGTCTCTTCCTCGAGAGATACTTGTTCGGGTGAATTGTATCATCGATTATATAACCGATCAGCGTCATAAACGAGTTCTGTTTAGTTCGCGACGCGCCCTCCCTTTGCTCACTCTCTCAATAGACGCGTACATTACTTTTTATATATTATTCAATTTCATTCTCATTTAGTTTACACTTTATCTTTATTATATTTATATTTTTCTTATAATAAATTGATTTTGTTTTCTATTAAATCGTGCTTCATATTAATTTATACTACCTGACTATATATATAACATAAAATATATTTCCCGTTGCTTACTCTGACGCCTCCGCGGTCCTTGTGAGCAGTTTTGAATTAATTAGTTACGTTATATCATATAATTTAATATAACGTATTGCGGAACCTGTCTCACAAAGGAAAACTGCGCTACCGGCAACGCGTCTCTCGTCAGGTAAGATTGATTGATTGATTGAGCACTTTATTTCAGGTCGTGGGGTATAACCTCGTATGACCCATTTAAACTACAGAGAGATTACAAATAATAAAAATTGAAAAAAATACATGAAAACGTAGTGATAATAAACAATATAAGATAATTATAATTATATCAGTAAGTAATTAGTAAGCATTCGGTAGATAACAATAGATAAAAAAATAAAATAAAATAAAATAAAATAAAGTATGTAAATGAATATAACACAAAAAAAATAATGACTGGTAGTGATAATTTAGCTATATAGTATTAAATCATTTACATAGATAGCATAGTTCTTGATCCATTTATTACTCCACACCTCAAGTCAGCACTGATAAGTGTATACTACAAGCAAAATGAGTAAATTCATGTTTGAAAATCCTCAACGAGTAACCATTGCATTATGCCATTCAGTGCGCTCTTCACCAAGGAGTCTAACATACAGGTGATGTTTAATGACCTGTGTCCGCCCTACTTCAAAATCAACAAATAAATCGACATTATTATTGATAAATGTAGATGAAGAATACACAAAAGAATTTAACATCGCTGCAGTGCGAACAACTGGACAAATCAAAAGTCTTTGTGGAAGTCTTGAAGAAGATCTGACAATAGTGTCAATGTTAGCACGACGAAATTTAGAAGCCAAATAAGATGGATTTTGGTACGTGACAACAGAGTGAGCTAACGTTGCCTTAAAATATAACCGTCTGTTTTGAACAGACAGCCACCCCAGTTCAAGACGAAAGGGAGTAACCCTCTCACATCTCCCTATGTTGCCAAAGACAAACCTTACAGCTGCATTTAAAGCTCTGTGGAGTTTAATATTTAAGGTTTGCGGAATATCATCATAGACAATGCAACAGTAATCAATAATAGGAAAAATAAGAGCTTCAACCAATTCCTTTCTCAGACACTTGGACAAAGCGTGTTTGTGAAATTTAAGTGACTGTAGAGTACCATAAATCCGACCTATGACTGAATTAACCTGTTTGTTCCAATTTAGGGTGCTAGTAATCCAAACACCAAGATTTTTCACAACACTAGAATAGGAAATTGGAATATTATTTACAAATATAGAAGGACAGGTCGAAGAATCAATCCGAGCTATGTACTGCTCACTACCCAAGAAAATTGCTTGCATTTTAGATGGATTTAGTGTTAGATGGTTGTCTTTAGCCCATTTCACCACAGAAGCTACCTCATGATTAAGAAAGGAGATTTCCTCATTTAGCATAGATGGAAGAAATGAATGGTAAACCTGAAGGTCATCAGCAAACAGAATGTGCTGGGCATTATTTAGGACCAGGGGTAGGTCATTGATATAAACAGAAAAAGCAGAGGTCCCAACACACTACCCTGAGGAACACCAGCCGAACAAGACATCCAATCACCAACAGCACCTCCCGCATCCTGTACAGCATAACTTCTGTCTCGTAGATAGGATGCAAACCAACGGATAACCGCATCAGAGCAGTTAAGAGAGCGAAGCTTACGAAGGAGCCTTGCATGAGGCACCGTATCAAATGCCTTTGAAAAATCGAACAAAAGTAGTAATGTAATCATTCTTTTGTCAATGGCCAAACGAGTATCTTCCAGGAGTTTCAAAAGAGCTGTCTGTGTACTGTTCGATTTACGAAAACCAGTTTGCAAGTTATTAAGTAAAGAGTGTGACTCAATGTGAGTATAAAGCTGAATATGAACAACCCTTTCCAAGACCTTGGAAATCTCACATAGTTTAGCTATGGGACGGGTCTGAGACAGAGAGTCAAGCTTAGATGACTTAGCCAATGGTAAGAAATAAGCGCGCTTCCAAGAAGCAGGAAAGGACCCAGAAGTTAAGGACAGGTTTATTAAGTCAGTCAAATGAGGAACAAGTGAGTTCTGAGAAAACTTTAACATGTCAGCTGATAAGCCATCAGGTCCAACTGATTTGGACGAAGCAAGATTAATTATCGATTTGACCGATGATTGATCAACCTGAGTAAACTCAAAGGTTGGCAAATCATGTCGAAGTGGGATAGCAAGTACCTCATTTATCTCATTGTTATTTAGAGGAGAAGAAAGCGATGAGATAGCTGTGTAATGAGTCAAAAGGGCCCTGGATGAAAAGTACTGGAGTGGTGATGGTAGAACTTTATTTGAAAGTCCAATTTTATGAAGAATAGACCAGCGGTTAGCCGAGTTTGCAGAAGAAGATAACCGATTAGCTATATACGTGTTTTTGGCTGTATCCAATGAATTAGAAACCTCACCCCTAAGACGTCTATAGCGAGCAATAGCGAGTGAGGAGCCAGAACGAGCTGCAGCTTTATAAGCACGATCACGTTCATGCATCTTTTTACGAATATCAGCAGAAACCCAAGGTTTCTTCCTAATATTAAGCTGACAAGATTTAAGTGGAGAACATATATCAAAGGACGAAACAAGGACAGATGACAACCTGGAAGCTAGATTATCAATATGAGAAGAGTTGAGGTTACAGTCAAAAAGACTATGGCTCCCTTGCGAATTAATTGAGAGATTTTGTGAAACCAGATTATTTAGGATATCACAGTTTAAATTTTTGAAATCTCTAAACAAAAAATTTCTACTTGTATTCTGAGGTTTAAATGCTCTGAACGATATACTAATGACGTCATGACCCGCAATGAATGGAGCAGATGACTTAGTATAAGACTGCAATGAACTTTCGTCATTAATAATGAATAAGTCAATCCATGTGTGAGAGGAATATTCTGCAGTAAGAGTATGATGTGTGGGCTCAGACGGAACTAGAAAAAGAGCAAAAGAATCAACAGTAGAACGAAAAGTATCAGCAGTATAATTGTAAGAGAGAGAGAGAGAGAGACGCAGTGTGTGCATCAAGCGACATGTATAGCACATGAGATTTTGTCGTTTATCAATAGGATTGATTAGCTAGCACAGTCGGAGTTCGCTGTGTAATATTTAGTGAAATTTCTTATAGTTTCAGCAACTCCGCATATATTAAAAATTTATAGACTTAGCTATAATTCATATTAAATTAAAAACTAATTCTTTTTGTAACGGGCAAAATAACCGTTACATAATTCAAAATAATTAAAATATTGTTATGAGTGTGATATACTATTTTTTATTTAAATTATTTAAATTTTTATTTCGCTTTCAGTATTCATCTCGTCTCCAAAGACATCAGCTAGCCATGGAGGAGGCTGCAGAAATAAATAAAAGATTGGCTTCTAAGCGTCGTCAGAAGGCAACTAAATCTATGGAGCATCAATCAACATCACCTTTTTCGCCACCTTCTGCTACTGGATGTAAATCTTCAAAGCCAAAGAGAATCAGTTTGCATGATGGTCAGCGGGAGAAGAGAAATTTCAGCGGAATTGAATATAAAAAGATTCAGAATAATAGATAGTCTACAACAGGGAATTGCTGCCAAACCCAGCTGTAAAAATTCACCTCGCTCAATCCTAACTCTAAAAAAAGATTTAAAAAATCGCATGAAAAAGAAAAATTTAATGTATAAAAAATAATGTATTATTCATTTTCTGTTTATAATAAATTGTCAAAATAATAAGAACAATAAAAAAAAATAAAAAGGAGAATATGAAAGTTCAGAGGATAGGAAAAACTTGTGGTTGTTCCTCAATGGTAAAGAGCGTTGGTTAGTGCTCTTATCACTATCTCATTCTCTTGGTTATTATGTACATACTTTCAATCATCCTCTCATACCTACAATTCTCACATAAACATAGGCTATCATACTTATTCGAATGAATATAAATACTGATGTAAATGAGTTTAAATACTGATATTAAATGTTGATATGAACATGTTAAATACTTGTATCAACAGGATTAAATAATGAAATATATGTGTTTAATACTGGTATGGATAAGTTTTATTACTGCAAAATTCGATTAAAATATAGTTTTAAGAGTAGGTCGAATATATCTGTCCTTTTCTAATCAAAAAAAAACAAAAAGATTTTTTCTTATTTCATTTTGTGGAGGGGGATCTGCGTAGTAACAACGACTCAACCACTACTTGAGAGAGCTCTTGAATCATTCCTTCATCGTACGGAGCCTCTGCTAAGAACTAAGTATATTTAGAATCCTCTATCAAAGGCTCTGAAATATGGATTTTGATAAATTCAACGAGACAGCTAGTGGACGCGTCTATCATACTATTGGAAATATATTCCCTTTGAAAGAAAATCAGAGTTATCTTGTGAATGAGTTCAGACCAGTTAAAAGAAAGAATAAGATCAGATTGATGGCAGTTAGATGGTGGATGACGCACTTTCATTCCATCTCGTGCTTGCAAAGCCTTACAGGAAGATAAGTAGTTCTATTTTAAGTTGCAAGAGGCCATTCAACAGTACAAGCTGTTTGCGAAGTGTTTGGATGAGAACGGAAAAGGTCTCAAATTCTCCTTGGCTTAAGCGCTTGGAAGTTAACAGAGAGGTTTACCAATCACGGGTGCACTTTTTACTTTTCAAAGTAAGGGGTGCACAAATGGTGATTCTTGGTTGCACCTCACAAATGGGGCGAAGGTTGGGGCCCCATCACTTTCTATAACAAAGTTTTGTTTTATGCGCTTAATATATAAACACCCGTACTCTTAACTTGATGTCTCTTCTACAGATTACGTATTGCTTAACATTACTGGCACATTGCTGACTACAGCAACAATGTCCACATGGTAAAAATGTGATCTCTATTCCTTTATCGTAACAAACTTAATATTTATTTTGCAAAGAATCATCTTTAGGAAATATATTTCAAAGAAAGCAGCAATGATCATTTCATTTCTTATGCTCTGACAATGGCTGCTAACCGATTTTCCACCTACAGATCTCTGTAGAGCATTCAAAACAACGGACTTTGTCAATTTCGCCCGTATAGTAAAACCCTGGAGTAGCTAAGTCTTCAGTTTTTAAAAAAGTCAAAGGCCAGTTTTTAAAACTCTGCAGATGGCTTTATTCCGTACGATAGGTGTTGAATTATCTTACAACTTCAAACAAGAGTATATATTGGGCTGTTATTTTGTCGATCCAACTATTATGTGTCCTATCAAAAGTCGAGCCACTTTACGTAGACTTGGTTACCGCGCCTTTCGAGAACTTTTTCTACTAAATAGATGTCAGGATATTTAATTTCCTCAAGCTCTTGTTCGTAAAAGCCACCGGTGATAGTGACTATATAGATTTCTTTATCCAAATCTACTACTGATTCAATCTATATAACCAGCTCGTAGTTCGCTAATTATAAGTGTAAGAATATGAAGACGATTAACTAATATATTGGGATCGTCCCATCTTATGTATGTAAAGTGTGACTAATTTTTTTTTTGGTGGTCTAAAAACGGGTGAATCTGCTACTAGACCTACAGCGGCATGGGCTACGACCGATTTTTTGGGTCACAGTGCAGGCCACTGACGGGATTCTGGCACTGCAGCAGCTTAGAGAAAGAAAAGGGCCTGATAGGCTCGTGTTCACCCTCAAAGCATCTAGAGCAAGAGACCGCCTAAACCCTCTTCACCCTGGCCGGGGAAGAGAAGCGAGAAAATGCTCCAGTTACGCGGACAGGGATCCGTAATGTCCACCATTTTTATCCGCAACGTAGGACTGCGTTAGCATTACTTCACGTTGCGGATCTAGTCCGTAGTCATTCGTCTCGTCTGTCCGTCTAAGCACCGGGCTCCGTCCATTCATATATCCAACCATGCATATCTGCCTTTCATTCTACCTTGCTCTTCCTCATTCACACGTACACTCCCGCTCACACGAAGTTGCCCACCCTAATCAGTTGAGGTAAAATATAAAAAGTTCTACTGTTCCGTTAGAAAGCGTATAAAAAAATTTTGAAAAGATGGGTCTGAAAGATTTTTTTAGAGCTCTTTCAAATGCTGATGGTTTGATTTAAGAATATCTATTTTTTAACTATATTTATAGAGCTAAAAGAAAGAAAAAAATTCAAAAATTTTTTGCCCATGTTTAACCCTGGGCCAATTTTAGCGAAATTATTCTACGTTAACGTTATACCTCTCAAATTAAAGGTTTTTTAGTCCTCTTTCAAACGCTCTTTGGTTTTTTAAGCTATGACAAATCGTTAAGAAACTATAACAATTTTCATGAAAAAATTAACTTTTTTTCAGCTTTCTATATCTCGGAAACATTACACCGTATTAAAAAATGTCAAAGAAAAAAAAATGTTCATTTTTAAGTGAAGAATATGTATATTAAATTTCATAGGTCGCGATGAATATTTTTTTTTTACATTTAAAATATTGGTCGATTTTTTATTAAAATCTAAAATTATAAAAAGGTGAAAAAGTGTAAAAAAAATTCTGTCGCAATCTATAAAATTTTATATATTTATTCTTTACTTAAAAACGAACATTTTTTTTTCTTTGACATTTTTTAATACGGTGTAATGTTTCCGAGATATAGCGAGCTGAAAAAAGCTAATTTTTTCAGGAAAATCGTTATAACTCCTTAACGATTTATCATAGCATAAAAAACCAAAGAGCGTTTGAAAGAGGACTAAAAAACCTTTAATTTGAGAGGTATAACGTTAACGTAGAATAATTTCGCTAGAATTGGCCCAGAGTTAAACATGGGCAAAAAATTTTTGAATTTTTTTCTTTCTTTTAGCTCTATAAATATAGTTGAAAATAGATATTCTTAAATCAAACCATCAGCATTTGAAAGAGCTCTAAAAAACCTTTCAAACCCACCTTTTCAAAATTTTTTCATACGCTTTCCAACAGATCAGTAAAACTTTTTACATTTTACCTCAACTGATTAGGGTGGGCAACTTCGTGTGAGCGGGAGTGTAGCTCGGGTACGCGGGGTCGCTATGCCCAAGGACCTTATGGTCCCCCTGCGTGGTTTTATATACTTTTTCTGCATTTTCCAGCATCCTGTCCATGATGTTGTCTGGCGTAACGTCACCTGTCTGTCTTTCAAACGTACGTCTGTCAGAGTCCCACTGCGAGCATTCAAAGAATGTATGCTCCACATCGTCCCGGTTATGTCCGCAGTAGGTGCAACCCGCATGCTGCACCTTTCCTCTTATGTGCAGGTACCATCTGAAGTAGCCGTGACCGGTCAGAAGTTGGGTGAGGTAGAAATTCACCTCCCTAAAAGGCCATTGCAATTGACAAACACTGTAGGTTACTTTGATGTGTCTATTTCTCTGAGCATGATTCTTGGATTTGCTGAAGATTATCGTAAAATCGTAGTCAATGTGAAACATGAACTTATTCTGACAAGGTCGAGGAATGACTTGAATGCTGTTGTACAGATACAAGCAGCATCTCAAGGAAACGAATTTGAAGAGTTCCAAATTCAATTAACAAAGATAGAGTGACTCATGCCTTACATTGTAGTATCAAATGCTTATAAGATACAACTATTAAATCATACTGAAAAGGATAAACCGATTGATATGAGTTTTCGTAGTTGGAAACTGTATGAGTACCCAGTGCTTCCTATCACATCAAAACACGTTTGGATTGTCAAAACTTCTAATCAATTAGAAAAACCCCGCTTTGTTGTATTAGACTTTCAAACAAATCGAAAAAGTCAAAGAAATGTTAACGCAAGTCATTTTGATCGCTGCTACATCAGCAATGTAAAGCTATTTCTCTATTCTCAAAACTATCCATATGGAAATCTAAACTTAGACATTAGCCACAATCAGTATGCAATATTATATGACATGTATGCCAACGTGTCCAATAAATACTTGATTAATTTGATGAATATAATTTAATTAATATTTTTTACAATATAAACGATTTATAATATTCTTAAATATTATAAATTTTACAGAAAACGATTTGAAATAAAAATTTAATAATTATTAATTTTAACAATATAAAAATCAGAAATATTTTTCACATTTTTTAGTTAATTTTGAACAAAATGTTTTATATCAAGCCCATACTTAAACTGCTTAGATTTAGAGATAAAAATTAAGAAAGTTTGAAAAATTGCAATTTTTAAAAAAAATATTTTTTTAGATAACATTCTACGTTTGTTAAAAAATGGAATACATTTTTTTATGGAATAATATTTATATTGATTCCTGTATTTGTAAAATTTTGCAATCCTATTTCTTTTGCTAGTTTCTTGACAAATATAATGATACATTATTTCTATTAACAAAATAAAAATGTAATTGTAGCAAGAATAGTCGTTCTTTTTTCATCTGTTTAAAATTATATCCGAACAATAATTTTTTCTGTTTAAAATGATTAATGTGATTTCTTCTCAAAATTATACTAGTGCAAGA
The DNA here is from genome assembly GCA_017163975.1 of Anastatus disparis. Classification (NCBI taxonomy): domain Eukaryota; kingdom Metazoa; phylum Arthropoda; class Insecta; order Hymenoptera; family Eupelmidae; genus Anastatus; species Anastatus disparis. The sequence continues at coordinate 144,050 of JAFFSR010000264.1, read as the reverse complement.
TACTTTGACTTTATAATTGGTTTGACTTGAAATTCTAAATAATAATTGCAAATTTCAATTAAATATTAATATTTTATATTTTCAATGTACACTCGACGGACACTGATTCGCGACCCCATTTTCGCGCCTTTAAACGTTATCCATTGAGTTTAGGATGGTTGCGCGACCATGTTTCAAAAATAAGTTTCCATCTAGATAAATATAATTCATACTAACTATAAAACAAGGGAACAAAATAAAGAAATGGCGGTAAAATTCAAATGGGCATTAATTCGAATATAAAAAATGATAAATGATAAAACAATAAATAAATGTTAAAGTAAGCATATTTTTATAAAGCATTCTTTACATATATTGTGTAACCATATGCGATGACAATCATAAGAAATCATAGCTTTTTCATTACTTCAGTATTAAATATTTGCTCATTTAAATTTTACCGCCATTTCTTTATGTTCCCTTGTCTTATAGTTAGCATGAATTATATTTATTTAGATGGAAACTCATTTTCGAAACATGATCGCGCAAGCTAACCTATATTTCAAAAACTCAACGGATAACGTTGCAGATATTCAAAAAGGGGGTCGCGAATCAGTGTCCGTCGAGTGTACTAATTTTCTATGTATATTCAATAAATTTATCAGAAAAGTGAAGTCATTACTCTTGAAATTCAAAAAATTAACCTTGAATACGATAATATCAAAAATTTGTAGAAGTCTCCATATATTTAATATAAAATATGTCTTGAAGCAGAGTACGACAACAAAGTGTACATTTTCTCGAATGCAAGATTGTCAAGAGAGCAATTATTTAAAATTAAACTTAACGGCATGTCGGAGTTCCCTCCTCTTAATAATATTTTCATTATGGCGCGTCATATCAAGTTTTTTTTACTATAGTAAGAACATTTGTAATATTAATCTCAAGTGCGGAAAAATCAAGAAATTCACCAAAACATTATACATAAAAAGTTATAAGCAAATTTTAAATGTATAGTATTTTGAGGTTAGGTTTATCGAACTTGATATCTAATTTTCATTCAAAGTTCATAAAAAAATAACAAGCTCAATTGAATTTTTATTTTAACCTTTTAAGGATGGGACTGGTCGATATTTCGACCACTCAAGTATCATAATATTTTTGAGTGTTTTAACATAATATTATCCTCAAAATCACTCAAAAATATTTTTGAGTGTTTTAACATAATATTATCCTCAAAATCACTCAAAAATATTTTTGAGTGTTTTAACATAATATTATCCTCAAAATCACTCAAAAATATTATGATACTTGAGTGGTCGAAATATCGACCATTCCCGTCCTTAAAAGGTTAACAAAAATTATTGTATCAGCATAGCTTTAGTACAGACAAGTCATTACATAATAAATTCAAAAAGATATCAATAAAATAAAAAAACAAAAATCGATTTAAACAACTCCGACATCCCGTTAAAAAGAAGATGCTTATAAATTTGATTTTATAAAAATAAATGCAAAAACATATAGATATAATACTATTGTCAACATTGAATAATATGAAAAGAAGGTTGTTTTACTATACTCGGATTAAACTACTTACATGTATTAACATTTATTTTCTGAAGTAACGTTTACCTTTAAATCATAATAAATAAATCGATTGTGTCATAAAAAGTTTAAGTATCGTTTTATTACTCAACAGGAATTATAAAAAAAACCTAAATTCAACACTTATTGTTAAACCTTATCTATTTTATGCGAGGCTTCACTTATAAATTGAGTGGAATCTCTTCTCACTGCTCAAGACAAAACTTCAAATATCGACTATCTATACATTTCTTTATTTTAAAAAATTAGCTATTAATCATTTATTGTTTAAATGACAGCATTTAACATTGTTATTCATTGAAAAGTACAGATTTCATTGTAACTATTCCTTATGTAGATGAATTTCACAAAATTTTTTGCTCAATGTATAAATTTAAATCAAATGATTTATATTTTCTGGAATATTTAATAATATTAGTATTTATACGAGAAGATGAATCTTCTGCACTATTTCAAAGTTTACACTAAAAATTATCAGAAAATGTGAGTTCCGGTCTAAAACAGTTGAAATACCAATTTTTTTATATATAAAAAAAGAAACTATTTAAAAAAAATTTTTTTCTTCTATTTTAAAATTTGTGCCATTTTGACAAAAATTATCGGAGATTAGAAATTCAAAAAAGAGGTGAAAGTTACAATACTCTACTAAGAAATGGGAGGTTAAAAGCTACCTATTTTTAAGAGTTATGTTCATTTACGTGAAAAAATGCATTTTTTTCAGCAGCTGATATCTCGAAAAGGATGCCTTAGTAAAAAAAACTTAAGAGAGAAAAAAGTTGTGTTTGTTAGTAAGGAATTCAATTTTGAAGTCAAAATATAAATAAAAAATTTTTTTTTCCTTCTATGTTTTTGTAGGGTTAACATTTTAAAAATGAAGAAAATAAGAAAAAATTAGTCCTACGAAAACATGGAGAAAAAAAATTGTTTTTGATTTGTATTTTGACTTCAAAATTGAATTCCTTACTAAAAAACACAACTTTTTTCTCTCTGAAGTTTTTTTTTCTAAGGCATCCTTTTCGAGATATCAGCTGTTGAAAAATAGTATATTACAGTACAAAAGAGGAAACTTGTTCCGCCACTGCGTGAAGTTGGCCCCGAGGCGAAGCCGAGTCGCTGGTCAGGGGCGGGCATCGAAAACATCACGCACATACATAAATAAAATACATAAAAAATGTAAAGTTATTTGTACGATAGATTTAATGACATACAAATCAGAGAGGGATAAAAAATATCATAAATATTTATTTTACGATTAATATATGGCGTCTTTGAATGAAAATATACATAAGAATGTTTGTATGGAAAATGAAATAATGAAATTAACTTTATCTTTATATAATAACCCTCTCCTTTCGCAGAAAGCTATCGATTTCGTTATAGAAAAATGAGATTAAAAATTTGTGCAAAATGAGATCAAAAATAAAATTAAATATCCTGCTTCTTATGGTACTACGAAATTTATTTTGGAAAATACTAAAGGTCTTTTTAATAACTATTCTACGGAATATAAAAGGTTTGAAATCTATGAAAGTAAAAGTTGTTATATACTGCCGCAATTATATGAAATTGGTAAATTAAATGTTTTCACAAAAGATGCAGATAAAAGAGAAGTTACAGAAAAAACATGTTATGCTGCACATATTCCATTAAAAAAGATTTTGGAAATATTTTTTTCAATCCCTCACATTCTCGAAGAAAACCATTAAATGTTACAATAATCTAAATAAAAATGATGATAGTATAAGTAACATCATACAAGGGGACTTATGGAAAAGTAAGTACGCTAATTCTGAAAAAATTGTTTTACCAATATTTCTTTATTTTGATGAATTTGAATGCGGTAATCCTATATCCAGTCACATAGGAGAAGAAAAATTAGGTGGAGTTTACGTATTATTAGCCTGCTTACCGCCTCACATTATTGTTAAATCTCAAAATATTTTCCTTCTTGATATTTTTTACGCTAAGCATTTAAAATTATTCGGTAATAGTTCAATTTTTAGAAAAGCTATTGATGATTTAAACGCTTTATCAGAAGCTGGAATTACTGTCCGAATGAAACAACAGATCTATAAAATTTATTTCGAGATGTCCATTAGTACTAGAAGATAATTTAGGAGTGAACACGATTTGTGGTTTTACACAATCGTTTCAGGCTCATCATTATTGTCGCATATGCAAATGCTCCAAAGAAATATGTCAAAAGTTGTGTTGGTAAGATGAAACAGTAATCAGATCTCAAGAGAATTATGAACTCGATCTTTTATTGAATAATCCTTCTGCAACAGGAACTCGTGGAAAGTGTATTTTTAATAACTTAAATAAATTTCATATAGCCGAAAATTTTTATTGTGACATTATGCATGATGTCCAAGAAGAAATAGGCTCATACACCGCGGAAAAAGTTTTAACGGAATTGATTCATAGCAATGTTATATCACTCGAAGTATTAAATAACAGAATCTATAGCTTTCCATACATTGAAATCGAAAAAAAAAATAAACCTAGACCATTGTATTTTGTTCCGGGTAAAAATGGAAAAAGTAAGATTAAAATAAATCAATCAGCTTCTGAACTTTTGTGCTTGAGCAGATATTTAAATCTGATGATAGGAGATCTTATAACCAGCAGATTCGAACATTGGAAATTATACCGATATTATCGTAAAATCATCGGTATTCTTATGAGTCCAATAATATCAAAAGGAAAATTAATTATTTTAAAACAATTGATTCAAAAATACAATTCGTTATATATTAGACTTTTTGGAAAATTAAAACCTAAAATGCACTTTTAGTTACATTATGTCCGTCTGATCATACTGCTCGGTCCACTTGTGCATTTTTCATCAATGAAATTTGAACGGGAACATCAAAACAAAAAGCAAGTATCTTTGGGTACCACGTCCAACATAAATCTACCTCTTTATAATGTCATTCGTACTCAACTACAATTTTGTAATTATGTAGAAAATAAAAGTCCTGTACGAAGCGACATAACCCTTGGTCCTGTAGAAAAAGGACGAAATATTTTTTTAAATTTGAAACATTATTATCCAAAAATCACATATGAAACACCTACATCTGTTCTAAATTATGTAGAAATTTGTGGCAAAAAATTTTCTAAGGGTACAGTGTTTGTGATAAAATTTGATACTGATGGTTGTAAATTTGGTGTCATAAAAGATATATTCAATTATAATGATACAACTTTTTTTTCTACACAGATGCTCCATAATATAAAATTCCATGACTTTTTTCATGCTTATGAAGTACAGACTAGCTATGATGCATCCAACGTTTTATTAGATATTTCAAAAATACCAAATTTACCTCCATGTCAGTATGTAAAAAAAAATAACGCAGAATATGTTGCAATGAGATTTGATGTATAAAATGTTAATAAGATTATTAATTATAAACAATAATAAAAGTTTGAAACACATTTCATTGGTTCATTATTTTAATTCTACCCATATTATTAATATTGTTCTATATTATTCCTCCCTATATTATGCTTTTTGCCAGTAAAATTAATAACAAATTTTTTTTTTAATATTTTAAATACATATTGAACATGTAAATCTTTTTTTCGAAAAAAAATGAGATTTTAATCATAGATTATTGTTATTAAATAAAAATAAAATGAGTGAAGAAAATGCAGTTTCATAAAAAATTTGTTTTCCTTCTATTTATTATAATAAGCTTTTTATTGTGAACAATATCGCAATGGCTATACAATTTTAATGGTATTAAAAATATATTCCACATTATCGCATAATATTAATTTTTATTTTAATATTTAATAATAGTTTAATCTTAAATAATTATTACATAAAAAGATATGTGTTAAATTTATAAGAAACAAAATAATGTATACCGGACATTTATTACTTACTGAACACGAAGGTATATAAAAGAGCATGAGGACTTCATTTTGCTAATTATTATGCAATTTGTGATCATAAATTATCCATGATAATAATATTAAATATGATATATTATATATTTAATAAACTTTTAATTTAATATTTGACATACAAAAATTTTTTTAACATCCTATTTAAAAGTTGTTTTTATTTTTTAACATTTGAAATAGTAATAATTATATACTGCCTTCAATTTTTGAAAAACTTTATTTTATATGACAACATTCAAAAACAAAATTTTAATAAAATTTAAAATTAAACACTCATGTATTGTTTTATTTTCTAAAAATCAGAACGTATGCTCCTATTAAACATTGAAATGTAAAAGAAAATTCTTTTTTATAAAAATATAAATTTCGTTACTTTTTTAAAGACTATATTTTTTGAAATTACAATAATAATAAAAAATTCCAGCTAATCAATTTTAAAAATGTTCTTTTTATGTACCAGTTTCAATAATATTCAATTCGTATAGCCTTTAGTAGTTTTTTAAAGTATAATTTTCTAAATATTAAAAGTATTACGGAATCATAAAAATAATATATATATATATATATATATAATTATGGTTAATATTATCAATTATTATATTATTACTATTATTATTAATATAAACACGCAGTATCAAAAACTTGATGTATACAATAGAAATAAAAGTATTATTGTGACCGAAAGTGCTAATCAGCGAATTCCATACGCCATCGGGAAAAAGTCCGTTATAAGTTTATGGAATTATTGCTACTTTGTTACATAAGGAAAACGTGCGTGGCGTTGCCGGTAGAGTTGCTTGAATACAAGGCATATTTCCACAACGCATGCGCAAGGAACCGTAACGGTAGAAAAGGCAAGGAATGATTCCCGATTTGTTCTCTCCGTGTATAAATAATATTAAAGCATTATCAACAGCTTGTAAATTGATGCGATTTTCTTTTTTTTTGTACGTATTTAGGTTAAAGCCTGTTACAGTCAAAAAGATACAAATGACAGATACAAAATTATATTGGTCAGTATATCTATATATAAAAAATACATGAGGCAACGCATCTGTTTTTCGTATATATAGTGTAACATGGCAATTTGACCATGTTACTTAGATATATAATTTTAAGCTTAAAGACGACAGAAAGAAGCCTACGACGGTCGGCAAGATGGAAAGCAGACCACGCGAGTCAAACTCGTAAACCCATACACGAGTTCGTTGGCACACACACGCGCGAGTATATAAGGCTATTATAATATACGCATATAGGGCTAGCAAGCCGCTTGACTTGAATAGCTAAGTTGGGGTCCGTTAAGGATCGTCTGTCTCTCTCTTGCGGCGCGCGCAGTGTACCGCAAGAGCAACGAGCTTAGTCGACAGAAAGAACTCGCCATTGCTTTAATCTTTCTGTCGTCACCGTAACGTTAAGAGCGTTTCGATAAGCTGTACGATATCTTTTGTTTTTTGTGCGCAATAACCTGCTAAATTTTTAGTGTGAGTGAGACACATTAAATTTATTTTTTTTTGTATTTGAAATCAAGTCTTGAGACTTGATTTTTCGAGTGCCATCGTGCTTGGCAGAGCAGCGTAAATTCGTGGCTTTATTTGTGCGACGTGTGTGCCGGGCGACCTCGTGCGCGTCCTAGTGTTAATCTCCCTTCGTGCTATTAAAATTATCTTTTTTTTTTTTGTGTGCTTGAGCCCCTTTTTGTGCGTGATTGATATAAACTATCTGCTTTCTTCTTGCCGATAGTTATATATCTTTAGCGAAACGGCGTCGCGTGCGTTATACGCGGCTGGCGTCCATCTTAAGAGCGCGTGCTACAATTGTGTACTCGTTATAATAAACTATATTTTTCTGTAATCGTTTTACCTGTAAATTCACGTGTCATTTCTTTTTTTTACATATACCTAGTGCAACCTCCTAATCCCCAAGGTTGTCACAACTGGCGCCCAACGTGGGGCCGACAAAATTTTCAGTGGAAAATTTTTGTTTAAAATCACGGGATTAAAAGAATTTTTTTTTGTGTTTGTGCGTAAAGATTAAAGAAAAAATTTGTGCGTAGAATTGATAAAAAAAAAAAAAATTTATGCTTAAAAAATTAATACGATATAGAAAACTGTGCGAAAAATTGATAAACTTTGAACGAGATTTTCTTTGTTGTGTGAAAAATTAAGAGACAATTTTTGTGCGTTAAGTTAAGACAAGAAAAATTTGTGCTTGAAATTTAATAGGCAAACAATTTGTGCTTAACATTAACTGTGCGTAAATCAAAAAAAAATATAAACTGTGCGAAAAGTGAAAGACATTTGGCAGTACGAATACTCAGACGTTTCCGGTTCGCCACGTGGTCGCCATTACGAACGACGCACACGACGAAGCTGAAAGAGGACGCTCTGGCAGCCATTTTCTTTTCTCCTCTCTTGTCTTTCCTTGATGCTGTCGCTTGGTAAAGTATAGAGAGAAAAATTTTTTTTGTTTATTTTGCAGCAAGTTTGTTTTAGCCTTTAATTTCTTTTATGCTAAAAATTTTTTTTTAACGCAAAGTAAATTTAAATTTTTGTGCTTGGATCATTGAAAGGAAAAGAATTTTTTTGTTTTGTGCTTCAATATTTTAATATCTTTTAGAGTGCATTAAGAGAATTTTTTTTTGTTGTATTAGAAATATAAAGTTTTTTTCGCTTTTGCTTAAGATTAACAGCTTAATCTATATACCTATATATACACATGTATAGTTGCACAGTTGGGCGATAGAACAAATGGTTCTAGCCGCCATTATACAAGCCAACGCAAAAACAACTTTCTTTAGTATTTTGAGCGTGGCGAATTTTAGTCGCTGTAAATGTGCGCTATAGTTTAAAAAAATATTAGTGCGCAATTCAATTAGCATAGCACGAATTTTCAATAATACTTACTGCTTTAGCTTGTTACGAGTGTGCAACTATATAGAGCCATCATCATATATATACATATAACTATACATATGCATATTCATATCTGTATCGTTTTCTCACGTAGTCGTGCCGCGCAGTCAGAGAACAAATCGTTCCTTTGACTGTGCTTCGTAAAGTGCTTTTCGCTGAACATTTTTTTTTGTGCTGGTTGTTAAAAATAATTTTTTATTTTTTTTAATTTTCAATAATAATATTTGTCCTTGCTTTCATAATTTTTTTTTCTGCTTGTATGCATTTAAATATCGGTCCAAAATTTTTTTTATATCTATTCTCCATAGTATTGTAAACTTTTCGAGTTTTTAGTATTTATTTGATTTAATAAAATCACTATAAGGCTTCTTTAGAGAGTAAGCGCTTAACCATAAAACTAAGTAGTTTTTGTTAAGTCTTAAATCGTGTAGCACGACTACGTCACGCTCTATATATATATCATAAAATTTTTGTGCTAGTCCATTTTATTTTACCTTGCAATACCTACCCTTACTGCATCCTAACCATCCAGCATATATTCCTTTGAGCGACGCCATCTTTAGCAAGCTAGCTTGGTAGTAGTTTATTACACGTGCTTCGAACTCTTACCATCTATTGTGCTCTCTTTCATAACCACAGCGCGCGGTGACTATACCGACTGGAAAATACCGTCGGCGTAGATAGTGCATTATATGTGAAAATTTCCTTGCTTGGCTTTGACGTTTATTATTCGTTTTTTCTTGTTAATACAATTTTTTTTGTTGTGCTTCCGTGTACGTAATTAAAAATTTTTTTTCTTGCTATTAAGATAATTTTGTAGTCGCGTGGAGATAAAACTGTTTTTTTTACACTCGTTTTAAAAACTTTCACAAATTCTCCTAACGGTAATAACTTATTTTTTTTTCAACTGTTTTTTTGCTTGCTTTTGTAGAGAAATAGGGCCTTGTGTACAATATTTTCTATTACTATAAGATTTTTTTTCTAATTAAATTTTTTCAATTTCTCTGAGTGATATAAATTTTTTGTTGCTTGTTTTTTTTGCTTGCATACTGCTAACATTTAAATTAATTTAATTATTAGTAGAATAGTGTCCAAGCTTTAAAGTTAAATTTATTATTTTTTTTTGTAAATAAAAATTAAACGTGCTTTAATTTTAATTAAGAAATACGGTACTGAGAATTTCCTTTGAGTAACCCTCCTGAGATAAGGTCTCGTATAAAATTATTAGCAAATTTTGTTGGTAGGCAAACGTCATATAGGATTTAGCGTGGGATATTCCTTTTTTTTATTATGCAAAGGGCGAACCGACAATTAAACTTAGAACCCCTCTGGGTTTCGGCTGATTTGTGTCGTCGGGATGTTTTTAGAGCGGCTGACGAGATCACTAATCTAGTTGATCAACTTTCAGCCGATCAAATGTTTGCTTATAGCCATAGAGGAGTTAGCATGGCGGGCTGTTTAGCTACTTTTAAGTATCGGGTTTTGAGGTACGAGCTGAGAAGACATCTGGGCGAACGAAGCGCTGCGTGGAATCCAATCGTCGATGAAATCGCGGATGAGTCGAGACTAGGATGTACTACGCTCCCCACCGGCAACTCCACCACTATGCTGAATGAACAGCACGAGGCTCAGATGAATGTGCAGGCTGACATTCATGCTTGTAACGAGCCAGCACTGCCTACTGGTCAAACAATAGGGATGTACCGAGACCCGTTAACGTTTAATAACTCGACCACACAATCACGCAGCAATCCGTTCATGAACCCGGCGAGTGAATCTGTAACGCGTGCGCCTCCCAACGCTGGTAATGCTGACGGTCAACCGTTGACCACTCCTCAAGCCCAATCCACCCAATACCCCACTACATCAAGAGCCGTAACGTGGCCAGATGCCACCCAATATTCTGAAGCAATGGATTTAACAACAGCGGCCGCTCAAGGAAACGTACCACCTAATATTATTACGTGTGCTAGTGAGAACGTCGTTATCACCAATACTACCACTGTTGGCCCTTCTTCAATAGTGACTTCAAGCCATTCGCATAGAGCAGCGAGCACCATTCATGCCAACATGGCCACAACCAACTAAGGAGGACCTACCCACACACCAGCTTCATATTCATACCCTTACACACAAGCACCTTCCTATTCTCATCCGTGGAGTCAGATCCCTGATATTATGCCCCCTCCTGGATATGTGCCCCGATCGCCGCCACTGATCCCACTGCCACCTTTCTTTTCAGCTATTCCAACACACCCTATAACTAGGCCAACAATTTATAGGCCACATAACCCCCTGGATATAAATTCGGCTCATGCCTTTTCAGAACCTTTCCCTTCAAGCATGAACGCGTCAATGTTCAATCGTGAGAAACATACTAGTCAGATTTTTGCCAATTGGCATATTTCATTTAAGGGAGACCGAAGAAAGGACCCTGAATCTTTTCTGACTAATTTGCAAGGGTGTAGAGCAGCACATTGCCTCACTGTAGATACGATTATTAGAGCGTTACCCGCAGTACTGGATGAAGAGGCCTATCAATGGTTTCGTAGGGAGAATCAAAATTGGCGCACGTTCGAAGATCTAGTTGAAGCTTTTCGCCTGCAGTTCTGCATGGAGAACGTGCAAGAACATCTTAAAATTGAACTCGAGCGCAGAACGCAGGGCTCTCAGGAAGATGTTAGTACTTATCTGACTAAACTGAGAGACCTTATGGACCAAGTTCGTCCTCTGATGACCTTAGATGAACAATTGAATCGAGCATACCGAAATCTGCATCCTAGCTACCGTCAACGAATCTACAGGGACCAGTTTAATAGTTTCACGGAACTACAACGCCTTGGCAAGAGAGAAGAAACCCGCAGAGCCCAAGATAAAGCGTACCGCCCTCCTCCAGCCCCTAGCGAGTCGTTATTCCCTACTACAGCGTGCACAGGTACTAAGCAGTCTCGATTAAATAAAACTGCTCTCATTTCTCCTCTTGATCACATTGATGAGCAACAGCATCATGACCAAACTCCTGTGTTAGCCCCTGTCGCCAGTACCCTTCAAGCACCTGTCACAAACCCTTCTGCTGTCACTCAACCACCGAGGAAACCGGAACCTAGTAGAAGTCAGCAAAAACCCGCTTCAAGAAATTCCAACGCGCGGTTTACTAGTAAATCCGGAAATAATAATAATCAAGTCATGCCTCCCAACAACCAATCGCGTACGCAGAACCAACATAGTGCAAAGCGTCCCTTAAACAAGAACCCGACCCCTATAGTCGAGGATTTTTGGCGAAAACAAAAAGAACCGTGCTTCAGGTGCGGACAACTGGGCCATTGGTTGCGTGAATGCACTCAACCTCTTAAATGTTACGGCTGTGGGCAGCTGAATACTCACATCAAAGAATGCAAACGATGTAATTTAGCGGGAAACGAACAACGGAGGGAACATTAAGAGTCGGTGTTTCTTCCGATGAAGCGTGTCAGACTCGACCGCTTCTAAATCGACAAAGTAGTCCGTCTACATGCTCGAACCACGAAAACATAGAGCGAAGCGTAGTTCGACCATTAGAAGTGGGTCATAAGTTAAAAGAGAGCAATATAGCAGATAGCCATTACAGCGTCGAAAAATCAATGAATTCAAAGAGCGAACAAATAAAACTTGAGCAGAGCAAACGAGCAATACGTTCTAGTGAGAACATAGATAGCAAAATAGCACAAACTGGGACAAATAACCCGGGTTTTAATCAATCGTGCCCATTTACCCCTTCTAGCAACATAAAATATTCACCTTTAGCCACGAGCAATGTAGCATCACCCAAACCTGTATCATTGGTGCAACAAAACCTTAATATTACAGGAGAACCACGGCAATTTTTAGTTTTAAACCTCAATGGACATAAAATAAAGGGCTTATTGGATAGTGGTTCTGTGCATTCGTATTTGGGCATGAATGTAGCATCAGAATGGAAAGATAAAAGTACGCCTCAGTCTACCTTTGTGAGTGTTGCTGATGGTACTTCAGTCAATATAGATGGGCTGTTGCAGGTCATAGTAACAATAGACGACGATACGCAAACCATACCCTTTAGAGTTGCAGAAAATATACTTTACGAATGCATCTTAGGTATCGATTTCTTGCGTTTAATGAAAATTAGCATCGATTATGAGCACGATACCTGGTGTACCCCTAAGAAGATTCCTCATTACTTTTATCCTTATAGCACTGACCCTTTTAGCTATGCTGCGCTAGCTACCCTTGGAGGTTTAATACGAGCCACTGAAGCAGAGAAGAACGAAATAAACCTTGTGCTAAATAATTTAATACCACCCACACCCGAGATCCTAGGAGTTACTAATTTAGCTACACACAAGATTGATGTTCAAGGACATGACCCTATTCGCCAGAAAACTAGGAGATACTCACCACAAATGTTGAAGGTTGCCCAAGAAGAAGTCGACTGAATGTTAAAGGAAGGTATCATAGAACCTTCCACAGGTCCGTGGAGTAGCTGCCCCGTTTTAGCTCCTAAACCAAATGGAAAATATAGGTTTTGCATTGATTATAGGCAAGTGAATGATGTCACTAAGAAGTTCGCCTACCCTATTAAAAATATGGATGATATTCTTGATAAATTAAGATGTGCTAAGTATATTTCCAAATTAGATTTAAGTCAAGCTTACCACCAAATACCAATGGATCCTGATAGCAAGGAGATTACCGCGTTTGCAGTCCCAGGCAGAGGCCTATTTCAATTTAATCGTATGCCGTACGGCCTGACCAACGCTCCCGGGTCCTTCCAAAAAGTCATGGATAATTTAATCAAACCGAGCTGGGAACCATACGTATTCTCCTATTTAGATGACGTCATTATAGCAACCACCACTTTTAGCGAGCACTTACAATGGTTAAGCGAAGTATTAAGGGCCCTAAAAACAGCAAATCTACAAATTAATAGAGATAAATCAGAGTTCTGTTGCTCAGAAGTAAGATATCTTGGATATATTGTAAATGAAAAAGGTCTAAGAACCGATGAAGAGAAAATTCGACCTATTTTAGACTATCCGGCGCTAACCAATCTTAAACAATTACGAAGATTTTTAGGAATGGTTGGTTGGTACGCACGTTTTATTCCCAATTTAGCTCAAATAAAAATACCATTAACTTGTTTAACAAGGAAAACAACGCGATGGCATTGGCAGGAAGAGCAAGAATTAGCATTTCAGCAGCTTAAGCAAGCCCTCACTGAAGCACCCGTTCTAGCACGTCCCAATTTTGATTATCCTTTCATTCTACAAACGGATGCCAGTAACTTCGCCATTGCAGGTGTATTAATTCAAGATATCAATGGAGAAGAACACCCCATCTACTATATAAGTAGAACCTTAAATCGTGCCGAGCGTAACTATACCGTATCCGAAAAGGAGTGCTTAGCAGTTATTTGGGCAGCAGAACGACTCAGGGCATATCATCAAGGGACCCCATTAACTGTAATCACTGACCACCATAGCCTTCTATGGCTGAAAAATCTAAAAGATGCAACGGGTAGATTAGCTAGGTGGCACACACGATTACAACAATTTGATATTAAACTAACTCATCGCCGCGGAAGCCAGCTTAAAGTCCCCGATGCTCTTTCACGAGCTCAAGAAAACCTTATTGATTTAGCCCCTTTAGCAGCCCTGGATACCGATGATACCTGGTACAAAAGAAGAAAAGAAATGGTGCAGCAGTACCCCACTAAATACCCCGATTTCAGAATAGAAAATGAACTACTTTACTTCCATCACCCAAATGATAACATAGACCCTATTATCCCCGACCTAGATGCCTGGAAATTAGTTCTCCCTTTTGCTGATCGTGAAAAAGCCCTTTTTGAAGCCCATAACACCCCTCAAGCAGGCCATATGGGAATGGAGAAAACCTTCGCTCGTTTAGCTACTTATTATTATTGGCCGGGATATTACCACGACACTTGTCAGTATATAAGAGCGTGCCAAGAGTGTCAAGCTCATAAACAGTCTCAACAGGCTCCAGCCGGTCTAATGGGAGAAAGATATATTCAAGGCCCATGGACGGTAGTCTCAGCAGATATAAATGGCCCAAAACCACCTTCGAGGGCCGGTTATAAATATATTATAGTGTTTGAAGATCTCTTTACTAGATATGTAGAGTTAAAACCCCTTCGTAAAGCAGACGGTAAAAACGTGATTCAAGCATTAGAAGAACTTGTCATTAATAGATGGGGCTGTCCACAATGTTTAAACACTGATAACGGGCTAGAATTTAAAAATCAGGTCGTAGATGAGCGTTTAGAAATGTATGGCATTAAACATTCTACTACTCCTCCCTATCATGCGCAATCAAATCCAGTAGAGCGAATCAATCGTAACCTAAAACCTATGATTAACAGTTTTATAGAGCAAGACCATCGTGATTGGGACAAACACCTAGGAGAATTTAGCTTTGCGTTGAATACAATGTTACATTCGTCAACAAAATTCACTCCGGCGTTCCTAAATATGGGTCGCAATCCTATTCCTACAATCCTATTCCGTAAATCCATCGAAAATCCTACATCAATTCAGCAAGGTAATATAGAAGAATTGGCAGACAGAGCAAAAAGATTACCTGCGATACATGATCTCGTTAAGAAATATGCCGACAAGGCAACGGCTCGTCAAGCTAAATATTATAATAAAAATCGACGGCATGTAACGTTTGAACCAGGAGATCTTGTTAGTCGTAGAAATCATGCATTATCTTCAGCTATAGACAAATTCGCTGCAAAGTTAGCTCCAAAATTCATTGGCCCAGCCAAAGTCATTAAAATATTCTCGCCGGTAGTATACCTAGTTGAAGACGTCGACACCAAGCGACAGACTAAAGTTTTTGTCAATGATCTTAAAAGATATATACCACCTCGACGACAACAGCAACATCACCCATCACCTTCTATTTCAGAAAATGCAACGAGCAAGGCCAAACAATCTGCACCAAATGAGGCGGGCAGTACGTGTAGGACCCGGCAGAGGGCCGTACAACGACTTGACGTTTCAGCCACCTCACGAAGAAACGCGCGCAAACGTGGAAGGCCACCGAAATCTGCCATGCCCACGCACTAGGGCCTGCATGAGAGGCACCCGCCACTTATGCGATGCCGAGGATAAAATAGATGCGCCGTCAACCTCTGCCACCCTTCCAGCTGCGCCACCATCACTTCCAGCTCCACCACAACCCATATCAGCTCCCATCACCATCTCACCATCCTCCAACCCATTCCTACTACACTCACCACCTCTACCTCAAATCCCTGCTCCTGCTCCAACCCCTACCCTCTCCCCTTCTCAAGCTGTTCTGTGCCTTCAATTCATCCTACCCTCCATTGCAGCCATTAACCCCTTCCAGCTTCCCTCACAAAAACCCTACCCAATCCAACCTAATCAATCCGTTCACCAACACACTCCTCCACCACATACACCACCACCTCTTTTAGCTACACTTTCGCCCTGCCCAGTACATCCCAATCTCCCCTTCCTAATATCCCTTCCTTAATGTCCTTGAAAATATCCCCTCCAGCTATTATCCCGACCCCTGCCCTTCCAGCTCGCGAAGTATCGCCTACTCGACCTGTCGCGGAGGACGAGAAACCAGATCCAGCACTTGGAGCTGCAAGGCCAAAGTGTTGGAATTGCCAAGGTGATAATCATAATTGGACCGTATGTCGAGCACCCAAACGCACCTTCTGCCATATGTGTGGCAAACCAGGCGTTACCAAGCGCACATGTATTAGATGCAGACGACATGAATAACCCTAGAGCATATCTACATAATAAATAGTAAAACCAATTTTTTTTGTTAATTGTAGAACCTTACCAACCCAAATCCATTACCCTTTCAGCAAATCATATCATTATTTACAATCATTATTCTTTTGTGTGTACTTAATAAGCTTGCTACAATAACCTTCTTTATTCACATTCATTATCAACTCATTCAAATTGCTAGCTACTTGCAACGATTTTTTTTAAGGCTATATTTATACAATATTTTGTTTAATAGATTACTGTTTAATACAACATAAAAAAAAAAAAAAAAAAAAAAAAAAATTTTATCTTAGCTAAATTTCATTCAACTCAATTCTTTTAAAAATAGCTTATTTTATTATAAAATTGCTGCAAAATAATAGAACCTAGCATGCATCAACAGAGCACCAGAGCGTCGTCTCTCAGTAAGTAAAATTTGCTTTATAATATAAATATTCAATATTGTTTTTTTTGTATGATAAATAAATTAAAATTTTTCTTCGGAGTGTGACTGTAACAACATGTAAGAATGGGATATGAGTGTTGTAACATGGCAGATTGGCCATATTACTTATATGTATATTTGTCGCGCATATAGCCGACAGAAGGGAGCATCTAGCTACGGGCAAGACGGAAAGCAGACCACGCGAGTCAAATATTTAAGAGCATAACCCAAAATCGTTGGCACACACGTGCGAATCTCTATAGCACGTATACTGTGCATACATATAGCTAGCGAGCAGCTTGACTCGAGTAGCTGAGCTTGGGTCCGTTTAGGATCGTTTGTCTCTCTCTTGCGGCGCGCGCAGCGTACAGCAAGAGAGATGAAGCTGAGCATAGACGAGAAGGAATACCATTATTATTCCTTCTGTCGCCGGCGTCCGATATAGAGTCATTACGACTCATGAGCGACTTGCGATATTGCGTATTAGTATTTTTAGTGAGTGCGAATATCGTGAGCTTGAGTGAGCGAAAATAGATAGATTTACTATTCTATTTCTTTTATTGTGAATTAAAATAATATCACGATTGCTAATTAAAATTATATAATTTATTTCTGTCTTTTACAACGTGTGTGCCGGGCGATCGCGTGCGCGTTTTATTGCATATATTCCCTTCGTGCTTTTCTAATTCTTTCATTTTTTGTGTGTTTATTGCTCGTGTCCCTTTTAGCTTACGTTTTTGTAATATTTTTGCTTTTCGTCGTGCCAATAGTTAATTAATTAGAGCAAGCGGCGTCGCGTACGCTATACGCGGCTGGCGTCCATTTTGAGCGAGCGTACTATTACTGTACATATTTCTTAAATAAAGTTTCTCTTATTATTTGTTACTTAATTAATTATAGCTTATATATTTTTATAACTTAGTGCAACCTCCTGATCCCTAGGGTTGTCACAACTGGCGCCCAACGTGGGGCCGACAAAAATTTCGGTGAAAATTTTTGTTTAAAATCACGGGATTAAAAATAATAGAAAAATCTGTGCTTAAAAATTAAAAAGGAGAAAAACTGTGCGTAAAATAGGACAAAAACTATGTTTAAAATAAAAGAAAAAGAAACAGTGCTGTGAAAAAAAAAGAAAAAGAAACTGTGCTGTGAAAAAAAAAAGAAAAAAGAAAAAAAAACTGTGCTTTAAGTGAAAGACAATTGGCTATGCCAGTGAAAAGAACATTTTTCTACTTATGCGTTTCCGCTTCGCCACGTGGTCGCCATTACGAACGACGCACACACGACGAGGCTGAAAGGAGGCGCTCTGGCGGCCATTTTTGTTCTTGGCGTCGCTTGGTATGAGGTAACCGCGACAATTTATTTTGCAGCAACATCTTCTTAAAGTGCGTGCATTAAGCAAAGAAATAAAATATTTTGTTTTTCATTCTTTTTTGTTTTGTGCGAAACGTTTTCCTTGCATTTTTTTATAAATACATAGAGCATTATTTTTAATTTGAGCGCGAGCCTTAAGCTAAATAATTTATTTGATAATAGCACTGCATTTAAATACACATACACATAAGTATATTTCGATACACATACATATATATCATTGCATTGTTGCTTGTATTTGTCTTTACTTGTATTCCCCTAAAGCTCATTTCCTTATAGCTTCATCACCTTTTAGCACTACGTGTCTTAAAACTCCATATTAAGCAAAGCTGTTTTTTTTATATAATGTAATTCAATATTTTAAGTGTGCTGAGCAATCTATATTCCTATTTGTGCTTGCGCGGAATATACCACTATCGTGTGTTACCTTAGTGCGTGTCGGTACACGTTAGCTTACGCATGATTTTCTTTTGCTTCAGCGTGCATCTGGCTTTACAAAAACTTTAATTTTTAGCTTTTAAATATTACGGGCGTGCTATATAAAATTGATCAATTATTAGACAATTCTATTTATTACAAATAAAACTTTTTTGTTGAAGCGCTACTCCAACTTAGCTTTGTTTTCGTTTATTTTTTTAAATTATAAAGCATTTAACAATTTTCTTTTCTTTTGCTGTAAGCCAGAGCTATTTTTATTCGAACCTCCTGAGATAGGATCTCATCATAGCATTAATTACTAGTAATAATTTTTTTTCGTGCGTACCCTTGTGTAGTTTAACTTTTATTGTAAATATGATAAGCAAACAGTTAAATGTAGAGCCCCTATGGATTTCTGAGCATATATGTAGGGATAATGTTTTTAGAGCAGCGGATGAAATAGTCCAAATAGTAAACCGACTATCTGCGGAGCAGCTCTTTAGATACAGCGAGCAAGGAGTGAGCATGGCCGGAAGTATTTCGATGTTCAAAGAACGAGTTTTACGATATGAGCTTAGACGACATCTCGGCGAAAGAGCCGCCGTTTGTAAAATAATAATAGATGAGGTGACATATGATTCGCAGCTAGAATTTATTAACCTCCCAATAGAGCAAAGCGAGTGCAATCAATTCGCTAATCCCTCAAATAGCTCAGAAAATCCTATTCCTCCTAGCAATAGCAACGCAACTATTCACCCATCAACCACGTGTACCACTACTACATGTCCTTTTAGTACAGCGAGCATATCCCATACTGTGAGAGCAACTAATTCCCTTCCTACTATTACTGCAACGACGTACCATGGAGCACATAATAGCACACCAACTCCTCATTTTTATCCATACTCGTATCTCCCTTCTTATCCGAATCCATGGAGTCATGTGCCGTATATTGCAGCATCTACTGGATATCTGCCAGTATCACAACCTTTAATACAGCCGCCCCTCTGTTCAACCATTTTAGCAAATCCCATAAATCAACCCCCTGCACCAGAGCATACAAGTTATGCTAATAATTTCAGAGAACTGCAATGGTTAAACCAGCAAGAAGAGACTTGCAGAGCCCAGAACAACGCATGCCGACCCCCTCCAGCTCCGGATGAATCCTTAATCCCCACTACAGCTTGCACTGGCGTAAAGCCGTCTAACTTGAGCCAGACAGCTTTGATTTCTTCCATCAAACTTGAAGATGCTCCGATGCCAGTGTTAGCATCAATTTCTAGCAATCACCCGGTAACCCCTTTAGCTAAGACGTCAAATAAGAGCGAGCGCGTACAGAAGGAAAATCGTCGCCCCAAACGAAGAGCAAAGAGTAAAACTCGAATAACGAGCCGAGCAAATAAAAGAGATCCAAAGACGAACCTACCGCCAATTAGAAAAAACTTTTGGCGAAAGCAGGTAGAGCCGTGCTTCAGGTGCCGTAGCTTAGGACACTGGCTGCGAGAATGTTCTCAGCCTATGAAGTGCTATGGCTGTGGACAAATCAGCGTACGGATCCGCAACTGCACCAAGTGTCAACCGAACGAGCGAGCAGAGCAGAGCAAGGGCGAACGAGCAGAGCCAAACCAGAGCGATCGAGCAGGGCAGAGCAAGAGCGCTCGAGCAGAGCAAAGAAAGAGCCTGCGAGCAGAGCAAACTAACAGCAAGCGAGCAGAGCAGAGTAAGAGCGAGCAAGCAGAGCAGAGCGAGTGCGAAGCAGAGCACAACAATAGCGAGCGTGCAGAGCATTCACAGAGCAAGCGAGCAGTACCAAATTAGAGTATGCGAGCAGAGCACGTAAAAAACGAGCGAGCAGAGAAGAGCAAGAGCAAGGAAGCAGAGCCAAACCAGAGCATGTGAGCAGAGCAGAGCAAGAGCGAGCGAGCAGAACAAAATAAAAGCATGCGAGCAGAGCAGAGCAAGAGCGGGGGAGCAGAGCCAAAACAGAGTGAGCGAGCAGAGCTAAATGAGAGCATGCGAGCAGAGCATAGCAAGAGCATGCGAGCAGAGCATAGCAAGAGCGAGCGAGCAGAGCACAACTACTATCTCCCAAATTTTAGCTATGCAGAGTATATCTCTGCTACATTGCGCGAAAAAGCAACCCATCGACCTGAGCCCTCAATTCAGCAAAACCCTTTTATACCATCATTAATATGCCTATATTAACCCTCCAGCATCACATTTAGCTATTTAAAATCCTTACCAACTAAACTCGCGACCCATTCAGCTGATCCATTATTTGAGCATTTGCGTCTTTATTGAATTACCCCTTTTCTTTTGCTATTTAAGTATTCCTTATACACATTGTACTGACATTCCTAACTATTCACACTGACACATGAGCAAGTGCAACATTTTATTTTTATGCATTACTATTACGTAATTAAGAGCAAAATCTATAAATAGAATATTTTTTTTGTGCATTTAGAAAATTGCTGCAAAATATTAATTTTAAAATAATTAATCTAGTAAAATCATAGTATGCATCGACACATACCATCAGAGCGTCACCTTTCAGTGAGTAAACACTTTAATTTTCATTTTTATTTTTTTATTTCAAACAAGATGTAATGGTAATATTTTTTTGGTGTGTGTATGAATGAAATACATGTAAGAATAGGCTATGAGTGCTATTTTCTTTAGCTTTAAGATAACTAGTTTTAAGATTTGTAATTTTTGTATATAATATATGGATAAGCCAGTCGCGTCGTTTTAAATTAAGCAAACTCATACAGCGTGTAACACTTACACCTAATTTAGCTAAAAGTCAGCAGATACAGCAGAAGAAGAAGTTTATAGATACACTTCACACCGCTGCAGATACCACCGGTTATCTTAATTTAAGCCTTAATACTTTTCTTTTCTCTATATAAATTTTCTTTTTTTGTTTTAGTTTAGCTTATGCCTTTTTTTCTCGTTTGACGAAAGTATCCGGTTCCACCGTATACTTCCGTGTGGTGGGGGGGGATTGTAACATGGCAGATTGGCCATATTACTTATATGTATATTTGTCACGCATATAGCCGACAGAAGGGAGCATCTAGCTACGGGCAAGACGGAAAGCAGACCACGCGAGTCAAATATTTAAGAGCATAACCCAAAATCGTTGGCACACACGTGCGAATCTCTATAGCACGTATACTGTGCATACATATAGCTAGCGAGCAGCTTGACTCGAGTAGCTGAGCTTGGGTCCGTTTAGGATCGTTTGTCTCTCTCTTGCGGCGCGCAGCGGCTACAGCAAGCAGAGAGATGAAGCTGAGCATAGACGAGAAGGAATACCATTATTATTCCTTCTGTCGCCGGCGTCCGATATAGAGTCATTACGACTCATGAGCGACTTGCGATATTGCGTATTAGCATTTTTAGTGAGTGCGAATATCGTGAGCTTGAGTGAGCGAAAATAGATAGATTTACTATTCTATTTCTTTTATTGTGAATTAAAATAATATCACGATTGCTAATTAAAATTATATAATTTATTTCTGTCTTTTACAACGTGTGTGCCGGGCGATCGCGTGCGCGTTTTATTGCATATATTCCCTTCGTGCTTTTCTAATTCTTTCATTTTTTGTGTGTTTATTGCTCGTGTCCCTTTTAGCTTACGTTTTTGTAATATTTTTGCTTTTCGTCGTGCTAATAGTTAATTAATTAGAGCAAGCGGCGTCGCGTACGCTATACGCGGCTGGCGTCCATTTTGAGCGAGCGTACTATTACTGTACATATTTCTTAAATAAAGTTTCTCTTATTATTTGTTACTTAATTAATTATAGCTTATATATTTTTATAACTTAGTGCAACCTCCTGATCCCCAGGGTTGTCACAGTGTTTTAATTAGATTTAAGAAATATAACTTTTGTAAATAATAAATGGACAAGCCAGTCGCGTCATTTCACATTAAGCACCCTCACATACAGCGCGGAACACTTACACTTAATTTAGCAAAATAAAATCAGCAGTCTCAGCAGAAGAAGATTTTCCTATATACACTGTACACCGATGCAGATAACACCGGTTATCTTAATCTAAGCCCTACTATTTTAATATATCTAATCTTTTCTTAATAATTTCTAGCTTGTATTTTTTTTCTCTTCTCGTTGACGAAATTATCGGTTCCACCGAAGTACTTTCGTGTGGCGGGGGGATTGTAACATGGCAATTTGACCATGTTACTTAGATATATAATTTTAAGCTTAAAGACGACAGAAAGAAGCCTACGACGGTCGGCAAGATGGAAAACAGACCACGCGAGTCAAACTCGTAAACCCATACACGAGTTCGTTGGCACACACACGCGCGAGTATATAAGGCTATTATAATATACGCATATAGGGCTAGCAAGCCGCTTGACTTGAATAGCTAAGTTGGGGTCCGTTAAGGATCGTCTGTCTCTCTCTTGCGGCGCGCGCAGCGTACCGCAAGAGCAACGAGCTTGGTCGACAGAAAGAACTCGCCATTGCTTTAATCTTTCTGTCGTCACCGTAACGTTAAGAGCGTTTCGATAAGCTGTACGATATCTTTTGTTTTTTGTGCGCAATAACCTGCTAAATTTTTAGTGTGAGTGAGACACATTAAATTTATTTTTTTTTGTATTTGAAATCAAGTCTTGAGACTTGATTTTTCGAGTGCCATCGTGCTTGGCAGAGCAGCGTAAATTCGTGGCTTTATTTGTGCGACGTGTGTGCCGGGCGACCTCGTGCGCGTCCTAGTGTTAATCTCCCTTCGTGCTATTAAAATTATCTTTTTTTTTTTGTGTGCTTGAGCCCCTTTTTGTGCGTGATTGATATAAACTATCTGCTTTCTTCTTGCCGATAGTTATATATCTTTAGCGAAACGGCGTCGCATGCGTTATACGCGGCTGGCGTCCATCTTAAGAGCGCGTGCTACAATTGTGTACTCGTTATAATAAACTATATTTTTCTGTAATCGTTTTACCTGTAAATTCACGTGTCATTTCTTTTTTTTACATATACCTAGTGCAACCTTCTAATCCCCAAGGTTGTCACAATAGATATATTAACCTACTAAAATAATAAACAATCGATCAACAAACTTTAAAGTTGCCTGTAATGAGTAAAAGGTTGACTTTCGTCATCAAAAACAAAAGCGAAACCGTGTAATTTCCACCAGGGCATCAAGAAAAATGAATTTTTTCACGTAGTTTTTTTACCTCATTTTTGAATTTTTAATCTTCGACAATTTTTGACAAAATGACACAAATTTTAAAATGAACGAAAAAAATTTTTTTTTAATAGTTTCATTTTTCATGTATAAAAGATTGATATTTCAACTTTTTTCGATCGGAATTCGCGTTTTCTAATGGTTTTTAGTGGAAACTTTCATTCATTTTTCGATAAGATATAAAACTTAATTTTCTATGATTTTTTCTTAGGTGGCCTAATTTTCATGAGCGGCAGTGTAAATTAAAGATCTTTTTTTTAGTAAACAATGCTCCACCCACTACAAAGGTCAAATTATTCTTAATAAATCATAAAAGCTGTTTCGATTTTCAATTTAAATTGTTTGTTTGATTGTTCAAACAAATAACTATTCTGATAATAGTACATTTTGTAACGGGAGTGAAAAGGCTTTGTTTACAAAACAAGGACTTTAAATCGTCATTTGAAGATTTAAATGGCGAAACATTTTTTAATAATTTTATACACTTGAAGAATAACTATAAACACTTGGTAGGAAAGGAAAAATAGGTAAATGAATATATTAAATAAAATCAATTTGAATATTTATTTTCTTACAAATCATAAAAATTAACAATTTATTGATTACATATATCATACGACAAGATATTCATTGGATAATAAAAAAATTTCACTTCAATATTTGAACCTAAAAAATTTAATATGATTGTAAAACTAAACACTAACGAATGTGTAATAAGTACACTTTGTGATATAAATATTTCATTATTTTTTTACCTATTCTTATTAAAATTTATGAGTCATTTTCTCTGTTTTCAATATCTTATTTAAAAATATCAATCAAATAACATTTAAAAAGGTTAATCTGCTGAAAAGTGATAAAAAATAAAAAATCCCATGTTAAAAAATTTTATAAAACCTATGTTATCAAGATATGTAAAAAATTGATTTTATAAAATTTTTAAAGCCAGTGCATACAATCTGCCTTTATATTATAAAGTCAAAAAGAAATATAAGAAATAGAGATGCCGAAAAATATTTTTCTTCATATCTTGGCCGAAAATTCGTGTTTCTGCTAGATAAACAGACAAAGAAACTCAGAATTTCTGCTGAGTGAGACGACATCTGTCGTAACTAACGCAGCACTGACGACCCAAGGCAGAAAATTTTCGGTGTTATTATAACCTTACTCGAAGTTCTTAAAAATGAATTCTAAAATGTAAATACACGCAATGTATTTATATATGCACATGAATCTTTCTAATACTTTTCTTATCGGTTTTTTATGTTGATGCTGTGTTGTATGTGTGTGTTTGTGTTAATTTTTATACGTAATACATCATTATGAAATACATTCCGTATAAAATATTGACAACAATGTTTAAATAGTGTTAATTTTTCGATTTATTATTTATATTTTTTGATAAATTTTTATATGCAGCATTTTTATTTTTTTTTAGATTTATCATTAAAATTTTTTTAGATTTACCATTAATATTTTTTTTAATTTATCAATAATATTTTTTTAGATTTATCATTTGTATTTGTTTTTAGATTTATCATTAATATATATTTAGATTTATCATTTGTATTTGTTTTTAGATTTATCATTAATATATATTTAGATTTATCATTTTTATTTTTTTTAGATTTATCATTCGTATTTGTTTTTAGATTTATCATTAATATATATTTAGATTTATCATTTTTATTTTTTTTAGATTTATCATTCGTATTTGTTTTTAGATTTATCATTAATATATATTTAGATTTATCAATTTTATTTTTTTTAGATTTATCATTTGTATTTTCGGTAAACCCTTAGATTTATCATTTGTATTTTCGGTAAACCCTTAGATTTATCATTCGTGATTTTTAAAGTGTATTTGAATCGAGGCGCGATGCGCGCCTTTGAATTTTGTTTAGAGCTGGCCCGCAGATGGCGCGTGAGCAAATCAGAAAGAAAATTCATGGTCGCGCGCTGTCGTCAGCTGGTATATCCAGACGCTTGACATTTTTTTAGATTTATTATTAATTAGCATGGCGAATTTTCGACCAGCTATGAAGAAAAGTAGTATACTCGGCTTCGCCTCGAGAGACAATTCTACGCACGACAGAAAGATCTAATTTCTGCCCTCGTAGATAAATATACTATTAAAATAATTTTCAAGAATAAAAATCTGATATTTTTATCTTTTACACGCAGTATTAATGTTACTTGATAGGACGCTGCGTATTGTTTTTATGTACAGGAAATTTCTATTCTGATTATTTAGAGCTATACTTTACATGTCAAAAATAAATTCTTAGAATTGTATAGCACATATAATTTTAAAAATTAATGTTTTCAAACAGGATATTTACATTCTGGTAACTTAAATTAATTTTACACTCTTCTTACATGTCACAAATAATGTAACATTTCTTGAAATAATGTATACTTTCTTTTAAAATCATTTTTGCTTCTATATAGATGACATTATTGCGTGACAGTAGATAGGCTATAGGCATTCTAGCACATCAACATTCTGGTACACCCCCTCCCTTCTCCAAGTGTTTTAGAATCCATGTCATTTAAAATACATATGGATTTGCCTTTTAATATATATATTTTTTTAAGTCACTTTGTTAGGCCCTGTCTTTTTTTTTCAAAGGAAATCTTTTTTTTTTGAGAAGAAGATTTATTGAAAGGGTTAGCTACCCGTTCTCTTGTTTTTTGGGATAAAGAGATATTTATTAAAAGGGTCAGTCTTATTCTTTTTTCATGTTTCAAAAAAAAGGAATGAATGCTTGAAGAAGATATACGAGACCCACCTCTGTAAAAAAAAAAATCTTTTTTTTTAAAAAAAATATTTTTTTGTCTCAGGTGTTTGTCAGTTTCTTTAAGGAAAAACAGCTTTTTGCAGGTGGTCGGAAATTCGACGAACGAAATTTTCAGATAAAAGTTATCTATTTAAAGGGTCTTTTCTTTAAAACCATTTTTTCCATAATAAGTGTGTGTGGAAAAAAAGTTATTTTGCAGGTGCATTTATTTTTTTCTTTGAATTTACTAAGGAAAAATTAGGAGAGCCTTATCTATCATGAGTGTGTAAAAGTATTCTTAAGAAAAAAGATATTTATTGAAGGGATCAATTGTTTTAAAAGAAGGATTGCTTATTTTAGGAAATATATACAAGACTCCCCTCTGTTAAAAATGCTCCTCCCGTTTTTTTCAAATTTGTTAGTCACAGGTCTATGTAAGTTTTTTGAGAAAAAAACGGTATTTATTGCAAGGGTCAGTTCCACAACGATAAAAATTAAAATCTTAGGCGTGTACAAAACTAATGAAGGATGGAATAAATTTTCTCCAAGGGAGGTGACAAATTTTTGAAAAGAAAATTTTCACCAATAGTAGGATTTTCATGCAAAACATTGTAAAATAAATATCTTAATTTTTTGTATAAATATCTCGTTCTAAGCCACATTTCGTCAGTTCGAGGATCATCTTCAACTTTTCCTAACTACAGAAAAAGAATTCGAAGATCAATCAACTTAAAAGAAAAAATAGCTCAAGACAAAATTAAAAATATCAAAACAGTACAAAATCGCATTAGATGGTTAATGGCAAATGGGCCAACATTGCTTATTATGTTGGAACATGTGACATGGGCGATGCATGCAGTGGATTCCCGAAAGTATAAAATAAAAGATAAAAATATTTAAATGATTTATTTTTTTTACATTAATTTTTTCTTTTTCAGTTCCACCACTGCCTCCAACGATTGCTATGCAGCAGCTGTATAATTAATCAACATCAGGAACTTCATCAGAGAGTTTCGTTGAAAGAAATCAGCAGTTGACACAGCAGTCGACATTGAAGACATCTATACAGATCAATCGGCGGTCGAGAAATCGTAGTTTAAACTCAAGCTCAAGTTCATCCTCGAGCAGATTCTTTTTTTAAATTTTACATATAATTTTATTTATTATTTTCTTATTTTTGTTTACAGATGATTCTGAAAACAAGAGATATCGCCATGAAGAGTCACATAAATCGGTTCCCCCTACCTCTTCAGGATATAAAACAACAGAGCCAATAGCATCCACCCCCTCGATGGGTCAAGAATTTGAGCAACCGACACCGTCTCCTTCACAAGGTAAATTATTTAAAATAAATAAATAAATAAAATATTCATATTATTTCATTTTTTAGTAGATAAGCTATAGGCATACTGGCTCAGGTTCCTTCTGGATCACCCCCTCTCTCCTCAAAGTGATCTAGAATGTAATGTGTGTATAAGCCCATAAGAGTATCCCCTTCTTCGAGTGATTTTTTTGAATTTTGGTTTTTATTTACGCCCACCCTTCCCTACTCCATGTGATCGAGAATGTAATGTGTGTATAAGCCCATAAGAGTATCCCCTTCTTCGAGTGATTTTTTGAATTTTGGTTTTTATTTACGCCCACCCTTCCCTACTCCATGTGATCGAGAATGTAATGTGTGTATAAGCCCCTAAGAGTATCCCCTTCTCCGTGTGATTTTTTGAATTTCAGTATTTTGTTCACGCCCACCATTCCCTACTCCATGTGATTTAGAATCCAATATGTGTATAAACCCATAAGAGTTACCTTTTTTTGTTTGATTTGTAGGTGTCCCCATACGGTAGGGAGTCCCAAGATGTTTTTTTCTTTTGAAAGATTAATGTTTACGATTGCATGTTTTCCTTTTTTTCATCTCTATGACTTTTTTTCTTTAAGCCACCTTCTTTTGATCGATAGATATTTTTCCTTTGGTCAAGGAATATTTTTCCTTATCTTTTACAAATAAGAGTTCTCTTTTTTTTAAAACAAGATAAAAAAAGATAGCTGACCCTTATAATAAATTTTTTTCTCAAAAAAGATTTTCTTTCAAAAAGATAAAGACAGTATTATATCTTAAAGGTTGCATGATTCATTATTTTCATGCACCTGCGACTCAAAAAAGAACACACACAGTGTACTGCATTAAGAGAAAGGACATTCTTTTCCTTCTCTCCTAAAAGCTGGTAAATTTTTTGTGCAACGTTCAAGAAAATGCATAGTGGGCAGCGCCACTTAGTCAGCGCAATCAGTGTGCTGAAAACGGACTCTGATTACTCCGATAATCTTAATGCAAAGACTCTCCATCCGCCGAAAAAACTTTATGTTTGCTAGTGACCCTTTCGCTTCCCCGCAGCGCCACTTAGTCGGCGCAATCAGTGTGCTGAAAACGGACTCTGATTACTCCGATAATCTTAATGCAAAGACTCTCCATCCACAGAAAAATTTTACGTTTGCTAGTGACCCTTTCTCTTTCGCTTCCCCGCAGCGCCACTTAGTCGGTACAGTCAGTGTGCCAAAAAACGGACTCTGATTGCTCCGATAATCTTAATGCAATCGGCGCTTTACGCAATGCTGAAGGATACATGCGGCGCCTAATGTCTTTGGGTGCAGGTATACACAGAAAACCCTCGGTCTCGTCATTGTTTTACCACTGGATGTTTTTTCTTTTTCATCTTTATGACAGCTTCTTTAACCCACATGCTTCTGATCGATGGATATTTTCCCTTTGGTCACTTTCACATTACTTTACTATTTAAATTCACTTGTTTTCATTTTGTTGGAAAGAGACCTTTTTTTTTCCTTTTCGTAAAAATATGTTTTCTTTTATTGAGAAAAGAAACCTTTTTTTTTGGTTTTCATGTTTATAATCTTACAATCTTTTTTCTTTCAAAATTGAAACTCTTATTGTGCCCATTCTATATCCATGTATTAAGTTAAAAAAAAATAAGGTTATTGGTGAATTTTTTTCTTTTCAGAAAAGGTTTTCTTGACAGGTTTATATTTTTGAAAGTCACTTGTTATCTTATTTTATCTTTTTTTTTTTTTTTGAGAAAAAAAGTCTTTTACTCTTTTCCTAAAACGATATATCGGTCATTTAATTTTGAAAACGAAGCCCTTTGCGAATGCATTCTTTTTACATAGAAAAAAGGGCGTGGAAAATACTTGGAGGATTGTCAAAAAATTTTTTCCGCAGGTAGGTAATTTTTGTAAATTTTTTTGTATAAATACCGTGGTGCATGCGATGAAGAGCATTCAGTTTTCTCTCAAGTCTCATATAGTTGAGGATTCAATTTAAATTTAAATATTTAAAATGACGAATACGAGCAACAGCATTGGAGCAATGCGGGAACGCATTCAATGGATAATGAGGAATGGCTCATTTTTCCTACTAATGCTAGACCATTTAAGCTGGGCAACGGATGCAATTAATGCATGTAAGTTTTTATTAATAATACATTTTAATTATATTTCTTCATAATTACGAAAATTTTTTTATATTTTTTTATAATTTAATTTTTTTCTTGTTTCAGTACCACCTCCACCGGTAAGTGCGACGATGCAGCAGCTATTCGAGGGGATGGAAACCCCAAGGGCGAGCCCCAGCCCGAATCGTAAGCGCACTACCAGGAACAGGTCATCGAGCTCCAGCTCAATTGGCACCTCATCAACGTGTTCTTCGTGTCACTCGGGGAAGTCGAAAAAACCGAGGACGCTGAATAACGTAGAAGGTAAATTTTATTCTCTTCACCACATAAGAATTAAATTTTTATATTAAATTTAATATATATGTATATTTTCTGTTTCAGAATCAAAGAAGGTTGCAGACACTCCTCTTCGGGAGAACTCGCCGCAACCAGGGCCCTCAGGTCTTCATACAAGTAAGTTTGAGAAATAAAAATATTTTATTAAAATAAAAAGAAAAAAATATTAAAATATTTATTTTTTGGTTTTAGCATCAATGAAGGATTCTACTCCTCTTCGGGAACCTTCACCGAAACCTTCATCTTCAGGATCTAACGTGGGTAAATAAAAAAAAATTAAATAATAATAATAATTTAATCCATATAAGTTTATTTAAATAACTAATTAAATTTTCTTCTTTTTCAGAAATAAATGGCAGTACTTCTCATCAAGAAAATAGGCCTCCTCCTCCTCGAAGACGAATCTTGCGGCTCAAGCACACAGGAAAGCGTATCATCATGAGCACCGGACCCCCTAAATCATCTAAGAACGATAATGATGAAATATCAATTATTGGTCAAATAGAATCCGGATCAACTCAACAGGATGTGTCTTCATGCAGTGGTATTAAAATAATAGACGACGAATCATCTAAGAACGATAATGATGAAATATCAATTATTGGTCAAATAGAATCCGGATCAACTCAACAGGATGTGTCTTCATGCAGTGGTATTAAAATAATAGGCGACGAAACATGGATCGAATAAAAAAAATAATTTTATAATTAATAAATTTATGTAAAAGTTTTGTCAAACTTGTGTGTTACATCTTTCGGGTATTCAAGTTCAATTTGAACATCATCTTCAACGAGGAGGTGGTCTGCAATCTGAAGAAATAGAAGCTTCTGTTGAATGGCGAGATGTGCAGTCAGCTTTCGAAAACAGAATTAGAACTGGCGTAGTGGTAAATATAAATCACGTGGATATTTTAAGTTTTTTAAACGACGCCCAAGAACTCTTTAAAGTACATGTACAGTCATGCTTAGAAGAATATAGTGCTCTGAAAGTGAATTCAGATTTCACCGCAGAATTTTCTATACAGAAAAGTAGTGAAGAATTGACAGATATTAAATATTTTACAACCACAAGTACTTCAATTTTCATGTCAACGAATCTAGAAGAATGGTTCAAAATAAATATCAAAGATTCTATTTTGACACAAATAGAAGAATTTCAGGAAAAAGATTCTGGCTGGGCTCTAAAAAGCATTATAAGTCTGAGTATAAATATGAAAAAATATTCTCCAATCAAGGGCAGTTCGTACATTCCTCTACCACCTTTTATACAAAAGAAAAAAGCATGTGTCAATGTTCGTAACAATGACAATCAATGTTTCAAGTATGCTATCCTCTCAACAATATATCCAAGTGAAACTAATACTAATAGAGTTAATCAATATAGCATGCATGAGAACAAGTTGAAATTTAATAACATAGAATTTCCAGTGACACTTAAAAATGTTCCAAAATTTGAAGAACTGAATAATATTTCAGTAAATGTGTACATGTTGAAGAAGTTTGGACAAAAGTTTGAAGTATCACCTTGCCACATTACATCGGATAAAAAGGAAAAGCATGTCAATCTACTCATCATCCAAGACTTTTACATCGATGAGTATGAAAAAGATAATCATTTTGATGATATTAGTTTACCCAAATACCACTACGTTTGGATAAAAAATATGTCTCGTCTTCTGAAATCTCAACTATCTAAGACTCATGTAAAATCATTCCATTGTGAAAGATGTTTACAAGTCTTTTATAATGAAGAAAGATTGCAAGTTCATGAAAATGATTGTAAGAATTTGAATTATTGTCGAATTAATCTACCTGACTCGCAGAACAACATTCTGAAATTTGAAGATTATTATAAAAGCGAAAAAGTTCCTTTTATTATTTATGCTGATTTTAAATGTTTACTGAAGCCTACAATGAATGAGATTGCCTTCCAACTTCATGAAGCATATAGCATAGGATATTATATAAAATGTAGCTTTGATGACAGCTTATCTTTTTATAAGTCATATAGAAAAAATATCGAAGATGGACAGACTCCTGCACAATGGTTTGTTCAAGAATTAAAATCAATCAGTGAGGAAATTGATAAACTCTACAAGAATCCGAAACCATTAAAACTTACGGATTTAGAAGAATTATCTTTCCAAAGGTCAACCATTTGTCACATATGCCGAAAACTAATCCGTGATGAGGAACTCGCAGTACGAGATCACTGTCATCTCACAGGACGGTAAGATATTAATTATAGTTATATTTCAATGAAAAAAAAATTTACTTTATCATGAAATTTTTTTAAAATATCTATTTTTTTTACATTAGTTTCAGAGGTGCAGCACATAATTCATGTAATTTGAATTACAAGTATTCAAAATTTATTCCTGTGGTTTTTCATAACCTCAATTACGATACACACTTCATTTTGAAAGAGATAGCCACATCTTCATTGATGGGAGGACGAGTTACGCTATTGCCACATAATAAGGAAAAATATATTTCTTTTACAAAATACATAGATGGCAGTGACCTAAGTTTTAGATTCATAGATTCTTGGCGTTTTCTTCCTTCGTCATTAGAAAAACTTGCATCATACTTGGAAAATGTGCCGATATTGATAAAAGAGTTTCGAACTGATGGTTTTACAAATGAGAAAATTGATTTTCTCAAACGTAAAGGTATATTTCCATATGATTTTGTAGATGGATTGGATAAATTATTAGTTACGAAATTGCCAGAGAAAAATCAGTTTTATAACCAACTCACCGATTCTCATATTGCTGATGAAGACTATAAGCATGCTATTCAAGTCTGGAGTAAGTTCAATATAAGGACATTAGGCGAGTATTCGGATTTATACTTAAAAACAGATGTTTTACTATTGGCGGATGTATTTGAAAGTTTTCGAGAAACATCTCTCAAAGCTTACGGTTTATGTCCAGCTCACTTTTATACGTCTCCAGGCTTGACATTTTCAGCAGCGCTAAAAATGACGAAGGTAGAACTGGAGCTTCTTACAGATATAGATATGTTGATGTTCATTGAAGCAGGTATTCGGGGAGGAATAAGTCAATGCTGTAATCGCTATGCCAAGGCGAACAATCCATATATGGGCTCTCCGTATGATGAAAAACAGAAAATGAAAACACTTATGTACTTTGATATTAATAATCTTTATGGATGGGCAATATGAATGGTTCAATATTTGCCAGTCAGAAAATTCAAATGGGTAGAATATGAGACGAAATCAAACTTTTACAACGCACCGCCAGATTCAGTTATTTGATATATTGCTGAAGTAGATTTGGAGTATCCTGAGGAAATACACGATGCACATCGAGATTTTCCATTCTGCGCAGAGCATAGTGCGCCACATGGCTCGAAACAAAAGAAACTTCTCACTACTTTGAAGAACAAGGAGAGATATGTTATTTACTATCGAACACTCAGACAAGTGTTGGAAAATGGACTTCGACTGAAAAAAGTGCATAGAATTTTAAGTTTTGAGCAAAAGGCATGGCTTAAACCTTATGTGGAATTGAATACTCAAAAAAGAATGCAGGTTAAGAACGAATTTGAAAAACTTTTTTATAAATTGTTAATCAATGCTGTCTATGGAAAGTGCATTGAACGAGAGCGGTCTCGAGTTGATGTCCGATTGGTAAATAAATTTACTGGTAGATATGGAGCAGAAGCACGCATAGCTCTACCAAATTTTCACAGCTGTGCTATTTTTGATGAGAATTTAGTTGCCATTCAAATGAAGAGAACGAGCATCACAATCAAGAAACCAATTTATGTTGGATTTTGCATTTTAGAATTATCAAAAACATTAGTTTATGATTTTCATTATTCGTATATGAAAAAGCGAGTTGGAGACAAATGCAAACTTTTGTATACTGATACTGATAGTCTCATATACGAAGTTGAGGATGTTGACATGTACAAAATAATGAAAGAGGACATACATAAATTTGATACTTCCGATTATGAAGAAAATAATCCGTTCGAAATTCCTCGAGTTAATAAGAAAGTTCTAGGTTTGATGAAAGACGAATGTAATGGTAAGATAATGACAGAATTTATAGGATTACGAAGCAAAATGTATAGTATTTCAATCGATGGAGGAGAAGTTATAAAGAAAGCCAAAGGTATAAAGTCCAGTGTTGTTAAAAAATCAATTACTTTTGAGGATTACCGAAGCTGTCTTCAGGATCTCACTATTATATACCGTGAATAGTGCAATATCCGTTCAAAATTGCATACTGTGCATACTGAAAAACAGAGAAAAATTGCTCTAAGTCCTCATGATGGTAAGAGATTTTTATTGCCTGATAGTACAGATACTTTACCTTGGGGAAATTATAAAATTGAAGAAATACAGATGGCGCAAGCTGCACTTGAAGTAGAGAGGGAATATGGCTGTTGAAAAAAAAGAAAAAGAGCGGGAGGTAGAAATGAGGAGGGGAGATACACGAGTGGAAATTGATGCTACAGAGAATGAAAGAGAGAGGGAAATCGAGAGAAGGGATGAAGCAACCAATGAAAATAGTGCAGAGCTAGTGGGGATGTCACTTTATGAAGGCGAGCAAATTATCATTGAGTATGATGTGTTAGAGGAGTTCATGAATGACTGGCATCCATCAATGGAGGGGGCAAGTTCCCAGGAAGGAGGAAAAAAGGATATATTACGAGTAGCAATGGAAAGGGCAGACATCGAAGTGGGGAATGGGGTATATCAACCAATGGACCACAATGAGGAGCGCATTCAAGTAATCGAAGAGCTTGAAGACGATCAACCTTGCACAAAGAAATCTAAAATCGACTAACTTTTTAAGTAAGTTACAATCTATTTTTTACCAAAAAACATTATTTTTTTTTCATCAAAATTTTTTTCTTACAGAAATTTTTAATTTTTTTTACTATTTCTTGTTTTCAGAATGGATTTATCTGCACTAAACAAGATTGCTGGAAGCGACTTCCTGCCAAGGAAGAAAGTTACAGACTTAGAAAAAGACCAGCAGTACATGGTGACTGCACTGAAACAAGTCAAGACAAGATTTGGAACCAAGGTCGTAGCAGATTTCGACCAAAGCTTCCAAGTCTTCTTACCAGAGAAGATTTCATCTGCAATCTTAAAAGATGAAGAATTTTTCTACAATCTCTGTGATAATGCAAATAAACTGCGTTTGATTGCAATATACCTGGGAGGATCTTCTTTTAAATTCGATCGGGCTTAAAATAAATAAAAATATACTCGTCAAATTGTTTTTCAAACTATTTATTGTAAATTGTACATAATAAGAATACATGAATAAATGAAAATTATTAAACATTATATAATTGTTTTTATTCATCACCACCACTTATAATTATTACATTTATATTGAATCATAAAAAGAAAATTTCAATAATAAAAATATTTTATACATAACTTAAATTAATAAACATAATAAAATTAAAATTTTTTTTTTTTTTATTTATTACACTGAAATACGTTGTAAAATACATCTTAGCTTATTCAAATAATCTCATTTTTATCTATCCAACTATTATGCTTGCTATTTAGACCTAACCACTCAACATATACACGTTTACCACTTTTCTTTAAAACTTTTTCTACCAAATAAATTTCTGGATACATAGTCTTTTGAATTTCCGTTTCATAAAAGCCGCCGGAGACTGGTTCATCATAATAATCTTTGACGTGGTAAGTTATGGGATTGGTTTTTACAACTCTTGTTATTGTGAAAATTTCAGTTGACCAATTTGGTGTATAACCTTTTTCAAAAACTTGTTTTATCTTACTTATTCGCACTTTATCTCCTACTTTGAATTTTGGTTTTTTTACAGGTCTTTTTTCAGTTGGGTAATTTTTCTTGATTTCTTTTTCATTTACCTTCGTAACGTTTTCAGGCTCGATTCCTATTGTCCGATGTTTTCTTGAATTGTATGCTTTCACTAACTCAGGCAGAATATCCAACCATTTATAACTTCCTTGTTTGCTGAATTCTAACCACATTGCATTTTTTAAAGTTCTATTAAAGCGTTCACATATGCTTGCATGAAGATTACTATGTGAAGAGTAGTGATTTATCTTGTACTTTTTCATAAGATTCTGAAAGTTTGAATTGTAGAATTCTTTTCCTTGGTCAGTTTGTAAATTCGATGGCACCCGTTCTTGTTTTAATATTGACTTCATAGCTAGAGTAACATCATTGCCACTCTTCGATTTGACTGGTACAGCCCATGTATACTTTGAAAATATATCTATGACAGTTAGTAAGTAGCGAAAACCTTTGTTTTCCTTTATATAAGGTATCATTTCTACAAGGTCAGCTTGCCAAGTCTCATCTAATCCGCGTATGTCATATTTTCTTCGCTTGTACCTTCGACGTGCTGGCTTGTGTAGTTCTTCAACTACTCTTTGACGTTCCATCTTAAACTTCAACTTTAGCAATATCCGATTGTCTATTCATTTCTTTAATTATATATTCAATACTTGCAAAATTTCGTTGAGTCATCTCATAGACATAAGTTAATTTTTCGTCTATTTCTGCTTTATATATTTCAACTTTGTTCTCATATTCTTGTATAGCTTTAGCAACTTCTATAATTTTAGAAGATAAGTAATCAACTTCTTTCTGTAGGATATTATTTAGTGAATTCAAACTAATGGCATCATTTGGATCATTAGCCTCTCCAATATTGCAAAGCCGCTTATTTC
Organism: Anastatus disparis; assembly: GCA_017163975.1. Taxonomy (NCBI): domain Eukaryota; kingdom Metazoa; phylum Arthropoda; class Insecta; order Hymenoptera; family Eupelmidae; genus Anastatus; species Anastatus disparis. The sequence continues at coordinate 107,081 of JAFFSR010000264.1, read as the reverse complement.
CTAAATCAAAATCACCATCTGATGTAACATTGAATCCAATACCTCGAGGACCACGACTCACTTGCGAGCCCTCAAGTTTTCTTCCAAACACATCGAGACTCATGATACTACTATTGATTTGAAAATTGTGTACGTCAATATATATGCCCACCTTCACGTAGTTCCTCTATGATTGATTGGATTTCATTGTTGTGATTATTATTTCCAGCAGATCTTTCGGCTATTAATAATCGCAGTCTTTCGACAAGCTCATTCGGATCATCCCAGTAGACTAGATCTATGGAAGTATTCTTTTTTGCTATTTTATATTTAGGTATGAGACCCCCTCCGCTGGTAGACATTCTACTACGATCACTGCGGAACATTGGTGCTATGATTTTTGAATATTTTCTACTCTTCGAAGAGCGTATATTCTCACTTTTGCTATGTCTTTTCTATGGGCATTTGTTGCTTCCAGGATAATGCGATAGTTCTTGCGATCTGTTGTACTCAAAAGATTATCATCTGGTTCTTTTTTGAAAAGCAATTCCATTAGACCACTGCTTTTAGGAAAACTTAAATCTTTCACTTTTATCATTTTATCATCAAATTGAATTTGTGAATCACCCATCATGTATACCCCACTGACTTTTCTCACTCCGTATATGTTATCGATTTTGCTGCGGCTTCCATTTAGCATTGATAAAAAGTATGTCGGTTCAGTTTCTTTATGCGCAGATACAAATGGTGAATATATAGATTTGAATGATGAATTTGCAGAATTGAATGATGAATTCATCATTGTGCTATTTATCGGAGAAAAATCATCGCCATTAGAAGCATCATTATCAAACGCCGAACCCGAGTTATTAATATCGTTTACAATATAACTTGATTCATCAAATCTCAATCTTTTTTTTGCAGATTTTCTGTTACTGTCTATTGCCGAAATGTGATTAGAACGTGACACACTTTCAGTTGTCGAATCGACAAGCTTTTCAAGTGGTATAATAACTGGTTTTAAAGTATCACCAATAACCTTTTCAAAATCATCTCTCTCCTTTTTTAACAAAGAGTATTTTTTTTAATAGCCTCGCGTGCTCGTAAGAGCTCGCTAAGAACATTTTTTTCTTTCTTAAAGTCAGGCATGCTGACAAGATGCTGTCTACAATCAAACTGCAAAGATTAAGATTTATACTTCCTTTTTAATGGCAAAACAGTCAAATCCTTTTCTATATCTACCATCATTCATTGCTCTATCTTTGTCAATAACAACAAATCCATACTTGTCATTCTTCCAGCATTCTGTACAAAGATTTCGAAATTCATTTAAAGTTAAGTCAGTATTCACATGGTCTTCATAGATATGTTTAAGATTAATATCATCTTGACGATAAATTACCATCAAATTAATATTGTCCCTGATGAGATGTTTCGGTATATGAGCATATGACTGACATAGATAAAAGCTATCTACACTTTTGTGTCTCCCCATACAGAAAAAATCTCTGACGTTATCCTGCTTCTCACAAGCCACATCATCAAAAATCATAATTGAATTAGGTAGGGCTTCATCTGGAGACACTACAGATGCATGTTCACTGAACGGTAGATATGATATACCTTCAATTGGTTCTAAAACTTTTTGAAGAAATTGGTATTTCGGTTGATTTAAGGATTTAAAGTATACATACAAATTTTCAAATCTAAGACCATTAGGGCGTGTAATTAGAGCTAATAAACTATTAGTTTTTCCACAGTTCGATGGGCCACAAAATACTGCTCGTATATTATCTGGAAGTAACTCTCCATGTCGCTTTTTTCTTTTCGTTTTCTCAAAATCAAAGTTGCCGACGGGAAGTTTGACGTTCTGCTCAGTAAAATCCATGTTTACGTAACAAAGTCAAATCTAAGATTGACCTTTTCTAAATATAAACGCTTGTGTTATATTTTGATCATCAGTTGTAAATCAGCACTCGAAGAGAGATGCTCGTACACAAATCACAGAAGCACCCTAAGGGTAAAGGGTTACTTGATAAAGTAATCAATAACTTACCTATTGAAATGCATATTCCTGGATATCAATATTGTGGTCCCGGAACAAAACTGAAAAAGCGTCTAAAAAGAGGTGATACAGGTATCAATCCACTTGATCAAGCATGCAAAGAACATGACATATCTTATTGTGATAAAAATGCTGATCGAAAAGTAGCTGACATGAAGCTCGCTGATAAAGCTTGGCAGCGTGTTAGAGCCAAAAATGCAAGTCTTAGCGAAAAAGCAACTGCTTTTGTTGTTGCAAATGCTATGAAATTAAAAGGAAAGACAGGAATGGGCGTAAAATTGAGTAAATTAGTAACTGCAAGAAAAAAATCATCAAAACCAAGTAAACATTCTCGCAAAGTTATACAGTCCGCTTTAAAAGGTGCACGTGAAGCTCTCAAGATCGTTGGCGGTAAGAAAAAAATTATCATTCCACGTATTCTACCTGTTCCATCAAAAATAGGTGGCGCTCTGCCTTTTCTCATACCATTGTTCGCAGCACTAAGTGCAACTGGTGCTCTGGCTGGAGGAGCTGCTGGAATAGCTAAAGCAGTAAATGAGGCTAAAGCTGCACAGAAAAATTATGAAGAAAGTAAGAGACATAATAAAACTATGGAAGCTATTGCTCTAGGAAAAGGTCTCTATCTTAAACCATATAAAACTGGAATGGGATTATTTATGAAACCTCATATCGGTAATGGTCAAGTTAAAAAAAAAAAACTTCGATTTAACTTTGCCAAATCGTGCACTGACTGACTATGATCTTATAAAGTATGCTCGTATGATGCAAATCCCATATTTTCGAGGTGTTTTCATGAGAAATAATCTACCTTCTGATGGCCCATGGCATAACGAATCTGCTATAGTTAACTTAGATGATTTTCAAAACAAAGGCACTCACTGGGTATGTTATCGAAAACGAGGTTCTGAAGTGATTTATTTTGATAGTTTTGGTGATCTTAAACCCCCTATAGATCTCAGGTTATATTTTAACGTGGAAGAAGTGAAATACAACTATAAAAGATATCAAAATTTTGACTCATTTATTTGTGGACATCTTTGTCTTCAATTCTTGTGTGAAAGACTATAAAAGAAGAGTTTTCAGACAAGCAGGATCATTCTTTTTCAAACAGTCATGGAAGATAGTTTCACTTTGAGTCTTTCAGGCAAATCTTCTATCTTAGAAGCGCAATATTTTCCTTCAATAGAACTACCACAGCATAAGAATTTTGTTTTGGGTTTAGTTGAACTTTTAACATTCAACTCGATTCCCAATGTTGACGATTCGAATAATAAACTTCATATAAACGGAAAGAAGATTATTATTATTCCTACTGGCAGTTATGAAATTGATGCTATTAATCAATTTTTGCAAAAAGATTTGAAATCTAAAGACATCGAGTTTTCCTTGAAAGCTAACAACAATACTCTCAGAAGTGAAATTTATTGCAGCCATTAGATAGATCTTAGACCTCGCGATTCAATAGGCAGTCTTCTCGGTTTCACTCGTCGCGTTCTTCATGAAGACATTCATCACAGCTCTAATTTACCTGTGAAGATATTGAAAATAAACGCACTCAGAGTAGAGTGTAATATTACTACAGGTGCTTACATCAACAACAAAAAAGTTCACACGATCCATGAGTTTTTCCCAAAAGTTCCTCCAGGATATAAAATCATAGAAGTTCCATCGCATGTCATATATTTACCACTCAATGTTAAAAGTATAGATCATCTTCAAATCCGAATCGTTGATGAAGACGGAAATTTAGTGAATTTCCGAGGAGAGGAAATTACTGTTAGACTTCACATAAAATCTGTATAATGGGAATCGTTTATAATTCAAGTGTGCATATAAGTCAGCCATCATGTCAACCCACCATCAGTCGTCCAAAGGTACTCAAACCGTTAACACGGAAGAGCATCCAGTTTCTCAAAAGCATAGGTCTCAAAGTACGTGGAAAAAGATAAATTGTATCATTCTCTGCTGCTTTCAGAAAAATGGACGAAATTCTAAGCATTCAATCAGGTGTCGCATTCGATGAGTCTATTGCTCATTATGAGGTTCACGCACATCAACCATACTCCACATTAAGTTTCAATACCAGTGATGAAATCCGTATTTCTATTCAGCATCAAGATTTATGCCTCTTACCATCATGTAGTTACATCCATGTATGTGGAAAATTACAAAAACCGGATGGACAAGCACTAACTAAAACTAATTTCGTTAACAATGGCATTTGTCATCTGTTTGATGAAATTCGATATGAACTTAATGCTGTAGAGATAGATAAAAGTAAAAATGTTGGTCTGAGTAGTCTCATGAAGGGATGCACTTCATTTAATCCAAATCAGACTTTAACATTAGAAAATGCAGGCTGGCTTGGTGTTGAAGAAGCAAACAAAACAATCGTAGATGATCATGGAAATTTTGACTTTTCTATCCCTCTAAGTATGATTTTAGGCTTCGCAGAAGATTACAAGAAAATTGTTGTTAATATGAAGCATGAACTCATTCTCACAAGATCAAGAAATGACCTGAATGCTATAATACAGGAAGGTACTGTAGCCAACAATGCAACCACATATGAACCTTATCAAATAAAAATATCAAAGATAGAGTGGTTAATGCCATATGTTATTGCATCAGATAAACAAAAAATCCAGCTGTTAAATTTCATTGGCAAAGATAATCCTATTTCTATGAGTTTTCGTTCATGGGAGTTATTTGAATATCCTCTTCTTCCAACAACAAATAAACACGTCTGAACGGTAAAAACTTCAAATCAATTGGAGAAACCACGTTTCGTGATTCTTGGATTACAATCGGGAAAAAAAGGTTCAAGATCTAAAAATGCCAGTCGCTTCGACCACTGTAATATTAGTAATGTGAGACTTTTCTTGAATTCGCAATATTATCCGTACAGCAATCTCAATCTTGACATATCTAAGAATCAATTTGCTATTCTCTATGATATGTATGCTAATTTTCAGAAAAGCTATTACGGAAGAGATTCACAGCCATTGTTGACAAAGTCTCAGTTTATCAACTTTGAACCACTCATAGTTATTGACTGTTCACGACAAAACGAAACTCTAAAGAGCGTTCCTGTCGATGTACGTCTAGAATTTGAGTCTCAAACTGACTTTCCAGCTAATACTTCAGCTTATTGCATGATCTTACACGATCGCATCATTCAGTACAATCCTATTAGTGGAGATGTTCGGAAGCTTGTCTGAATTATCTTCACTTTTACGTAAAAAAATTAATATTTCGAAATGGAATATGCGGTAGACATGATTGGTTTTAAGCAGATGGGTGGTGAATATGTTCTAAAGGAAATAGCAATCATTCCTCTCAACGACAGTGGTGATCCTATCGTTCATCTATTCAAAAAACCTTTTTCATGGAAAAGGCTCTCTGACGAATTACAAGAAGAAAACATTCGCCTCAAACATAATCACGGAATAGCTTGGAATACTGATGGGCTTGACTACTCTCAAATTGCAAACTTACTTCGTGAATATTTATATGATGCTACTAAAATTTTTGTTCTGAATGAATTCAAACGAAAATGGCTGTTACGATTCAAATTTCCTGCTTATAATATCAATCAATACGGCTATCCATCAAAACCATCTTTCAAGTGTGTTACCATATGCACAAACCATAATCCAATTTATAAAACTGTCTGTGCACTACACAATGTCAAACTCATGAAATTATTCTATCTCTCAGAAAATCATTTGTAAGAAAAAAAAGACAAAAAAAAAAGAAAAAAAAAAGTAGTAGAAAACGCTATAGGCGTTCTGGATCACTTTCGGATTCTAGATCACTGAGGTGATCTACAATGCGTACTTTCTGGATCACTTTTAGGAGAGAGGGGGTGATCCAGAAGGAACATGATCCAGTATGCCTATAGCTTATCTACTTTTTTTAAATTTCACTTTATAGGAAGCAAAAGAGAAGAAAAATACCAGCAGGACAAAAAGCCAATTTCAGCACGGGAGTGGATGAGAAAAGTTGGCCGACAGCTTGCTGAAAAAAATAAGAGTTCGGCTACTACCAGCATGCCATCAACAACAGTTCGACATTCGGATACTAACAGCACGCCATCAACAGCAGACCGACATTCGGCTACTACCAGCACGCCATCAGCAGCAGTCCGACCTCGTATAGGCGAGGATATAACTATATTAGATTAATTATATTTAATACTTCATATTTTAGTATTTTGTTTTAATGTATACTTTTCATACTTATATTTATGTATTTTTAATAAATATCTATTCATGGGATTTTTTAAAAAATAAAATAAAATAAAGAGGAATAATTTGACTATTGTTTTTTTTCCTTATACTCAATTCCTTACAATAAATAATTTATAACTCTTAATTTTGTTGTTAAGTGACAGAAATTTTCACTTCAATTTTTCAGTTTTTTTTAAAAAACTATTTTTGATTGTTCTAATAAGTTTTAAATCTTTCTTTCCCATAGTGAAAAGAAAGAGGTCTTAAAAGCGTCAAGGCCACTTTTTTTTCACTCCCTTATCAAGTTCAGGGAATTCGACAGCTTTACCGTCGACGGAGATCGTTGAGTCTCCACTCTCTCTACTTTTCTGCATTGAGAGTGGGAACTCACGATTGTTCCAACGCACTGGACAAGGGAGTGCGAGAAAGAGAAAGAGAGCTATCTCTCTTTTTTCTTGCATCTCCTCCCACTACCAGTTGCTATGTTTGAAGTTAGCCTGACTGTGCTAGCTTCAACGATGGACCTAGCTTGAAGAGAGACGCGCGCGAGCAGGCCTAAAAGGCAGTACGTGTGTGCTGCAGCCCGCGAGGCTGTAGCCACTAAGTTCAATCTAAAAATCGTTTGACTTTGGAATTTTTTTGGTTTTCTTTTTATTTTTTTTCTTTATATATATGTCTTAATATTAGTAAATTTCGTTTTTCGGGTTTTCGTTTCTTTTGGTTTTTTGTGTTTTTTTTTTTCTTTTATTTTTTTTTTGTTGTTGTGTGGTGAATCCAATACACCAGCAAGATCAAGTAAAATATTGTGGAATAAACAGGAGCAAGCAGAGTCCAGGAAAGCCGGCAATGCTGTGCCAGCCGGCCTCCGTAGTAAATTAACAGATAAGTAACTTTAAATCTAAAGTGACACATTCTAAAAATAATAAAATGGTAATATTTATATTTTTAAAAAAAAGGTTATTGGGGACGGGGTTTTGTTTAAGGAGGTTAAACTCCTTGAGGAAAGCCCCGCTCTTAACATTCAATGTCCCAAGTTTTAATCCCGCTTTTGGGACAATCGATGCGTTAAAATTTAACATCTATTTAACTTACCATTTTAATAAATAATTTTAATTAATCATCTATATAATATAATATTATTTGAAACTAAACAAATCATTAATTTAATTTAGAAAACAATTTTGCTCTTTTTATTCAACAAATTTTTAATCTTCACCTCACAATACATCTGTTACAAATGGAAATGCTTCTTTTATGCCATCATGAAACTTTTCCATACAAAATTATAGTATATAAACTTGATCATAACAAAGAAAGAAATTAAAATTTTCTTAGATGTGGAATGATAACGCCGTTAGTTGTAATGTTTATAAATTTATGATTAAAGTTATTGATAATAAATCAAAATATATATGTTAAGTGACAAAATTTTCGCCTCCTAATTTTCTTTATTTATCTATTAATTCTTAAAATTATTCTTTTAATTTATTACAATGATGAAGAGAAATGGGTCTTAAAAGCATCAAGGCCAATTTCTTTTCACGCTGTTATCAATTTTCCAAGAAGTCAAGCTCGATCGTTGACGGGAGCCTTTGCTTCGTCTCCACTCTTTCTCTACTTCGTTGAGTTGAAGACTTAGCGTCGGTTCCCATGCATAAGACGGGTGAGAGCAACGGAGAGAGAGAACTACCTTTCTCTGTCTTCGCGCTCTCCCCCACAACAATTAAAAACGTTTGAAGCTGTCTTGACGAAGGATTGTCAAGCGAAGAAAAATTTTTTTGAGAGAGACGCGTGCGACCAGGCCTAAGAGCAGTACGTGTATGCTGCAGCCCGCGAGGCTGCAGCTGCAACTTCAAATTTCAACCTTGTCACTGTTTAGCTTTTAATTAACAAAATTAACGACACGAATTCCGTGGACAACGATCCGAGTTGTCATACACGTGTATTGAAGTGCACCGGTTATTGATAAAGTGTAGATATCCCGACAAATAAAACAGAAGCAGATAATCAGAAGCCAATGCAGCCAGAGCAGGCATGGGAAACCAGGAAAGCCGGCAATGCTGCCCCGCCGGCCACCCTTGTCATCAGCAGATAAGTTATTTTTTTCTTTTTTTTTGGGTTTTGTTATGACAATGTAATAAAAGGAAATAAGCGCACCTTACGTTAGAAAAATTCAGCATATTGGAAGATTAAGATAAAATCATTTCAATTGTTTTTTTTATTATTTATTATCATCTACTAGAATTCTGTTTTCCAACTGTAAAACTTCTAGCTTCTTCACAGCGTTTTAAAATGCTAATAAGCGTTTAATAATTCATTGTTTTAAATGCTAAAAATTTTCTTCAAATAAAGTGTTTCAATTAGAACCAAAAACTTTCCCGTTTAGTTTTTACTCGTAAACCCATTTATTTTAACTAAATATTTTTATAAACTAGGTAGTAGTATTTAAGATATATAATATATGGTTAATGCCGAACGATAGACTTATAGTAAATATTTAGTACTGCAATAATATATATTAAAAGAAACTTTATGATTAGAATTATTGTAATTTATAAAATTAGATAATTCCAAAGCAATATATTACATCTGTTAGTTATTCCGTTCGTAATTCTCGTTCTCTAGCTATAAATATCTGTTGATTGAGATAGAAATTCTCTTCCTGAAGGTAAAACTTTACGAGGAGAATTTTTGCGGCTTAACAATAAATTATTTGTAAAGATTTTCGGAATGTACTTTTGATGAATTCACATAAGTGAAAAATTTTATTTAAGTATGTAAATCTATTAGAGATATATTGTGAGAGTTTTGCAAGTAATTTTTACTCAAGTGGATTTATTAAACTAATAAAGAATGTCTGACATATTTCAATTTTATATCACTAACTTTTATTATGAAAACGACATAAACTTTTATGATTCGGAGTTTAGAGATAGGCTTATATAGTTCAGGGCCGTCGATAAAATTAAATAATTTTTTTTTCTCAAGTTATCCAAAAAAATTTTAAGTGTACTTCATAAAAATTAATAAATATGCCACAAAAATAAGTTGCTTGGACAGTCATTAAACAGAATTAGTCGTTAAAGTAATAATTATTTTAAAAAACTACATATTTTTATGAAAATTCAAATGAATAAAAAACAAATCAATCCTTTTCATAATAAAACTCATAACTGATTTTTATAAGGTATACTTTGATTTCAAGAAAATTTGGTATGATTAGGTATTTTCATATAAATTATGTGTCCGTACTTTAGTGTATGAATCATGTATATTAGGCAGTTTAATTGCATACGAAAATCGATTTTAGCACGTTCAATTAAAAATCTTAAATTTAAATAAAAACGTCTGAAGTAAGTAATTTTTACATGAGTATACTTCGTTAACAGAATTGAGTAATTTTTTAGTACTTAAAAATGGTGTAAAAATGCATTGCACATTGTCTTTTAAAATAACATAATGCCCATGTCAAATATATGTATTTAAACAATAAACTGAGTTTCGCACATTGAATTGAAAAGAAAAAAAAATAATATGTAATACTTATGCGCATCACATTAGAGGCAAAAAAATAAAATTTTTTTCGTATTCTATTTTTGAAAATTTATTTATGTCACATGATTAGAAAAACCTTTGTGACTCAATCATTCATTTAACTTAGAGTTATTATTGTGAAATAAAAAAACTACACAATATTCAAATAAATAATTCTTATAAACAATTATAAATAGTTAAAATCTTTTATATGAATATTTTATTTAATATTTAATAGTTGTTAGTAAAATATGTCTAAAATATATATTTAGATAAATTTAATCTATATTTTTCATGAATATAAATGTGAAAAACGAAGAAGAATTAAAAATGCACTCGTTAAAAAGTTGATTCATGAAGTTTACAGAAAGACATTCGTGTTTTTAGCGAGAAACTATACTCTCCTCATAATTTATGGCAATTATAAATGTTTGTAAATTTCATATTAACCTAGATAAATACATGCTGCTTGTGAAAATCTGTATTTTAATCTGAATATTTAAAAAGAAAAGCTATTAAATACAATTATAGAAATTTATTCAATGCAATGAAATGTATAGTTAATAATAGAAAATTGACTAAAATAAAAAAAGAGATAAATTTCAAAAAAAGGAATATTGACTCTCATTTCCATGTGAAACGAGATCGGAGTGTTTATATTATGACATTTTCGTATAGATCAGGCCGAATATACTCCTTAGATAAAATCTCTAAACTCCGGAAGGTAAAATAAAATTAAATGTATGAAGGACGGGGTTTCTTGTGAGAGGTAAAACTCTTTAGAAAAACCCGTCTTAACAATATATTCATAAACAATGTTTATGAATGTTTCCCGAAAATGGTAGTATTAATATAATTAGTATTAAATATAACTTATTAGTATTATACTGAAGAAAATAATTAATAATATTAGAAAAGGGACATGAAAATTCAGTAACTGAATTTTTATTGCACTTGATAAAATTGTAAAACACTGAAAATTAAGCTTTGTTAATTTAATGTCCATAAACTATGGTCATGCACATTTTTCACAAAATATACATCTAGTTTTATAGTTATTTTAATTCCTCGTTGATAAATTATAATTTTATTAAAAATTTAAGTTAAATTTTTAATGATACATTTAATATATTTAAGCTTGTGCGTAATTTAACTGAAAATTCTTAAATTTTCATTTTATAGAAATTTGTAATACTAATATAGAACTATATTATAGAATCAAATTAAGTGTTGTGATTGATATTTTTTGAAATAAAAATAATGTACCATTTTTATAAAAGTATTTATTCATTGAATTTTTTTTTCCTTATATTTTGATGTATTACAAAAATAAATAATTCATGTGATAGGACAATTAAAGTTATTTCTTAAGATAATAACCAGATATTCTGGTAAATATATTTATCGTTGTAATTTCAATAGGTATAAATTGATATATTTAATATGAATACAAATCTAAATAATGCTCAGGCTATCCAAACCGCTGTGGTGTGTTTCAATTTATTTCACTCGAAACATATTATAGTAATTTTATTAGTGTGTTCATGATTCAATGATTTCAAATTCTTTAAAAAAAATGAACTGTTGAAATAAATAATTCCTTTATATAATCAAATAATAACCTAGCATCATCCAAGTATTTTCTAAATTTGCTTTTAGTTAAATTTAATAAAAAAGCTATATATTATTATTATTATACAGAACAAAAGAATTCTTGCATTTCTTAGAAAATAGAAAGAGAGAATCTGTAAAACAAAAGATACACGTTGTGTTAAGTGACGAATTTTTGCCTTTTAAATTTTTTATTTTAATGAGAAAATAATTTAATTAATTCTAAAATTATTTTCTCACTTTATTACTATAGTGAAAAGAAAGAGGTCTTAAAAGCAACAAGGCCACTTTCTTTTCACACTTTTATCAGTTTTCCAAGAATCCAAGCTTGGTCGTTGACGAGAGCCGTTGCTTCGTCTCTACTCTTTCTCTACTTCATTGAGTTGAAGTGGAGACTTAGCGTCGGTTCCCATGCATTAGACGGGTGAGAGCGACGGAGAGAGAGGACTACCTTTCTCTGTCTTCGCGCTCTCCCCCACAACAATTAAGACGTTTGAAGTTGGCTTGACTACTAATTGTCAAGCGAGAAAAAAGCTCTTGACAGCAGACGTGCGCGACCGGGCCTAATGGTCAGTGCGTGCGCGCTGCAGTCCGCGAGACTGCAGCCGCAAAAATTTTACTTAGTTATACTCAAATTGAACTTAAAAGTTTCTATTGTTTAAATACAAGTTTTTCATTAAGATAATATAATAATTTTCTTTTTACTAGTAACTTCAAATAAAAGTCGTCGTTATTTTCGAGTTATAGTTTAATTTAAAAATAATAAATACGTGTTTTAAAAAGAGAAATAATAACTTGTTATTTTTAACAAGTGGGTTCCAATCTTTTTACTTTCAATTAGTTTTATTTAATTTCTTTTTAATCAAATAATTAAATTGGACGTTACTTTACTTCAACTAAACATTAGTGAAATTTTTCTTTTCGTTACTTGTGTGGGTTTCGGGGTTTAGTTTTTGTTATTACCGCGTTATTTTGCAATAGAAAATTCGTTGCCCGTTTTCAAGTTAGTGCATAGCCAAATGCAGAATTACAGCAAGGAAAGCTTTTATTTTCTCTTCAAAGCAGAGCGAGTCCATCACCAGGAAAGCCGGCAGTGCGGTGCCCGCCGGCCAACATGTTACTTCCAAGATAAGTACTCTAATTAAAAATCTTTCTAAAAATTTTTGCGGTTTAGTCACAACCAAAAATTTTCTCTTAGTTTCAAAGAAGACTTTAATTTCGGGGTTAAATACCCTTTACGTGATCATATTGTTTTAGTTTCAATTTTCTGTTAAATAACCGTTTATCTTATTTATTTTTTGAATTAATTACTATCAGTAAAATAATAATATTTCCATTTTAAGCAAATATGCCATTCGTTTGATGAAATAATTTAGAGTTAGTTCAACGGTGTTAAGTGACGAATTTTCGCCTCTTAAATTTTTATTTTAATGAGAAAATGATTTAATTAATTCCAAAATTATTCTCTCACTTTATTACTATAGTGAAAAGAAATAGGTCTTGAAAGCATCAAGGCCACTTTCTTTTCACATTTTTATCAGTTTTCCAAGAATCCAAGCTTGGCCGTTGACGGGAGCCGTTGCTTCGTCTCCATTCTTTCTCTACTTCGTTGAGTTGAAGTGGGGACTTAGCATCGGTTCCCATGCATTAGACGGGTGAGAGCAACGGAGAGAGAGGACTACCTTTTCTCTGTCTTCGCGCTCTCCCCCACAACAATTAAGACGTTTGAAGTTGGCTTGACTACTAATTGTCAAGCGAGAAAAAAGCTCTTGACAGCAGACGCGCGGGATAGGCCCGATGGGCAAATTCGAGAGAAGAGAGGCTCGCGCAGCTTCCTCCTCGTATGTAAAAATCAATTGGTTTTTCTTCTTTATCCATTATTTTAAATTTTTTTCTATTATTTTTTTTCCTTCTCATGATCTTAAACCATGAGAGAAATTCAGTTAGTGCATATTATTTTGATTGATAAAGTTTAGTGTCTTATAAATTTACCCGAGTAAATTTATTACATAAACCGTCCGGGAGTGAGGTGATTTAAGATAAGAAAACAAGAAGCAGCTGGGGAATGCGAGCGAGACAGCAGCACCCAGGAAAGCCGGCAATGCCACCACGCCGGCCAAAATTGTCTTTCTCTACTAAAAAGATGAGTATTCGAAATTTATATTATATTTAAACGTTGAGTACATACGCATAACTGTTGTCCTCATGACTCGACTTTGAAAGTAAACAACCTAGTGCATAAGGTTAGCTACTAATTTGCGTATACAGGAAATACGAAGTTTTGTATTTGTAAGTTTTATATCAAGTTTCGGAGGAGTTGGAAAAATTAATAAATCAAAGTTAGTTAAGATTTTTTTAAAAAAAAAGAAAGTTTTTTTTTATTAAGTTATTTGATTTTGGTTTAGTTTTATAAAAATATTCATTGCCAAATTTGGAAAAAAAAAATTTTCTTTTTCGTATATCTTTCTTTTCTATAATTAAGAGTTGATTGAAAATATAAAATACATTATGTTCAGAAGAATATTAGTTCTTATGTATAAATAATTGTTATGGAAGGTAGTTTGATTTCTTAATATTACATTGTTACGATTTTAATCTTTCCTTTTGATAATATAATTATATAACAGAAGGGACTATCTTATTTTCATTAATATCTTACTGCAAATTTTCCGTAGAGATCACATTAACTTTAATAAAAAAAAATGTAAAAAAAAATTAACATATTCGATTTGCTTAAGATATACTGCAGTGCCGTGTTGCCTTGGGTACTCGTACACTGGAAGTTTTCCAAACAAAACTTCCGTTTGTTTTTACGCACATGCACATGAATATATAACATTCAACGTAATATTTTTCTTCAAATAAAAAGGAAATATTAATGGCTAAGTTGTAGTATGAAATTTGGAGAGAAATGTGATTAATACCTTCATGGAACCAATAAAGTATGAATATTATTGTAAAGTATAATGCTGTTAGTATTTCTCGTTTTTATTTAATAAATACCTTGCTCTAAATTTGCAGACACGTAACATAAGACAATTTACATTATAAACTGCATTCTTTTCAGTTTCTTTTTTTTCTCAAACCTAAAATATATTGAGATTAAACGTTTCTTTAAAATAGAATATAAATATTTCCATAGTTAGTTAAGGAGTGATAGATGCATATCGTCATGCCATCATGTTTTATTGTTACGGGAAGAAAATTTCTATTTAGTACAGCAATTTGATAATTGAATGTTCTATAAAATTATAATTGTAAAATTTAAAAATTTTTATTAATTGAAAAAGAGTTTGTTTTAATTAATATAGTTTAGTTATTCATCGTATTTATATTCTAATTGGTTTGCACCAAATTCATCATCTTCGTTAATGTACCATTAAAAAAATAAAAATAAACTTCATCAAAATTAATGAATTTTACTGTTGCAATAATTAATGTTAAATATCAACTTTACGCACAGGCACGCATCTGTCACAACTTTGATGTTAAATTTTATCAAAGTTTTAAACCCAATTGCTAGCATACTATATTGTAAAAGTGGTTAGTAATAAAAGATAAATATCTTCCAATAGGTTAAGTCTTTCAGTTTCATTTCTGTTGTTGCCATAACGGCGATAGATTTTAGATAATAAATAAATTGGGGTCGTCCGTTTTACAGAGGGTCAAACCTTTTTAAAAGGGTCACCCTAATAAACCGATTCAGACCGTTAATTAAGAATTGTAAATTTGTGAATTTAATGTAGAACTCATCACACGTATTTTGTGATGAAACCAAAATATAAGTACTTAAATAAATAACTGATTTAATTGAAGTCAACTCGTTCAATGTTATTTATTACTAATGTTATTACTGTATACTTTCAAGCCTAAGATACTTACTTATTAATCGTTATCACCCAAAAACTTAATATAAAGGTCTAGTTTTAAGGTTATAGAGAGTGGCCTTTTTCGCCCCTGGAGGTAAAAACTCTTGGGGTGAAAAACGCACCCTTTACACGTTGCTTTGAATGAAATCATTATTGGAAATTAGTTATCTTTTAGAATTCAAAGTTTTAAAAAATAATGTTAATTAAATTAGAAATTTTATTTTATTTCTTGATAAAATTTAAATTTAAAAGTGTACAATTTCAATAAAGAAAATTCTTTTAAAAATTAACCTTGGCAAAGCTCAAGTTATTATTTGTGCATAAAATGTACTCCACAAAGCACGACGCATATATTGTTTTTACATGATGAACGGGATTTTTAGAAAAGAAATTAATAGATCAAACGTTCACGCAACGCAAAGTCAGCATATCCGTTATGTGCTTAAAATTGATTTTCAATAATATGTACAAAACATATTTAATAAATGTTTGGTTGGTATATAATAATATTTATATTTTTAGGAAAATTCTGGATAGTAATATTAATATTTTTAAAAAATTATTAGGGACGGGGTTTTGTTTGAGGACGTTAAACTCCTCGAGGGAAATCCCGCCCTTAACAGTGGCGCCCAACGTGGGGCCAATTCGGTAAAAAGATTGTTGAAGGATTAATATCCTTCAATAATCCTGCGTACGACGGTATGCTGGCGCGTATGCGATTAGCGATGGTATCGGACCGACGGCCTAGGAGGGGTAATAATGCTATCTAAAATTAATAAATGAATTGTATTTTCTTTTTAACAAAATTGTAAGTGGATTAGTACGAAATTTCATTTAGAAACCTGTGTTTAAATTTAAAATAAATTGAAAAAGTAAAAATGAAATAATACATCGGTTAAGGTAATTACTGAAATTTTGTTTAACAATATAGCAAAAATAATAATTAATTAAGTAGAAGGTTAAATCTCATTAAAAAAAAAAAAAATAGAAATTAGAAATTTGAAGTACGTAATTTTTCTCTAACGATCTAAATAGTTAGCATAAAGGATATCAAAAGTAATCGTGTTTTTTTAAAAGTATATTAAGATAATTATAGAAATGACTTGCAATCGTGCATATGCAGACGGATACCGACGGCCGATGCATAAAAATAACACAGGCGCGAAATGGAAATTCAAAAATGTGACTGTGACTATATTTTTATTTGAAATTTTCACCTGCAATTTGTAATATATTAGCTGGAAATTAGAATTTGCTCTGAATAACCTGAATTGTTGTTTTAATTAATTAGAAAAAGAATAAAAATTAAGGAATTATTAGGAATTTTTAATTATTACGAAGCTTCAAGATAAAACCCTGCTTTTACAGGTTCATTGAGTTTTTTCTTTTTCAATTACGTATAAAAATTTTTTATATAACTGCAATTAAAATGAAAATTCTTTTTGTGTGATTGTTTTGTAATATTGATTTTTATTAACGTAAATTTATTTTATTACATTATAACAAAACTCAGTGATTTACAAATTATTGAAATGATATTCAAATTAATTATTACGAAAACAAACTATTGCTTTTATTTAATTTATATATGCTTTTATTTTATTTGTGTATGGCATATTTTGTAATTACAAAAGTTATTTCGGAGCAAATACATCCAAAAGCAATTAAATGCTTCGATATATACTCGAATTTTTTAATGCATTTTTTTTTTTTAAACAAGTGTACTGTTCGAAACTTTGTAATCATTTGAATGAATTTAATTTTTGCTCCTTGTATTCTTTCCATGAATTTTAAATCTAATTAACCATTAAAAAAAAAGAGAATAAACGAAAAAAAATTTTTTTTCAGAAAACAAATATTGATAACTGGTAGATATAATTGCAAGTCAATCATAGTAAAAATATTTTAATTACAAATTGCTCTCTGCTAAAATTATTGGTTGATATATAATAAGATTTATATTTTTGGAAAATTCTGGATAGCAATATTAATATTTTTAAAAATTATTTGGGGACGGGGTTTTGTTTGAGGAGGCTAAACTCCTTGAGGAAAACCTCACCCTTAACATTTGTAAATAATTAAATACATTAATATGATAGATATAAAAATTAAATACAATTTAATAAAATAATAATAAAATAAAATAAAGTGTAAATAATACATCCAAATTATCAATCCAAAAATCAGTACATTAAAATTATGCAATTAAAAATTTATTATTATTGATTTAAATATTTATATCTTCGGGATTACTATCACAATAGCTTACAAAGGTCGTGCAAATTATCTTTTTTATATTTAATATTCATATTTTTTTCAAGTTTTTTTTTCATTCTCAAACATTAAACTAATTTATTTTTCAATGAGGATAATAAGAAAGGTTGAGAAAAAACCAGAATCATGTTTTTTAGTACATAAGCTATAAGCATTCTGGTACACTCCTTCCCTCCTCCAAGTTTTTTAGAATCCGTGTCATAAAATAGATATGAATTTCTTCCCCCTATTTAAAAAAGAAAAAAGGATAAAACATAGTCTAGGCGCCCAGAGGGTTTCGTATGAAGTTAGAGGTCCCACCAAGCAAGTAGGTGATTTATATGTATTTTGAGCCGCTGAATCCGAATTTGCAACTTGCTTTTTGCGCAAGTGGTCGAGTAATTTGTTATAAACAACTTAATTATTTAAGTGGCTATAGTTTATGAACTACAATAGATGCAGTAATTTTCTTTGCGAAAACTTGTTCTTTCATAAAAAAACAAAAAAAAATCGTTCCTGTTGCATGTCGATTCGATAATTAGAACCAGAGATATGGCTAATATATTGTAAAAAAACAGATATGTAGCACAAGCGCGGAACGCCCTAGTAAAAAACCTTATAACTCGACTACTAATTAATATTTTTTAAAGTTTAACATGTGTTTTAAAATTGTCAGAGTCTCAGCTTTAATGATAAATCGTTATATATTTCTTTCAAATGTTGATAAATAAGCTAGAATGATTTAAAGCAGAAAAATTTTTCAATTTTTCAGAATTTTGTTTGTTTCTAACAAAATAATATAGGTTAGCGAACAAAATATTTCTATATTTTTGATATAGAATGATAGGAAATTTCATCTAGTTTGAGAATCTGTCCGGTTTTTTAAATTTAAGTAAGTAGAACCTGAGATATCGCAAATTTAAGCTGCAGCGCCAACTCCTTGCAATACGACATATGTGTGCAATATAGCGATCGCTTTCCTTATTAAAAATTCTTTTATTATAAGGTAAGTAATCTCATTCTTTTCTAATGAAATTACTTTTGACTCTATTTTATATACTTTGTCATAATATTAATGATGTATAATACATTTAGATGAAGTAGATTAAGGGTTTTAAATAATCATTGATTTTTCTACTATAATAGTAAACAATTTACTCAACATATGGAGTATTTTTAGATTAATTTTTTTTTTTTTTTGCAATTGCAAAAAGAACAACAATGTATTTTATTCAAAAAATTTATTTTAATTTTCCGATTTATTAGTCATCTATTTTTAGCTAAATCCTTTTTTTTATTAAATTTTTATTTAATTTCCTAATACAGAGTTAAAATTAATTTCATTACAAAAGAATAAAATTACTTACCTTATAATAAAAGACTTTTTAATAAGGAAAGCGATCGCTATATTGCACACATATGTCGTATTGCAAGGAATTGGTGCTGCAGCTTAAATTTGCGATATCTCAGGTTCTACTTACTTAAATTTAAAAAACCGGACAGATTCGCAAACTAGATGAAAGTTTCCTATCATTCTACATAAAAAATATAGAAATATTTTGTTCGTTAACCTATATTATTTCGTTATAAACAAACAAAATTCTGAAAAGTTGAAAAATTTTTCTGCTTCAAATCATTCTAGCTTATTTATCAACATTTGAAAGTAATATATAACAATTTATCATTAAAGCTGAGACTCTGAGATTTTCCAAACACATGTTAAACTTCAAAAAATATTAATTAGTAGTCGAGTTATAAGGTTTTTTACCAGGGCGTTCCGCACTTGTGCTACGTCTCTATGTTTTTTTGCAATATATTTGCCATATCTCTGGTTCTAATTATCGAATCGACATGCAACAATAACGATTTATTTTTTGTTTTTTTATTAAAGAACAAGTTTTCGCAGAGAAAATGACTGCATCTATTGTAGTTTATAAACTATAGCCATTTGAACAATTAATTTGTTCATAACAAGTTACTCGACCACTTGCGCGAAAAGCAAGTTGGAAATTCGGATTCAGCGGCTCAAAATACATACAAATCACCTACTTGGTTGGTGGGACCTCTAACTTCATACGAAACCCTCTGGGTGCCTAGACTAACACTTTTATCCCTCCAAAACCGCGATATATCTGTGTCTTACTTGAGTTGCACATTAGGACTCAAATAAAAAATTTTCATAGAGACGTTATCTATCAAAAATGTAATATAGAAAGGCAAACTCTGAAGAACTAGTTAACTATCGCTACTCAAGCACCAGATGAATTTGTCTTCAGTTTAATGAAAGGGCCGAGTATTATGACCGTAGTCGCCAGAGAAGTAGTACACATCGTGAAGTGTATTCCAGTGGAAGTAAAGCTGGAACACGAAACTTCATGCTATGCCGAATTATAAGTATCCTGGAAGAATACAATACACTACCTCACTCCAAGAACGCACATCTTAAAGAAGAAAGGCACTAAGACTGCTTGCAATCCACTTTTACTAGCTTACTACTATCTTGGTGAAACATAGTATAAAATACTACCAAGGCCTACCGAAGCATTGTCGCCTGTAACTCTAAAATCAAACACCAAACCCAGCTGGATGTACATAAATCAAGCAGATCTCGCCACCAGTGGCATATACATTGATCAAGATTTGAATAAGTTAAGGAAAAGAATCATGTTTCCGGTAGAGAGACTAGCGTTACTCAATGATATAGCTAGGAAAATGCATGGTCACCAGATAACAGATGGTGACGACACCATAATAAAACTCTTAAACGAAGAAACCATCAAGAAAATAGCTCAATCAGCATGGTCACGAATGTGTAACCAATTTATGAATTCCGGAACATCCAGCGCTGCAGTCATTGCTGTATTAATGATAATTCAACTTATCAAAATGATTGCAAACATATTAATCAGAGGATATACCCTACATTCAGTTTTCGGATGGTCAATCCATTTACTCAGTGCTTTATGGGGTACTCTAACCCATCTCTTGCTTCAGCGCAAAGAACAGCAAACGCCAACACATGACGTTGAGAAAGGATTAGAATTATTAGAAAAACCGAAGCAAACAAACAACGGATTTGCAACTGCACCGAGTCATTTGTCACTTTCTCCTACACAGGAATTAAAAACTGAAACCAAGAACAAAGGCATGGTTTTGTCTTAAAACAGAGGGTTATGTTTACTAGTTCATCAACTCCTAGTAACCATTTTAGGCCTGGGGTGTAACATTGAGAAAAATTCTCGAGTTCTCTTAAAAAACTTTTTTCCCTTTCATTATCTTATCCATAATAGAAAATTTGCCACTTCTTATTCTTTTTCTTTTCTTTTTCGATCAGAAATTTTCACGTCTGGTTCCCTTACATTTTTCTATCACAAAAAAATACAATTTCATTTTTATGACCTAACCACCATTCTCATATATTCTTCCAGCCTAAACGAATTTGTAAGTGTCGACAAATCTATCATAAAGCTAGTAAAAATCGGCCCAGGCGTCTGAGGCTATAATCATAAAAAGATTAGACCCGTCTGCCAAGACAGTATAATGAAAACTTTTCAGGAAAAAGTAACATATTTTTTTTCTTTTAAGTTAATATATGAGAATATTGTCCTCTATATGATTAACTTTTTCCATTGTTAAGTGACGGAATGTTGCCACTTTTTTTTATTTTTATTTAAATATTCTAATTTTTTTATTAAAATTTTTAATCTTTCCTTTCCATAGTGAATAGAAAGAGGTCTTGAAAGCGTCAAGGCCACTTTCTTTTCACTCTCTTATCAAATTCATAGAAGTCGACAGCTTGACCGTTGACGGAGATCGTAGCAGTCTCCACTCTCTCTACTTTTTTGCATTGAGAGTGGGGACTCAACGATATTTCTCATGCACTAGGCAAGGGAGTGCGACAAGAAGAAAGAGAGCCACCTCTCTTTTTCTTTGCATTACCTCCCACTGCAATTAGGATGATTGAAGCTAACCTGACAGCTAAGCTTCAACCGCGGGACGAACGTGAAGAAAGACGCGCGCGAGCAGGCCTAAAGGCAGTGCGTGTGTGCTGCAGCCCGCGAGGCTGCAGCCACTAACTTCAATCTTATTATCGTTTGTTCTCGGAGTTGGTTTTTTTTTCTCCATTCATAGTGGTAACTTCATACTAATTTCATTGTGGAAATTAGTTTTTTTCTTTTGGGTTTTGCTCTACTAAACCGCGTTTAACTGGGATTTCGTCTAAAAATTTCGCTCGTCGTTCTTTATGTGGGGTAATGCAGTGCGCTCACGGATTCATTATTAGTATTTTGGGTGCCGACCAGGAGCAGCTAGAGAATCCAGGAAAGCCAGCAAAGCGGTGCTCGCTGGCCAACGATGTAAAAGAAAATGACAGATAAGTAGCAAATTTTATCACATAATTTCCTAAAGTTTTATAGGAAATTTACATTTAGAAAAATATCAAACATTTATAAAGTGATTTAAAATAATTTTTAACTGTTAGATTATCAGAACTCTAGTAGCTTCAATCAAAGTAGATAATTGTGAAAAATTTGTTGTGACAGTTGCAATCAAAGTTTTAACAAATATATCTAAAGTTGTTTAACCATTGGCTTTGGTCATGATAACCAAAATTTTGATTATCCTATTTTCAACTAAATTATACTTTTGTTGTAAATTCATGATTCTCGAGTTATCATTTATTTTATTTTATTTAGATTTTAGTAATCGCTTTTATTTCCCAAATATAAAAATCTTAGTTTTTTTTGAAAGATTAATGATGTTATAAGTTATCTACATATTTCCAATTTAAAATTCTATCTAATTTAATTTGGTTCTATTCATGCTTGGATTCATCAATAAAATCTTTATCACCTATTGTAAACATACATAAACTTTAAATGCAATGAATATTCTGAAAATTATTCTTACATTAATTATAATGCTTTAGTTAACGTTAGAACTGTTTAATTTTTATAAAACATAAAGATTCTATATTGAGGAAATATAATAAATTTTCTTCAAAATTTGTTAGAGAACAAGATTTGTTTTTTTCTTATCAAACTAACTTAAATCATAAATGGTATTTATTTAATTTCCAAATTATATACTAAATATCTTAATATTTCAAAGAAACTCTATTTACTGATAATCGCAGTTTCTAATTTTAATTGAAAAATATTAAATAGTATGAATTATGAATGTTAAAGTCCTACGTGTATTTGCCACACATATTGGTGATTGCTGACTGCAAATATGACATTTTATTCGAATTGAATATTTTCTTCCAAAATTGATTATAGAATAAAATTTTCCGATTAATTATTTCACTAATAAAAGTAATAAATTTTATTTACATGTTGTTAGGTGACACAAATTTTTCCTATTTAAATTTTAATTTTTATTTAAGGGAATAATTTAAATTAGTATTTTAATGCTTCTCCATAGTGAAAAGAAAGAGGCCTTAAAAACGTCAAGGCTACTTTCTTTTCACATTCTTATCAGTTACTTGGAATTCGACAGCTCGACGTTGACGAGGATCGCCTTAGTCGCTACTCTCTCTGTTTTTCTACATTCAGAGTGGGGACTTGACGATCTTTCCCATGCACTGGTCAAGGGAGTGCAATAGAGAGAGGAAAGACCTTTTCTCTCTCTTGCATCTCCTTCCACTAAGATTTTTACGTTTGAAGATCGGTCTGACGGTTTTAGCCTGAAGAGCGAAACAAGCTTGAAGAGACGCGCGAGACCGGCCCTAGGGCCAAGTACGAGAGGAGAGAGGCTCGTGCGGCTTCCTCCTCTACATTAAAGTTCAGCATCGGTTCAGTTTTTCTTCATTTATATTCATTTGCAGTTTCCATTTATTTTTTTTTTATTTTTTTCTTTCTCTTTTTTTTCTATTTTCTTCGTTACATTTTTCTTTCTTTCCCGTTGTGAGTTTTTAGTTTTGTTATCGAGAAACCTCGTTCTTCTCATGCTCTTCAAGCATGAGAGAAATACAGGTTAGTGCGCGGTTGAAGTGCTAAGCGGGGAACGACTAGTTAATTATTCGGTTGAGTGAGAGAAATTGGAAAAGGCGAGCGGAGTGGCAGCGACTAGGAAAGCCAGCAATGCAGCACAGCTGGTCAACAGTTTATCCCTCATTAAAAGATAAGTAAATGGACTTTATTTTGTAATAACCCTTCTAAAAAAAAAGAAGCATGTAAAACAATAATTAATTTAAATACATAAATTCATATGAAACATCATTACATTGTAAAAACGGAATTAAACAATAGATCACAGTATTGGTAGTTACGAGGCTAAATCATATTATATTTGTGTGTAATTGATTAGATAGTTTTTTTTTTAACTCTTGAACTTGTTTAATAAGGATATAAATACATATCTATTCAATCTGAATAAATTCTAAATAAATATTTAATTCAACATTTAGATTATAACTTTTATTTTTTTTTTCATATCATTTGATATGCTTTGCACTTTGAAAATCACTTAATGTCACACAGGAATATCAATATTTTCTATGACTATTTAATTAAACACTACACTATATTTAAATTATTTAACATAATTTGAAAAATTGAGTATTCAATTAAAGCAGTATACTATGTATGTCATTTTTTTTTCTGCATCTGCATGAGAAATGAAGATATTTTTTTTTAAACGACGATGCTATTTTATAAAATTTTAAAACTTTTGATCAGTAACTTAAGACTCTTAGACTTTAATACTGCTATTTATACTTTCTATTTATCGCAGTTTATCTCAAAAACATGCAGTCACTATACTAATAAATGACATAAGAAGAAGTCTCATTAATTACATATATTACTCTATCAATACGTTAATAATACAAATGTACTCCAAGATTATCAAAAAAACAAAATTAACAATTATTTTATATAATTCTATAAAATATTATTAGTCAATTATATTTTAAAAAAATTATTCAAGTTACATAGTTGGCATTGTTGAAACTCAAAGATTTCTGCAAAAATTTTAAAATAATTACCATTTTTTAAGAATCACTGTTTTAACCTGAAAATATCATTAAAAATAATTACTAATAAAAACAATAATTGAATTAGTATTCTTTTCTAGAAAAATCATAAAATTGTAAATTAATTTAATAAGTAAGTCGAATATGAAAATCTATAAGGAAATTTCTTTTCAAAGATAAAATTTAGAATATTTGGAATTGTTTGAAAACGTGCATTAAAATAACAGTGTACAAACCAATACAATAACTGATTTAAATGAAGTGTTTTGATAAACCTGAGGTAATATCAATAAGTGTATTATCTACTGAAATTACAACAATCCTCGTAACAGAAAAACTATAGTCAAATCTAAATTTTTAACATCTCTTTTGTATCTTTCGTTTTAGTGCAAATATTTAGCAATAAATATGTTAAAAGAACATGTAACATCTTTGCGTAAACTTCATTTTATTTTTATCCTTACTCATAACTGCTACATGATTGAATTTCTAACGAAATTTGCTTATAATCAAAAGGACAATGTAATCAAACATAGGCAGTAGTTACTGGGGACTAAAAGTAGTATCTCTTAAGAATACGGATATGGTACATAGGTCTTCGAATTATTGCACTTAACAAAGTATTGATTAAGGAAGTTTACAACGTACAGCATCATCATAATAATAATAAAACTAAATGAAAAAGGAGACTAGTAAAAGTTCTTCTTATCTTAAAGGCCGCCGTTACCATAGTTATTTAAGTCAAAATTAATATACCATTAGATAGTAGTAGTAGGAAGTCGGGTTTTTCTAAGAGGTCAGACCTTTTGGAAAAGCCCGCCTTTACACATGTATAAATTTCAACCAATGTAATTCCAGTTTCTACGTAAAAACAATTAGACCTTTAAATTGATATAATCAATTTCATATTAAATTTTTATGCAATGGAATATTGCGTTATTAAAAAAATATATAGTTTGATCTTTGAAAATAGAAACTTATTCAATTTTTCAACTTATCTTGATCAGCGTAATAATCCCTTTATTATAAAGTACTAGTATGCCATGTGACGCAATCAAATGCTTAAGTTTAGTCTGAAGTAGAGAAAAATTTGAATTGTAAGAGACTAAAAATCTGTCGAATAACCATTTCAAAATGTATCTCATTGTAAAACAATATTTATAATAAAATCATTGAATTAAATAATTTGGTTTATTTTAATGATAAAATAGAGATTCATTTTTAAAATATGTTTGAGAAAAAGGCATAAATTTTTATAAAGGAACCTTAAAGAAATTTCCACGTATAATCTTACTTGAAAAATCTAAAAAAGAAAAAGGATAAATTCGTACTAGTTTTTGTTTTGGAAGAGAGGTAGAAATTAATTTATATTACTTTATCACAGTATGATTTGAATTTGTTAATTAGTCTTGAAATTATTTTGCACTAAAGCAGATAATATTCTATTAGGAAATTGGGAAAGTAAATTTTATAATTAAATAATATTGTTAAGGGACACAATTTTGCATTTATATTTTTCTTTCTTTTTAAGAAAATATTTTTGAGTTGTTTAAAAAAATTTTAATCATTTATTCCCATAGTAAAAAGAAAGAGGTCTTAAAAGTGCCAAGGCCACTTTCTTTTCACTCTCCTATCGGGTTCTGGGAATTCAACAGTTTAACCGTTGACGGAGATCGTCATAAGTCTCCACTCTGTCTACTTTTCTGCATTGAGAGTGGGAACTTATGATTTCCAATGCACTGGGCAAGGGAGTGCGAGAAAGAGAAAGAGAGTTATCTCTCTTTTTCTTGCATCTCCTCCCACTACCAGTTGCTTGGTTTGAAGTTGGCCTGACGGTGAGACGTTGACGACGGGCCTAGCTTGAAGAGAGACGCGCGCGACCAGGCCTAAGGGCAGTACGTGTGTGCTGCAGCCCGCGGGGCTGCAGCCACTAACTTCAACTTAGCAATATATTATCTTTTTAAATTTAGTT
Organism: Anastatus disparis; assembly: GCA_017163975.1. NCBI lineage: Eukaryota > Metazoa > Arthropoda > Insecta > Hymenoptera > Eupelmidae > Anastatus > Anastatus disparis. The sequence goes on along the minus strand of JAFFSR010000264.1, from coordinate 80,590 downwards.
TTTCTTCTTATACTCACTTTTATAGGACAAAGTGCATAAGAACTTTTCGTTGGGGTCTATTACTAATTTAAGTTTTTTTAAATCGTGTTCAAACGGGGTTTCGCTGCCGGGTATTGTGTTGGGTGATACAGTGCGCAAGGATGACACGAAAAATCGTGAAGCGTTCCACATTTTTCTAAAGTAGTATTTTGGTCAACCCAGGAGTAAGCGGAGAATCCAGGAAAGCCGGCAATGCTGTGCCAGCCGGCCCGCACTTTATAAATTACAGATAAGTACCAAAATTCATAAATAGTTCATTTTTTCTTTATGTTGTATTTCTTTCAAAAAAATAATAAACAGAAAGGACAAGTGTCATAAAGAGGCATATCCGAGTGTAAAGCATGCAAGTTATGATGATATAATGAGTGCAAGCATAATTTTATTTTGATTGATTTTCCGAATTTTTAGACCATTAATAAACATATTGAAGTGTTATTAATACTTATTAATTATCAAAATTTACCAAAAATTTCTATGTAGAAAGTGACGGTTATAAATCTAAGTTAAGTGATAGGTCTTTGAATATGTTAATTTACATGCATTCCAGTAAATAGAATAAAAAGTAGATTTCTTTGTTAATTGTAGAGTATTCATGAAATTTTACAATACAACTTTTCAAAAATCGATTGTGCGATATGAAGTATCAATAAAATTACAAAAATATTCACTTATAAAACAGTGATGGTTTATAAGCAAGGATTTTCATATAATAAGTTTCTAGATTCACGAAATAATGATATTTGCAATCAGAAAAATAAGAGAATTTTTGAATTATGACATAAGTATAAATGATTTTTTTTTTTAATGAATAGTATGACTAATTATGACTAAAAAAAAATTAATTAAGTGAAAAATGTATTTGAAGTATTTTTAAAAATGAATTTAATAATAAAGATGCTAGAATAACTATAAGCAATTAAGGTATGGATATAATAATATAATTTTAATACACTTTTATTTAAATATTAAATAAAAATTTAAATGAAACATATGCATGTTTCTAATATAAGTAAGCGTAAATTTTACACTCAAAATATTTTGTAAAAAATTTTGCTTTGTCTCGATTAAAGTTAAATTAAAAAGTGAAATTTGTCTTTCTTTTATTTTGCTGTTTATTTCATTGAGGAATTTCGTTAACCTTACCTATTTAATTGAACAATAATAAAACAAATATATACAGTTAAGTAATGTGGAATTTAATGGAGTATAATTGGTTTGGTTTCTTGATTTCGGAAGGTAAATAAAAATTAATTGTTAGCGGCGAGGTTTTGTTCTGGGAGGTGAAACTCTTGAGGAAGACCTCGCCTCCTTACAAATATTGTATTATTTGACATAAGTAATTTAACGTAAGAATTTTCACATGTTTAAAGTGATTATGATCACGATTATTATCTTCGTAAACTACAAACATGAAGATTTCTTTTCGTGGACTTGTAAATAGTTGTAACGTCTTCGCTTATTAAAACATTTATTTTTTTATTATTAATAAATTTTATATTTTGTTACAAAAAAACTTTTGGCTGAGATTTCCAAAAGTTTTAGCTTTTCCGTTCAAAAGGTCATCGGAAAAAAATAAGCATTGGAATCATCTAATTATAATGAAAAAGTGTTACCTTTTTCTTAATTAGATGAAAACAATGAACGGTGACCTCTACTAGAAAATAAGTCGCCAAGAGTTCAGAAGTTTTTTCCATGAAGATTTTCGGTTTTCCCGAAAAATATAAAAACCTCTGAACTAATCAAAATGCACGTTATTCTACTACAGTCGTTTGCTGCACCTAGTACAGGTCAGTCGTATCTTAAAAACCCATAAAGGGAAATACAATTTTTATAAGTTTTACTCAAAGTCTTTGTATTTTATCTTAAAATAATTATTACATCACTTATATTTTCGAGTAATTATTATTTTGACTTTATATTTTGAAAGTGACTATTATACTATATTCAATTAAAAAAAAGTGACTAATATATTATTTAATATAATATATTTAATTCAATTCAAAAAGTGACCATTATATTACATTGTACCAAGAGAAGGGCCTTCTCGAATTAAAACAACGAATAAAACAAGGTAATAATTAAAATACTTATTTATATTTTTCTTTCCTCGATTCCTAAAAAAAAGGCTCTCGAGCCTGCAAATCACCTCCCTTTATTCTCTATAGCCTCTGCCACGCGAAAACTTTCTTGCTTGCGTAACCGCTCGACGTAACGAGAACTGTAATGGACGGGTGAATTAAAATATAAAAATTAATAACTTTTATTCGGACGTTACAGTTTGAAGAGAAACTTATTTAAATGGGTATTTTATATTTTCAAGATTATTTTTTTTTTGCATAAAAAATTTAAATTCGAGTTGAATTATTAAATTTTAAAAATGATTAAAGTGAGGATATAAAATTATTAAATTATTTAAGATAAATTGGATGAATGGGTTTTCATTTCTACACTAACAAGACTTATTGTATGAACATGCATTTAATAAAATTTCAAAAATAAGTATAACGCGTTTTTATTATTAGTATTATTAATAATTACGATCTAGTTTATAAATATCGTTATAAGTGAAAAATCGTAAAAGGATTTTAGTGCTTGTTAAAATGATTCATTGTTGTTCACAGACCTGACTTTGTGCTCACAATTCTCCATTATTTCATTTTACTGGTAAAGTGTTAAATAGGGCATCATGACATATTATTTTTTAATTTTTTAAAAATTACTACTCATGACAGTAAACGCATAGAGAACAGCATAAGTTTTGTATGCGTATACATATTTAAGGTTTATAATTATGGTACCGGGAACTGTTACTTAAAATGTAAATTATGTTTTTTTTTGTTTGACATTTGAAATATCATTATAGTTTCCGACCTGATAAAAATCAAGTCAATGATACATTATACTAAATAATACTTATAAATAAATTAATCATTAAAGGCGGGATTTTGTTCGAGGAGGTGAAACTCCTTGAGGAAAACCCCGCCTTTATCATCCATATGATAATTTCAGATAGATTCTAGCCCGGTTCCTGTTTGACACATTACATCAGGCTGCCTTCTGACCCATTATACCGAACACTTTGGCTACCGATGTGTTCAATCCAACTATCAATCGATACCCAATAAAGTCAGATTTCTTAAGAGTTGCGATATAAGTAGGACATACATTAAATTTCTTTCGAAAAAATGTCAGAGATACCTGGCCAGGATTCAAACCCATGCCCACCGCGTTGAAGGCAAGAGCTCTATCCGTTACACCACCGCACTCTAGGAAAAAATAATATTAAAATATTATTATTTATTTAAAAATTGACAATGAACATTTCTTTTTTCCTTAATAAAGTTAAAATAATTAACAAACTACATTTTAATTCATATCAACTTTCCTTTTTCTTTAAACAATCAATTTTTACAATTTCAGCGAACTTTTGAATAGTAAAAACGCAAACTTTAGTTTAGGTTTAGTTGTTTCGACTAAGTTCGTACTACAGACGTGACACATTATCAAAGAATTCTAAAGAAACATTAATATCTTATTCATTAATGTTAAAAATACATAAAAATAATTCAATTAATAAATAAAAATATTGTGGCGATTTGATTTAAATAATTCAGTCAAATGCATTAATATGTTGGATTTAATATGATGTGTATTGTGTGTGTTTTGTTTTTATTTTAAATCAATTTTGTTAAGTCCCTCATTCGGCCTACAACAACATAAAATTATCTACGTAACTTGGGCGTACGGAGGATGAACATGGTCTCGACTATTACTTGTCAATTGAACGTTAGTCAGTCGACAAATATTAGCCTCGTCCATATTCATCCTTCGTTACGTATACAACTAATACAAATTATATAAAATTTCATTTGAGTAAGTTTTTTTATAAAAGTTTTATAAAAAATTTAGATTTTATAGAATTTTATGAAATATTAACTTTTTATATCTTTTTATAAAAGCTGTATGAGACTACTTTTCTATTTTTTTATCACTTTTCAACAGAGTAAGTTTTTTGAATACAATTAGTTTCCGTTTGAAAGGATTTCATTCAACCTTTTACAAATGTACTTCAGAATGAAGATTTAAAAAAAAACTAATATTAGACCAAAATACGCAATTTTCTTTATAAATTTTTTTCTTTATAAGAATATTATTTTTCTTTATATTTTATAAAGAAAATACTATTTGTACAAAATTTGAAATTTATAACGTTTAGATTCTCCATTTTATTTTATTTAGTTAACCTTATTATTATCAATGATTAAAAATAATAGTAATAATACGTATAATATTTACAATGAAAATACCATATTTATAATACTATATTCATAATAAATATACTATACTTACAGTACAATATTTAAAATAAAAATACTGTACTTATAGTACAATATTTACAATAAAAATATGATTTTGATAATAATACAATATTTACAATAAAATATATTTTGCGTCTTGATTATAATAATAATCATATTTTTGCTATTATTGCCAAAGGAATACTTATCTATACAGGACTTACATACTCCTTGATTAAAAAAATGATCGAAAATACAAATAATTATTTTTATATGAGCTATATAGCTCTAAGATATTTTTCATGAAATCTTATAACGAAATTTTATAGAAATAAAAATGTTAAAATAATGTTCATGAAAAATTTTTTCGTAAAATCTTTTATTAATTTGCATAAATTATGTTTATTTATAAGTCCTCAAGAAAATATGTAATTAAATTATTTTAAACTGAGTCCATATAATGCATAAAATTTTTTAACAGAAAACTTTTTTTTTTTAATTATTCAGTCATCGTAATTATTCTATAACTTAAAAATTTACGTTATTCCTACCTCAACAGAAATAGGCCACCTTATTAACTGAAAAAGCAGGCCAAAAAAAAGATATTTCTAAAATTTTGCGGTTGAAATAACCTTTTTTCCAGAAGGGCGATTCAACCTGTGATACATATGTAACGTAACGCGACGTTAGTTGTGAGCAAGAGAATAAAAAGTATGCGTGCGCATTACGTACGTGTGATACATACATATGTATCAAAGGTTGAATCGCCCTTCAACTAATTTTAAAATTTATAAAATTGAATAGATTTGAATTTTTTTTATTAAATATTATTATTGGACTATTGTTGTGGTAAGAATAAAGCAGAATATGCTACACGGGAGTAAAATTTAATTTTTCCCCAGTTGCATAATGTTCTATTATTTTCTATTTGATTAAATAGATTTTGTTGTATTGTCGGGTGAGAGGAATAACATCCCAACTTGGCTTTGCATGTAAAAATGTCTCAATTCGGTTTCGCGGGTAAAAACGTTACAATTCAACTGCTTATTTTTTTCTTTGAAGGATATAGAATTAATTATAATAAATATAAGTACTTAAATATAGGAGACGAATTATTTAGATCTTTACAGTAGTTTGAACTCAAACATCAAAGAAAAATAAACAACTACATTGTAATCTTCTTACGCGCTAAACTAAGTAAGGATATTTTTACGCGTAAAGCCGAGCTGAGACGTTTTTACGCACGAAGCTGAGATGGGTCGTTTTTACTCATAAAGATAAATTGAAATGTTATTTCTTTCACCATATTTATTAACGCATTTGATGGAAGCGGGGATCTATAACCGTTAAATAATTTGATATTAGATCTACGCACGGATCTGGTAAAAGATTACAAAATCCAGAATTAATAATATCTTCTGCTGCTTGTAAGGTATTTCGCTTTTTTTCAGCTTCATGAAATTTAAATCTTAAATCATGACCATATAATATGAAGGATTTATCGTTAGTTGTTTCTTTAAACTTTTGTATACATTTTATATTTCTTAATAAATTTACTAATTCTTTTTGCTTTTTCATAAGAACGTCAAAAAGCGAAATATCTCTAAAAAATTTTATTGAATGCAACTGACTAATTTCAAATAGGCAATCATTAAAAAATCTTCGCAATTGTTTCTTTGAATTTATCGTAATAATATCATTTTCATGTACTTTTTGATTAGTATAAACTAATTTAGCCATGTGTTTCATTAAACACCTACCTGAAAATACATTTTTGTAAGGAATCCAATGAAATGGTGTAAAGCCTGAATGATCGGTAACTGAAATATCAGCACCGTATTTTAAAAGAATACGAATTTTTTCTATTAACTCGTATTTGCATGCAATATAAATTGCTGTTTCTCCATAAGCTCCATCTTGATTAACTCGAGCTCCGTGCTGTAAGAGAAACTCAACTAAAGACGCACTACTTTTTTCTACACTTAAATGTAATGGATATTCCAGTCTTGTAGTTTTTGAATTTACATCAGCACCGTAGTTAATATATAATCTTGCCTGAAAATAAAAGAAACGATTTAAAATCAAAAGCTGGTTTGTACACTGTTAAAAATGAGCAAAAAATACATGAAATTTAATGTAGTTGTGAATGAAATTTTTACATGAAATTTAATGTGTTTTGCCCTTTAAGGTGATATTAATGTGTATTACACATGAAAAATAATGTTATTTAACATAAATTTAAAGCAGATTTGCATAAAAATTAATACATTTTGTATTAAATTTCATGTGACTTCATGTAATTTTATTATGGAAACACAGAAAAAGTTACATGAAATTTAATGCGAAAATTACATGAAATCTGCTTCCAGTACGCGTATTAAATTTCATGTACACACTGGAAGCAAATTTCAATTTCATTCATTGAAACTAATTTTTGCATTAAATTTCATTTGGTTTTGAATTAAATTTCATGTGATTTAATAGTAAAATCACAGTAAAATTTATTAATTTTCATGCGAACCCGCATTAAATTTATATTAAAAAACATTAATTTTCATGTGTATTATACTTTAATATCACTTTAATGGTCAAAACACATTAAATTTCATGTGCAGTTTTCGCTGAAAATTAATGTACATGCATTAAATTTTATATTTTTTTTAACGATGTAAAGAATAATTGAAAAATAAAATTTATAGAAGTATAGTTTATCATTTCAACGGTCCTAACAAAGAAAAACACTTTTCTACTTCGAATAATAGCAATTATTCCGATGCTTCAAGAAGATTGACATTTTTAACAGATTAACAAAAGTCTTCTTTTTCGCAAAGAATCGAAGAAAAATGTTAGCAGAATGTTAGTTTTCACGGAGAACTGGAGAAAAGTGTTCTTTTTCGCGGAGAACTGATGAAAAGCGTTCTTTTTCGCATAATACGAGAAACTGGTATTTTTATTCGTAAGAACCATCGATTTATATTTTTCTATAATATCATAAAAGTATTACCGAAAGGTTCTTTATGATTATGCAATATTCCAGTAAATCAGTATTTGTAAAAAAAATAAAAATTTATTGCAATACGATTTTTTCAATAAATGATTAAAATTTAATATTTATATAATATAACCGAAAAATTAAATAATAAAAGTGAATGTGCTTCTTTAATTCGTGTTTATTGTTATCTCAGGTACGCTTAAATGACAGAAAATTCAGAGAAGTAAATGTACTATAGTATGATATAATATAGATACTGAGGTTCTCGATGGCTAGTAAGCTGAATTCGTAACTCAATGACCCGGTATGAATACTGGTCTCGTGCGATTAATACCAGCACCACTATAAATTACAATTGATTTGTTTAAAAACACAACAGCTAATTACCGTTGCAATAGTAGCATAAATACACCAGCATATAAAGAATTTTTTTAAATAATAAAAAATAATAGTATTTCTTACCATGTAGTCTCTGCCTTTGAAACAAGCGTAATGTAAAGGGGTTATTCCCCAGTTATTAGCTTCATTAACAGATACACCAATTTTTAACAATAACTGCACAATATCGATGTTCTCCAATTCAGCTTTTGATGCAAAATGTAATACATTCTCTTGATGTTCATTTAGAGCATGTGGATTTGCTCCACGTTTTAAGAGAAGTTCTACAATATCCTCATTACCTAATTCAGCAGCCAGATGTAATGGTGTATTGCCTGAACCATCTCTTAAATCAACATGTGAACAACGATCCAATATTCGACCAATAATTTCGATGTCTCTACTTTTTATGGCAGTATGAATAATATATGATCCATCTTCGTTATGAATGTTAACTTGAGCATTGTATTTGAGAAGAATCATGACAATTTTTTTCAAATCAAAGTAACAGGCTATTTCAAGCGCTGTTCTTCCACTTAGAGTTTGATAATTTACGTTTGCATTTCTTGAACAAAGTATTTCTGTTAATGTAGGACTGCCTGTTTTCACAGCTAGTAATAATGGAGATTCTCCACTGTTTGTCGGTATATTTGGATCGGCACCATGATCCAACAATAATCGCACCTAGAATTTTAAGTAAGTATCATAGTAATGTTAAAATTATTTTTTAAAAAATATTAAATTTTACTATTGTTATTTTATTTTTACAGATATATATTTTAATATAATCATTCAAGTTTTTATTAATAAGACGTCAAAATTAAAAAATTTTCTTTGTATCTATTATTTTACAAAAAAAAATGAAATGCCTTATACTGACACAGATATCTGTTTTACATTCCTATAATTCAAAGTTTCCTCGTAAATCGATTACTAGTTGCTCAGATAACAGCACGTGTCGAGCACGACCGTGCAGGTGTTTATGTTTTTAAAAAGCTTTTATCATCGAAAATTTTACCATTAGGATAAAAAAATCCTAGTAAACTATTTTAAATCATCCATCTAACAGCAAATGGAATAAAAAATAAAGTAGCATTCTTATTGACTATCAATTAGGGGAAATCGTGACTGTCACAAAGCTAAAATGGGCCAATTTTCGAAAATTATACTTTATTGTGAAGGATAAGGGGAGGTTCTCATCAAGTTTGACCTGAAAATCGATTTTCTATTGCTTAAAAAGTTAGTACATTTTTCGTAGAATACGCTCCCGAAAACCGATTTGACGAAATTAATTTTTTTTTAAAGTTATAATAAAAAACCGGAGTCATCTTTTTACGAAAATGGAATTCATACAGCAACGCGTGTTTCCGTAATATTTTTGAATTTCCCACCTTTAGGACCCCATACCATGGGTGACCATGGTATCTATAGCTACCTCGAGTGCCACCAGATGTCATTATATATGTTTTATACTATTATTGACCGTTAGAGTGTGTAGCACATGCAGTTTTACCGTGCCTTTTGTTTGAAAACATGCCAAAGTTTAATAAAAAAGGTATTAGAGGAAGCAATCGATCAAGAAGTCGGAAAAGTACGTTTTATTACAACCAGTTCACGAGTTTGTCAGTACGTCCTGCCATGCATACATCTCCCTTGCTTTCTTCCATACACTCACTCAGCTCGGGTACGTGGGTTCGCTGTGCCCAAAGACTTTTCAGTCCCCCTGCGTATTCACACATCTCCTTTCTCCCTTTCATCCATGCACTCAACCACCATTCACTCAGCTCGGGTACGTGGGTTCACTAAGCCCAAGGACTTTCTAGTCCCCCTGCGTATTCACACATCTCCTTTCTCCCTTTCATCCATGCACTCAACCACCATTCACTCAGCTCGGGTACGTGGGTTCACTAGGCCCAAGGACTTTCTAGTCCCCCTGCGTATTCACACATCTCCTTTCTCTCTTTCATCCATGTACTCAACCACCATTCACTCAGCTCGGGTACGTGGGGTTGCCAGGCCCAAAGACTTTTTAGTCCCCCTGCGTATTTGCACAACTTTTCGCACTTCCATCCATGCTCTCAACCTACCATTCACTCAGCTCAGGTACGCGGGGTCGCTAAGCCCAAAGACATTTCGCATCCCTGCGTATCACCTTTCCAACTACTAACCGTGCTCAATACTGCTTAACTTCGCAGATCGCCTGGCGCGCGCTGAACCACTCGGCCAATGTGTCGATCAAATATTAACTTTATGAACCGATTTTCAATGATATTTTACAGTTCGTAGAAAGAGCCTATGCATTTAAGTTCAACAAGAGTATTGTAAAACAATCACAATCTAAATAAAAAAGGGTTAGGCGATACTCATAAACTATCATATAATGGCAGTCTTTGTACAGAAAGTATCATGATTAAAAAAAACTAAGAAAAGGTGACGTGAGAGCTAAAAAGAAAGAGTGGTGGATATGTGGATCACATAAAAAAAGGAACAGAAAAAGTCCATAAGGGTTTTCAGATGACCAGTTAGTCGAGCAAGACACCTCTCACGCTAAAAAGCAATCGCTAATCTCTCTCTTATATAAATTTACTTTCATTTTCTAAAGATTTTAAAATATACTTTTAATCATTTCAATCATGAATGTCATTTCAAGGTTATGGTCAAGGTCATGGTCATTATCACCGACGAATAGCCAAGAAAATATCCTCTATCTTTTGTTTTAAGCTTTTTCTCCTAAAATACAATCCCGCAGAGTTATTTCGCCGTTCCGGTACTTTTGGTCCACCCTGTATATGAATTATAACATTATTTAAGTGTTTAAATAATGTTATAATTCATATATAATCTAATACACTGTGTAAAAGAAGTGTCATCGTGTATGTAGCAGTAACGTTGTGTATAAATAAGTATATGACTGCGAGAGGGACAGAGTGAGCCAGCCAACGGTCTCTGAATCGGCGCACAAGTTTAGTGCGCAACTCAGTATAAACATTCAATAGACTACTTCTCTGCGAGATATGCGGGCAGTTTTGCACACTTTTCGCCAGGGGATGAGAAAAAATTAGTTATATATTTAATAGTATATAATTTAGCAAATACTCAGTGTTTAAATGGAAGATAAAGGAAAGTATGTATTTTCTATTACTAGGACTTATTTAAAACTTTTCATAAAATCTTTAATATGATAATTTGATAAATATTTATTTAATAGCTATCTTATGTCCAATATATCTTTGAAACCTTTGCAATATTTATCAGGATGAATGAGAAGAATAACCCTATAACTCAGCGAAGATTTAAAAAATTCCGTAACTCGGCATTGTATTTAAAAACCTTATACTTCAGTGTTTGCTTCAAAAACTTATTTTTTTTCTTCAATTTTGCAGTGAAAGTTTTGCAGGATTTTAAAATACGATCTGTGTAAAATTAGCATGATTCAAAATGTAAAACAAAATCAATTTTATAGTGTTTATTTTACAGAAATTATATTTTTAAATCCTGCAAAATTGTCTTTACAAAATTAAATAAAAAAAATTAGAATTTTGAGTTTGGAGGTTTTCGAAAGCATTGTCGATCTTTGCTGAGTTAGGGGGCTATTCCTCTTAACCGTCAATATTCTACATTAAAAGAAAAACACTTATTTCCTTAGCATTATTTTCTAAAGTAAGAAATGACAGAGATATACAAGATAAAAAAAATACGAATTTGTTTATAACTTTGAAATAAAATTGTAGATGAATAAAATAGTTGTATTTGAAAGAGCGAGATAATACTTTCATTATTATAAATTAATACTTGAAAAAGAAAATTTTCTTAAAAATTAGCAAAATATTAAACATGCGTAAAAATAAAAAAATTTGTTAGTCTTATCATACCACGCCGTCAATTTTTATCCGTTAATTATTTGCAGTATTATAAGACTTCAAAGTTTATGCAATTTCTGTCAATATGAGTCTTGTTATTCGCTTTGCATAAAATTTTTTGCTTTACATTTGCAACTTGAGCTGATTTTAATGATTTAGACAATAGAATAATTAACTTAAATTATAAACAGAATAGAAAATATTTTATTTTTTTTAATATTTTCTATTTCAAATAGATGGCAGCACTTTTACTTCAACAGTCTCTTAAAAGCATTTTCAAATAAATGGTTTTCTATATAGATTTATATGTGCATTAAAGAAATTTTGAAAGTTATAAATTAAGAGTCAGCTTTAAATATGCTTTACCGATCGAAAATAGCTAAAAAAGATATATCGTCTTTTTTGATAGAAATAAATATCAGAATTGTTTGTACTTTTAGACATCAATTTATTTAATATAAATGAGAAGCGTAAGCGTGGAAATTTGTGGAAATTTAAAGAGCATGCCGAGAAAAATCATGTCACCACCGTAGATTTCGATTTACGCTTGAAGGGTACAAACGTACGTAATTTTCCTTCTCGGAATAGTTCCATTTATTTAAGGAAATATAAAATAGACACTACATCTGTACTCATAAATATTGACTATCTTTTCATTTTATTGCTGAATTTTCAAAAAAGAAATGCATTAGCTTGTAGTACCGCATGATGATTATTTAGTTAAATTTTTAAATAAATTTATTCATTAGTTATTGAGAATTTTAGGTTCAATATTATTTATTAAAATTTTTTGATTTTGTACCAAAAATCCAAATATCTTAAAAACTAATGAATTAATTTATTTGAAAATTTAAACTAAATAATCATCATGCGGTACTACAAGCTAATGCATTTCTTTTTTGGAAATTCAGCAATAAAATGGAAATACAGTTCATATTTATGAGTACAGGTGTAGTGTCCGTTTACATCTCCTTAAAATAAATGACGGAAAAGTCCAATCGTAAAGACAATCGATAAAAAGTAAAATTATTATTTTTTAAAAGAAAAGTATAATTTTCGTATAAGGTTGTCAACAAGGCGGCAGTAAGCCGAGCTATACTAACACTAAAAAAAAATAATTTTGTTTTTTATCGATTGTCTTTGCCATTGGACTTTTCTGCCAATTATTTTAAATAAATGAAACTATTCCGAGAAGGAAAATTACGTACGTTATACCTTTCAAGTGTACGTCGAAATCTACGGTAGTGACATGATTTTTCTCGGCTTGCTCTTTAAATTTCAACGAATTTACTTGCTTTCGCTTTTCAATTATTTAAAATAAATTAATATCTAAAAGTACAAAAAATTCTAATATTTATTGTTATCAAAAAAACATATTTTTTATCTATTTTCGATCAGTAAAGTAGGTCTAGAGCTGACCCTTAATGTAATGAACAATGGAATAAATAAATGTTAAATAAATATTCGATTTAAAGTATAAAAAAAGTCATGACAGTTGAGATGAAAATATATTTTTTTAAATTGAAAAATCGTACGTTCTTATTTATCAAATTCAAGTAATAATAAGTAATAATGAAAATTTTTAGGAAAAAAAATATTAAAGCTACTTACTATATTCTGATTTCTGTTTTTAATAGCATAATGTAATGGTGTAAAAAATTTTCTTGACCTATCATCAAGTGATCTTGTATAGTTTATTAAAACTTTTGCCATAGACACATCTTCTACAGCTGCAGATGCTACAGTATGAATTGGTGTTAATCCTTTATAATTTTGCATCCTTAAATCTGCACCATGCTCTAACAATAATTTGACTATTTCTGTATTACCAGAATATAGAGCATCATAAAGTACAATATTATTAGGAAATCTGCTTCTACGATAATTAACTTGAGCACCACTTCTTAGCAATAATTTTACTATTTCGATATTCTGACTTTCTATAGCATATAAAAGAACACTGTTAGCACGATGATCACGACTATTTGGATTGGCACCATATTTTAATAACACTTTAACTTTTTTTGGATCACCCATCATTATAGCCCAATGTAATAATGTGATTCTAGTGTCGTATGTATAACCGGCGTGATTTGAAAAACTTCGATAATCACAATCGTAATTATAAATAGAATGACTCGCATAAAAATTTCTAGGCGTTTGTTCTTCGAAAATATTTGCTCCAGCTTTGATCAAAAGTTCCATTATTTCAACTGTACTTCTATGAACTGCTATCCATAATAATGAAGGCATATTAATTTCAGGCATTGCGTTTAAATTTGGATTAAAAAGTAACGCGGTCCTCACTAAATATTCGTCATTTTTGTATAAGCCAAAATAAACGTAATCAATGATTTTGTTTTTAGGTCCGTATCGAAAAACTAAATTTTGCCATTGAGTAAGTGATTCTTCTTGGTGACACTGAGTTCGATTTACAGTTAATTCTGTCATTTTCACTGAAATACAATTTTTGCACTACACACTTCAACTGTCAACTAACGAAATGAAAATCTAGGTCATTTTCTGCTCCAATTTATACAAAAATGTGAAAGATACCTGGCTTATACTTATTTTAACGGTAGGGATGAGAGGGTGGACTCATACGAATTACTTGGTCTATTTTCCAAGAAAGAGCATCCCAAAGGTGGTTGTTATTGATACCGAACGAAGTGTCATAAATACTTTTATTTTCGATTGTTTGCAAATATTCTTGTAGTTCAAAATAAACGAATATACTTGGTATCACAAGTACAAACCTTATTTTCAATTAGAATTGCTTTTCTCAGTCATTTATTAAAATAATATAATTATTATTATGAGATATAAAAATTATAAATACTTTCCTTAATTAAAAATTAATAAACATGATATAATTTTTCTGATACAATAGTTGTTGATTCCGTTCTGAAACTCTTCTTATTAGTTAATGGGTAAAGCTAAATTTGAAATTTTCTAAAATGAAGTATATAATATTCAATATTACTTACTTTGAGGTATATTTAAAATATATAATACAACAAAATTAATAAAAAAATGCTAAATCCATAATTTTAATTTAATCAAAAAACAATCTTTGTTACTGTTGGAAGTAAATATTAGAACTGGCTAGACTTTTGGTTAAAATAAAATTTAAGTATCATAATAAATTCTCCATAACAACTTATTGGGTTGAATTACTGTGTTTATTCATCTACCTGAAAAGTAGAAAGAAATATTCTTGACAAAAACAAATCGAACTCATACTGTATATGATGGTGTACGTATGCTTAAATGCATATTAAACTATTCTTTCAAAACTAACACTGTTTTCGATACGTTTTAGACAACACTTTAATTTTCTAATTGCTCTTCTACTGAGGAAGCATTGGGATAACCAAAACAAAAAACTAAATAATTTTCAAAAGAACATTATAAACATATTTGAAGGTATAAGAAATTAAAATACAATATTTTTAGAAAATATTTGTCTGTTTATACACGTAAGCGTGTTTGTAAATTTTTTATGATTTGTTTTTATTAATTTTAATCTATTGAGTGACTTAAGCCTATTTTAGAATGGTAGAGAAATTGAGAAAAATCTTACCAAAAATATAGAAAAGTTGAAACTTATTAATTAAAAATAAATTTATCTAAAAGTTTATTTTCAAATTATGAAAAAATAAAATATTTCATGTCAAATATTATATGTCAAACGAGTCGGTAATTATAAATATCTAGCTTAAAATAAATTTTATAAATTCAAATGCAACTTATGTAAAATAATTTTTATTACTATTACTATTACTATTAGTTAAAAAATACATTATTTAATCATATGGTAAATGTAACTGTGTGCAAAATTATTTTTTACTTTGAAATAAAAGTTAAATGGGTGCGGCTTATGATCTCAAAGCATTTTTTCAGTATTTTCACATAGACAACTTAAACTCATAATGGTGAAATTGTGCTGCAGTTTCAGCCAAAAACGTAAACAAAAAATGGGTTCTCCATCGAATAGACAAGCTGTTTTTATAATTTATTATAAGAAAAACTACCTCAAAGTTAAAAGTTAAGTCCAAACCTAAACCCTTTCACATCTTCTTTATAGCGGTTAAAGTAGCTACGTCCTACTTTGAAGTACCTGGATTCCACCTTATTCATGTCAAATATTTCTTTTACATAGAGACTTGCTGTATTCGTTATTCATTTATTTATTTATAATACTCACCTCAAGAGTACGTTTAATGATGATCAGAATGCTATACTCAGTGATGGATTTCGAGGATGCTTTATACATTTATGTATATCTATATATTAGGATATCCTTTAGCCAACTTCAGAGTATACCGTAGAATTAGAGTATAAGCAGAATATATTATTCTGTAGTATGTACTCTGAAGTTGGCTGTTGGATATCATATAAGCATCTTCGAAATCCATCACTGAGTGTACTGCTACTTAAATTGTATTTTTGTTCATTGTTATCTTTCAAAATTTCTAAAATTTGCAAAAAAAAATTTTCTACGTCTAATAATTCTTAATTTTATTTACAAAAAAAAAATCATTACTGAAATTCAATGAGCAAAGCCGTAATAAGTAAAAATAAATAAAAATTAGTTGATATAACAGCCTCGTCACACTTGAATTTTTTCTACAACTTATTTCTTCATCTTTATTAATTGAAGGGCCGGATGCAAGAATGAGGTATGCGCTCGGAATCGCGTATAAAGTATAGTGCGTGCTCGACTAAAGCAGACAAATATAAAAAGTTGAAAAATCGATTTTTAAAAAATACTGGCATATAGAGAATGAAAAAATACAACTTTTTTTAAGCAAAATTTTTTCACTGGGTGTTTACTTTTAAAGCAAAAAATTAAAAAGTGACTTTCACAAAAAGTAATTTTCAATAATTTTTTAAAACATAAATTGCTCTATTTCAGCCAAATATGATCGAATCGTTCTGAAATTTTGTGCACACACGGGGAATACTCTAGCGCTAGTAATAAGATCATAAAAAGTGATAAAATTATTAATTTATTTATAACAATTTAGTTGTAAATAGATAAAGAACACTTATTGATAAACATTAACTTCAATGACAAAAAGTATCGAGGGAAGTTCAAGTCTCGAAGAACTTCCAGCGAGAAATTTGTTCTTTAATATGTAAAGAAGTTTTTTGAAAAGTTTCAGATTTTTATATTAAAAATTGGCTGAATGAGAGCGATTTTTGTAATTTAGGTGTAAAGTCGCGCGTGCCGTGGCACGTGCGGTAGCGCGTCAGATTTCATCGAGTACGTTAAATGTACACTGAGCGCACTGACGCGCTACCACACGCGCGACTTTACACCTAAATTACAAAAATCGCTCTCTTTCAGCCAATTTTTAATATAAAAATCTGAAACTTTCCAAAAAACTTCTTTACATATTAAAGAACAAATTTCTCGCTGGAAGTTCTTCGAGACTTAAACTTCCCTCGATACTTTTTGTCACTGAAGTTAATGTGTCAATAAATGCTCTTTATCACTTTACAACTAAATTGTTATAAATAAATTAATAATGTTATCACTTTTATGATCTTATTACTAGCGCTAGAGTATTCCCCGTGTGCACAAAAAATTCAGAACGATTCGATCATATTTAGCTGAAATAGAGCAATTTATGTTTTAAAAAATTATTAAAAATTACTTTTTGTGAAAGTCACTTTTTAATTTTTTGCTTTAAAAGTAAACACCCAGTGAAAAAATTTTGCTTAAAAAAAAGTTGTATTTTTTCATTCTCTATATGCCAGTATTTTTTGAAAATAAATTTTTCAACTTTTTATATTTGGCTGCTTTAGTCGAGCACGCGCTATACTTTATACGCGGTTCCGAGCGCATACCTCATTCTTGCATCCGGCCCTTCAATTGATTTGTAAAACTTTAATCAAAATAATTTTGAATACCTAAATTATACATGGAAAAACTTTAATCATACTTATTTCAGTATATTAATAGGTAAAAATATTAAAAATCAATTTTTCATGACGCTGCAGTCTGCTACCACTCTTATGAAAAGCGAAGAGTACTCTCAATATATCTCGTGCATTTATTTAAAAAACATTATTAAAATAAATAATATAGTTTTCATGAAATTTTTTTTCAAGGCTTGTTATATTCTGTTGTGAAAGCTTTTTATAAAGAAAGATTATTTTGAGGGATTATTTTTGTTAATGATTTTTTATATTTAAAAACAAAAGTGGTAAATTGGTCCGCTCTCTTAATTATTTTAATTATCAATTCTAATTATTTCATGAATTTCACCTCTTTAAGGCTTTATTTTATTGATAATGATTTGCGAACTATTGAAAATGTCGACCGACAATTCTAGCGGGTCGAGTGTCAGAGCTGGGGTGAGAGAAGCTTTCGATCGTGATGAGGAAGAGGAGCTATTGAGAGTGGAACTATTGAGAGAACAGATTGTACTTAAAAGCAGGCCGAACTATCTGTCCTTGTCTAATAGTGTTTTTCATCATTTATGTAAACACCATTGGCTGTAACACTAAAAAAATGGCGACCCCCGCTAGATACTAGTATAATAGATAAATTTTATAATAAGAACAAAATAATTTTATCACGTGATTTTTGAATAATATGATACTTAATATCTAAAATATAACCTATCTTTTTTGGTAGGTCTCATATTATTAAAAAATCACATGATTAAATTATTTGGTTCTTATTATAAAATTTAACCAATATACTAGTATCTAGCGGGGATAGCCATTTTTTACAGCCAATGGTGTTACAGCCAATGGTGTTTACATAAATGATGAAAAAAACTACAGATAGTTCGGCCTCTTCTTAAGGTTGTATGGGCTATACAGTCTGTGTCAAAAGTTAGTTTCTTAGAAAATTGTCTATATTTTTTGGTAGAAAGTAATTATCAAATTTTTAGCTTAGTAACTTATTAGATAATATTAAAACAATCATTTTAAACTTTGTTTCATTTAAATATAATGAATTATTAAAGAGTTATAACATTTTAAAGTTTATAAATTCTTCACAAATCTAATGCAATCATAAATAATAATGCCAAACTTTCAAAAATGATTTTATTTGACTGCAAAAAAGTTTATTTTGTTCAGTTTAAAATTTAGAATCTATTGACGAGGATGGAATTGTTATTTTTATTTTTTGTTAAAATTTATTGCTAATTTTCTGCGAAAAAATGTATATGTCTCAGACGGTACTTACTGTTTTATCATAGAAAATTAGCTATAAATTTTAATAAAAAATAAAAATCAAAATTCCATTTTCGTCAATAGATTCTAAATTTTAAACTGAACAAAATAAACTTTTTTGCAGTCAAATAAAATCATTTTTGAAAGTTTGGCATTATTATTTATGATTGCATTAGATTTGTGTAAAATTTATAAACTTTAAAATGTTATAACTCTTTAATAATTCATTATATTTAAATGAAACAAAATTTAAAATGATTGTTTTAATATTATCTAATAAGTTACTAAACTGAAAATTAAAAAATCATTTTCTACTAAAAAATATAGACGATTTTCTAAAAAACTAACTTTTGACACAGACTGTATAGCCCATACAACCTTAACGGTACGTGTTGAAATGAGTTTTTTTATTATATTACACAACATGATCAGCAAGAGCTGAAAATTTTTAAAGAAAAACTGTTTTAGTAAGATTAGATCTGTATTAAGGTGGATCATCCGTTCCCAATGATATTTTGTAAACCTAAAAGTTTTTGACGAAACTTTACTATAATAATAATCTTGAAATACCCATCTTTTCTTTGGTATAATAAAAACATAAGGTAAACCATCAAAATCTCAAGTAATCAATGTCTGAAAAAAAGATATTATACACACGCATAAATGGAAAAAATCATGATTTATGCATAAAGTTGATTATAACTTTTTTGTTACTTAAAAGTTTTTGATAAAAAAAGTATGGAAGACAGACGATTTAATAACGATTATAATATGCTCGAGGAAAAAGGGAGTAAACAATGTAAATAAAGAGAAATTAAGTGTAAAAGTTGAAAATGTTTGATTAACGTAGAATCGAGTGAATCAACTGGTATATACTGCGCATGCGTGATAATGCTAAGACGCTTAGAGTGCATGTATACATATTACGAAGTCCGCTATATAGTGCCGTATATAAGTAAATAATCACAAAGGGTTTTTTAAGAAAAAAAAATTTTTCTATGCATTTACTTATGCAATGATTTTTATTTTTAAAATAATAATAGTTATAATTGATACATATAGATTGTATTCATTTATAAAAATTTGCAATAATACAAATACCACCAAGGGACCCAAAACATGATACGGTCCTAGATGGATGATCCACCTTAAATTACAGATAAAACATACCCAAACTGCAGAAAAAGTGTGCTGTGGATTCGAACTCAAGTACTCAAGATTACAAATCCATCGCTCTATCAAGTAAGGCTCTGAGATCTCTGCAGTTTAAACATTTAAAAAAATATTTTTTTCTAAATATTTTAACCTGTGCCAAAAAAACACGATGTTACAATGCGGAATAATTATACTTAGATATCAAGATGAAAGTGATTGTTTGTAAGAGCTAAACTCTCTCTAATGACAAGACAACAGAAATAAGACACACAATAGATTGCTAACGCTCTTAATGAAACTCAATATAACTTATAAGATAACTTTTTACTCGAAGGTATTTTTTAAAAAGTTTGACTCTTTATGATCATTGTAATCATTGGTAAAACTAAAATATATCAAGTGCTTTAGAAAATTTGTAATGATAAAAATACTAACTAAATTAAATATAACGTTAAGTAACAAGCAAATCTCTATGCAAATCTGCATTCATTTAAAAAAAGTTTTCGTACTTAAGTCATAATAGTACATTATAGCACGCGTGAGATGAATCCATCACACGTAATCTATACTCTAGAAAATAAATTTTAACGAAATCTATACGCTCTACGAATGATAATTCGTAAATAAAGATGAACACTATGTATCAACAAAACTATGCACTCCACGAATGATAATTCGAAAAAAGTGAAAACTATATATTATCAAAATTAAATCCTTCGCAAACAAATAAGAAAAGCAAAAACGATTTCAAAAGCATTCTAAGAATGTGAAATTATATTAATAAGTATATGTCACTGATATTTTATTAATAATTAAATACAATATTTTAACAAAATCTTGCCGATTATTTAGATTCATGTATATACACGAGTTAGACAAAGTAAAGCATCTAGTTCATTATTCATATATGCTTCTCTCTCTTTCTCATCGTTAGGCCGTACGCACTGTACACGCATGCGCGTCGCTCAGACGTCTTATATATTTCGACAACTCACAATTTATAAACTATAGTTTTCGTGTTTCTTGATATTTTTAATACTTTATTGAAGTATTTATATAGTTTTGTTGATTTTCTACGTATTATTCCGAGTAAGAAAATATTTCTACTTATAAATAAATGTACAATGAGTGATTGTGACGTGTGATTTCGATATGATTAGTTTTTCAAACAGTATAATAAAGTGTGAAATTTCTCACGGTAGTACTTTTTTACACAGTTCAAAAAAGTTGTATTTAGTTCCTGACTAGGGTGTAGAAAATGCGGATTTAGCTTTATATTATGCTATAAAATTTATTTTACAGACTGGATGGGGAATCACTTAGCCGGTCTGATGATACACTAACTCCACGAGGCCGTAAAATATTACGGTCGAAGAGTGAAAAATGCCCAAAACAAAGTTGCCGCTTTTCGGCGCCGTCGGGCAGAAAAATAGTATACAACCCTTGGCCAGTAAATAAGAAAGCCTCAGATCACATGTTAGTAAATCTTGGCTTCGCCTCGGCCAACAATTACATGTGATCTGAGACCTTTCTTACTTTTCTGGCCATGGGTCGTAATATAATATTTGATATATGTCCGTAAAATACTTAATTTATAAGCACGTATATTAAAAAATTTTGGCAGGTCGAATTCAATTAAAAAAAGTTTATAAAGTATTAATAAATTTAATAATTATTGTAAATATATTTGAGATAAACATTTTGTAAATTGTTTTATATGCATTATATTAACTTCCATAAGGAACCGTCTTAAAACTATCATACCATGAGCATTAGAATAGTAAAATTACAATATGCTATAATTATATCGCTGTACTTCAACATTATTATAAAAATTGTAAAGATTATTTACATTGTAGTTAATGATTATAATTTTATAGTAATGATTATAGTTACTGATTTAACTAATGCAAAATTATATTATACTATAGTTTTACTATAGTAATACTACAGTTCAGATTATAATTATTTTTCGTAAAGGTTCTCAATTTCTCCATATTTTATTATTATACTAACAAGGAGAGTGTCAGGGTATTAGGACGCCGATCCTGCTCAAATTTTGGGAGATGACTTTAGATGTAGAAATATGAAAAAAGCCATGGTACTAGACTCTAACGCTCAATATTTCTCTAGTTACAGGCAAATAAAAAAATCACTATAAAAGTTACTAGATTTTCTAACGCTTATAATTCATTAGCATTAATAGCTAGAAGCCTGAACCTTTTTTTAAATGAAAGTTGAGCTCAAATCCTTTCGAATTATCACTTATAGCATCCCGAAATATTATTTTTTTCTAAAGTTATAGAGGGATAAAAATTGGACCTGGAATTCGTCTTTATAACATTATTTTTAATTAATTAATAATAAATGCTGAAATTTGTTTCAATTTTTATTCCTCCATAACTTTAGAAAAAAATAATATTTCGGGATGCCATAGGTAATAATTCGAAAGGATTTGAGCTCAATTTTCATTTAAAAAAAGGTTCAGGCTTCTAGCTATTAATACTAATGAATTATAAACGTTTGAAAATCTAGTAATTTTTATAGTGATTTTCTTTATTTGCCTGTAACTAGAGAAATATTGAGCGTTAGAGTCTAGTACCTTGGCTTTTTTCATATTTCTACATCTAAAATCATCTCCCAAAATTTGAGCAGGATCGGCGTCCCAATACCATGACACTCCTTGTAAGTAAGAAAAGTATAGAGGTAAGAACGGTATTAGTGTGGGTAGAATAATAAATAATAAATTTTAATATCTATTCTTGCAGGTAAATCGTTTGAGATAAGTAAAAATTTTTCAAAAATTTAATACATCAAATAAGACTTACCGTTAATATTTAGAAGTATAAAAACATGCAAATCCTTTTAAATGAATCCAGATCATTTTGAAGAACATCGGTTGTAAATAGTAATTAAGTGTGCCCGATTTTACTGTTATTTTTCATAAATATGAGTTTTTCAGGAACAAAAGGCACGCATTTATTTTATTAAGGATAAACCTTTATTTGCGTAAGGGTTTTTTCCAGATTTGCAACCTCCTCTCTCTCTCCCCATTGTAAAGAGGCATGAGATTTCCCTCTCCAACTTCTTACATACTTTAGTTTAACATATACAATGCTAAAAATAAATAGAAGAAATATTTTTAATTCTTTTCTATTAATAAATATAGTATTGAATTATCATTAATTTACGATGAAATTAAATTATTATTCACTTAAATGTAATATATATTTTTATCTCTGTCTACGAAATAAAACCTATATTTAGTATAGTAAAAAGCCTCAAAGTATAACAGTATTATAATTATGTAAATAGTAGGCATATTTTAAAATAAGAAATAAAATATATAGAATTATTTGACTTATTTAATCAAAAATAAACTTTTAACTTAAAATTTAATTTATTTATTTTAATCATAATGTTTATTCATATCATACAAATTTAATATTAATAGGTACGTATAAATACAATTCGTTTAATTTACTAGGAGAGATTAATGTCTCTTATTGAATTATGCACATAAACAAAAGTTTATGCTTATAATTCAATAAAAAGATGAAAGTTTTAACTGAAAATTTTGCATTTGTAGATTATAATACAACGAAAAAATCAATGGGTATCCATAAAATATAGATTGTAATAAAACGAAAAAATCAATGGGTATCCATAAAATGTAGATTGTAATACAACGCAAAAATCAATGGGTATCCATAAAATATACAAATAATTTTAATGCGAAAGTAAGAGATCAAAATTATTTGATGCTTTCAAAGAGCAAGTGCGCATGCGTATGAACATCGGCAACACTGCTTACTATTTTTACTTAAGAGGAGGCCGAACTATCTGTCTCTGTCTAGTAGTGTTTTTCATCTTTTATATGAACACCACCAGTTTTAATAAGAAAAAAATAGTAGCCCCCGCTAAATATTAATATAATAAGTAAATTTTATAATCATAACGAAATAATTTTATTGCGTAATTTTTGAGTATGATTTGACCTACGAAATGTCGTAAATACAATCTGTCTTCTTTTATAAAACTTTGGTAGGTCAAATCATACTCAAAAATTACGCTGTAAAATTAAATTATGATTATAAAATTTACTCATTATATTAATATCTAGCGGGGGCTGCTATTTTTTTCCTGTTAAAACCGATGGTTTTTATATAAAAGATGGAAAACACTATTGGACAAAGACAGAGAGTTCGGCCTGCCCTTAAGCCGAGTAGCTGTAAGTAGACACGTGAGCATGTTGGTTAGGTACAACTTTTCCCAACGTTGCCAAACTTGCGCTTTTATTTAAAATTTTCAGTAACGGATTAACGAAAAATAGTTCCAGCTGGAGAAAATCTTCAAAATTTTTTTTGTTTGTTCCTAATATTTTTGAATCTATTCTCCATTCAATTCATATGACGATTGATATTTAGTAGTTTTCCTTACGATACTGTATATTATTATAAATAAAAGGAAAGGCAACCTAAGTAGTCCCTTGATGATATAGGGCAATTAATGCGGGTTTCCTCCTATGTGATCGAGGTCCACGGATCCACCCAATTCAATTATATGTATTTTGACCCTCTGAACACGAAAAACAAGGGTGGATCACTTGAATCGTTGCCAATTTTTTTATATCAACAAATTTTTGCAACAAATAAGAAAATTCAATTTTTTGCTCCAAAACAATTTTTTTCACATTTTTTAATTAATTTTGAACAAAATGTTTTATATCAAGCCGACACCTAAACTGCTTAGGCGTAGAAACAAAAATTTGAAAAGTTTGAAAAATTTCGATTTTTTGAAATTTTGACTTAGCATCATGGGGACATTTCTAATTCTATTATTGTCTATCGTGGTTTAAACTGTTCTTTTTAACGTATATTTTAAGATAAAAAAAATTTACGAGCCTGCTACCATTTGTAGTTGTCCTGTAAATAAAAAACGAATGCATCTTTTTATAACAATCTAATAATTATTAATTTAATAAAATAATGGTTAAAAATTATGTTAAACTCTACATCTTTTACTTTTAAGCATTCAAAATTTTCTTTTTCCTTTGCTCTAAAAAATCATGATTCTGAAATTAATTTAATATTTCAATATTCTTATAAAGTTTTAAGAACTCTTTTTAATTTTTGAATTTACTTTAAATATTTCATTATTTTAGTATCTAAATAATCTTAGATAAAAATCATAAATAAAGGAAATAATTATGCTCAGCGTCTTTAAAAATAAAATACTTTTGCCAAGCAATAAAATTTGCATCTTTTTCGAACTTATTTCTTTTTTTTCTTTTTTTTAACTTTCTGCTTCAACTGTTTACAGTGTATATTAAATATTAGCACTTTACACTCATCTTTAAAATTTCATTATTTCGATGTTATAAATACGTGAATTTCCTTTACTTTTAAATATATGTTTACGAAATGAACGAGGTATAGTTTATTTATCAATGAGCAAATATCCTCTTTTTTAAAGGAAAATGTTTTTGAATGATTCATATTGTTATTATCAAGCAAAAGATTTGAAAATTTTTGTTTACATCATTTTTGGTAGATTAATAGTTGACTGCTAATATATCAAATGGTTTTGGAAACTGCGAATTGCATCGAAATTGAAATATAGTTTCATTTTTTAATTTTTAACTACTCAAATGATCAATATTGTGACAATTTAGTATATAATTAATTACATTAGGACTTATTAATTATTTTAACATATTAAAATATTTCAAATTTTCTAATTTTGAATAAAAATTCTGTTACATCTTATCATGTAGAATGTAACAACGTTAAAAAGTTAATATTTTTCAAATAGCATTCGATAAGTTTCTTTTTTTTTATTTAATTTTTCGATGTATCATGCGTTCCACTACATACAACTAGGTCTTTCTATGGATTTGGCAAGAGTTAGAATATCGGTTTCAAAATAATCCTACGCTTTTTGGTAAAAATTACAAGTTTTATGGTAGACAATGTGGAACGAATTATGCGGATCGTGTATTTTCACGATTTCCGGCCATTTACACGCTGACAAATTCTTTTTGTGAATTTTATATTTATTATCCTCTGATTAGCCGATGTAATTTTTTCATAAACAAAATATTTAAACAGGAAAAATGATAAAAATTTTAGAGTTAAAAAAATTTTTATTTGAAATTGTATTTAGTAATCTATGATTTAACCCTTTCATAGTTTATTTTTACTTAATGAACAGTTGAATAAAATTTTCCACTTTTAAAAATACATTCTAGTTGCAGTAAATTTAATTTTTGATTATAGTTATTATTAATTGTAATTAAATTCGTTATAAAAAAATTCAATTCAACAGTAAATAACGTGTAGTCTAGGCGCCCAGTGTATCACCGTCACCTTTTCAATTCTGATAAATCAACTAATCCAAATGGTCAAAAATTTGTCATAAACAATTTCATTGTTTAAATCGTTACAATTAAAAAATTACAAGAGATAAAAAAATCTTCTCGGATCGAGATTCATCATCGACATTCGTAATCAGCAGCCCAAAATACGTGAAATTGAATTTAACAGAATCCAAAAGGTAACGGTGGCCCACTGAGTACCATTAGAGTGTACGTTACTTCAATTTTTAAGTTTTACAACTTTTTGTACATTTTTTTAAGTAATTAATTAAAAATAAATCTTTAGGCAACAAAATTCCAATCATATTATCGAAAATGTTTACATTGGTACTATGCATATAATACGTTATTTAAATGTAAATCACAAATTTATTTATTATAAAATTCTACTGTTCTATAAATAAAGTAATGTTAATAATAAACTATAGGTTAAGATTAAGAATAAAAAAATTATTTTAAATTTATATCATTGTAATTAGTAAGCATTGTACGTACGTTATAGTATCATTTATATACAAAAGTAATCGAATGCGTTACATGAATAAATAATCAATAAAGAATTTTGGTATTAATAAATATCTGGATGATTTTGGGTATGATAGCTTCGAATGTTGGTATTAATTTTTTTTTTCAGTTTCTTCAACTACTTATGTAACACCATCAAAAGAAAGTCTTGAAATAAAACTAATTTATACTATTTTTACCTTTCTATTTGAAAAAATGAAAGTAAATTTAAAATTAAAAATAGATTACTTTGATATAAATTGAGAAGTTTGTAACGAACACTCAAGATTCAGCTTTTCAAAATTTTGAATAATGATAAAATTAATTTTTAGTTATTATTTATTTAAATCTCTAACGAAATTTAACATATTTCAATTCGTGTAGCAAAAAGTAGCACATTTTGTCATCCAAGTTATCGCAGAATATCTTCAAAATATTACTGTTTAAGGGATGTGTTGTGATGTACTAGTCTTCATAAGACAATGTAAATGTGCTATTCTTTGCATCAACCGTATGAAACATGCTAATACTTGTAATAAATCTGAAATATGATAGCAAATGTATTCAAAATTTAAAAAGAATACATAAATATTTATATCAATTTAACTCTTGATTTAACTTGAAAAAAAATGGAAATAAAAGTATTAATGTTTTCAACAGTTGATTTGTTCATACCTTTTTATTGTTCTAATTTTTGAAAGTGTTAAAGTGACAAAAGACAATTATTCGATTACGCAGCATCGTACACGTTCGGAGAGAATAACACCTTGTTAGAAAGCTTGATAGACATCAAAATCATCTACGTAATTGGAAAGCTCAATTTTTTTTTTACCGTGTGACGATACCTTGATAATTTAATTATTTACATTTTTATCTTTGTTAAAGAAAATTGTACAAGACTTATATAAGTTAAATTTACCCAACCTGAATCATGAAAAATTCGATAGGATTGTATCTTCTTGATATTTATATGAAATAGAAAAATGGATTTTTCATTTTTTTAGATTTTTTTTTAAATATACGGCATTATTGATAAACAGAAGCCGATGGATGAACAAAATAAATAAGGATTCTCTGACATTATATTTTCTCATACTTAACTGAACAGAAATCATATTAATATTATTAAAACTTCAAAAACTCTATTTAAATGTGTCCATTAACCGGTCGTCTTATGCTATTCGAACTTACAATCTGAAAATCAATACAATATTTTAGATTTATAATTTTTAAAGAGAACTTATTATTTTCTTTGCTAATCCTAACTTACCGACATTCATTGTATATTTGCACGTAAAGAACGCTATGGTTAGAAAATCCAAATCTTTGATTGTAGTAACGATAAAATTTGGTTAACACAACCAAAGTCAATAGTCGAGTAGATTGGTAGTGGTTCCATAATGTATTTTATACCACGATAGCCGAATAATCATATTAAAGTTATGATTTTGAGGTTAGAATGGTATAAAATATTTTATTACTATAACCAAAATTTGATCACTAACAGCTTTAAATGTGACAACTAAAGTATTTTTTTCTGTGATGTTGAGGCAATTTCAATTTTTTAACTATTAAAAAAGCAAGGAAACCAAGACATTTATTTTTTTTAAATTGTTCTATTAAGTGCACATAGTAATAATAATAATAATAATAATAATAATAATAATAATAATATTAATAATAAAAATAAGAATATTCTACAACAATACAACTCGAGGTGACATCTTTCTTAATAACTAAAAAAAAATTCTGTATTAACACTGCATTATAATTAAATTGCATAATACAAAGCAACAGCAATATACCTAAGTACAAGTAAAAAAGAAGTAATAAAACGTAATAAAATAAAAGCTTAGTCGATATTAAGTTTACGGAATGAGCCTTGTACACCTTCAAGCTCATTAAGTATGTTTGATTTGCTGCTTGGTAATCGTGCGCTTTCATTTGTCCGGCTAAGCTTCTCTTCACGTAGGAACCAGTCGCGTTGTTTTTCAATTTTCCGTCTCCAGGCGTCTGTAAATTAAAATTATTTTAATTATTGCATCATTGTAGTATGTTGAATGTAAGTCATGTAAGTATTGTTGAATTCAGAAAATTTTAATTCAGTATGCATGAAAATTTAACGATTGCCAAAAATAATATCTTAATAATTAATTTAACTTTTTTGCAGTAAGATTCTATTTATTTATTTCCGAATATATAAAAAAATGAACTAGTATATTATATGATATAAGAATAATAGACTTTATTTTTTCGTCGCATATACTTTATTTCAAATTTAATGTGTTTAATTTATTGACTTGGAAAGTAGAATAGAAGTGACATGCTTTAAAATTAAAAAAATTTATTAAAATCATTTCATTTTATATTAAAATACTTGTTCTTTTTATTCCACTTTTCAAATTAATAAATTAGTTTATCAAAAATAAAAATTTTTACTATATAGTAAAGTTTTTTTTATATGTATACCACTTAATTCTGCCAAGGTACCAGCGCTACCACCCCATTCATTTGGCAATATATCCTTGTCCAGATACGGATAAAGTTCTTCAGCACCACCAGTATGAATTCGGAACTGTAAATATAATGATTATATTTTTTTAAGCTTTCCATGATTTAATTTTCACATAAATTTGATGTAGCTTTAATAATAAACTAATATTGGAACATGAATATTAAATTATAATATTAATTATATATTAATTCTTTCTAGTCAGTTTAATGCAGCAACATTGATTTATAAATTATTTAATTTCTGATTTATTTAAAATGTTTATAATACTAGTAAGGAATTTACATGTTTAAATAAGTTCAATAATTTTTATTCATTATTACCTTTTCGATAAGTTTTGGTTTAAGTAGTGGATAAAAAATATTTAGCACACTACCGATGAAACTTGGCGCATTTAAGTAATGTACTCTATGCAATCTGAACGGCATACTGTTTTGAGTGGCAAGCATAGCTTTTTTGACAATAGTTTGTGTTGGGCTACATTTTGCAAAATGTCCAGCTGTGAAACCCTAAAAATTAAAATATAAATAAAATATTAATTTTAATATTTATATTATTGTTAACAATTAAATTATCATATTAAACTAAATATTGGATATTGAAAAAAATTGAGTCTTGCTGTACGGATAGATTTTTCCAAAATTATGTATAAAAAAATATCCCAAAATTAAAATATATTACCCATAAATAGAATTCAAATTTTAATTTTTTTTCAAATTCTATGAATTTTAATTATTATAAATATAATTTAATAATGTTTGAATAATAAGAATGAAATATTTAATATTTTCAAATGAGGTTGTCAGTGGCTCACTCGGTACAGCGATGGATTCATAATCTTAAGGTCTCGAGTTCGAAACCCGCTTTCGTCAGCCAACTGATACAAGCATCATTGTATACGATACTTATTCTTTGTATGCAAACACGCTGAAATGACCTTCGTCGCTAATTAGCATCGTAATGATAGCATAAATACAACGACCATAAATAAATTTTAAAAAAATTTTTAAGTTACTATTAATATTAATAAGTAAGACTCAAACTTATTGAAAATATTAATTTTCAAAATATATCATTTTTTAATGTTTTCTTAATTTTATTTAAAATTAAGAATAATATGACTACTCATTTTCTTTTAATTAATGAATCACAAAGTATAAATTATTTTACTACAATTATAATTTAGTGAGAAAAATGGCTTATTTTTGGTTTGCATTTCAGGACAATAAGAAGGATAAAGTGGTCATCAATGTTGGAAGTAAGGTAAAAGAGCTCAAAAATGAAGAAAAAGGATTATTCACGGTACCAGTTACCTTTAAGTCGAAGATCATAACATTTGTTAAGGAAGCCTCTTCTTGTAGACGAGTGTCTAATACCATAAGTACTCTCCTCGTCATTGCTGTTAGAGAAAATTTATCAATGTTTGTATCTTTCAGCCTTAATATAGTCACTCTGTGACCCTCGTCAGACAATTTTGGTAATACGAAATATTCTCTGTAATTTAAATAAAAATTGGTCTTATAAATTTAATGTTTTTAAACTTTTTATAATTTAAATATAAAAATATAATATGTGATTTTTATATAAGAAGACGATTGTTATATAAATTGAAAATTGGTGAATCAAGAGCGATAAAATATTTATTTTTTTTAATAAAATGATACAAATAGTTAAAAAAAAAAATTTCTTATACATAAATTTGAAAATTTTCACTAAATCATTTAGTTTGAACAATATCTTTTCAATACAAATGTAATTTTTCATTTTTACTCATGAAATAATCTCAATAGTTGGATTATTTAATAAAGATATATAAAATAAATTTGTTTACTTACACTGCATCACAAGCCTCTTGAATATCACGACCAAGTGGGTCTCTATTAGAAAAGAATTCAGGTAACGCCGTTCGTGCGCTGAAATACGTCTCGAGTATCATTTTGCACCTTTCAATACTATTTTTACAACCAAACAAAAAATGCGCGAGTCTCTTGTCATCTGTAATTAAAAATTTAAAATATTAAAACATTAATTTATTAATAATCGAAATAATTATTAATTTTATATTTTTTATGAATTTAAATTATTGTTGAATTAGTTTATGATTCTTAAAAATTAGAGGGAATTGAAAAAATACAGATTATTTAAACTACATAATAGCCTATTTGTACCTGGATTATCGAATAGCTTTTCAAATAAAATATATTTCAAAATATTTGTATTTCCACGTAACTATAAGTAAATTTTATGATTCCAACTAGTAATAACGAGATTAGTTTACTCAAAAACTATAGTTAAATTTGAAAAAAAGAACATTTAAATGCATGAATTTCACACTTTCTGGTGATCATAAAACAAATATAGGTAATGCGATATTTATAAAAGATACTTAATATTAATATTCATTGTTGAAAAAAGGTATAGCTTTCGTGACGAGGCCATAAAATTTATTTTACAGACAGAATGGGAAATTACTTAGCTGGTCTGATGATATACCAATCCAAAGAGGCTGTAAAATATTATGGTCGAATGTGGAAAATATGTTTTGATATAAGTGTCCGTAAAGTGTGTACTTTACAGATACGTATTTCAAAAAATATTTTCACATCGAAATTAATTAAAGATGAGTTATAAATAATTTTAATTTCAATAGTTATTATAAATGTATTTTAAATAATCATAATATGAAGATTTTTTACGTACTATCTAGATTTCAGAGTCCAACAACTATCTTTAAAAATGCAAATTAAAATTACTGATTAGACAATAAATAAAAATCCCGATTTCATTTGTAGAATATGAGAATTAATGTCCCGACAATAATTTTATTCATTCAATGGTGATATTCCAAACATTAAACGTGTAGAGTTTTTATTAACGTCAAATTAATTTTTTTATTTCATTAAAAATTGTAAATAATAAATTACCCATATGTTTTGGAAGATGAGGCTGTTTAGCAAGCCAATCTTTGATTGACGCAAGATCACGTTTTCTCATTTCTGGATCAGGTGGTAGTTCCTCATCAATACGCCTTTGCTGCTCAACCGTTGGCGGAAGCAGTGTCATTTTGAAATTTTTTGTAGATTTTTATCTGAAAGAATAAGATGAAATTTACTCTAAAGTTATCAAATTTTTTAATTTTTAACTCTTTTGATTTTCATGACAGTGGATTAATTGTTATTAAATAAAGATATCAATGGCATATGTTCAAATTTATATTTATTGGAATAATAGTAATGCAAGGTTTCCGTCACATTTTTAAATGAACCTTTTCAAGTAAATAAAAAAGGAACATTTCATATTGTTTGCTATTTCATCAAAGGACAAATAAGTACAATATTATTTATTTAAAAATGGTCATCTGAAAAATATGAGAATGACATTAATATTATTCCAATAAGTACAGATTTAGATTAGATAACATTAATCTATTTGTTGAATAAAATTTTTATATTAATTTTTTCATACATATTTCTGTCATCAATAAATTATTTTCAATTAAAATTTTGAGTTAATTACATTTTAAGAATTTCAGTTAATTATCATGCTGATATTTATCAATTATAAATTGTTTGAAAAAATTTTGTATAAAAAATAAAGTAATATTAATATCTAATATAAAAATCCATCAATCATATTGTAAAATTATAGTTATAGTGTAATAGAAGATATTGTCAATATTAAGGAATAAAAGAAAAAAATATCAGATTAATGGATTGCTCAAATAACTGATAAGAAATATCAAAGGTTCCAAATAGAATAACTTAATTTATTTAAACACTGTGAAGATATAAATAATTAATAATATCAATAGCTTTTAATGTACTGCATCAAATGTAAAATTTTTATTTCCTCACAATTTTTAAACAGGTGGGTTCTTTTGACATAAACTCTTTTTAAATAGAAAGGTTTAAATCCCATCTTTAATGTAATTTTGATAAAAATTTTACGAGATTATTTTTATTAGTCCATTTAATCAAATCCACCGTTAAGTTAAATAAACGTGGCCTTTTCATGATTTTAAATTAATAAACTATCTTAAAGTTAGAAGATAATAATACACTTATAACTCTTATAGTTTATACGCAAATCATTATAATAATTTCTATTGATTTTTAAAATAATCTGCAATAATTTTTTTATTTATAAAAAGTATAATATAATTTCTAAATTAGACATTTAACATGAATTATCATTTTGTACAAGTAGTACAAATTTATATAAAATCTATTAATCAATGCTCATATTACAACCGTAAAAGTTTTTATTCTTTCCTTATAAAAAAAATATAAACAAAACTATGGTAAAACATCGTTACTATAACATTATAACGACTATTCACATTGTAGCTAATAATTATAATCTTATAGTTATGATCATAGTCCGTCATAGTCGCTATAGTACCAGTAATGCTTATGGTGTGATATAGTTTTCCTATAATTTTTTTTTATAATACATAACGATAATTCTGATTATCCTTTTTTAGTGAAGATTTTCAAACAGCCCATAGTGTATTATTACTCTAAGCAAGAATTATGTAGAGGTAAGGAAAGTAATAAGTTCAGGTAAAATATTTCAAGTTTTAATGTCTATTCTTACTAATAAACCATTGCGAACAATTGATATTTTTCCAAAAATTTAATACATAAAATCAATTTTACCATTTCTACTTAAAAGTATAAAAGCATGTATATCCTTTTAGATAAATCCAGGTCATTTCAAAGAACATTGGTTTTGAATATTTATTAAAAATGTACCCTGTTTTAGTGTCACTTTTCATAAATATGAGCTTTACGGGATCAAACACGGGATAAACCTTTATCTAGGTAGGTATTTTTTCAATATTTCTAACCTTCTGTCTCTCTCTATTGTAAGGAAGCATAAGATTTTCTAAAAAGGTATAATTGAAAATGTAACCTGCACTTTTAAGAAGATATAGTTTCTGTGGGTTTTTACTTTACATCAATATAAGCTTTGCAGGAACAAAAGACACGTATTTCTTTTATAAGGGACATAAACTTATATTTACATAGGGTTTTTTTTTCAAAATTTATATTTCTTCTCCGTCCTCCTACTTGATATAAAATTCTAAAAATGAATCAAAGCATTATTTTGTAACTTTTTTTATTGATAAAAATAGGATTTAATAATTATTAATCTAAAATGAAATCCAATTCTTGTGAATTTAGTTATAATATTGATTTATATATCATTAAAACTATTGAGAAAAAATTTTATTTAATAATAAAAAGCTTTAAAATACAACAATATTATGATTTTATAAATAATAATTAGACATAAATGCATAGAATATTGTGATTGGCTTAATCAAAGAACGCTTTTAATTAAAAATTTATTTTTAATCTTATTTATTTGGAATCTTTATTCATAATATATAAATATAATATTAAACGATAGATATAAATGTGATTTGTACGATACTGTGTGCAAAAAATTAGTAATATCCAGTTGTTATACTGAAATTTCATAAAACCAATGAAAAATTAACCGCTAATATCGTCTTCATGTATAATGATTAAAAATAAAACTAATACAAATTTTATTTGTTATAATAACTACGCATATAAGTTGTTGTGCCGGTCCCTCTCCTCCATTATTAGAATTTCGAGAGTCCTTGTCCCATAAAACTCTTTCGTAATTTAGTTATATCTTACAGTGATATTTTATTTTGATTATTTTTCATATTTAAATTAATTTTACATTTTTTAAAAATAATATTTAATATTATATTTTGTATAACAATCTAATAAGTATTAATTCAACACAATAAAAATTCAAAGATTATGCTTTATACTATATTATTTACTTCTTTTCAGTACTTTTTTAAAGTTAAAATTTACTTTCAAACTTTCATTATTTTAGTCATTATCTAAATAATCATTGCTAAAAAACTTAAAACAAATAACTAGACTCATCGTCTTGAAATATGAAATACTTTTTCCAAACAATTGGCCGATGTTGTAATATCAAATTCTCACGAGTACATGTGTATTTAACAAAGAATAAGAAGAAGATAAAAAAAAGTATGCGCACACGCGTTTCGCTTTCAATTAAAGTCTGTGTGCCACATGCGTTCACAGGAACGTCCAACCATTGCGTTTGCTCAAGGTTTTCCAGAGGAAAGAAATTCGCACCTTTTTTGAACTCGTTTATTTTTTTCCCTTTTTTTTTAGTTTTTGCTTTAACTTTGTATTAGTGTATGTCAAATATTTATACTTTGTATTTGTCTTTAAAATCTTATTATTTGAATGCTATAAATACATAAATTTCCTTTGCGTTCAAATATATTGTTTGCATAATGAACAAGGTATCGGCGATTTATCAATGAACAAATGTCCTGTTTTTTTAACGAGGATTTTTTTTAATGATTCGCATGGATAATATTACGCAAAAAATTTTTTAAAATTCTGTTTATATTATTTTTGTGGACTAATTTTATAGTTGACTGCTGATATATTAAATTGCTTTGGGAACCGCAAATTGCATTGAAATTAAAATGAAGTTTCCTTTTTCAAATTTACAACTACTTAAATGACCAATATTATGAAATTTCGTTTAAAATATAATTAAGTACTTGAGGACTCATTAATTATTTTAACACAAATTTACACAATAATTAAATTTAAATATTTGAATTTGAAATATTTCTTATCATTTGTAACATAACAGTATACACCTATGTGATTAAAAAAAATGTTCATATATTTTAAACAGTATTAGATAAGTTTCGTTTTTTTATTTAGTTTCTCGATGCATCGTGCGTTCCACTACATACAACTACGTCTTTCCATGGATTTGGCAAGAGTTAGTATATCGGTTTCAAAATAATCTTACGCTACTTGGTACAAATTACAAGTTTTATGGTGGACAACGTGAAACGAATCATGCGCATCGTGTATTTTCACGATTTCCGGCAATTTACACGCTAACAAATTCTTTTCGTTAATTTTATTTTCATTCTCTTATTATTGGCCGATGTAAATTTTTTATAAACAGAATATTTAAGTAGAGAAAATGATAAAAATTTGCTAGTTCGTTAAATTATGATTTTAAATTTTATTTAGTATTTTAGAGTTAAACGCAGAATAATTCATTTTTACTTTATTAACAATTAAGTATAATTTTACATTTTTAATTCAGTAATTGAACTCAAAGTAAAATATCATTATTACTTTTTGTGTATATAAGAAATTAAAAATAATTTTTAAAAAATAGCCTTATCAATTTAACAATTTATCTTTGTAATATGTTCAATTTTTGACTAATTATTTTTAATTGTAATTGAATTTATTTCCAAATTTTAAATTTAACAATGAGTAAAGTTTAAATTTACTAATTTCGAAACTGTTTATGTATTTTATTAAGTAACTTAATAAAAATCAAATTTTTACACTAATATAAACGATAAAATTCAATATAGATTGCGTTGATTAAATACAAATCATATATTTATTTATCATAACATTATGCCGTTCTATAAATAAAATAATGTTAATAATGAAATGCAGGTTAATATTAAAAAAACAAATTTTTCGTCCTGTAATCTATGTAATCGTAATTAGTAAGCATTGAACGTACGTTA
Source organism: Anastatus disparis (assembly GCA_017163975.1). Classification (NCBI taxonomy): domain Eukaryota; kingdom Metazoa; phylum Arthropoda; class Insecta; order Hymenoptera; family Eupelmidae; genus Anastatus; species Anastatus disparis. The sequence continues at coordinate 43,679 of JAFFSR010000264.1, read as the reverse complement.
TAGTATAATTTGTATACAAAAGTAATCGAATACGTTACATGCATAAATAATCAATTAAGAATCCTGGCGCTAATAAATATCTGGATGATTTTGGGTATGATAGTTACGAATGTTGGCATCAATTTTATTTTTTTTAGCTTCTTTAAACTACTTATGTAACACAATCAAAAGAAAGTCATGAAATATAACTAATTTATGCTATTTTCACCTTTCTATTCAAAAAATGAAAGTATACTTAAAATTGAAAATAAATGACTTTTATATAAATTGATTTTTTGTAACAGAATATCTAAAAATCTTATTGTCATATTTATGTTTGGAATAATTATTACTTTAAAAAAATTAATTATTCCATTGCATTATTCCAAATTGTAAGTATTATGACAGAATGAATATTTAGTTAAAATTATTTTATTTTGTTTGAAACTTAGATAATATTTGATAGCTCCTAACGATTAGCATATTTCATTTATTCTCATAATGAAAAGTAGCACATTTTGTTATCCAGCTATCGCGAAATATCGTCAAAATATGCTATTGTTCAAGAAATGCGCTGAAATGGGTTAGTTTTCGTGGGACGATGTAAATATCCTATTCTTTGCGTCAGAGGCATGAGATGTGCTAATATTGTGAAAAATGTGAAAATTGCTAATTTTCAACTGAAAAACGAAATGTGTTGGAAGGGGATGATATGTTGTCAATTTTTTAATTTAAATTGCAAATAATTATAAAACTAAAAACAATCAAATGGTGATATATTAACTTCAAACAGTAGAAATACTACAATCAATTAAAATTTAAAAAGAATGATTTTTTTATCGATCTGGTTTCTCAAAGGGTTTTTAAAGTGACGAAAAGCAATTATTCTATTATGCAGCATTGTACACACGTTCAGAGAAAACAACACCTTGTTAGAAAGCTTGGTAGACACCGAAATTGTCTACGTGATTGGAAAGCAAATAAATTTTTTTTTTCGACCACACGTGGATAGAGTTTAGGCTTATGATTTAATCATTTAAATTTTTACCTTTGTCAGAGAAAATTGTATACGTCTTATTTACTTAAATTTACATGAGATTAATCATGAAAACATATTCGATCAATGTAAACTGAAAAAAATAAAAGAATTCGTGCAAATTATACCCTAGTAATATTTGTATGAATCACAGATATTTATTTTTTGAATCTATAAATTTTATGATTTTTATAAAACTAGTAGATATTGCTTGAAAGTATTTTGAAATTATTTGAATCGTATCTAATGAAATGAATATTTTTATTTCAATAAAACAATAAGAATCATTTATAATTTTTTTTATTGCTATCTTAAAAAATCATAGAGAGAGCGATGGTGTAACGGATAAAGCTCTTGCTTTCCATACTAGAGAGCAAAGGTTTGAATCCCGACCAGGTACCTCTGACTTTTTTTCCGTAAGAAAATTAGTATTTATATCGCGACTCTTAAAAATTCAACTTCATTGGGTTGATTGTTGATCACAGAAATGGCTAACCATCCATCGGTAGTCAAAAATTTTGGTATGGTGTGTCAGAAGGTCTAGCCTGATGTGATACGTTAGACAGGTACCGGGTTAGACTCTCTCTGATATCATCATATTAAAAAAGTTAATTATATAAGATTTTCATTTATTTTCTGCAATTAAAAATAATTTTGTTTCACTAAAAAAATTTATTTAAATTATCAATTTAAAAGTCTAAATAAACACGATTTAAAATTTTCAAATCAATAATATCTTACAATACAAACTAAAAATACCTGTTTTCTATGGTTAAGGGGTGTCCTCATACCGGCACAGAGATCTACCTTATCTACATTTGAATTATGCATTATAATAAAAATTTAACTATTTTTGACTAAAATTCATAGAAGAGGCACATTCTTAACATTCTAAAGAATTTATTGCAACGTCAAAAGACAGAATAAAAGTGAAAGTGAAGACAAAAACTGCATAATACGATTATTCATAACTACATTGAAAAGTTAATCGTATTAAGCAGTTTTCGCCTTTATTTTTACCCTTATATTGTCTTTTAACGTTGCAATAAATTCTTTGGCATGTTGAGAATGTGCCTCTCCTACGAATTTCAGTCATGAATAGTTAAATTTTTATTAAAATTAATAATTTAAATGTAGATAAGGTAGAACTCTCTGTCGGTATGAGGATTCCCGTTAAAAGCGTTAATGTAGTTACGGTATTTTTGACAAGTATTTTCACCTGAAAAAAAACTACATAAACTAATAGTTGTTATAAAAAAACAGGGTTTCTTTTTTTAAATAATATTCAGTACTCTTCATAATTCTTATAGACCGTATTGCAGAAAAAAAAATTTTTTGTATCGAATTTAGAAAAAAATAGTTTTTTTTTATTTTCTCGAATTTTGTTCGAATGTTATTAACGATGTTTATGATTTGGACGACAGAGATCCTCTTGTTCTGTAGCATAACATGTTAAATTAAGTTACTTTGTTTAACTCATATTATTAAACTAATTACTTTGTTAAACAACAATTGAATTTCGCTCGAATTCAATTGCAAACAATTTAAAAAAATTACGGTCACTTTTTTCTCAAATCTCTTTATTCCTTTCAACTGAAGAATTTAAATTACTCAATGTTAACGTCAGGTAGTTTATGCACGTGTGCAAGCGCGTTTACTTCACAGAACAAAGTTTTAACGTAAAGCGAGGACAGAGTTACAATTTATAAAATATACGTATCGGACTTTGATACTTTTCGTAAGATGAGGATCCAATGTGAAAGTTTTTTTCTTTCTCTTTAAAAAGTTGTTTAATATTAATATCTTACGATAATCTAATAAAATTACCAAACCGTTTTATGTAACTGAAACATTTCTTAAATTACGGTTAATGTAGCAATATTTAGAAATTGTACGTATGGGCTATTGATATATTGGAATAATTATCATATACATCCGCATATTGGGAAATATTTGAGCTATGATATAAACTGATACTAATAATAATTATTCTTTTAGAAAAACGTAATTTTCAATTTATCGACACTTCGAAAAGAAATCACATGAAGAAATTAATTATGGTCCACTTTCGTTTCAGCTGCTAAACTTTCATACACAGCAATCGTAGAAATTATGAATTTTCAGATTATGCTGTAACGCAAATGAAGCAATAAAAGAAACTATCCAATTTATAATTTCAATTTTATTTAAATTCTTATGGAAATAGATGTATCAATTACGCATATACTATCATAAATTATATTTTAAAGGATATTCATTAGTAAGCAATACTATTTTTATCGGAATGAGATATCAATTAATATTTTTTTAATTATTTTCAAGTGAAATATACTAACATTTATTATTTTTAAAAACATTTAAAATGTTAAGGAAAAAATTATTGTATAAAAATTTACATTTTAAATTTAAAACAAAAGTATTTCCTTATTGTTATCATAATTTACACTACAACATTTTTTTTTTGATAACAATATATTAAAATAAAAAATATTACAGCTTATACAACTGCAGAAAACAAAACAATTTTTTCTTCGATCATAATAATATTGAAATTTTAAAATGTTTTGTTAAGTTAAAGCAACTTGTTGACACAATACAAATAAAAAAAATTCTTAAAAAGCAAACATACTTTAATTTTTTTTTTCATAATCCTTCGAAAAAATAAACTTTTTTTCGTCTAATTGCTTTTAGTAGCAACTCAAGCCGTGTTTTAATTTAACTATGCGTCGCGTCAGCTCTAATGTTATTTGATTATAAACGATACTCCTCATTCGTCAACGTTCTTAAGTAGTCATTAAAAGTATAAAAAGAAGAAATAATAAATGGGAAGAAAAAACCAACTTGATATGATATAGGAAGAGGTTGAACAATAAGTAGAATTTTTCCTGATTTTTATTCAAATCTTTTACGATGAACATCAAACGTAATTTTTGTACTAAAAAAATAATTTTTTTTTTCTCTTGCAATCTAATCACGCATTTTACTTACAAAAGATGGAATAATTGCGCAGAACGCTAATGCAGGCGTAATATTATGGATGCACTTAAGTTAACAATGTTACATTGTAAATAGATAAAGGAAAAAATTTAATGTTTTAAAAAATGATCAAATATGCTTATATTGTCAATAAATTAAGTGTATTATTTTTGAAATCAAACTTTTTACCGAGCTACGATAATTTAACCGATATGGAATAATTAATTTGTTGTTATATAATTTATATAAAAAAATTTTATTACACTCGCATGATTCTTTTAATCAAACATTAGACAACAACCTTACCGATAAATTTACAATCTTATTTACAAGGGAAAAATAAAGGATATAGAAATGTTTTCGCTGTTTAATTTCAAAGTTAATAGTGCAATTCATATTCAATGAGTTTGATACTGGTTCACTAGTCGATAACCAGAAATTGGTAACGTAAAAATTTCTGGCAACATTCCATTAAAGTATATTGTGCAAAATTTAATATTTGTATTTTTACGTGTTGTTGAATAAGAAGCTTTTTTACGTCTTTCATAAATGTTAATTTTCGTCAAATGAAACGATTTTATACTTTTAATTAAGTGAATCATCATGTTTATCGCGAGATTTCATATAGTATTTACGTGCTAAAATAGTTAAGTGAATTGAGTATCGCAATATAATAAGTTCATTTCAAATCATCAAAAATAATAAAAGATTAAATATTAAAATTGTTTTTGTAATTATTTTTGAAAAAAAAATTGCAATTAGCTACGTTTTCTGATTGTATTTAAAAGCGAAGTATTAAACCATTCCGGAGCTGATTTGATTTAAAATTATTTGCGTCTTGGATTAAGTAAGAAACTGTTTGATTCTATCGAAGTTACATAAATTGCTAGTTGATACATCCTATTTACTTCTATGACAGATTTTAACACACCTTTGTTTTGTTTAAAAAGAAAAAAAACGGACAGAAAGTTAAATATTTTAAATACTTTTGTTTCATTTTTCTTTTTAGAAAAGAATGTTCTTTTTTAAGAATCTTAGTTAAATTAAATATTTTATTAATTAAAATCCTTGAATCATCTCAAAAAAAATTTAAAGATTTGTTTTAATCAAAGTTTATTCAAATCTCAATAAAAAAATAACATAAAAAACTCAAAATCGCAAAACTGCTCATGACTCACCTGTCAAAAGTTAGAAGAATCCCCGAAAATCCTCAATTCTGGATCTCAATACACTAAAAAAAGAGTTCAGAAATCACAAATATTATCTTTTAAACACAAATAACAAAGGATACGATGATCGCAACGTCACTAACCTTGTACAAGTATATATAGATCCTACTGGAAAACTACTAACCAATAAATTCTTCCTTTCTTTACCATAAAAATACGGAATCAACGGAAGCCAAATATCACAAAATTATATATACGAAATAATAAAAAAAATATGTCAAACTGTATCCTTAATAATAAATAAAACTCCCGTTATGGTATTTTTTAATGAATTAAAAAAGTTGTCTTTTTTATCAATTAATCCAAAAGAACAAAGGATCAAATAACTAAAAAAACAAAAAACAAAAAAAAAAAAAAGAACTCGCGAAGTAATAATAACGCGAGTTTAATATACAAAACAAGTCCTCCTTGAGAGGTAAAAAATAAGTCGTTAACAACGCACTCAACATATACAACGGCACTGATATATATTTTCCCTTCGTTATACAAAACTGATCGTTTTTATTTTAAATCACGCGCACTGTACAATACTATCTTTTTTTTTATATTAAAATGTATAAAAGGTACAAGCTGCTTGTCGCGCGCTCACAGCACTTCTGAAAGCAAAAGCACAAGCCTTTACTATACTTGCATCGATTTCAAACGTTACGGAGCCCGCGACTTTTTTCCCCTACTACTATCAATTCTCAACTCTTTTTTTCTTATTTTACTTGTTGAAAGGATTACTTATACACTATCCCTTCCATATGCGTGTACACGTTCGTGTTATAGCGAAGTATATGGGTATGGGTATATGTTGATTAACTCTTTATTTTTATTTTAATAGAGTTTTGGTGGTATTTAAATATTAAGGAAGGATTTCGTTAATGTTGGTGATTGATATATGATTTTTATTTTAGCTTTCGTAAGTGAAAAACTTTTGGATTTTCTTTATTGATTTTTTAACTGATATACGTGGTATAGATATTTTTAACGATCTTAGTGATATAATACTTTATTTCTGAATGGGAAAGTTCGTTATTGTATTATAAATAAATGATTGTGGTTTTAATCGATGAAATTAAAATTGAAAATAATAATTATTTAAACAAATGTTCAAGTTTTTTTTTATAAAAATGGAAATAATACTTTGATTAAATTAGAAATATTATTACTAATTTAAATACAACGGTTACAATTGGCAGTAGTAAGATAGTAAATATTTAGAATAATTTTATACTTTAAATTACTTTTTTTTACCATTCAATTATGGATTTTTGAAATAAATAAGACAAATTTTTTTTCTTATTTTTTCAAATAATATTTTTTACTTATCAATTTTTAGCAATGTATTTAAGTTTTTGAGAAATTCAAATTATATAAAAAAATTAATGTAATTGATATTGAACTTTTACTTATAAGCTTCACTATTATCTAACCACTATTGAAATCTAATTTTAAAATCCTATTGAAAATTACATTACAGATAAGAATTTCACAATCTCTAATCGATTTCAAAAAGATACAATCACTGATAAAATAATCCATCTCATCTCGATCAATAACAATAATAAATAATACTTACTAAAAAAACGTTAATCTTTCACTTAAACTTTTAACTAAAAATATAAAAAAAAAAAATTTCTATAAACTAAATTCTATATAATCAAACAAAATTGCCTTGAACCAATTTTAAAGGATTCAAGAGAAAGAAAAAAAGAAAAAAAACTGTCCAATTGCATTTATTAAGCGCGTACGATTCGAAATAGCCATACGTATCGTTTATACGTGCGTAATTTCACCTATAAGAGAGTAGAGCAACAGGTTGTACCAAGCGTTGTCCGTGTGTGCGTTGACAAAAATTTCGCAATCACCTTGACAGTTGTAACATTATATATACTCTCTACTGGCGCTCCTACTTTGGGTCGAAAGCCAAATGTGTTGTGTTAGGCTTATGTACGTATCGATGATATTTTTTTTCTTCTTTTTCCGCCAACTATGCAATATGTGTGGTGCACTGTATTTTTTTCTTTCAATTTCAGCATGGGTGCAATGACTTTTGGTTGTTCTTTGCTTTAAAAAATTGAATTTCATTAATGTACACGTTTTATTTTTTCGTGTTTATGTTGGTTTTCGATTAGTTTTAGACTTGCTTTGGAAATTTTTCTATTAGATAAATCATATAGTAAGCTTGTTAAATTTTATTTTCCAAATTGTTTTTGGCTAGACAGACTTGTTAAGTTTGACATCATTGTTGGATCAATAAAAGTTTGAAAGCAAATTTTACACTTACCTCATAATTGGCAATACAAAAATTTAATGGAAAGTTTAAACGTTGATTAAACATACTAAAACTGATTCCAATAATAAAAAGGAATTTTTTTCAGTTCATCAGATGATTATCAAGTTTAATCTTATATTTTTGAGTTTCTCAAGTATACTTTATTTATTTTTATTTATTTTCTTTTTATAATAAGGTAAATCAGATTGTTAGTTTGATGTTTAACGAAGAAGAAACTATTAATTCTTTGCGTAATAAGATTTACTAAATATAATGGCTTGTTTCTATTTTTCTGTTAAATTTTTAATAAATATTATCTTATTTGCTAATAGCTGTAATATTTAGGTCATACCCTCAAAAGAGAAATTCCGTAGGTTAAATTAATGTCTCATTCTATATTTCATGATAACTGACAAACTTGATTGTGAATGGAAACTACTATACATGCGGTAAAATTTGCTGCATATATAAAAAACATTATGTGTATACAAAGTTAATTTTTAATATATACATGTGAAATTTTATCATTTATATTTTGATGATTTAATATTTAACTTGGTTATTTTTGAAACCCATAAGTCAAGAATCGTAAACTTTTGATGAATTAACAAAAGAACTGTATAACTCATAAGTTATGATGTTTCCGTAAAACGTTTTTCTGCTGAAAATTGATACACGAGAGAAGATGTGGAAGAAGTACATATAATCAAATGTAATGGTGTATCTAAGCTTCATTTACCGTATAATTATGTAAAACGAAATTCACAATAAACGTAACTTACGGGATTTTAAAAATAACCGATTCATTTATCAAAGATATTTATTTTTCGTCTTGAGCACAACATAATGTTTAAGAATAAATTTCCAGAAATTTATCAATTTTCACCTGAAATAGAGTTTGTGCAGATTTTTCTGATATAATCGTTTCATGCAAATACGGTTAATCAATCGGTACCTAGACACGCATTTTTTGTAAAATCAAAAATAATTTTTAAATATTTGATTCTGATCCGTAAGACAAATTTTCTTTTTGTAAAGTAATTATATTGAAAAATATTAAATAATTTAATGAATTTTGCAGTTAATACTATTAATCTAATAATATTTTTAAATGTCCATTTACCAGCTATTTAAACTTTCTCGTGCACTTGGGATTCCAAAGTTTAATACGAGTACTCGTGCAGTTGAAATTCCAAAGTTGAAATAACGACAACTTAGAATTCAAGATTTAACAAAAGTTTATGTAAATAAAATTCACAAAAATGTTTCTCCTCAACCGTGCAAATTGATAAATATTTTGTATTTATAGTTCTGAAAGGATCATTCAGAATATTCGTTTAAATTATTTAATCAATTATTTTCAAACAATGCATTTATACATTTGAATCCTAAAGATAATTTTATGATCTCAAGTAATATAAAAGATAAATTCATATTCATGAAGCAAGCTTAAAAGGCAAAGAAGCAATTTTCAATCAGAATTAAAGTTAACCGCATATTAAAGACATTGATTTTAATGGATGTAATGACAAATTATAAAAAAATCATTAGAAATATTGATTTTTCGAATCAATTATTAAATTATGTTTTTACGTTTTAAACATGATACATTACACTTTCTTACATCTTACAAAAACACACATATTATTAGCTAATTAATGCTTTATTACCTTTTTTTGTTCGTTAATTCGCGTCGTTAGCGAAATTGACACTTTATTGGCCGAATAAAATACTGTAGTGCGTCAGAGAATTTTTTTATTTCTTGTAAGGGAACGATTTTTATTCAAAAATAAAAAAATCTAATGTTCGTTTGATTTTATAGCGTTTAATAATCATGTTTCATGCTTCAATTACTATGAATGAAATTGCAAATTTTTCTAAAACCTAACACTCGACTCGAAATCGATTTTAAGATTGTATTAATGATATGCAATCGATTAAAAAAAATAGAAGGTGACTAGTGACTCTGTCTCAGTTATAATCATTAATTTGCAAAAATTGCGTTTCAATTTGATGATCGCATGTATAAAGGTGATTCCCCTTTTTTATTGAACGAAAATTATTAATGATCAAGTTATATCCTAAAAAATTCATACGCAAGAAGTATAAATTATTAATGATATACGTAAATTTTTATGAAATTTCTCAATTATTACATTTGAAAAAAATTATACTTTTTCATGAAATCACTTTTCACGTAATTCTTAATAGAAAATAAAACAGAAACTGTTATGCATCGTTACCTAAGCGTCACAATAACTTAATCGTCAGTTCCGGAAAAATGTGTCTATAAACAGCCCATCTAAAATCAATAAAAATTCGTAATCAATTAACGATACATTCAAAGAAAGTAGAAAGTTACGAAAATAGGACTATTATGCCACTAGTTACACGAAGATGCATATTTTATTTGATATATAAACTTTCTCTTTTTTTAAAAATTCTGATGAAACGAAATATGTACATATATATATATATTTTTTTATAGTGATCATTTATCTCAACTGGATATCAGGAAGTGGAAAAAAACCGTATCGACCAGAGGGATGCCAATTAATAAAAACTAGTTTTTCTTCTTCATTTGAGAGTATAATACAAAGAAATAATTTATTGGGGACATTGGAAAGAATACATTGTACCGATTTTTTATCTTTTAGTGTTCTTTTAACAAAAATTTAACACTTTTTTGTCGTAGCGAATTTATTTATCGACTAATTCCGACGAATTTAGTGCCATCTTAACGTCGTCTTTTAAATTATACTGATGGAAAAAATGTGAATAACAGTAAATTAATGTAAATAAATGTAAATAAATGTGAATGACTTTAGACAAGGTTTAAATATCTCGGTATATCCTTTATTAATAAGATGAAATTAAAATGAAGTACATTTTCAAGGAATAGAAAATGAATTAGTAGAGGAGTTTTGAAAATTTTTGATTAGTTGATTTTATTCTTTAATGCAAGAATGTGATTAAAAGATAATTGAAATATGATATAATTAGGTGCTAAAATTAAAAGAATCGGTTTATTTTTATTTGAATATGATTAAATTTTTATATATAATTTAATGGCATTTATTAATGAATAAATTATTATAGAAATGAATATAAATTAAATATCAACAAAATAGTATGCTTAATCTATTATTAAATTGTTAACAATTAAGGATTAAATAATTTTACAAATATTTAGAAAATATATAAAATTATTTTATGACGTATATATTTAATTCATAACTTTTTCAAGTTTAATCCTTTTTTTTATAAATATGCAATGAAACGTTGATTATAACATCCGTTTTATGCAAATTCTAAAATATTTAATTACACCCATGACCTAGAGTTTCTGCTGCATATCAGTTTATTTTGTAATTATTAATTTCTCACTATTTAAATAAACTTGAAATACTACAGTTCGTTGATAATTCAAGATTTCTGTTTATAATACAATTTGTGCAATTAAAAAAAAACGTAATATCGCAATTGTTGATCAGTTGAATCAAGAAATTTATTTTATCTTTCAATTATTTAAAAAAACTGCTTGCTGAAATTCGTATAAATTAAGAATCCATGTTGAGAAATTAGATGGTTATCGCTTGTTTAGTAAACATAAAACAATGAAAATTTACACTAGGATCATTTCATGTACGCAAGTTTTGAGTTAATTAATTTAATATAATGAGAAGATCAGATTCAAATGATTATTTTAATCAAAAGATGTAGACGGATTGCTAATATATTTTTTTTATTGAGGTAAGTTTTGCTTTCTTATAATTTTTATTTTTAAAATACGAACGAAATGATTTCTTTTTAATTTATATTTTCTTAATATAAAGAACTTTTTTCTTCTTCTCTGATTATAGTAATCATTTTAATATTTTCATTGTTTCCATATCACATTGTTTATTTAAATTATTCTTTTGGATTAATCAGTATTTTATATAAATTAAATAATTTCAATATCATGAATTAATAATGTTTTTCTAAATTTATTTAAACAACCTTCTAATTGAATATTTTTAATAAGGATAATTTACAGTTAATATTAATTAAATTATTTTAAAAAATCAGTTCAATAATAAGTTAGCAGCTGCACATGTTAATTAAAATAATTTAAGTTTGTAAATAAGGTCACCATACATTTTAATAATTAGGTTGTCAGCATAAAAAAAAATATCGATCGAACAATTAAATAGCTTACATAGCACATTCTAATTTTTCTGTAAAATAAAATTACGAAAGACGAGAAAATGTTAATGGACGCATGACGAAAAAAAAGCTGCAGTGCATTAATTAGTTGTAGTATTATATATCGTTTGCGATTCTATTTTCGCCGATGATCATTGGCTACGGACAAACAGTATATTCCATTTAATATTTATTTTGTAAGATTTTATTTTTCAATATTATGGATTTTTAAATTATGTATAAAGGATTTTTAGATCGTATTTGAAAAAAGAAGAAATTAAGGAAAAATTTCACGAAAATATAATTAAAATCGCTGTAAAAGATTACTATATGTCGTAAACAGGTAGTTTTTCAAATAAGGATCTAAAATTTTCTTTATTTAGTTTCTCATATAACGTCATTATGATTTGTAAATAAAAGAATGAGAGATAAAAAAAGTCATTCTCTTTTGTTGTTTAGTGTAAAGATGAATCATTTAACAACTAAATAACGTATAATAAATGTAAAAGCTGAATATGTTTAAGTGTTAAATGTAAATTAAATATTTAATTAAAGAAGTCTTTTTGTTTAAGAATTGAAATGTAAAACTTTATTGCGATATTAAAAAATAAATTTTAATTAAAATCCTAATTTACTGTAATTTAATATAAAAATTCAATTTTATTCTTACACGAAGTATATCCCTTCCAAAAGTTGTATAATTTGATAATATTACTTTAATGAAATTATCTATTTTCACATAAATTTATTGGCAAAATTAAACAATTAAATTTTCATAAGCTTTTGCTAAAAGCAATACTATAACACATTGCAAGGTTATAACACGTCAGGTGAACGTCCTTCTTATAAGAGCGTCCTTTACTTCTCATTACACACAGAGATATATTTACGAAGTATAGCGTGTACTTATATCTTTCCATAACATCAAACGTTTATAGCAGATTAGACAATTTTTTACAAAAGAAAAATATTGTTCATGTGATCCAAAGATTTATTTTTGCACTAGATTTATGTATTTGTTATTTTAGTTATTAATAGGAAATAATTGCATAATAATTCTTATGAAGGTTTGATAATTGTTGAAGGTCGCTTGAATTTTTCACTTTGGTGAATGTCGCTTGGTAAAAGCATATCCTTTCTTTCTTTATTGCGGTCAAATATTTTGATGCACTTGTATGTTCGACATTTAAATGTCGTTGACTTATTTATAATAAAATTTGTGTAAATATATTCTCAGAGGAATTTTATTATAAAATTTTATAGATTTTTTTATTGATTGAATTTTTTATTGTTTTAAAATCCTTGTTTTATTGTTGCAAATTATAATTTATATGATTTGATTACTATCAACAAAAAATTCTACTTGTTTGATTGAAAAATAAAAAATTTAAGCATATAATATTTTAACTTTATATAAAAGTCATAAATATATATATTAAATTCTTAACGATCATGACAAATATATATATATATATATATATATATATATATATATATATACACACACATATGATCTATATTATACTAATAAATATTATTTTTTAAATTAAAAATAAAATTATTGTTCGGCTTCATAAGCAAGCGAAGAATCATAGGTACATTAGCTACAATTATAAACCAGCTTATTAATTAAACTAGTTTTTTTTTTAGTAATTTTTTTTATTCATCGTTCAGCATTATATAACCTAAAGACTCAATAAAAATTCAAACTTTCAGATTACAAACTTATTATGCACATAAGTGATTATGAAAATTCAAAATCTCTAAACTATTCAAATAATTATTCTAAATCTATTATTAATTTTTTGCACTTAATCGATATGATAACTTAATCGGTCAATAAATTAAACAATCATTTTCTCAGAAGGAAAAAAGCTATTCACGCATGATTCAAGTGTAATCTAAATTTTTATAGTTTTGTTGACAGAATTTTATTTTTATGCTTTCTCGTTTACCATTCACTGCCTAACCTCTCGTTCAACATCTTACAGAAATTCGGTTAAAACCTAACCAATATAAAAGAGAAATTTCGTTGATTAGGATTTCGGAATAGAGTTCCAAGAATAAAAAAAAAGAAAACTTTCGATCTCAATCACCTTACGCAAGGTACAGTTATATGTTGTGTTAGTTTTAGCTATTTTACATATGTGATTCGAATCGAATATTGTAAAATGCCCTAGATTTGTACAATCGATTATAATCAATTTCACTTCGGTTTTATTTATGTTTACTATAAAATCAGGTTATATTTTAAATTAAAAAAAAAAATTTCTTTTTACCTTTTATAGGTACGAGTTTTAATTCAGTTTAACATATTTTAGTGATTACAAGGAATAATTATGAAAAGTTTAGTCGAATTTATCGTTTAAATAGAAAAAAGCCTTTTAAATTATGGTGGACTGCCTGACGTTCTGCAACACGTATTGCATAACCTGCATATGGTTCTTTTTACTATCGTTTTGGTATGCCCAATCTAGTGCAATTTTATCTTAGCTATCAGAATTAATAATTAGTCATTTTAATTAAAGTTTATTTTTGTAGATTTTAATATTTTTATGCATATGAATATCAATGTTAGTCATGGTTTTGATTAGATTTAAATTTTCGTGAGAACATTTTTAATTTATACATATCAATAATATTTTGACTTTAAAGAAAACAGTTTTGTTTATAAGACGAATTTAAAATATTCAATTTAACCTTAATCTACATTTGTAAATTAAATTATTTTTTTTTTTTAATATTTGGTTTTAAAAAAAATGTTTGAATTTGTCAAATTTACTAATGAAACATATGATTTTAAAAATACATTAATAATTTATTAATTATTAACCTGTTTTGATAAAAATAAAATTTACAAAATCATTAACAAATTTTTAATCCTAAAAAACGTTTTATAAAAAATATTAATAATTTTATTAAAAAGTAAGGAAGCAAAAGAAAGATATAATAAAAGTAGAGATTTATTCAAGAAAAATTTAATTTAAAGTTTAATAAACCTTGATGAATTGAAAACTAACTTTTTTTCAAATATTTATGTTAATCATTTAACAATAAAAAATAAACTTCCGCATTAAAAACGACTATTTATAGTAATATTTTTTATTCAACAAATATCATTCGCTTTGACAAATATTATTTTAACAATATACTGAATATATCAAGTTTATAAATTTATGATTTTATATAAAAAACATTTATGAAAATAAATATCTACCAAAGGTGTAGATCTGATATTATGACACCTGTTGAGAAAAGAAATATATAAGATTTACATTTCAATGCTTTACATTTTGTCTATATGGTTCTATATATCCAACTAATCGACGAAACCGGTTAATACAAACAAGCGACGGGGTTTTGATTTTTAAACTAACTGCTTAATAAGTAGTTATCAACTTACGTAACTTATCGTTTGCCGCAAAAAAATGTTTATTTTAATTTTGGATATTCAATAACAAATTTAAAAATTCTTTTTATTTTGTAAATCAATAGGAAAATTTTAGATTATTTGGAAACATTATTATTGTATGAAGTTTAAAGAAAATTTACATTGACTTTATAAATATGATTGATTTCCTTTTGATTATTTACTGGTTTTTTTTTCATACTTCTTTTGATAAAATTAGGTTTGCTTGAAGTACATGTATTTCATGGTAGATTAAATTACGCTTGATTTATACTTCATGTATCGAAATTGATATTAATACCTTTTCAAATATCCATACTGCACTTAATTCAATACTACTTGTAATGAAATCTGATTTAATAAATCAATTGAAACGTAGTTACTAATAATTTTCATGCATTTTAGAAAAGTTCTTATAATTAATGTGATTATATATAAATAAATTCACGTTGGTAAGTTTAATATATGCTACATAATAGCTTATTCTTTTACAGTTTTCCAAGACCCTACGATTATTGCGAAGATGATTACGATTCCGATTGCTGTTCGTTTAGACAAAAACCAAAAACATGCCAACCATGTTACAGAAATTGCGATTCCAGAAAAGCACGTCGACGTAAATGTTGTTCGAATGGGGATGGAACCAAAAGAACAAAAAGTTGTATTTACGTAAAAACTAAAAATGCAGACAATTCTAATAAGACTAATCCAGAAAAGAACGGAGGCTTGAATTAGATTGATATAATTAGAAATAATTTTATTTTTCTAATGTAATAACATGTTTATTTTTTCTTAAAGATTAATACAATTTAGAAAAAACTTATTTTTTAAAACTATTTCATTGAATAAAAAATATTATTTAAAAGCACGTTGATAATTTTTTAATTTTTTTTAATTATTTTAATTAACAGTATATTGGAATGTTGTATTGTATCTGAACATCAATGGATCAATAAGAATGTAAAGAGCGAATTTCGATTTTAAAATTATATTTAATATTGCTTAACAATTAAGTATTGCATTAAAGATAAAAATATTCATAAAGGTTTACCAATAATTAAAGACACTGCGGCTTAACTTCCTTGTTTAAATTGTTAAGTAGATATTATAAACATGATATTGAGCCATACTTCAGCTACTGGAACTAAATTTTTTTTACACTTACTATTTCAATACTTGAATATAATTTCGTGATTAAGAAAATAGCCAGATTTGAATAGAGTATTGAGAAATTTTAAACGATAGGAAATGAGACTATAGACAAGCGCATTTTATTTAAAACGAAATTAAAATACACGATAAATTAAATTGTTGTAAAGAATAAATTTTTCATATCATTGGAAATTTTATTCTAACAATCAGTTGGCTATACAGTCCGTGTCAAAAGTGAGTTTTTTTATATTCATTTATATTTATTAGTAAAAAGTGTTGATTCAATTTTCAGCTTAGTAACTTATTAGATCAAGGGGCGCGGCAGCGCCCCCGATGGCAAGTAGGCGAAGCAATCGGGCGCTCCAAGCCTTTATATACGTTAAGTTTTCGTGTTTAACCTCGTAATTGAAAAAAAAATTTTTATTTTAAAAGATTTTTTTATATTTTATTATTGCTGAATCTTTAAAAAACTATTTTATTTATGTTTTTAAAAGATTCAACATAATTTGATGAATACTTTTTGTGTAACGTAAGTTTTTAAGTTCGTAGCAGACGGCATTACTATTTTACTTATAATTTTTCTCCAGTTTCTTCAACTCATATATATAGATATACTGCCGTGCTTTCCTCCAGTTCGTCAATTCTTTAACTTATGTATATATATATAGGTATACTACCATACGTCTTTTTCTCCAGTTCGTCGATTCTTCGACTTACAAATATATAATATGAAATAAAAATAGATAATAAAAATAGGTACTACATTTTAATAAAAAAAAAGTGCTGTTTATGATTTGAATAATAAGGTTATATTTAATTTTTTTTTCGAATTTCAAAAATACATTTCATTTGTTTTTAATTTGCATATAATGTAAATGTGGATAAATATTTTATTGGTGAAATGCTTAATGAATGTATGTTCTAACATTTGAACTAGAAATTATAATAGGTGTAAGATACAGGTAATATACAATTATTTAAATGTATTAAGATGATACGCTCCTGAAAAATATACTGAACATAAAATACAATATTGTGTACAACGGGCCTAGCAAGTAATTTTGTAAATATTTAATAAGATTTAAAAAATTTCAGAACACTTTTAAATAAATGATAAAAAAAGATAAGAAGTAATTTGGTTAGTAAAATTCAACGTTTACTTATAAAAAAAAAAATTTGAAAAATCTTTTGTTAAAAATTATGGTAAGGTGCCATAGTTTTATCACTTTTACTATATACTTGACATTTGTTTCGTGATTTCATGAAATTTTAATGTCAAGATTCGATAGTTTCAAATACTAAATAAATGGATTAATTCTGTGAACCATGTAAAATTCAATTATAAAAAAAATACTTGACATTTGTTTCATGATTTCATAAAATTCTAATGTCAAGGTTTGATTTTATCACTAAAAAAATAGTTTATAATATGTTTAAGACATCAAAATAGTTAAAATCGTTAATTAAAATAAATTGCTAAGCATACTTGCCCATCATATACCTTTTTAAAGGTAAGCTTTTTATAATATTCAGTTTGTTGGTTACAGAGATTTAATAAAATAAAAATTTCTTTTAGGTTTTTACTTATGACTGTTCTCGTTCATTTTTACGTGAATTTATTTTTAAATTTCATTGAATTATTTTATAGATATTATAGACATGGACTATCTTTAGAATTTTATGTAAGAAAAAATATCGCAAGAGTAGAAAAAGTATTTTAGTTCTAATATCTAGATATTCCCCTTGCAAGTCCCAATAAATTGAAAATAAAAACCATACAAAAATTTAATATAATGTAACATTTACAAACTTTTATATTTAAGAATATCAAATTAATAATAAAAAAGGAAAGAAATGATTGATTCAATGATATTATATTTTTTTAGCAGTACATGTCAATTTTATTGAGCCATTATGTGATTACAATCTGTCATTTCTTTTCTTTAATATGATCTCTTTTATTTTACGTTCAAAAACTTTTATATTGTTCTAATGACGATTTTTAAATATTTTATTTGTATTTACAAAAGTTAAGCAAAATAAAAAAAAACTATGAAAAATATTTGAATCGTAAGAAATAATTTAAATTTGTAACTTCCAAAAATTGAAACTTTAATATTTAAACAACCATTCCAAATTTTATTTCATTCAAATATAATGAATTAATAAAAAGTTATAGAATGTTAAAGTTTATAACTTTTACATAAATCTAATGTAATCATAAAAAATGGTGCCAAAGTTTGAAAAATGATTTTATTTCACCGCAATAAAGTTTATTTTGTTTAGTTAAAAATTTAGAATCTATTGACTATAATAGAATTTCAATTTTCATTTTTCATTCAAATTTATTATCAATTTTCTATGATGATACCGTAAGTACTATCTAAAACATATGCATTTTTTCGCATCAATTATTAATTTTCTATTTTCTTGAGGTGCATTAAGAGCTTTCAATTACAATTTATTACATAATTTGTTTAAAATAATTTATAATGATTAAATATTATTATTCATATTATATTATAACAATATAATATAAATTATATTTAATTATTTTTTCTTTTTTAATTATTTTTTCGTGAAAACTAATTTATAAATAATGTTAAATTTTAATGACCTCTGTAATGTTCATAACTACAACTTTTATAACTATAACTGATTGTACAATGAAGATGAAGTGAAAAAATTATCTAAAAATTTTAAGTTTATTTACAAAATATTTATTAAAAATTGTATTTCTATAATTATTATAATTTTAAAAATAGTTGTCGAATAATTTTGACAATTTTTTATTAATACACATTTAAATACTTCAATTTTATAATAGCTTTCAAATTTTTAATTATATCATACTCAAAAGCTACTCTTCACATTCAAGTATAATTATAATTCCGATTATTAAATGTACAATTTTTAGTTTTAAACTTATTAAATTTTATTTGTTTACTCATTAACTAATTCTCACACACAAGGATTTCTAAAACATTGCTGCAAGGTTTTGCTGAAATGCTTCAGTAAAATTTTTCTGCAAAGGTTGCGGCAAGTATTTGCAAACTTTCAATTTAACTTTGGACAATACTTTCTGAAACATTTTTTAAGGTTTTTTGTTAGGAACAAAAAATGCAGGAAATTTCATATAAGGATTTTGTAAAATTTAAAACTTTTACTGAAATTTTGCAGAGAACTCGCAATCATCTTTCATGTTGTGTAGAATTATTGTCATTATAATTATGTTAAAAATTTAATTAATTCTAAATGTATCAATATCATCGAAGCAAGGCGTATTCTATACAGAAGGCATATAGTCAACTGTTGAATCTGAAGTATCACAGATTAATAATCTGATTGACAACCAGTATTATGTAAAATTCTCATTGCATCAAAGGAGTTGTACGTGATTTATCTGTAAAAGAAGATAATTAATTAATTCATTGTTGTACAGTTAAATACTGAAATTGCAAAATAATTTTATTTGAAAATTTATGCTTACCTTTATTTATAGGTGTTTGACTGCTAGCTTTGTAAGTAGATGTTTTATTGCAACTGCTAAATTCATCATTATCAGTTGATTCATCTATATCAGTTGATTCATCTATATCAGTCGATTCATCCATATTTTTTGGGTTACAGGCTCGGATTGTTTGACTCGACGAATGTATTTCAATTTCAGCTGTATCTTCAAATTCATTCTTAACGACACCTATATTGTTCTTATACGGTCCAAAAGTAATTTTGATCGTGGCTCCAATCAATTTATTACTTTCAGTCAATGGGTCAATGTTTGTAATGTGTGATTTACATATTTGAATTGTTCGACAAGACGAGTATAATTCGATCTCAGTTGTATCATCAAATTCAAATTTAACGATACTTACACTACCCATAAAGGGTTCACCAGTAAAACTTCTCGATCTTGAAAGTTCTGAATTTTCGTCTATACTTTCGGTATCACTAGTATTTGCAGACTCTGTGTCGCTATATTCGCTTTCGTTGTCCGAAAAATCAATTGCTTCTGTGTACTTCATACTTTGGATTTCTATATAATGAAAAATTTAATTTTTTGTGAATTCTAGAGAATTAATAAGGTTATGATAAAATTATGAAGGAAAGTTTAAAATACTAAATATGAGAGATATTCTTTGTACTTAAGAGGCGTTCGGAACCATTTGCCGGTCGGTGGTGCTGTGGTCAGGTGAGAGAAAAAAATTAAATATTTTTTATACAACGATTTACATTTTACTGAGACAGTAATATACTTATAATGTTGTCAAAGGCACTAACCATATATATGTAGAATAATTATTGATGATAATCTTGTGTGAAAAGTCAAAGATATCGTGATAAAACAAAAAATGCAGTACACATTAGAGTCGGCGTGAACATGTGTATATGTCGTTCTTTAATATTGCTTTCTCTGTCACACTTAGGAAAAAAACCCATATGTTTACATCGACTCTGCCACGCACCGCATTTTCCGTATTATGACAATATTTTAGACTTCTTAAACAAGATTAGCTTCAATAACTATTCTATATACATATGGTTAGTGCCTTTGACAACATTAGAAGTATATTATTATCTCGGTAAATTGTAAATCGATGTATAAAAAATATTTTATATATTTCTCTCACCTGACCGCAGCGCCACCCTATAACGAGGGGCGAATGGTTACGTCCACCTTTTAATAGTGTTTTAAAGTTTGTAATGATGAAAAAACGAATGAGAAGTTATCGTCACCATGTAAAAATATTTATCTTATCGACATAATCACAAGTCTATAATATTACGTAATTGAATTAAATTATTTAGGAAAATCAATAGAAAATAGCTTATAATTATAAACTGTGAAGTTTTTTTTACAATTTTAAAACATCTAAGAGTTTTAGGTGAAACACAAGTTTTTTTTGTGTTAAAATTAACAAATGATTTTTGTGAAATTCAAAAGAAAAGTTTATGAATAATACCTAATTTCATTAACCAAGCTTGCATGAAATTCTCCAAAACTCAAACTTAGGATATATTTTCCCGAAACTTAATTTTTTATATGTGAAGCAATCATTTTTCAATATAAATTTAGAGAAACTTACCAAATAAATTTTTTTTAAGTTGCGATGATGCTTTCAGAAAACGTACAGACAATATCAGACGCTTAACCGCTTTCAGAATAAACTTGAAAATTACATAAACACAGCTTTGTTTCTAATACAGCAAAATCTTTTTACTAAGTTCGAATGATATAAGTGTTGACACTTTGAAGGATAGTCACTGAATGAATTGTAACTTCTAGTTTTTGAGTAACCTAAATAATGCAGATAATACTTCATTTTTAATCCCTTAATCTTGGGATTTTCTCAGGTATCGAAAATTGGTGGAAATTACGTTAATACAAGCCAGTGGGGAGAGATTACTTACAAGGAGAGCACCCCACCTCCGGGAAACGGATTTGGCTGAAACTACAAAATATGATTTTTTGATGAAAAAAATTAACCCATGTTTTTTCTTTTCATTGAATAGACCCCATAGACAAGGATATAGACATTTTTTCGAAAATATGGTGAATAAGAGCCTTTATAAGAACCTAAATAATCAAAGAACTAAGACTTTTACAAAAAAAAATGCATGAAAGAATAAATCAAGCACGAATTAAATGCTTTAATGTAAGCTTTGTTGCATTAAAAAAGCTTTTGTGATTCAAAAGTTACATGCGATTAAAATATGCTACTGAAATAGTGTAAAAAATTGATCATATTTTATATGCTAAAAATATTAAGTAAATATGTGGTATTATTTAATTAAGAATAACTATCAAACAACAAAAGTTTTTTCAATGCAACAAAGCTTAGACAGACGTAAGCGTCGATCGGCTATTTAAATACACTAATGGACGAGTTTTCTACCGGCATATTATTAGCTGATTGTTTTTACTACTTTATCTATTGTGTTAATAATCATCTGACAAATTTTCAATCGAGATGAAATAACCCAATCAGCTAAATTATCGAAAGAAAATTATTTTTTTAATTCTTGAATGTCCGCTCTGAATGTAATTACTCATAAAATGTCAATAAAATACTCTTGTTCAAAATTTTGTTTTAAAAATGATTGTTTAATTATATAATTAATTGTAAAAGCCAAGAATTATTGACTTATATTACTATTTTATATAAAAATTTTTAGTGCATAACTGATGAGTAAGTATAAAAGCTGTAAAATAAGAAATATTAAATTTATTAAAATTGAGAAATCTGAAATAAAAAGGACACATAGCGCCGATCGTGCGTATAAGTATTGTCCTACTGTATTAAATTTCAAAGTTGCTCAATATTGAATGTTTATGATTTGAATTTATAAAGAATATAATTTTGCAAGTTTTTTGTGTTGGAATCATGTTAGAATTTTATTAATTTTTAAATTATAAGCCAAAAACATGATTTTTTGAAATTTATTACTTCAATGTTTTTTTCACTTCGATTCATCGCGGTTTTTTTTCTGTTAAATGTTTAGACTTGAAAATTTTTTTATGCATTCTGCAATGTCTTTCGCGAGTTTCAGAGGAAGAACGAAGTCTTAAAATTTATTTATTTACAAATGGCGATTTTTTAAACAATTAAAGCATGTAATCATGAACTGTAATCTTTAAAGTCAAAAGTTGAGGGACAAACTTTTGAATACGGCAAATCTGCTTATATAGTATTAAAATATAATAGTTTAAGAAGTATTTTGGAAAGTCTCAAATCTTTAGATATTTAATTATTATAGTTGTTAAATGAGAGCATTTTTAGATTTTAAAATTTAACGTGCGCGGACCGCGAAGTCAGCTTTCCGTCGTGCCGCCACTTACTCCCCGACTTCGCGGCCTGCGCGCGTTAGTTGTAAAATCTAAAGATGCTCTCATTTAACAACTATAATAGTTAAAGATCTGAAACTTCCCAAAACCTTCTTTAACTATTATATTTGAATACTTTATTAGCAGATTTGCCATTTTCAAAAGTTCGTCACTTAACTTTTGTCTTTAAAGATAACAGTTCCTGATTATGTTTTATTTGTTTAAAAATTCGCCATTTGTAAATAAATAAATTTTAGGTTTTCGTTTCCTGCCTAAAACTCGCGGAAGATATTGCAGAATGGATAAAAAATGTTTAAGTCAAAACATTCAGGGTCTGTTCGAAATGGATGACAGTACTGGGAGGGGGTCCAATATTTAGGGGTGGGTTTCGAATTTTCGAAAAACCGATATTTTTTTGTGCTTAACGTAGAATCTCAAAATTTAGAATGATGCTATTGATAACATTCATTTAAATTATTTAGAAATTTCGTTTTCGATTCATAGCTGTTATCGAAATTTATTCATTCGAATAAATTATAATTGATATTTAGAATAGTAACAAGTATTATTATGATTAGATATTTCGAAATTTCTAATAGAATTTTCAAAAGTATATTTTTGTATATTCTTTCAATACTTGTCAAAAGATTTTATTAGAAATTTCGAAATATTTTATAATTATATGGTGCTCTATGTACATGTTACGATTCTAAATATCAATTATAATTTATTCGAATAAATAAATTTTGATTGCAGCCATGAATTGAAAATGAGATTTCTAAATAATTTAAATGAATGTTATCAATAGCATCATTCTAAATTTTGAGATTCTACGTTAAGCACAAAAAAATATCGGTCTTTCGAAAAATCGAACTCCACCCATATTTAGAATGTTCATTTCACATTTGCGTCAAATTATGAATTCTATTTATTCGAACCATTATTTTATAATTTTGAAATTCAAATTTAAGAAAATTCATAAAATTGAAACGTGTAAACTACAAATGCCCAATCAAACGAAGTTAGATTATTAGAATATTATTTATTCGACGCTAAAGATGAGTCTATTATTTCGAAATTACAACTGTACTAATAAACATAAAAATAAAATAGAAATTTATTTAATCGAAAATCACTGATTTATCCATTGCTGATGTTTTAAACTTAGTAGTTTTTGGTTAAATAAATTTATTGGTGCAGTTGTAATTTCGAAATAGTTGACTTATTATTAATGTCGAATAAATAATATTCTAATAATCTAACTTCGGTTGATTGGGCATTTGTAGTTTACACGTTTCTATTTGATGAATTTTCTTAAATTTGAACTTCGAAATTTCGGAATAATTGTTCGAATAAATGAAATTCGTATTTTTGACGCAAATTTTAGATGAACATTCTATATATTGGACCCCCCCCCCCCCTGGCCAGTAATACAAATGGCAACCGCGCAATAAATTTTAGCGGTCTATTTAAATCAACGAATTTAATTAAAATATTTAATTCATAAAATTTAATTGCATTATCATATATTATGATTGATTATACTATTTAATATATTTTATTATATTACTTAAACAAATTTTCTTTAATTCGATCATCAACTCGATAATCAGCTGATTTTTATTTGCATATGCTCTACTGATGTAACTCAACAGCTCACTATAAATTAAACTCTAAAATAAAAATAAAAAATAATAAAGTAAAATAATAATAATTAATAATCTAATAAAACAATATTTTTTTTAATAATTTTATTACAATAACATAATTAAATTTTATGAATTGAATTTGTTGATTCAAATAAACCGCTGAAATTTATTGCGCGGTTGCCACTTGTGTTACTGGCCAGTACTGTCAGCAATTTCGGAGCACACCCCTAAAAAAAAAAATTTTTACGTTTAAACATTTAACAAGAAAAAAAACCGTAAAGAGTTCAAGTGAAAAAAGCATTGAAATAATGAATTTCAAAAAATCGTGTTTTTGACTAATATATTAGAAAAAATATTAGCTAATATATATTTTAATTTTTTAATTATAATTTTTTTTTATTACTAAACGGACATTTTCTGCCCAATAACAATTTACGTATACAATTAAAGACAATACAGTTGATGTATTATTTAACATGTTGTTAACCCACGGCAGAGTCAGTGAAAAAGCAGCCAGACGGGGACCAGCAATCGATCTCGCGCCAGCGAGAATACAAGTCCCGCGCCTTAGCCACTATGCCACCGAACCCTACAATAAATAATTTGAAAATTAAAAAAAATTGTAACATGATTCCAACACAAAAAAGTTGCGAAATTATATTCTTTATAAATTCAAACCATAAAAGTTCAATTATGAGCAACTTTTAAATTTAGTACAGTTGGATAATACTTATACTCGATCGATAAAATTATTGCTGTACAAATGTTTACTATGAAAATTTCAGTCTTTCTTAATAAATTTGTATGAAATCTTATTTTTTATGATAACGAATTAAAAAAATTTATTATTAAAGAATGTTAAAAAATAAATAAGCTTTAAAAATCGATGGATAAAAAAGATAAAAATGACTTCATATAGAAATGTCAAAATTCTATCAAACAATAAAAATATACCTTCCTTTGAACGCTTTTTTATAGTTTAAAATTAAATAAAAAAGTAAATAATAGTATATTACGATACGGGCGACTTAAATCACCTATTATTACACGGCGAGGTTAGGGTCCGAGCGTCAGCGAGGGTCCTAAACGCCGTGTAATAATAGGTGAATTTAGTTGCGAGTATCGTATACTATTTTATAGCTCGAGTGATTTAAATCCGCCGCACTATATCTATACTTTCAAAATTCAATAATAAACAAAGGCTATGCACTCCACGAATGATAATTCATTAAAAAAACGAATTCTATATACTAGCGAAACTAGACATTCTACGAATGATAAATCGTAAAAAAAAAGCGAAAACTGAAAAAAAAAAAAAATTTAAGCACTTCATGAATAATAAATAGAAAAAAAAACTAAAAATATTATATAAAACATGAAATAACATTATGTCAAACTGTTGAAATTAATTCTGTAATAACAAAAATCTAAATTTCCTTTCATATATGTATTAGGGCCGTAGGAGCGACAATTGGTAACTTATGTATTGTATTAGCAGTTGCGTTTAGGGGAATCACAGACGCGATGGAGTCTTAGAGCGTCGAAATGACTACCTTTTCGCTTCATACGTTACACTGATATTAACTTTGGTTTTACACGTATTTTACACGCTTATAATTGTTATTTATTTTGAAAAATATCGATATAAAAGAGTTGCAATAATCTACACTTTATTATTATCGATGAATAAACCCTGGTAGAAATATGAGCATTAAAAATGGTGTGTGTAAAAATTTGAGGTTATTAGTAATAAAAATGCCAAATGAATGGCCAATAAATGTTAAAAAAAGCGTTTCCATTTCTACTGGCCAAAAAATGGTAAAAAAAACGTTTCAATTTCCACCAGGGAACTTTTAAAAATAATCCAGATCTCAAGATATCGCTTATTATAAGTGCGTGTTTTAAGTGAATTCAGCATCATATTCATTATTGAACAGCGTAAAAATTTATCGTTCAACTCTCGGCTCAGCGGGATTTAAGCGCGGATTTAAATCACGCAGTGCTATAAAATAATTTTTTTTTAATTTACGAATGTTTGCAATAAGGTTAAATTATTGTATTTGAAAAAGTGCTAATCTTTGAAAAATACTTAAATTAAGTAAACCAACTTAAGTCATCTATGTTGTATTATAATCTTCTCAAAATTTAATAATTTATTTAAAACATCAGTGGTCTGTATTAGCTTTAAAGAAAAAATTCATTTTGTTTATTTCTTTGGGAATGTACGTTTGAATTCAAATAAAATTTCTTTGAACAAAAATATATTAGAAATTTAAATGCATAAAATAAAACAGCTGTGTATCCATGAGAAAATGCATTATCGATAAGCTGCAAATTTAATTTTCGCTGTTAATTGTGTTTATTTAATCAATAACCTACCATACAATTATATTAATATTTATATTTTAATTATTCTATTTCATTCTTTTGCTTTTTATTATTTTGTAAAAAACTACCTTTAAACGCTCAAAAAATTTTCCATATGGAATTCAACAACGTTATTATGTTTTCAAGAATATTATTGTTTCATACATAATTTACTGATATACTTATCGTTATAAAGTTAATAAAATTTTCAACTGTAATTAAAAACAATCTAATCTTTACAAAAAACTTTCATTTAAAATATTGTTTTAAAAATAATTCTTCGCTACATTTTTTTGAGAACATAAGAAGGATTGAAAAAGTATTTACAAACTATTCTTTTCAAAGCAATCATTAAAATCGAAAAGTATTCATAAAGTTAACGGTAATACTTGCATAATAGTTATTTTCTATTATGTCATTTGAAAATTTTTAAAATATTATAAATATTTAAGTTTTAAATTACATACAGTTTCTTTCTGAATTTTATTATTGGAAAACAAATTTTCAATTTAATAAAATAATATTAAATATTTTTAATAATAACTATTTACAAATTTTGAAAAAATTTACATGAAGTAAAAGTTTTGTGAGCGCCTCCTACATAAAGCCATGCTTTTATATTAATTCAAGTATTTTATAGAATTTGAATTAGCCCTCCGTAGGTAACTTAGGTCATTAATGATACAAGACAAATTTCCAAGTCAAATATCTCTGGAAATAAAAATTAACAGTTTCGTTTACTATGAATCATTAAATAAATATAATGTTGGTGCAAAAATGAGTATACCAGAATTTTTTCAGATTTTTTTACCTGAATTTTCATAAAGAAATCATCAACAAGACATTAATGACCCAGTTTACCCTCCATGTTCCTAAATTTGTGGTTACCTACGGAGTTAACTATTTGAATACACTTAATATCCTAATATTGGGCTTTTATTTATTAAAATAGCGTAAAACGGAGGATTATTAGTAATATATATTTATGCAAGCAAACAAACAAAAATTTTAATAGCTTGTGTCATTTTATACACATGGGTATGGATATGTATGTATCTAAACAGACAAATTTACAAAATTTTTGATAAAAAAATACTAAACTAATAATTTTTACCGTAAATAAAAACATTTAATTGAATTGAATATTTTATATCTTTGATAAAAATCATTACAACTTTAATAATCAAATATGGATGTGATTGCAAAGTTTTTCGTTTTTAAGAAAATAGGAAATAAATAAATGAAAAATTACGTTTCTATGAATAACAAATGAATAGGAAAACATGTAATCCTTTTCACTTCAATTTTTGAAAAATATCGGACACAATATTCTACGAAATTACTGTAGATTTTAAAACGTATCAATTTTGACGGGACTGGTCGATATATCGACCACTTAAGTATCATAATATTTTTGAGTGATTTTGAGGATAATATTATGTTAAAACACTCAAAAATATTATGATACTTGAGTGGTCGATATATCGACCAGTCCCGTCCTTAAAAGGTTAAGCAACTTTTCAAATATTCCATTTTAACAACATTGCAACGCCCTTTTTTCGGCATGCCGTGACGTTCGTTAAAATAAATTAAAAGAGTTATTTTTTTTTGACTAACAAAAATTAAGTTAATTTATTTATTTGTTCATTAAAAAAATCAAACTCGTATTTATTTGAATATCCCATTTCTTTATTAGTGCACAAAAAAGTAGAGTGTAAATTAAGGAAATGTAAAATAGACACTACACCTGTACTCATAAATAATGAGGATCTTCACATTTTATTGCAAAATTTTCAACAAAGAAATGCATTAACTTGTAGTATCTACACTCGACGGAAAGACATTCATTGCCGTTCTTTTCTTTGATTTAAAAATTCTCCAATGAAAATAAAATGAAAATGAAAAAACTAATGGAATTATCCAATGAGGTTATGTGATTTTAAAATCAAAGAAAAAAAAACGGAATCGAATATGTTACCGTCGAGTGTACTATGAAGATTATACAGTTAAATTTTCAAAAAAAATTCAATCAGTTATTCAGAATTTTAGGTTCCAATATTATGTATTAAAAGTTTTCGATTTTGTACCAAAAATCCGAATATCTTAAAAACTAATGAATGAATTTATTTGAAAATATAACTAAATAATCATCACTGAACACACTACAAGCTAATGCATTTCTTCTCTGGAAATCAAGCAATGAAATGAAAAGAAAGTTAATATTTATGAGTACAGGTGTAGTGTCCGCTGTACGTCTCCTTAAATATATATAATTATTCGGCTGAGGTGCCCGTAACCGTGCTTTCATGTATTGAGCACGCTAAATATGTAAAAAGATTGATTCCGTTGGCGAACCGCTCCTCGACTATAATCACTCGCTCCCCGACTATATTCATTCGCTCCTCGGCTATAATCATTCCTCCTCCGCCATAATCATCGTGAAAAAGTCGAGGAGGTCCAAGCCCCAAACATTCAAGCTACAGAAAAAGTACCACAGAAAGAAAAAGAAGAGATAATGCTAGAATTTCCCCTCTGCACAGATACGCAAGCGTTACACACATTAATGACTGCAGCAACAATAAAGAAAAAGAAAGAAAAAGAAAGAAAAACAGAGCTCTCATTCTCACCAACTAATGAGTCACATATCATTGAAAATAAATCTCAAAATAAATATGTATCGACGTGCCGATAGCAGCAGCAGTAAGAACAGAAATCATTCGCTCTTAGAACTCGCCGTTCTGTACATAAAAATTTTATTTTACTTTTCAATTATGTTCATGTTATTAATTAAAAATAAAAATTACACAAGTGATAGTGAAAGTGATGATGATAAGGATAGTAAAATAAATGAACTTATGTATAATTTTTCTCACTTCTAATTTTATTTATATAATTTTTCAAGTTTATAAAATTTTTTATATATTTAATAAATAGTTGCTAAGTTCATATAATTTCTGCAATTTTTAATAGTCCGAAGTAATCAATAATTTTTCAAGTTTATGAAATTTTTATACGATTAAAGCCCGGATACGGACACCAAAGCCGAAAAATTGTTTATGCACCATGGCCAAGAGTCATTTTGATATGTCTCGGATTATTTTAGTGAGAGGGGAATAGAACAGTCTCTATCGGTCCTTTCTATCCAATCTCACTACAAATATCCCTCGACAGAATCAAGTGACTCCTTCCCAAGATACTTAAATAACTATTGAAAATACCCGCATTTCCCGAGCGTGAGGGAGTCTCGGCAAATTC
The DNA here is from genome assembly GCA_017163975.1 of Anastatus disparis. Classification (NCBI taxonomy): domain Eukaryota; kingdom Metazoa; phylum Arthropoda; class Insecta; order Hymenoptera; family Eupelmidae; genus Anastatus; species Anastatus disparis. The sequence continues at coordinate 13,353 of JAFFSR010000264.1, read as the reverse complement.
CCTCTGTAATTTCTTAATTTTCTTGAAAATCAATTAAATAAATTTTGACGAGTTCGGGTATTGATGCGACGTCGACTCGGATACATGGTCACAACTTATAGACCAATTTATTTTTTTTATTTATTCATTGAAACCTCAATAGTATCTATTTTAAACTTTTAGCAACTTTACCCTATTGGTTAGATAAAGTGGCTGAAACTTGATTTGTTCTTTAAATATTAATGTAATATATTTATTGTATAATTTATTTAAAATAATTTTTTGTATAATACCTCACGATAACTTTGATTTATAAATAGTGTGAAACTTTAATGACTTCTTTATTATTCATAACTACAACTTAAGCCTGCAACTGATTTCACGAAAAGGATAAGGAGAAAATATTATATAAGAAGTTATAAGTTTGTTTATAAAAATATTTATTAAAAATTACATTTCTATGATTACCATAAATACAAAGATAATAATCATCGCTAAATTTTTTAAGCTTTTGGATCCCAAGCATCAGATTGATAAGAAGTTTGAGAAACACCATAACATGGTGTCATTGAACCAAGAAGAGGTGTCCGTGATCCATCTGTAAAAAAAAGATTATTAATTAATTCATTATTGTTCAATAAAATACTTAATTGCAAAATATTTTTGTAAAAAATTTTATCTTTTACCTTGATACATTGGTGTTTGATAGCCGGCTATGTAAGCAGGTGTTTTATCGCGAATACTGAATTTATCAACGTCAGTCGATGCATTGCCGTTTAGAATATGTGATCTAGAGACAAGAATTGTTTGACAAGTAGAATGCAGTTCAACTCTAACTGTTTCTTCAATTTCATCTTTGACGATGCCTACATTGCCTTTATATGGTCCACCAGTAATTTTGATTGTAGATCCAATAATTTGTCGATCACGTTTAGCTCCTCCTTTTCCTCCTCTAGTCCACTCTCTATTGCTACTCCATCCTCTATTATTACCTCTGCTGACACCACGACTGCCAGAACCACTTGGGTGCATTGGCGAAGCAAAACATAGTGATGTAACACTTGATATATTAGTATTTTTCTTTGGTAACGTCACATTTATCTTGTTAACTCCAAAAAGCTGTAGATGTCTAGTTTTACATACAAAAATACCGCCGTTCTCAATAAATGTGCGAGAGTGTAGAAAAGCGAAACTGCGATACAAGTATTTAATGACACCTTCACGGCCAGAATAAGGACCGCAGATAACCTTGACTTTATCTTTTCTTTGTATAGTGCTTTGTTGAGAATCTAAGGCTGTCGTATTCGGATTTACTCTTCTTTTTTCCAAGCTTTGTGGTTTCGCTTCCACGACTTTAGCATGCATTGAAAGTACATGAGATTTATCGCGGTCTAAACGTACGATAACGCCAACAGTTTGTCGATCTAATTGAACAAGATCACCAATTCAAAACGACCTGTGTTATGTAAACCCGTGGCCGTATCTGTGCATTGTTGTAAATTATCGGATAAAACTTCAATTGTATGCATTGATAAATCAGAAAATATTGAAATACGATTCGATGCAATGTGTATAATTAGGCCTGTTTCTCCTTCATGTTTTCCTGAAAGCACCTGTAAAAAATAATTAAGATTATCATTTTTTAAGTATACCGATATAATATTTATAAGTATACATTTGGATAAAATTTTTACCTTAACATGATTTCCAGGACAAAATATTTTTTTAATTCACTCGCCGAGAAATCAAGCACTTCCTTGAGCTCTTCATGTTTTGGCTTTACCATAATTGTGTTGCCATTGATTGCCACAATTTGACCTTTTAAATTTATCAATTCACCTTCGCAAACTATAACGTTGTCTTCAGTTTTAAAAGTATGCGTAACTGTGCCTGCAGAACCACCTTTTGTAGGTGCATTACTTAAGTGAAGGTCTAAATCTTCTGGTGCTTCTTCGAATTGTTGTAATTCAGAGAGAGATGGTTTCACACCTCAGATACAATTGTATTTATCAAGAAATTTTTGTATAAAAAGCCTTTTTACTGTATCGGTTTCTTTCAAATATTAAATAGTCACCATCATTAGTAATTACTCCACCAATAGCTCTTATAGCTGCAGGATCAAAAAAGTTTTGCAGCTGGTATCTGTTTCCTTTTCCTTTTGCGGCTTCAAAGTTGCTCTTCGCTGTTATCAAAGTCCCTCTAGGTCTCGTGTAATCAATTCTTGGCAATAATTTTAGCTGAACTTGATTACGTGTCAAATCAACGTAATTTACTTGAGCAATATCATCTTTAAAAATGCCTCGCGTTAATCTAACCCATTGTTTAGCTTGTAATACAACCTTTTCTTTGACAACTCGAAGAACATCGGTCATTTCTTTAATTGGTACCATCTGTTGATTCCATTGTCCCATCTTCAAGTTACCAACATTTTCTATAGCAGCTTTTACATGAGGCTGTCTATATGCTTCGATGTAAATATAACCTTTTGCTCCTTTAGGTGCTACCACGGATTTGATTAATAATGGTTTATCAGCAGATAAGTAGGTAAGATACTTTCGCATCAATAATAAAGCTGTACTTTTTTCTTCACCAATGCGACATTTTACCATCCACAAGTTTGGATCTTTTACATCAGGAAGTAGAGTTTGTTGTGATATTTGATCGTTCATGTCTTCATTTCCATCAGCAAAACGATCAACAATAGCTGATTCCTGATCTCCATACTTATTTTTAAATATTCTACAATTTCATCTTCTTTTTGCGAGCTAAAAAATAAATTTATAGATTTTAATATCAAGTAAATAACTTATTTCAATACATTTTAATTTTCAAATTCAAGTAAACGATACTTACTTCCATAGATGTATTCTTCTTTTGCCTTCGATTTCTCTAGCGGTAAGACCAACTTCCTCAGCTTCATTTTCAGCAATTCCAATTTCTTCTACATCTTCCCATTCTTCCTCATCCTCAACTTTATCATCTACTTCAGCTTCTTGGATAATGAAATCATAAACGCCCTTCTTCTTTTTCTTTTTTTGCAGTCTGTCATTATCTTCATAATCTTCCTGTTCTTCTTCGTCGTATTCGTCTAAATCTTCAACTGCAGATTCTTCCTTTGAACTAATTTTTTCTACTTTTTCATCTCTTGAGCGTGATCGAGATCGTGAACTAGATCTAGAACTGGAGCTTGAACTAGAACTGGAGCTTGAACTAGAACTGGAGCTTGAACTGGAACTGGAGTTTGAACTAAAACTGGAGTTTGAACTAGAACTGGAGTTTGAACTAGATCTTGATCTCGAGCGAGAAATTATCGATCGATTTTCACTTCTCAAAACTTTTCGTGATCTAGATTTTGAATTAGATCGTGCTGAACTCCCAGCTGTACTTTCAGTATCACTAGCACTTACAGATGAGGAACAGCTGTCGCTACTTTTTCTCTCTGAGTTGGTCATTTTTGAATTTATCTAAAAAATAAAAAATGTGAATTTTGTGAAATTAATGAGACTGTGATGAAACGACGCAGAAAAGTTTACAATATTATGAATAAGAGACATTCTTTGTACATGATATAATTTTTATAAAATGTTAAGCTGTTATGATACAGTATATAATCTTTATTGCTTTCTATAAATTTTTTTTCTTATATTTTATGACAAAAATTACGTATTTATATCTACTTTTCTGCTTTGATATTAATTATTAATATAAAATAATTTTGATAAATATTCTGCTGAAGACATTTATTGACAAAGAAATCTTTATAATTTTTAATTAAGGAGATGTAAAATGGGTATTACACCTGTACTCATAAATATTTACTATCTTTCTATTTTATTGCAAAATTTTAAGAAAATAAATGCTTTAGCTTGTCGTATGTACAATGAAGATGAATTTTCAAATAAATTCATTCATTAGTTTTTCAGAATTTTAGATTTCTTGTACAAAATCTAAAAATATTAATATTTAATATTGGAACCCAAAATTCTGAAAAATTAATGAATGAATATATTTGAAAATCTAACTAAATAATCTTCCAAATTCATGAATACAGGTGTATTGTCCGTTTTATATTTCCTTAATACAATATTTATTAATAAAGAATTTATTTTATAAATTAGCTTACCAAATGTTTTTTCCTTTACAAGGATGCTATTGAGACTTTACTAGTTAAACAAAAGTTTAATCTTTTGGAGAATGAACTTGAGAATGAATCACACTAATACAACTTCGTTTTGAATATAGCAAATTCTTTAATTGTATGCAATTATTATTAATGTTGATTCCGCTTTGATGGATAGTTTCCAACTGAATTGCAACTTGTGATTTTTCACAACTTAAATAGTCAAGATTGATACTCAATGTTTAATCCGTTAATCTTCAATATAATTCAGGTATTAAAAATTACGTTTACGTTATTAAGCACAAATAGGGTCAAGATTGATACTCAATGTTTAATCCGTTAATCTTCAATATTCTTCGGGTATTAAAAATTACGGTTACGTTATTAAGCACAAATAGGGAGGAGTTAGTCAGGTATAACAGATTAAATGAATTCTGGTAAATCCAAAATTGATTGCATATTCATAATAATGTCAAAGCTATAACGATATTAAAATTTAATATTTCTGAAACTAATAGAATGAACAAATTTATTAATTTTTTCTAGTATGCGACATTAAACATATTTTTTAAAAATCCTTTTTTTCTACTTATCTTAATAGAAGTTTTGAAAATAATAGTACATTGTGCAACAAGGGAGCAAAATAATCTCGCTACGCTCGAGCGACAAACACGCACTCGTCGGCAAACACCTATATGCTCCCGCGTTGCGCATACTATTTTCTCACGCGAAGAGCACCAAAAATATTATTTTTGATATCATATAATACATGATACTAATAATACATATAATACTAAATATACATAAACATGTAATACTAAAGAAAAAATAAATGATATTTTTATGGGGTAAAATTTTCCGTTTTATTCCCATACTATATATATACTTTTTTATAATACATTAAAAATTAAATTAAATTTTAATTTATTCAAATCGATTCAAATTTAACATTTTTCGCAGAAATCGTCCATCGCTAACTTGTAATTCCGAGAATTTACGATTCGGCGTTGAATACTTGGCTGATATTATAAGGATATGAAAATGTCTTCGATGCAACGTGCAAGATTAAATATTACATAAATAATACTCGAAAAAATCAATGCTAAATAGACTGAAAGTTGCTACTGATATATGTGAACTTTTTCGAGGAATTTGCTCACCCCTGACTTGTAATTCGGGGAATTTACAATTCGCAGAATTCACAATTCTAAGTGAAGCACTTAACTAATGTATAAAAGCATCGAGTTACACACACTAACTGATGTATAAAGATATCGGGTTAGATTATCGAGCCTGTTAAAAGTTCGAATTCATTTTGCTCCCTAGGGAGGCAAAGAGGTATTTTTGCTCCCTCACAACAGCTGGTCAAAATAGTATTTTACGCTCTGAGTACGAGAAAATTATTATTTTACCTAGAAACAAAATGTAAAAGTTATGATTCAACAAGTTGAAATAATTATCAAATATTTATTTAAAAAGTCAATTTTGTATGATCAAATGTCGACCGATAATATTTCATTTGAATACAAAATATTAAGCATTATTGTACAGTAGAAGCATTTAGTTTTCTTTTATATATTTATTGATATAAAAACATAATTTTTTACTTTTTGGTTCTTTATTGTCCTGAAACTGATTATTTTACAATTACTGTCAAAACAAAATTTGATTAATATAAATATGATTTCTACTGTAGATATAAAATTTTAAATCTAATAAATCTTCTTTATTTAAAATAAAATTATTTAATTAATATTTTTCGCTTTTACTTTGTACTATTGCCGATAGGCGAAAATTAAATGAAAATCCAATTTTTTAACATACTTTTCTTTGATATTTTGATACGTAAACTATATAATATTAAAAAGTAACCTTTTAAGAACTATTAAAAAAAAAAAAAATTTTCAAGGAAAATATTTAATAGTCTACTTTTTATAATGAATTTTTGTGTTTCTGGTGTAAATCAATAGTATATATTGCTTTCAAGATAGGAATAGGCGGCTTTTTTTCAACTTCAGAAGAAAGTTGATTATATAGTATACATTTAGATAATTTTGCATAAATCTCAGGACCGGATTACCGTATGCACAAAACGCTATAACGTAGGTCGGTAATATCTGAAAAGGCGGCAAGGTCAATAAAAACTTATAAATAAAATTTGAAAATAATTGAAATTTATTTTTTTACTCAAGATTTCTATACTCCGTAAATTAGATTATTGTATTAATTGAAAATTTATATTTTTTCTTGTAAATTCACTATTAAAATAACATGGAATTTAATTTAAATTTAATGTAAAATAAAATTTTTAGCTTTTAGTCTTTTGTGCGCCAACCTGCGTAAATAATAATAATAAAACCAATCAATTAATTTATTTAATAAATTATTTATGTGTCATCATTTAAATTTGTTGAGGATTCAATTGCCTTAAAGGGACGGCAAAGTCTTAATCCAGCCCTGTAAATCTTAAGTGATGTTCTGTTAATTAGGGTAGCTTGTGGGAGATGCGACCAAGATATTATAAGAGTAAATACTGAATACACTTAATACATCAGTCATTCTGGGAAAGATTTACATTACGAATTTGTCCCTTTAAGTACGGGTTTTACCCACATGGTAAGGGCTGATCAACTTATTAAGAGGCCTATTAAATTTAAAGAAGAAGAAAAGGAAGGATTAAAACATCAGAATCGACAATCTCTTACAGATTCTTTACTATTAGAGATGCCATAATTGATATTTTAATAATTATGCAAGGATATGTAATCGACGGGATATTTTAATAATTATGCAAGGATATGTAATTCCGCTAGATGCTTTACTATTGGAAGTGCGATATTATATCCTTGTCATAAATGCAACTTATGAAAGTACAATAATCGTTGATATTCGCTGAATGCTTTACCATTGAACGTGATAATGTGTACTCAAATAATAAGATGCTTTTTAACTTAATGATCTGAAAATACATTTAATTTAATGAATTTATAATCATATTTATTTATTATAAATTATTGACTTTATTTAAAATAATCAATCTTTTTTAAATAAATTACAAACAGATATATTAATTTATTTAAATTAATATATTTATTAAATTTTATAGTAAGCTAATCTCTACATGTTACACGTGTAGAGAGCTGGATCAAGAATCCGAAAAAATACATTTTAGATATTACATGATCGAACATCTAAAAGAGAACAAGAGAGCTTGGATGGATTCACGCTCTATTATATTATTTCATAAACCTTATATGAAGTTCTATTTCTCACTAAAAATTATGCATTAGGAAATAGAATGTTCTGATAAAATTCGTTTTATATATTTGCAAAGAAACATTGAATAAAGATAAATATATTTGTAAAAAAACAATTTATTTCTTTTACATTCCAAAAGACTATTTTTGGTAATTTATTTTATTATTTATTAATTAAAAAAAGCTAATATTTTATATTTTAATTTCTATCTTTAAACTTTAAATAGAATAATCATTTTTACACATATTATAGAAAGTGAATATTCTATTTATGTATAAACAATTATATTAAAAAGTTACATCTTATATATTTTATCATTAACAATCAAATATTGATAATACTTTTCATTAAAAGAAATAGAACATTCCATTTCTATATTCATTTTACTATATCGATATACATATACATTTTGAGTTATCTTCATTATCGGCCTCAATAGGTAACTATAGAGCCATACTTATACTTTTTAACGTAATTTAAGTTTATTATCACAGAAAATCATTCTATGTTTTTAATAATGTCCAATTCTTTATAAAATATTCATAATAAATTTAATAATTCTAGTAAAATTGATATGAGCTCGTTACAGTATATACAAAATGTATAAATGCAATTAAATAAAGTTTCAAAGCTCTTATCTGTTACGTTAAATATAATAGAAAAGATGTCTGATCAAATGTCTGTTTCTTTTACAAATAAATAAATTTATTATCTTTTATGTATGTTTGAAAGTCAAATGAATTTTAAATTATGAATAAATAAATAATTTTTATTGAACGTTATTATATGATTTTAATAGAAATAGTGTTTAAATAAAAAATATTTAGAATAATTTATTGTTGTAAAATTAGTTTAGAAGGAAGTTAAAATAAAATAGAAATAAAATACAAAAAGTTTAAAATTTGAATATAATTGAACAGTATCATTTTTTAGTACACTGTAAAAATTTTATGTATATATATTTTAACTTATTTTGTGTTAAAAATCTAGTTGCATTCATTTTTTGTTAAAATTTTCATCTAAAATCTACATTTAGTTCGTTAGCTAATATTAACATAATTTCCGAAACATATATGTACTAATAAAATAAAACAAAGTTCTTTAGAATATAGAATTGTATTTCAAAGCAAGGAAGCAAACAATGAAGGACTATTACGAAGAATGCTCCGTAACGACGTTTTATTTATCAAACTTAAATTATCATTACATTAAATTTTTTATAACCAAAATAATCAAATTTAAAAATTAAATCCGAATTTAACGTCAAAAAGGAATTAAAAAAGAACACTTTTACAGTACATTATGATGAGTTATCACCCTCACTGCGCTGTATGATAACTCCGGCCGTGTAATAAAAAGTTCTACTAAGGTCACAAAGTATCGTATACTATTTTATAACGCGTGGGACATAAATCAGCCAAATTAAATCTGTACTCTTCAAAATCATTAATGAACAAAAACTATGCACAAGAATAATAATTCAAAAATAGAAGGAAAACTATAAAACTAAATACTACGCATCTTGTGAATAATAAATCGTAAAAAACGAAAGCTATAAACAAACTAAAACTAAAAACTCCATCAATAATAGATCAAAAAAAAAAAAAAGACTATAATTTCAAAATATACTTAAAATGTGTTGTAATATAAATTTTATCAATATAATTGATATTATATTTGTTCATTTTAAAATTATATAGTTTGCGTATCAAAATATCAAAGAAAAGTATGTCAAAAAATTGGATCTTCATTTAATTTTCGCCTATCGACAATACTACAAAGTAAAAGCGAAAAATGTTAAATGAATAATTTTTATTTTAAATAAAGAAGATTTATTAGATTTAAAAATTCTTGATCCAGCTCTCTACACGGTAACATGTAGAGATTGAGCTTACTATAAAATTTAATAAATATATTAATTTAAATAAATTAATATATCTGTTTGTAATTTATTTAAAAAAGATTGATTATTTTAAATAAAGTCAATAATTTATAATAAATAAATATGATTATAAATTCATTAAATTAAATGTATTTTCAGATCATTAAGTTAAAAAAAGCATCTTATTATTTGAGTACACATTATCCGCACGTTCAATGGTAAAGCATTCAGCGAATATCAACGATTATTGTACTTTCATAAGTTGCATTTATGACAAGGATATAATATCGCACTTCCAATAGTAAAGCATCTAGCGGAATTACATATCCTTGCATAATTATTAAAATATCCCGTCGATTACATATCCTCATAATTATTAAAATATCCCGTCGATTACATATCCTGATAATTATTAAAATATCAATTATGGCATCTCTAATAGTAAAGAATCTATAAGAGATTGTCGATTCTGATGTTTTAATCCTTCCTTTTTTCTTCTTTAAATTTAATAGGCCTCTTAATAAGTTGATCAGCCCTTACCATGTGGGTAAAACCCGTACTTAAAGGGACAAATTCGTAATGTAAATCTTTCCCAGAATGACTGATGTATTAAGTGTATTCAGTATTTACTCTTATAATATCTTGGTCGCATCTCCCACAAGCTACCCTAATTAACAGAACATCACTTAAGATTTACAGGGCTGGATTAAGACTTTTGCCGTCCCTTTAAGGCAATTGAATCCTCAACAAATTTAAAATGACACATAAATAATTTATTAAATAAATTAATTGATTGGTTTTATTATTATTATTTACGCAGGTTAGCGCACAAAGACTAAAAGCTAAAAATTTTATTTTACATTAAATTTAAATTAAATTCCATGTTATTTTAATAGTGAATTTACAAGAAAAATATAAATTTTTAATTAATACAATAATCTAATTTACGGAGTATAGAAATCTTGAGTAAAAATAAATTTCAATTATTTTCAAATTTTATTTATAAGTTTTTATTGACCTTGCTTCCTTTTTCAGATATTACCGACCTACGTTATAGCGTTTTGTGCATACGGTAATCCGTCCTGGAGATTTATGCAAAATTATCTAAATGTATACTATATAATCAACTTTCTTCTGAAGTTGAAAAAGGCTGCCTATTCCTATCTTGAAAGCAATATATACTATTGATTTACACCAGAAACACAAAATTCATTATAAAAAGTAGACTATTAAATATTTTCCCTTGAAAATTTTTTTTTAATAGTTCTTAAAAGTTACTTTTAATATTATATAGTTTACGTATCAAAATATCAAAGAAAAGTATGTTAAAAAATTGGATTTTCATTTAATTTTCGCCTATCGGCAATAAGTACAAAGTAAAAGCGAAAAATATTAATTAAATAATTTTATTTTAAATAAAGAAGATTTATTAGATTTAAAATTTTATATCTACAGTAGAAATCATATTTATATTAATCAAATTTTGTTTTGACAGTAATTGTAAAATAATCAGTTTCAGGACAATAAAGAGTCCAAAAAAAGTAAAAATTATGTTTTTATATCAATAACTATATAAAAGAAAACTAAATGCTTCTACTGTACAATAATGCTTAATATTTTGTATTCAAATGAAATATTATCGGTCGACATTTGATCATACAAAATTGACTTTTTAAATAAATATTTGATAATTATTTCAACTTATTGAATCATAACTTTTTCATTTTGTTTCTAGGTAAAATAATAATTTTCTCGTACTCAGAGCGTAAAATACTATTTTGACCAGCTGTTGTGAGGGAGCAAAATACCTCTTGCCTCCCTAGGAGCAAAATGAATTCGAACTTTTAACAGGCTCGATAATCTAACCCGATATCTTTATACATCAGTTAGTGTGTGTAACTCGATGCTTTTATACATTAGTTAAGTAGCCACTTAGGAATTGTGAATTCTGCGAATTGTAAATTCCCCGAATTACAAGTCAGGGGGTGAGCAAATTCCTCAAAAAGTTCACGTATATCAGTAGCAACTTTCAGTCTATTTAGCATTGATTTTTCGAGTATTATTTATGTAATATTTAATCTTGCACGTTGCATCGAAGACATTTTCATATCCTTATAATATCAGCCAAGTATTCAACGTCGAATCGTAAATTCTCGGAATTACAAGTTAGCGATGGACGATTTCTGCGAAAAATGTTAAATTTGAATCGATTTGAATAAATTAAAATTTAATTTAATTTTTAATGTATTATAAAAAAGTATATATATAGTATGGAATAAAACGGAAAATTTTACCCCATAAAAATATCATTTATTTTTTCTTTAGTATTACATGTTTATGTATATTTAGTATTATATGTATTATTAGTATCATGTATTATATGATATCAAAAATAATATTTTGGTGCTCTTCGCGTGAGAAAATAGTATGCGCAACGCGGGGGCATATAGGTGTTTGCCGACGAGTGCGTGTTTGTCGCTCGAGCGTAGCGAGATTATTTTGCTCCCTTGTTGCACAATGTACTATTATTATTTCAAAACTTCTATTAAGATAAGAGAAAAAGGAATTTTTAAAAATATGTTTAATGTCGCATACTAGAAAAAATTAATAAATTTGTTCATTCTATTAGTTTCAGAAATATTAAATTTTAATATCGTTATAGCTTTGACATTATTATGAATATGCAATCAATTTGGATTTACTGAGAATTCATTTAATCTGTTATACCTGACTCAACTCCTCCTTATTTGTGCTTAATAACGTAACCGTAATTTTTAATACCCGAAGAATATTGAAGATTAACGGATTAAACATTGAGTATCAATCTTGACCCTATTTGTGCTTAATAACGTAAACGTAATTTTTAATACCTGAATTATATTGAGATTAACGGATTAAACATAGTATCAATCTTGACTATTTAAGTTGTGAAAAATCACAATTTGCAATTCAGTTGGAAACTATCCATCAAAGCGGAATCAACATTAATAATAATTGCATACAATTAAAGAATTTGCTATATTCAGAAACGAAGTTGTATTAGTGTGATTCATTCTCAAGTTCATTCTCCAAAAGATTAAACTTTTGTTTAACTAGTAAAGTCTCAATAGCATCCTTGCAAAGGAAAAAACATTTGGTAAGCTAATTTATAAAATAAATTCTTTATTAATAAATATTGTATTAAGGAAATATAAAACGGACAATACACCTGTATTCATGAATTTGGAAGATTATTTAGTTAGATTTTCAAATATATTCATTCATTAATTTTTTCAGAATTTTGGGTTCCAATATTAAATATTAATATTTTTAGATTTTGTACAAGAAATCTAAAATTTGAGAAACTAATGAATGAATTTTTTTGAAAATTCATCTTCATTGTACATACGACAAGCTAAAGCATTTATTTTCTTAAAATTTTTGCAATAAAATAGAAAGATAGTAAATATTTGTAAGTACAGGTGTAATGTACCCATTTTATATCTCCCAATTAAAAATTATAAAGATTTCTTTGTCAATAAAATGTCTTCAGCAGAATATTTATCAAAATTATTTTATATTAATAATTATTATCAAAGCAGAAAAGTAGATATAAATACGTAATTTTTTGTCATAAAAAATATAAGAAAAAATTTATAGAAAGCAATAAAGATTATATACTGTATCATAACAGCTTAACATTTTATGTAAATTATATCATGTACAAAGAATGTCTCTTATTCATATTATTGTAAACTTTTTCTGCGTCGTTTCATCACAGTCTCATTAATTTTACAAATTCACATTTTTTATTTTTAGATAAATTCAAAAATGACCAACTCAGAGAGAAAAAGTAGCGACAGCTGTTCCTCATCTGTAAGTGCTAGTGATACGGAAAGTACAGCTGGGAGTTCAGCACGATCCTAATTCAAAATCTGATCACGAAAAGTTTTGAAAGTGAAAATCGATCGATAATTTCTCGCTCGAGATCAGATCTAGTTCAAACTCCAGTTCTAGTTCAAACTCCAGTTTTAGTTCAAACTCCAGTTCCAGTTCAAGCTCCAGTTCTAGTTCAAGCTCCAGTTCTAGTTCAGCTCAGTTCTAGATCTAGTTCACAATCTCGACTCACGCTCAA